>CM055644.1:15496425-16171425 GCA_029378325.1 Elaeagnus macrophylla | reverse complement strand
ATTTTTATGCTACTGTGTAAACATTTCTACTACAAAGACTTAGTGAACATCAACTTAAGATAAGGTATTTTCCTTACACAATCAATGGTAGAGCTAAGTCTTGGGTCATGATACTAGCATAGAGTTCTTTGACCACTTAGAAAGCAGCTTAAAATAAGTTTATGGGTAAGTTTTATTCTCACTAAAAGACTGGGATTTAAGAGACAAAATTGGCACATTTTTACAAATGAATGGAGAGAGCTTTCATGAAGCTTGTGAAAGGTTCAAGCTCTTCTTAATACAATGTCCTCATTATCACTTCCCATTTCAGCTACAGAACTAGTTCTTTTATGATGGGTTGACATAACAATGTCAATAAACAGTTGACAACGCTGCAAGTGGAGCTATGAGTGAGGAAATAACGGAGGAGACTTATGAGCTGTATGAGATATTAAGTGCTAATTTTCAACAAAAGAGTGCTAGAGGAAGGAGGGTTAGAGTAAATGACGTCGCTCACGATAATGAAATGGCTATGTAACTTGCAAGGTAAACCAAATACGTCGCACTCCTTCCCTCAAAAAATGCACCAAATCAAGAGGTCTATGGTCTTCGTAGTACTTATGGACATGGTGCTAATGCTTGTCTTTTTGTTTGTTACTCTCATGTAGGTAAAAGTCATGAATAAGTTAACACAATAGAAGGTTACCAACCTAAACTTAGGAAAGACACTTACACAAATACCTACAATCCAGATTAGAGGAGCCACCCTAAATTTTCTTGGAAGTCAAATAACAATCTTCCTTATGCCCAAAACTAAATGCAAGGCCCAAATATAAACCAACATGTCCCACCCAATCAACCTAATAAGTCAACCTTAGAAGATAGCTTAAAAAATTTCATTCAAGTGAGTAAGAACAACCAAATAAAAACTAATCAAAAGTTAGATTCTTTAGAGGCATCAATAAAAAGGGTGAAGATTCAAGTAGGACAACTAGCAAACCACTTGAAAAAGCTAGAGAAAGTAAAAATGTATGAACAAGTGAATGCCATTACAGTCATTAGAAGTGTTTCCAAAGAAAGGGGAGAGACAATTGACAAACATGATGAGCCTTCCAAGGAAACAACTGAAGAGTCATCTGACACTCCCAGTTACACAAGTCACTAGAGACATACTAGCCACCAATACCATTCTCACACCAGTTGAAAGGGAAAAGTAGGATGAGCAATTTGTTGACACTTTTAATTTATTTTCTAAAATTAACATTAATCTTCTTCTTTTAGATGTTGTCAGGAACATTCAGCTTATGCAAAAAATTTGAAGGACCTCACTACCAAAAATAGGAGATATATGCAAAACGAGAAAGCAATGGTGTCAAAGTTTGTTGGTTCAATGGTCCAACATGACTTACCTCCTAAATTGAAAGATCCAAGAAGCTTCAACATTGATATCAATATGGGAGATAAAAAGGTGGTCAAAACTATGCTAAACTTGAGAGTAAGTATAAACCTCATGTCATATTAAGTGTACTTACAATTAGGTTTGGGAGAGCTTAAACTAATAACTATGTCCCTTCAACTTGCCAATAGTTCTATTAAATATTCGAAGGGAATAGTTGAGGATTTATTGGACAAGCTAATTATTTTTGAAGATTTTACGGTGCTTGAAATGGAGAATACCTTACCAAATGGAAAAGATCATACATTTCTTCTTGGTAAGCCTTTCATGGCCACAACCAAGTAAACTATTGAATTTCATGAGGGAAGGTTGACAATGATAGTTTTAGGGCTTAAAGTGTTTAAGCACTTACATGCTCCTCCTATAACTACTGTAAATAAGTATTCTTTTATTAATCATAATTACTTATCAATTTGTGACACTAATGTGTAGAAAAAAACAAGTACTAAAATCAATGTGTCACCTGCAGGTAAGAGGGTGAATGGAGCACTGATAGAAGCAATTTAGTATGATTTCTACAAAGAATGCATTAATCATTCTCATAACAAAAACTTGATTTGTAAATTATTATATCCTGAAAAGAAATTTTATTTGTGTAATACTCGTTTTAAGTATTTTCAAAAAATATAAAGCCATGGGAAGGAACAAATAACAACCATACATTGAATCCTCCTTGACAAGAACTAGCTTTGTCTTGCTAATACGTTAAAGAAAACACCTAGTGGGAGGTAAAACAATAACCAAATTTGATATGAATATGTTGGAGCATTGGGATATGGATGAACGATATGAATTCGATTTGCATGATAAACTTTAATATATGTTAAGAGGTTAAACATAATTATGCATGACACTTGATTATGAAAATTTTTGGACGAGCTATAGTCACAACAACGAAAAAATACATCGATGCAACCATCTCTTTGGTTACACTATGGGGTTGTTTTGGAGCCGTGCACCGTAGCTAAAAAAAATGTGTGCCACGACCTACCAATACTTTTTCAAAGTCCTAATTATGTACAACATTTTACATATATAAATACCCCTCATATTTTCATATTACATACACAATTTTATATGAACTTTTAACATATTTTTGGTGCTTTTTCACATCTAAGAAGGCAAGAGAGACAATTCTAAGGAGTACTTTAGTCTATTTTAATATAATATATGTCAAAATTGTGAATTCTAAATATAATTCATATTATTTTTGGTCGAATTAGCATAATTGTGCTATACCACTCCTATAACATCTAATATTACAATTTTTACAAATATGTTGAAGTACTTGATAGATGGTTCCTACTCCCTGGTCCAAATAGCTGACTTCAAAATTGTTATAAGAAATTCAAACGGATCCTTTTGCGTAGAAAGCAATAGGATATAATGCTAGGTGGAAAGGAAAGAATAAGATGAATGAGAAAGGAACGGATCCTTTTAGAGGGATATTTGAAAAGTTATAATATATATTGTTGTTATATGCATCAAATTAACGTAAAAATTATTTTGTTTTGCAAATCATCGAAGAAAGAGATAATAGTAATTTTGGAGAAAATAATTATTAATAATACTTTCATGTTACTGCATCTAATATAACAAAAGTGCACTCTAGTACATAAAGACAAAGTATTACTAAAAACAGAAACTATTCGGAATAGTATCTTTTCTAGGTATATTAACTTGAAAGTGCTAATAAATAAATTTGGTCTCATTCGACAAGATTAAAGATACAAACGTTGTTAGGAGGAATTTTGTACGGAAGGTGGTGGGAAAATTTTTTTAACTTCTTATTAAATGTTGATCTTTATAATCTTCGAATCAAGTTTTTGTAAGCTCTAATTGTGATACTGCAAAATTACTATAAATAATATTGCATTTGAACTTGGCTTCAAGACACGACTTTAAGTCACTATCTTCCTTAAGACACTATTTACACCCACCAATTCGGTAATACACTAGAGTTCAACAAATACGCCTCCAGGATACAATGAAACATTTTATTGTTTGCAGTGTGCATTCAATAAAACAACCCAAGAACACATTTGCCTTAGAAGAACATTCAAGATAATTAATGTTATAAATATGCAGTATTTAGAATACTAACTTTAATTATACATAAATTGTGGTGAAAATATTAGATAACATTTATTATTAATATTGAACCTCCTTTTTTTATTCTCTCAATATATTTCAAATGGTCTAAATAAATGGCCTATTTATAAAATTCCATACACTCCTTCAATTGGGTTACAACTCTTTGATGAGTTGTGAATTTTTAAAAAATCATATCTAGAATATATGTAATTATTTATAACAATTATAACCTATCAAAAAGTCACGTCCTTTTACATAAGTCACAACCTTTCAACATAGCATTTTACTTCTAAAAGTTTCAACTATTCAATATATCATTTACCAAAAAGCTCTTGTCAAACCATTGCAACCTTTTAACCAAAGGCTATATCTTTTCATTTTAGAAAATGATCCAACATAAAGTTTATAAGTAATTATTAGGTTTAGTTACCTTGGATGTTAATTTTTTAGGAGTTGATGTTTAATATTACTTATACATTATAAAATTTATAAGGTATGAAATTTTCGTTCAATTAATGAAAAAAAAAATTAATGGAAGTAACTAACATGGACATAAGTTGTAATGCACGAGAAAGATTAAGAAAGTATAGCTTACCAATACAGACAGTAATATATGCAAGTATAGCCGCCAAAGAGATGACAAGAAGAACACAATGTGCTTAAAAAACAGGGCATTGATTTCCAACAACTTTGATTTGAATCAAACCAAGGATTAAAGGAATTGTGAATTTAAAAATGGAATGGGTTAAATTTGAGGAAGACGGAGATGGTGTGTAATTTTGTTGATTGAAAACCAAAACGACATAAATGGAATTTATTTAAATAAAGCCAAGATTGTAAACTTTATGTAAAATTAAACTACGTTTAAATTTTAACGGCATTCAATTACAAAAATGTATAATTTAAATTCAAGAGTGCTATTTTTTTATTTTATAAATAAATAAATAAATAAAAACCAATTCTCGATGTCCATATATTATGTCTTAGTAAATAAATGATAGGTTAGAGCCGGTAATAAAAAAAAAATAATGAAAATAATAAATAGACGAGGTAGAAAAACAAATAAAATATTTTTCTTTATATTTAATGATTTTATTATATAAACAGATGCACATATTTATTTTATTTTGAAAGCAATGGAAGATATATGGAAACAAATCCTGCTATATTTCTTAAATTGAAGCTGCAGACTGTAGTGATTCGATGATGTTTCTGAATATAATTTCATTTTCTTTTCCTCTTGGCAACAAACTTGGGAGCTTTATGGATATATGTAATTCAGTGGGCGCTATGTACTTTTGATGAAGCTGTTTCCAATTTGTTGTGGGCTGATTTATAGTAACACTTTGTATTCTACTTAAATGTGTGATACATATTTTGTAAAGGAGAAGCTACAAAATTCAATTTCACCATAAACACAAAAATCTAATCTCACTTTCATATTATGTATTTTTTTTTTCTTCTAAGAAAACGTATAGATGCATTTTAGAGAAACATGATGTTAAAATTTTGTAAAAGTATTTGCAGCAATATTCTTAAAACAAATCATTAAAATTATTTTAGTAAATAATAAAGACACAATAAAACTATTTTATGATAAATATATTTGATAATATATGTCAATGATAAATAGTTTTAATGATAAAACAAATCATTAAAACTATTTTATGCAAGAACATAATAAGCATCTTAACTTATGAATAATGTATATTAGTTTATTATTTTTTAATTCATATTAGATATGTCATTTTTTGACAAATATTATTTCTTTATAATGAATTAGTTAAATCTGACTCATTTACTAGATGAATAAACATAAACTACAATGTATCTCTTAATGTGTTTAAACAATTATGTAAGATAATAATGTAAATTTAATACAAAATAAAATCATAAAAAATTTACTTTTATAATAAGTATATTTATTATCAAGAGACTTTAATATTTATTAGTGTACAATAAAAATAAAAATAAAAAGGTAAAATATTTATTGATTAAGCATAAATGACATGAAATATCTTTTATTGTGATTAACACAATTATGTAAGAGTAATAAATTAAATTTAATACACATAAAATCACTAAAAATAAATATTTATAAAAAGTATATTCATTACAAAGATATTTTAATATTTATTGGTATATATGCAAGAAGAAGAAAAAAAAAGAGCAAAATTATTGATGCTTTTATATATAAGATAAAATAAGATTAGGTAACCTTTAACTAAATTCACTTTTATATTCTCAAATTTTTAAATTATAAAATTTCTTACCTAAATTTTTAAAATTTTATATATAGGTCTCTAAATTTTTAAGTTTTACAAGTTTAGTCTCTAAATTTTTAAAAATTCACACATATATCTCAAAATTGATATGTAGACGTGGGAAAACCCTCTTTAAATAAAGCCACATGGTGCAGAGATAGTTGCAGGCAATCCTGAAAGAACAGTGGTGGATTGATCCCGTGAACTAGGTAAACCTCTTGGGATTGTGGTGTCATTTATTAGTTTTCATGTTCTGGTTCTTGCTTGAATGCTGTAAAAATAAAGTTCATTCTCTAGCTTTAAATAAACTTTTTATAAAAATCAATAACAGATTTCATTCTCTAGCTTTAAATAAACTTACTAGTATTTTTTGTTTTTTTAATAGCACCAATTTCTTCATCTTCTTCCTATGTTCTTTCTCTCATCTTTTCTTCATTTCCTAACCTTCATGCATCAATTCCTCTTTAAGTTAGCTTGAAGGTAGAATGGCCAAATTCCTGTTGATTTCTTACAAGATTTAATGATACTTTGTCTATCTTTGTTAAAGTAACAGGAATTTAATACATTAACAAAAATATCGGCACAATAATATTGAACCTAAATATGGCACACTGTCTTGGAAGGTAGTGTATCTACCTGACCAAGTGTGGCCTAGATCTCTATCACTTGATGTGGTCTAGATCTTGCTCCACTATTTGGAATATGGTAAGCTTGGAGGTGCAATCTAGAGGATGTCTCATCTAGCCAACGTGTCTCAGAATGTAGCAATTCATCAAGTCCGACATGACTAGGGTGGCGGCACCGTGGAAAGCATTAACTTATGAGTGGTGTTCTAGACAATGTAACATCCTAGGGGATGATCTGCCCTGCTAAGGCTTGGTCTTCCTTTTGATGTGAATCTATGTTCTTCAAGAGCAATATTTGTTCAACAACCGTAGTCATGGTCAGTGACATAGTCATCGTGACTATTGTGAACAGATTCCACTAGTTAACTAACCTTGGGAGTGGTTGGCCACGGAGTGCAAAGTGAATCTAGTCCAAACTACAAGTGCTAGGATAGATGGCAATCATTGGAACGGATGAAAAAAATTCCTGGAGCTTGGTGCTAGTGGATGCATGGTACATCAAGCTAGCCTGTTTGGCTAGTGGTACACAGCACGTCCAAGTGTGGTTGTCGTTCTCCTAAGATGATACATATAATTTTCTCAACTAGGATAGAGATCGAAGCATGACTCAATCCAGGGTCCAATTTCTGTTAGGTGCTTTTGGAAGTTTTCCATTGGAAGCCTGTAAACTAATTTGGGTCTGAACCACTAGTGGTAGCGATCCAAAATCAAGGTTATTAGGTTCCTTTTAGGAGTGTCCATTCTTTGGAAGCATACCGAGGGCAGGTTAGTAGTCCTAATGGCCAATATGGTTATGATCCTGCTGAGGAAGTAAACTATTGTTAGGAGCACATTAGGAGCCCATCTCAATAGTGTGACGAATCGAGCAGTTTTTTTTGGAGGAAACAGATAAAGAATGCGAAGAATACAATGAATGTTCTTGAGTTTTCACTAGTTCAATTAATCAAAAATCAAGTTTTTCGTTCCCACAAAATGTGAAAGATGTTAGATCAAATTTCTATCTAACCTTTGTTTTCTACCATGTCGACCTACACTTCATTAGTAAACCACATTAAGAGGTACGACACCGAAGATGTCGTATCCTCTCTAATACTTAAGTCAGATGCTTTAGAGGAATTAAAATCATAGAGGAGTTTTGAAGGATTTAGGAGAAAGTGATCTGTAAGCTCTGGCTTTCTTATGGCTAAATTTTTCAAGTTGTAGGCTATATGACATTTTAGTAAATAAGCTATATTAATTAATATTTATATTATTATTAAATAATATAAATATTTTTAACCATTAATACACCCTATGTAATAAAAATTTACTTAATTATATACTGATTGTATCATTTAATTTTTATCGATCAAAAAATGTTACCAGTTGCTATTAAAACTATGTCTTCTACCTTTGTTGGTTGTATATGTAACGGTCCAAACTGCCTGATTTTTCACCAATAGAATAGAGTGATCCGAAGCAAATTGAAGATATTCTCATCCAATCCGATCTGATAATCTATCAATCTGAATCCGAACAAATCGATTTTTTGGATCGGATAAGTCGGATTGAGATTATAATTTATTTTTTTATTATCATATAAAAACAATATACTAACATTTAAAATTTAAATTGATATATTATTTAGTAAAATTTATTTATTTATAACACAAATTAATAATCAAAATACATAAAAGATATATGTTGAATATTAATTAAATTATTATAGAGCATTTAACATTTTTGATTTTTTTTAAAACTAAAATAATAAATTTAATGTAATTGTGATATGTATGATATTTAAATATAACACATTAAAAATAAATATGCATTTATTTATAATTTTAATAGTAATTCAGTCCGGATCGGCTTGTAGCGGATTATAAAATCTGGCAATCCAAATCCGATCCGAATCCGAACGGATTGTATACTTTTCAATCCGAATCCGAATCCGACTATAAAATATGTCAATCCAATTCGATCTGAATCCGACGGATCAGATCAGATTTATTGATTTAAGCAGATTGATCGAATTATTTGATCACCCCTATTCTACCTGTTGCTTTTGTGTTGTATATGTAATATTTCCTTTTTCCTTGAATTTGTTAATAAAATAGAGTGTCTAAATAAAAATAATAATCTCCATCTCACACCTAAATTGTGTAGTTATCAGTTGAAAAAAATAAATAAAAAATTGTTAACAAAATTGGCGGCAAATGTTTAGTTTAAACAAACTCCATTAACAAAATTGACAGAATATTATTTAATTAAGTTTAGTCAACAAAACTGACGAAAATAACATACATAAAACATATATGTTAGAACATAATTTCAACAATTAAAAGGATTGGTGCATTTTTGGAACAGCTCCGTACAGAAAACATAGTTTACCGTTTTTGATAAAATAAAAACAAAAATAAAAATAAAAATGAAAATGAAAAATTCTAATTTACAAAGGGTTCATTTTGTATTATTTTATAATTATGGTTTGATTTGATTATCATTTTTTAAAAAGTTGGATCATATTAGCTTGGTTTTAGTTTTGAATCTTTGGATCCAAACTTTTGAGACAAGCGAATTTGTACAGGATCAAGATTTAAGCGTTGGATGCTCTCAATTATGTTTGTTATGGTGTAATTTAGCCTCTCACTTTTTTCTTTTCTTGAGCTATAAACTTCTTCTTTTTTCCCTTAATTTTAGATGATAAAAGATAATAAATGAATAAAGTAAAATAACTGCGTCATTCAGATCAGGTGTTTACTTGTGACAAAAAGGGAATTAAATTACTTTTTTTTATATGTTTACTGACAAAATAATAATTTAAATAATTAGTACCCATACAAATATAAATATTGAGAATTAAATTATTTCCTATGAAAAGTTCAAAACTAAATTAATGGACAAAAATTTAAATTTTATCTTACAAAATTAAGTTTGTTAAAATAATTATTATTATATTTACAAGATATTTTATTAAAAAAAATATTTTTATTAAGATTCTAAATAATATAAATAAACAAAATCAAAAGCAATTAAATTTTATTATATTTTCCTTTCAAATTTAATTACAAATTAGTAAATATGCATCAATGTACACACAAAATATTTCATAAATTATCATGCATAGTAAATAAAAAGTTGTCATCCAAATTACATATTAATAAATAATAATGACGATAAATTTTGGCTCAAAAATAAGATTTAAGTGTATAGCATAGTTTCTTTTTTTTATAATAGATAGAGTTTCATTTTTAAATTCTTCTACTTTGTGCACAAATATTTTTATTATAATATAATTAAATATTTGTTTAAAGCATATTTCAAAATATGGTGCACATAACATTTTTTTTTATAAAAAAATTTTTTTAAAAAACAAATAACTAGGTCATGTAAAATCGGAAAAGAAATCATGATGGTAAATTTAATGAAAATATTACATACAACTTTATGTCAATAGACTCATTAAGTACAAAAATCTAAATGTCTCACTAAAAAAAGACTACAACCCATGAGCTTATAATATAATATAAATGAATAAACATCAAACACCACAAACAAATCAAACTTCCCAAAATAGAGGGAAAAATGAAGAATGAATGTAGGACAAAAAGGGGAAAACGATTTAGCAATTAATTAAACAAGCATTAGTCATAGAAATTGCTGGGTCTATAGGCTTGTTCAAAGTTCTACATCACAATATGTTCTCTCAAATGTCTTATACCTAGAGAAATGTACCAATACAGGTGAGCACAAAACATTTAAACTTCTATGATGTGATTTCCATGCTCCAACCTTGAATCTTATTCTTGCCCTTAAGAGAATACTCAATTCAATCTCCCCTTTTGATCTATCCACCCTTATATTATTATAAACATCCCCAAAAATTGATAGGGATTGCGCCTTGAGCTTTGTAATTAATTGAGTCACATTTCGATGAGATTGAAAGAATGGTTGAACCACAGTGTATGCTAGAGTTTGATCATTATAATCCACAGAAACCTCAATTGAATCATAGTAAATAGAGACTCTAGTGTTAGGATTATAAGACCATATGACAAAATCAAATGTGGCATTAAGATTGTTATGACTTAGGTTGAAATTACGAATTGAACCTTCTTCAACGGTATAAACAAGATGTTTGGGTTTGATCACTAGCCAAATTATGAGCACAGCTAAACCCACAAGAACAATCAGTGTTAGAAACACAATGGCTATCCATCGAACGATGCTCCAGCGTGCTGGACGCGCTGCTTGCGAGGGCTGTGCTGCACCAATTGCCATTTGGGCAATGCAGGAGGTTGATTGATTTGTAGCTAGTTTTGGGCACAGTGTGATATTTTCCTAGTTGCAACACTTTGGAGTTATGATATAAGAGAAGGTTTGGTCTGAGCACTCGTTTGTTAAACTTGTCTTTTAACTTTATACATTGAGCCATTTTCACTTTTCATTTCGTGTATGAAACTCAAGATATCTAACAAATTATTGTTTAATTTCAAGATTCCAATATTGTTCTTTTCTTCATCTAGGAGTTTTTGAAGATTCAAAAGTGCAAAAAAGTTGAAACAGAGGCATGTATGTGATTTAAGAAAAAAATGTGGTATAAAACTTGCTTGGTTCATAAGTAACATCTGAGGCAAAAGTAGCTATTGACGCTAAGTTACTATCTATAACACATGAATATATGCTAACGACCCAAGTACTTGACAGTGCTTATAATTTAACTACTTTTTTTTTTTTTTCGTTTTTTATTATGTTACACTTACAATTTGCAATCAACTAATCATGATCTATGAGTGTGTTAGTGTGTCTCATAAAGTGAGTTATATCTATTAAAAAAATGGAGGAAAAAAATCATGAACTATTATTGCAATCTTTTAATCTGAGAATCAGATTTTCTTTTTTATAAAAGATCTGATTATTTTAATTAGGTCTTTTTATACAAAACATGCAATTACAAGTCTTAATTTATAATATCCTTCCTTAGAATCTTAGATATCTTGATTTTATCTACTTCTTTTTCAAACACTTCCCCCATAAAGACTAAAAAAAAAGGTCGCTTCAATCATGAAATTTTTATTTTTTAAACACGAAGGTTCTTTTTATTGTTTTAATAAAACTTAAAGGTAGAGGTGACAAATTGTTCCATTTTAGGTTATTTTTGGTTTTTGGTCATGTCAATTTGGGTAATCATGTCCTTAACTTGAAAAAATTGTTCAACAAAAATATGATTATTTTATTAAATATAATTTATTAAATTCATTTCGATTGGATCATGTCGTATTAGTATCGAGTTTATTAGGTAAAATGATATTAATTTAACGGATTAATTTCAAGTTATAATGTCGTGTCGTATTTGACCTATTTAACAAACAAATTAAAATGAATTATCTCAGGTTAATTCATATTAGGTCAATTATGTATCATGTATCTATTTATTAAAGGGATATTTTATAATTTATCTTATAAATTATGCTAGAAATGCATTATAGAAATTCACTGAACACTTGTCTCCATATTAAATTATTGTTCATGCTTCTTGCTTTTCCCTAAAGTTTACCAATAGAATTCCTTTTTAACTTGTTTTTTACACAACCAACTTTTCTACCTCAATTGGATGCTATAACATATGTATATTTGTAAGAGCAAGAATAAGGTGACATGTCAATTAGAAGTTAGAAGCGATGATCCATTGCATTCATGATTCACCATTTCATTTCATTTTTATTTATAATGTTGATATTAAGCACAGATACATTCAATTTTCCTTTATTATTATTTTATTATAAGTATTAATTAGGTTTATTTTCACTTCAAAAATATAACTCAAAAAAGAGTGTTTAATCACATATAAATATTATAATAACTAAATAAATTGACAATGTAAGACACAAATGCAAATGTTAATTCAATATTCACACTTACGTGCAGCGTGGACTTGGGTTCAATTCCCACATTGTCTGCAAATTAAAAACTTTGCTCTGATATCGTATTAAATGAACTTAGTCTCATTTTCAAAAACTAACTCAAAGAAAGAGAGTACTTAACTACATATAAACATTATAACAATCAAATAAATTAACAATATGAGACACAAATATAAATGTTAATTAAATAATAACAAGCTCACAAAATTTATTGACTTCTGTTTATTCTTTTTACAAATACCTCAATTGAAATTGTTCAAAACAATGGCATAGAAAATATAATTTTTTTTTTAAATGTTAATTTCACAACTCCCACACCTAAAAAGTCTGGTAAGTAATTAGTACCTTTTTCATTATTTGGTACTCAAGTTATCATTTAGCACCATTGTATTACCCAATTCACAAAAACGTGCCTTTTTTTTAATCCAAACTATGCATGTGACTAAAAATAAAGGATAACTTGATATTTTTTTTAAAAAAAAATTTATTTTCTCTTTCATCTTCCATCTTCCATCTTCCATCTTCCATCTTCCATCTTCCATCTTCTATCTTTCTCTCAATAAGAAACTCATCTCTCTCCTCTTTTACTTTATCCTCAGCTAACATTACAAAAGCAGGATTATTTGATTTTTGTCATGGTTAATATAAAATGGTGTATTAAAAAAACTCTGATCAAGAGAATTGACTAAATTAATGTTGCAAATAAGAGAAAAGAGGAAACGAAAACTTGACCCAAAAAAATTAAGACTTGAGAATCATTGTCGGGCACCAATGCCATTAATTTATAATTTTCTTTTAAAATTTTGAAGATTCTTGAAATTTAAAGAGAGAGGTGAAAAGAAAATAATTAAAATGCGATTGAAAATTTTTTAAATAAAAATGTTAGGTTTTGATATGACAATTGTGACATTGAAGGTAATGAAAGAGACGAAAGAGAGGTGTGAGAGGAGATTTCTAAGAGAGAGGGAGAAAGATAGAAGAAGATGATAGAAAAATGATTAAAAAAATTCAAATTATCTTATCCTAGTTATGTTAATTGAGGAGAGATGAGAGATAAAGTGAAACATAGGAGTCTTTGATAGTCGACGTAGAGAGAGAATAGGGAAAGTGAAAGATAGAGGATGAAATAAAAAATTAAAACCTAAATTATTACGTGTTGATAACGATTTTAATTTATAATTTATAATTAAATGATTAATTTTATAATTTTTAATTATTTTATAAAAATAATTACAATTATGTTTAATAATAATTTTTATTTAGTAATTTAAAAAAAAAAAAAAATCAAAATCACATCCAAATTGTTTGGTAATGAATTCTATTTTTTTATTTTTTTCAAAAAAAACTTTAAAAAACGAAGGAAATTTTTAGTTATTTTCTATAAATTTAAAGTTTTTAATAATTTTCTTCCAATACTTAATCATACAAAAATTAAAAAGCTTGATTTATTATCTAGAAAAAATGTTTGATCAAAATAAAAAAAAGAAATCAAAAATCTAATTTAAAATCTTCTTTTTAAAGGTTTATGAATCACTCCATATTTTAGTAGTGATTCCTTAAAAATGTAAAAATTAAAATAAAAAATCGTTATCAGATATATCTGATTAAAAAATTACTTAAAAAAATAAAAAATAATCAAAATTGTTACAAACACATATTATGCATGTGAATCAATTTGGATTAAAAATGTATATTTTTGTGACTGGTACTAAATTGGTACCAAATAAAAACTTTGAGCAATATTGAATACCAAATAAAAAGAATGTTATTAGACCCTACCTGAAATCAAATCCCAACTGATTTGACAAGTTACAATTACATGTCTCAAAAGTATATTAATTAGTGTTACTTAACTACAATCACTCGAAATATATAAGAATATAATTGTTGTTTTTCAAATCGAGGGTTTTTTGCTATCTCAGAAAATCTGAAAGTAAGCATTTGTAATTGACCCGTAATTGCAGCTAAAAACGATACATTGACAAAATTATACCACCTTTGAAAATCAAAAGATTGAAGAGCAAGCCACAAAGTAATCTCAATTCAAATGAATTAATTGTGTTCCCAGCTGGTTCTATAGCTCGTCTCAGTTCTTACCACAGACACACTACAATATGCATGCAGAAAAACCAAAGCCAAAACTTATAACCATCGTATGGTGATTTAGCTTTCTCAGCTAAGCCAAAGAGGTACAAACAATGGGGATCATTTACGTCATGCCATAAAACATGAAAATAACACCACAAACTTAACGAACACTTTATCTATTGTACCACTTCTAACCTAGCAAGCAAAAGTGTCTTTTTGGTAAATCTACTATAGTGTTCCTAGTTCTACAATACTCTTTTGCTTGGATCAAACGGGTACGGAACTTAGTTCAAACCCAGGTGCGAGAGGACTCTTATCTATCAGACCCCAAGACTAACCATAGGCTTGCTTGGCAAAAAAATACAAATCAAAATCTGCAAAACTGCAAATGTTGAGTCAACCTTATTAGCAACGAGGGGCAGTTTAGCATCATAAATTTTGTTAGCTTGTTTGAAGTAAAAAACCAATAAAAGCAGAATTTAACTTAAGTTCTAACAATAACAAAATACATTCATCTTTATTCAGCAACTTTATAACTCAGACAAATCAGTCAAATATTCCGTTTCTTCAATCATACACTCCAACTATAAGGAATATAGCAAGAAAATGCTTGATTGTAAGAATTGTGTAAAAAATTATAAAAAAAAAAATGAAACAATGGTTTAAGGAGCGTATCAATTATATGTTGTTAATCCACCCTTTCGTCTTCGGTTTCTTTTTATCCTACTGAATATTCTTGATGTAATACAGAGTAAGCACGGACCACCTCAACCACTGGTGCTCGACACATTGGACACTTATCGTTACTCTCAACCAACTTGTTAGCACAGTTTGAACAAGTGCACATGTGCCCACATCTGGAAGGGGGGGGAGCAAAAAAAAAATAACAGAAAAAATAAATTAAAAGGACAATTTTCAACCTGCATAGGCTTTGAAGAGTTTTACATATGAGAGAGAAAATTTGAAGTTTACCTGTACAGTAAAGAGTCAATAGAACTATCACAGCATATACAACAAATTCCTTTCCTGACATGACCCCACTTGGAAATATCGCCAAGAGAACCCTCCTCACAAAATCCTGCAGCCAGGTGCCAAACACACAATCAATTGAGAAACTTAATGCATTCAATGAAAGGGGGTGGCTTTAAGACTTTAAAGTGAATGTACTAAGCTAACCCGTAAGATTTGCAGTAGAGCAAATGAAAATAGAAACAAGAATGTAGCACATTCTCAAGAAGCAATGTAGCAATAGGATAGCGGGTGTGAATTACAATAATAATTATTATTATTACATAGAAATAAAAATAATAAAGAGCTCTCAACCGCATCAAAAGTTTCTATAAACTAACCTTGGAAACTAGCTGACCTATTCAAGGCAGCTGAAACTTCTTGTTTAATTGAGCGTTGTAACTCAAGTTGCATATCCATGCAGGTCTCCAGCATCCTTTGTAAGTTATTCATCCTATGCTGCAGCCTAGCCATGTTGATCCTTAGATCATTAATAATTTCCCATTCCTGCCCCAAATCAACACCACGGCTCAATTCAAACATAGACATAAGATAGAGAACATAAGTTACAATTTGGAACACAAAATGAAAAGATTACTCTCCTTTTTTCTTATGGAAGAAAAGATTACTTTCCTCAAGTAAACATATAATTGAGAATTGTATCTCAGTAAGAAAGACAACTAATCAAAATTTATTATGACCAATTTTTATGCCAATGGAACATATCATAAAAGAAAACCAAATTCTAGATAGCATAGAGGACAAGTGAACCCACGATTCCCAGTCGCTGAGGCATGACATGCTGCACCCAATTATCATGATGTGACTCCTGGTCCCAATGTGGCAGGGAAGAAGGTATCTGCTGCAATGGTAGAGCAACAAAGGGACTGCCAACAGTATCCCACTGACCCTCAGTCGGACCAACTCCAATTGTCTGCTCCATGTACCGTTCAACAGATGCAGGAGAAGGTGATGTATCATGCAAATCCAAATCCATAGCAGCAAGCTCTTGCCTTTCCACATATGACCTTAATAATTGGTCCAGACTCTCACGAAAGCCACTATGAAGAAGATTAGAGACTCTTCTCCTGCAGCATGAATATTATCCATTTTAAAATCTTGAAGAAAATATAATTAAAAATAGTGGGACAAAAGCATGAGCCTCACAAGTTGATTTTCATACCTGCTTAGCAGTTCCCTGAGTTCAACATTAGAAATATTTTCATCATTGGGGAACGTTGGAACCTGCCTCACTGGAAAAGCTGGATTAGATGGCCCTTCTAACCAGCTATGTAAAGCCTCTTGGAAATTACCTTCCACATGTGGCTCTACATGGGTGGCTTCAAGATGACTGTTTTCTCTATCTTCATTTCCCAGAGACCAATCAGTAGTCTCCTGCTGATTTACATCCCCATAGCTAGCTGTCCACTCAGCACTTTCAATGACAGTGTTCTCCCATCCTTGCTCCTGCCCTTGTAACTGAGAAGCAGAATCATGCAAGTTGACATTATCAAGTACATTGCCTTCCAAGTTATTCGCAACATCAGATAGATAATGGGAAACATTTTCCACCACACTTTGCTCAGATTCCTCATCACCTTCACCCTCATCAATTTGTAATGTTTCTTGGGCCCATCGATCAGTTTCATCTCCTTCTGAGCCATCATCCATGTTTATCTCAGCACCATCCCTCTCAACAAATGTATGACTGGTCAACAATTCGCAGTCTCTGATAGGATTACCTTGGAATGGTTCCTGCTGCTGTAGATGAGCATTAGACTCTTGTGAATCAGTATCTTCAGTACCATTGCCCACTAAATCATCCCTAACACCTGGTATTCCATTGCTGTCATCTTCTTCGGAAGGACTTGCCACATAATTAATCCCCGTGCATTCAGAAGTATCATTTAGAATCTCATGCATGTTAATTGCTTGAGCTTGTTCGTTTCTATTACTGTTAATGTCCCTGCTAGACATATCATACATGTTGCTGCTTGCTTGCACATAAGCACTATCATCCAATCTGGACAAAAGACCTTCCCTAAGAATGATTTCAATAATTAGTTAAGAAACTAGTCAAAAAGTTTCTACTATGATCATTAATATTTTTTACAAAGAATCAGCAAAATCAGATATTAAAGAATATTAAAAATTAAAAGATAATAAAAAACTCTCAAAAAGGAGATCATGCATCATGACTAAGTTTGGGAGACCACATTGCATAGATAGTACATGCCAAAGAGAAGTTAAAAGTAATGTAGGGGAGAATGGCTCCAACATCAAACACAGAAGGAAGAAAAGATGCCTAAAATGCTGTATTACGGATGCAAATTTTATTCAGATAACCACAGGGGAAAAATACCTCAGACCAGATACTGTATGTCTCTGCCTCAGTAAGCCTAACTCACTTTCAGCTGCAGAGGACCTGGAGGTGGACCTCTCATTTCCGACAAGTCTTCTATTTTGCAAGAACCTGCCCCGAAGTAACGACTGCAGATAAGAAAATAAAACATTATGTGACAATAAATTGTTAAAAATCTAGGAAAGGATTCCAGGAATTAAAGGAAAGATGAAAATCTTAATATAACATGAACATCGGCATAATAACAATATCGGTTCTAATGCTACATCAATCCACCAAATAAAAGATTCTTCAATGAGATCCCCAAGGTTTTGGCTATCTGCTGAGTATATAAATACTAATCTATATTATAAACAATTCTACCAAAAAAAATTTATACAATATCTTTACCACACTGCAATATGAATTCTAGAGACCTGATTTTATGGGGGGAAAAACAATTCAGAATTTATGGCAGCTAACCTGAATTCGGTTACGATGAGCAAAATTGGATACAGCTCGGTGCTCCAACAATCCTTGAAGTTCTACTTGCCTTTCCCTTTCAGCTTTTTTTATCATATCAAGCAGAGCCTGCCTACCACATAATTTACGTATGCCTCTACGAATATGTTCAGTTCCACCCTCGATCTGGTTGGCAACAAACCCATCATGAATCCCATCAATTTGAGATCCAAATGTGGCACATAGCTCATCTCTGCCATTGGCACAACGCTGTTGACTGTTTGTTTGTGCCTGCTCCCTAATAATTCTCACTCTCTCCTGCTCAGTTTCACCAAGCCACTCTGCCCGGGAAGTGATATTTGCCCGAGATCCATTCGAGGTACATTCCCCTATACCAATATTCATCCATTCCTGGAAGATCTGCCTCACCCTTACCCTTTCTACTTCACCAAAATCAGAAGAATAAGTAAAGTTGGTGGAAACCCCAGGCTCATTCTGTGACTCAGTTTGACCTTCAGACAGTGAACTGCATTCATGCTCACCCAAACTGATATTCGCCAAATCAACCATATGTTCACTTCCTTCGCTTTCAGCATTGTCTGTCCTCGACAGATCGGTAAAAAACTCATTAGTCCTCTGTTCAAGCAATCTTTCCCTGCCCCTGTCTTGGGTTCGATTGACCATGTGTTCATCTTCAAGCCCTCTCCACATTTGGAGAAGTGAGGATGCTCTAGTACTTGCCCTCCCATCCTCACTTATCTGGTTAGATGCTTGAGTCTGAGAATCCCTCAGGAAAGAAGAATCAAGTACAGAAACATTATGCAGACCAGCAATAGCCATCTGCTAACTCAAAATTAATAATTAAGCCTCTCAACCCATCATTATAAAATCCATGGGAAAGGACCCTTTGTTTACATAAGATACAATCAGATGATTCCTTTACAAAATCAGATCACCCAATCTAAGCAAATTAAGCCGCACTCGTATTAATCATCTCTGTCGTTTTTAACACCAGAAAGTATTTTCTAATGTAGAAGTAAACAAAAGTAATAAAAACAAACCGTTGATTTTATCCAGTGCTAGATAAAAAATTCCATATAGGTATAGGCAGATTGTTTTCTTTCCCTTTTGCTGCATTCAAAACCAAGACACAGAAAAGGTAAACATGTCAGTTCAGTCAATGAATCAATTTTCCATCCCAAGCCTATAGATTAAATCAAAATATAGAAAGTAATTACCCAAAGGATTTGTTTACCTCTAAAGGTTGGAGATTAAGCATATAAAAGTTTAAAAAACATGCAATATGGCTGGGGACAAAAGCTCTTCAATTACGCAATCTCTCTGTTTACTTTCCGAGAGAAAAACAAGAACAAAGATACCAGTATTAAATTTGTCATCATATAAATCCTCAATAACAAAAAGCTCCACCAAACAGAGCCTAGAACAGCATTCTGAATCAAAGAACCTAAAATTTTCCACATCAAACATCACAACCAGGAGATTCATTTCTTCAATCTCCTTCATCAACCCTCCTTATCTTTACAGGTAACAAAGAACAAGTATATAGGCATTACAAATCACCAAAAAGAAACCAGTAGTAAAGAAAGAAAAGGGAAAGAAAAAAAAAAGATAAAGCCGAAACAAATAAAGCAAACAGCAGTAGAAGTTGTTTTGTATATAGGAATTGAAAATTTCGAAAGCTTTAACGTACCATAGAAGCTCTGCTTCTTTAGATTTGGAGTAAAGAAAACGAAACCCTAGGCGTGTCGAAAGTCAAAGACACAGGACAAAAAGAAAGAGAAGGGTAGAGAGAAAAGAGAGACTGGATGTGTGTTTTAATGAAAAATAAATGAGTACAGGTCCCCCCGTCGTTTCAAATGATATTCAAATTATGTGTAGCATCGCAATCTGGGCATTGGGCGGTGGCACCTTATTAATTACGATATTTTAAGAATATATTACAATTTTCTTTTATTCTTTCAATAAAATTATGAAATATATATTTTAACTCTATTGTTAATTATATATTAGTCTTATTACTATTACTATTAGATAAAAGGGAGTTGCCACACTATTTTCACAGCAATTAAAAAAATATATAGTATAAATAATTTATTTATTTATATAATTTTATTTTTTAATTTCAATAAAAATATATATTATTTTTTTACAATATAAATAATATAAATATTTTTTTTAAAAAAATATATATTATTTTACGTTATAAAAAAACATATCTTTTTTTTTTTAAGATAAGTTAAAAATAAAATTTTATATATAAAAATGAGTTATAACATGTAATTAAAATTTTAAAATTTTGCCTTATAATTTAATATTTTAGTATTTTTAAAAATAAAAATATTGTTCTAATATTAGTCTTTTTTTTTAGAAATAAGATTATTTTAAATAAAATTATCAATAATAAATTATTATTGCAATAATAATAACTTGAATTCTTTGATATTGATATTGTACTTTTTTTTTTTTGGGTCAAACATTAACATTGTATTTTAAATTGATACATTTTAATTACTTTATTGTTTGAAACTTTAACTATGTTTTTCATAATTTATATTTTTAGTTTTTTTTTTTTTTTAGCTAATGGATGTTTAATGAAGAAAATGGACAAATAAAAGCAAAAGATTTGAAAAATTAAGAATAAAGTATCTAAAATGATAAATAAAAAAAATAACTAAATTGTATAATAATGAAAGTTATTAAAGTGCACTAGTTTAAAATAATGTAACTAAGATTTTAATTTGTGAAAATGAAATTATTCATGTAATTTTTTTTTTAAATATTAGTTCAAGTAGATAAATGAAGGATAGTAATACTTTTATTTAATTTAAGTCAAATTAAATTTAGAATACAATTTCAAACCAAGTTATATAATGCAAAATTTTAGAGTGAGCTGTGAGAATGAAATTTTCCTTCTTTATTTTGACATTTCTTTGGTCAGCTTAATTTAATTAGCAATGTTATACTTATATACTATTATTTAAATTAACAATAACATGCATTACTACTAATGTGTAATATATGAATATTAATGATTTTAATTTGTATTTAATATAGTGTGTTACATATTAAAATAATCTTAAAAATTATAAAAATATTCATTTTTAAAAAAAATTTGTCACGTATAATATTTTAAATTATATGAGTATAAATTTACGTATATTTAACATTTATTATATTATGATTGCTTAAATTATATGGATCAATTTTATAATAAAATATATATGATTTTAAATATAAAAAAATGTTACTTTCATAACTGTAAATTTTAAAAATCATTTACTTAATAATCTAGTAGTTGTACCATAATTTATCTTGTGATTTAGCATCTTTATTTCAAGCATCTATTAAATCACACTAAATTATAAGGGGAGAAATTATAATAGTACCAACTAATAATATTATAGAAAATTAAAAAATATTTTTTAAAAAATTTATAATAATAAAAATAATACATTAATAATATTAAACGATGTTCAACATTAAACGAGTCTAAATTATCATAGTTTAATTTAACGATGTTTAATTGGACGGCATTCAAAGAAAAATGGTACAATAATCATTTTTTAATTATAGAAATAAATAATTTGATTACAAATAATATTATTTTTATTATTATAAATTTTAAAATATGCTAATTTTTTGTTGTATTTTTTCAATATTATTCCTTAAATTAACAATGAAATTTATGGGCAATTGAATAGCTGATAGCACGTGTCATGTGTCAATGTCTTGTAGGAAATATACGAAACCTTCCAAAAGCTTGAACTAAACGAGAGGTTGAGAACAACTGAACAAGCCTCTCTGGGCGCCCCGTTTGGGCATGACTTGTTCCCATATTTGGTGACGCCCTGGAAACTTCTTTTTGCCTTTTTATGTGGTGGTTGAATTTGAATAGCGCGAGGAAAGAGTGGCGGTTAAAGTTTGCACGTGAGAGGAGTCATCAAGTTTTTCGAAAAACATGTGGTACACGATTTTGTACGTACCACCACCCTACGTCGGTCAGTCAATTATATTACGTTGATTTCAATTTTTTTAGTATCTAAATTGAGTAAGCAAAAACATATATATATATATATATATATATATATATATATATATATATATATATATATATTAAAAAAATTATTTATAAACGTGTTAGTGTTGAATATTAAAATGAAAATATTAAATATTGTAGAAATTATGGTATCACTTGTTAACAAATTGTCAATTATATTATAATAATTGAACTGATAATGCATTAATTGTAATAAAAAATATTAAAAATTTATAAAAATAACAAACCTAAAATTTATAATAATAAAAATTATTTCTAGCATTAAATAGAATTAATTTGAACAAAATTTAACATTAAATGAACCTAAATAGTTGAAATTAGACTTAAATAATCTCCAATTGAATGATGTTCGATGTTCAATGTTCAATAGTTAATAACTTAAAATTCTTTAATAATAAAATATATAAGGTAGGCATAAAGAATACTAATTTTGTAATTATAAGTTTTAAAAATGATCAAGAAGAATGCTCGAAAAAAGTTTGTTTATGTATTATATTTTATTTCTAACTATTCTTATGATAATTTTATGTATTTTAAATTTTTTAATTTAATTATTCTTATAATTTTAATTAATATAAATTAATAATTTTTTAAAAAAAATTAAAATGTTATTTTTATTTTCTTTTTACCAACATCGTCCATCTAAATTAAATTTCTTTTTAAACTATTATGCACTTATATATAAGATATAGCTGGGGTGGAAACTTATGCAGTAGTATAATTGTCTAAACGAAACATGAATTGAAAAATATAAATGAATTGAATTTAATTTAAATCAGTCCTAAATAATACGAAAAAATTAAAGTTAGGATAGGATTAGGTTCAAACCAGTCCGATAACACGAAATAAAAAATTATTATAATTATCATTATATATTATTACTATTATTTTTTTATAAGATAAGTCTGATAATTCATAATTCATGTCATAAAAATTTGTTGCACTTCTTTTACTAATATATGTGCAAATATATTATGTTATCACTAATCACAATTATATGAAATTTAAGTCTAAAATATTCATTTACTTTAATTTTAGGTATTAGTTTCTTGAGTTATTTTGTAATATAATTGTGGCTTTGAAACTTTTACTTTTTAATTTTATAAAAACTTTTAACAAAATTTTAATTTGTATATTTAATGTTATTAGAATGCATCAAACTTAGTTCAAAAATTTTATTATTTTAATCACATTAAAAATTATAAGAAAATTTATAATATTTTTAATTAACAAAAGATTGAATAGGGTAAAAAAGACAAATTAATACATGTAAATAAAGTTTGGGCTAGCATGAATTTTTTTTTGTTGGAATTAGGTTTGGTAATTCATAACACAGATTAAATTAAATTTAGATTAAGGTTGGCAGTATGTGACACAAATTAAACTGGGCCAACTTAAATTAACTCAGCCTGTCTGAATTGACACTCCTAAATATAACACATAAAATAAAAAATTTTAAAATTTTTAAATTGTATAATTTAGTATTTTTTTTTAAAGATATGATCACAATTTAGCGAAAAAAAATGGCATCATAAGCAAGAAGTCTTATTCATTATTTCTAGAGTATATACTCTATCAATCATATTATTTTTCCTCTCTATCATTTATTAGATATTTGTATTATTTTTTTTTAAATATTTGTACTAATCTTAAATATCATTGGTTTAAAATACTATATCACTTACTCCAAGAGCAATGAATAATTTATCTATTAGCAAACAAGAAAAATGCTAATAATATATAAATTTATATCAATAATTAAATTATGACATGTGATAAAATTATTTAAAAAAATAAAAAATAATTTAATTTTTTAAATAATTTTATAATATATTAAAATATAATTAATATAAATATAAATATAAACATAAATTTATATAATTATAACATTTTTTTAACAAATAATTATATGCCCTTATTGAAAAGAAGGTAATAATTGCTATAACTACTTCAAGAATTGCAAGGTTGTCATAAATTAAATATAATTATATTATATTAAATTAAATTTATATTTATATTTAGTAAAAAGTTATATAATATAATTAGATTATATTATTATATATATTTTACTAAAATAATTTATATTTAAAATATTTTTTATTATAAAATTTATTTAAATTAATATTTAATTTATTTTTATATTTTAAAAATAAAAAAATATTATTTTAAATTTGAAATAAAAGAAAAAGTTAACACATATAATTTTATAATTAAAAATTCATATAAATTAAATTAATTATCTAATATGAATTAAACCTATACTCTTTTGTCGTACAAAATTTCTACATAATCATTAATTTTTATACTGTACGCTATAACATAATTTTATAATTATATTCATGATAGTATATAAATTATACAGTTAAGATATTTAGTATGATGTAACAAATATATTTTTAAGGTGTGTTTGGATCATAGAATGATAAAATAAAGAAAACTCTCAGAAAAACATGATTAATAAATAAAAAGTGGGAAATAAAAGCTAAAAGTTTTATTGTGCATAATTTATTGAGAATTTTTTTTTTTTTTCAATTGTTTTTTATGAGTGCGATCATTTTCTTGTTTTTTTTTTTTCCCTTTCAAAATGCTTAATTATACAAAGGAAAGAATATTGTAAATACACAATAAAAAAAAGTTAGAAACAAATATACGTTAATTCATCTCAACAAAATATGACTTGTTATAAAATTAATTAAAATAAGAGGAAAAAAAAGTAAAGAAAGCTAAAAAAAAATAGATAGAACAAATAGGAAGAATAATTCTTATTAATTATTATGTATATAATATATTATTAAAAGTCTTATTTATAAGATTTATAAAAAATAATATAAATTTTAAATCTAAGATATGATAGAGATAAATCTCTAATTATCTCTAATTAAATACAAATTTATGATACAATAGAGATAAATATTCATTAGAAATAAATCTAATGGGACAAAAATTAGCAAAGAAAAAAATAATACATTATTCTCATGCAATACACTTAAGTTACCTCATTAAAACTTTTCTAGGAAAATTCAGTAAGACAAAACCATAGAAAGGAAAAAGAGTATAAAGCGTATACAGATGTGCTCCCTCTAATGATGACAATCGTTCAATATTAGATGTTCTTTTAATTGACACATTTTAACATCACTATGGTAATTTCTCAAATATTAAAATAAATGTAATATCTCAGGACAAGTGGGCCTATATGGTCATCACTTGACTTCATATGTAATACAATTTCATAGTTGTAAGCTAAATATATTTATTTTGATAACATGTTACAATTAAATACTAATTTGTAATATACATGTTATCTACAAAATAGCTTATTTTATTAATTATTGCAAAATTAATTAAAAACATTGCACTTATAAAATATACTACAGTAATGATGATAATTCATAAATTTAATTTATAATAAAACTCATCATTTTGTTCTTCTGTAAGATTCAATATTTGTATAAGCTCTAACAATATTCATCAATGTCAATAAATATACTAAGTATTAATTATCTTACTAAATGGTACTAATTGATTATAAAATGAAGAATAATATGAGACAATTTTTATATCATGTAACCAAATAATAACTTGATATATAACGTGTATATATGTTTTATCCATAAAAGATAATTATTTATTTTTGTCATATTTTTAGGATAACATAAAATAAATCAACATACTTTGTATTCATAACAAAGTCATGAAACGTGTAAAAATATGTTAATGTGAATGCACTTGATATCTATTAAAATTAATTTATGCAATAATTCACATTATTTTAGTAGTGTATGCCTATGAATCGTCATAACAATAAATAATATTTGAATTTAATGTTTTTATAAGCAACAAGTATTGTTAATTTATTTATATCAGTAACTATATAAATTAATATTATGTGACTGCTAGTCACATTTTAAATTCATCTTAGAAGTACGGGAGTAAAAATTTTGTATCTCATAGCTTCATTATTTTTTATATAAATTCATATTTTTCATTACATTTTATATTTTTAAGCACTTGAACAACTAGTTATTATAAATATCTAATGAACATTTCAGGTGTTCTTACTATATCTATTTCACTTTACGCATAAGTGAATGAATATTTGCCTAAACTAGCATTTTGTATTTGGCCAATACTTTTCTTTTCAACATTTAATAACTTTTAACGTTATTAAGGATCATTATCATCTCTTATTTATTAAAGAAAGATACAAAAGAAAATATATATGTTATACAATATTAATATATTCATTTTTTTATCCCGTAATCAAAATGATTTCATTTTATATCAGGTACTTGGAACTCTATAGAAGTCAATAATTGTTATAATATTTTTCGATATCTTTTCTTGGAGAATTAACTTCTTTTATTCCAACAATATTTTTATTATTTTTGCACCAAAGTAATAAGAAAATT
Organism: Elaeagnus macrophylla; assembly: GCA_029378325.1. Taxonomy (NCBI): domain Eukaryota; kingdom Viridiplantae; phylum Streptophyta; class Magnoliopsida; order Rosales; family Elaeagnaceae; genus Elaeagnus; species Elaeagnus macrophylla. Next base: position 16,144,714 of record CM055644.1, on the reverse strand, counting down.
TTAGATAAATTATGAATGTTTGCTATTATTTTATTTCATTGTCTTATAAAAAATTCAATAATTACTAGAGCCTTTTGCAGCTATATTTTTTATTATATAAATGCATCGATAATATATTTTTTTATTAACCTCATGTTCTATAAAATGAATGCATTTTAAGTAATGTTATGCCATTAATTATATTTTTTTTCTCCTTCTAATGACAAAAATTATTTTTATTATCAAAATTATTTAATAAGCTTATTTACCTTTCTAATGGTCTCATATATTCAATATAAACAAAACTCAAAACATATGTCTTTAAATTTATTTGTGAGCCAATCTCAATGTGTTAAGTCGATGCAATAACAATAATGTAACTTTATTTTACCACTAATATAATTACAATTAAGAAATTTTAATAATAAATTTGTGGGTTAAACTGAATTCAAAATATTTCATGTACCCATAATAAGGTTGACAATATTATTTTCATAGATATTTTTCAAAGGCGTGAGATTTACTATCAACTTTTATTAAATATAATGAGTTTATTTTGCTTTAGAAACATGTAACATATATAGTTACTAAATAAAGAAAGATTTGAACTATAGTTCACAACCCTTTAACTTTTTATTGTATACTTTACCAATTTTAATTTTTCTTGACTTATTTTGGTCATAATAATTCTTCAAACTTTTATCTATAAAAATTTATTTTAAATTTGCCATATAAATCAAAAGAACCTTTACAAATATTGACTTATAGTAATGTATTTATGATATTATACTATAGAACAACATATGCATCATCCATGTAATTTAATCATAAGATTGGTCTTTTGGAAAAAAAAATTAATTTAAGCTTTTATCTGAGATTTTAAGTATTATATTTTGATTGTAGTCTTAAATATCATTATCGTCAAATATATTCAAAATATTATATTCTTTCTCAATTTTGAGGAATTTAAGGACAATTATATATAATATAATTCGTATACTTTAGTTCTTTAAAGCCTTTTATCAGGTTATATATGAAATTGACTCATATATAATTTAATAATAATAAGTATTGTTGCATTATATTTAAGACACATAAGTGTTTACTATTTCAATTGATAGATAATAATTACAATCTTACTTTATGTTTCTTCATCCATCATTATCCATCAAGATCAAAAGAGGGACATATACTGCATAATGTTGATAACGTATTGCACCTTAATTAACATTCTCTTATTTTGCTACTGTAGAAGCTCATGGTCCATTATAAAATTTGAGTTTAAATACATCATGAAATAACAATAAATCCAAAATAAGTTTTATTTGCCTGTATGGGCTTTCAATTTTTATAATACGATAGAATCGTAATTATCACATTGCCAATATTATTACAATAGTTTAAATCATGTGCATAATCATCATATAACATTCACTTCTAGTAATGATATGACTAAAATATATTTGTTTTCTTAATAATTTATGCAAGCACATAATATTTAAATATGTGTGTTTCTTTATTGCTATTTTATGAGCAAATTTTACTTGCAAAGATAGCATACGAAGATTCATAACTGTTGCTAATTTCACACTTAATATTGCTATGTTAGCATATATGAGATCTATATATATATTTCTTTTGAATCTTAATAAAATATATGATTGAATAATTTTTTTTCAAAATTTTTTAAATAAAAGATTAATAATATTGAGCACTTAAAAATCTTAACTGATCATGATTGAATTTTAGAAATGTAGTACTCATATTTGAGTCATAGGTAGTGATTATTATGTATAAAATTAATCACTTGCAATCATTCAAGATATATTTTTCTCCTTTAATTATATTCATTTTAATATCAACATCAAATAACATTTATTTCAAGGATCATATAATCAAAATGTCCTTATATCTATAATCATATGTAGGACACATACAGTTTATATAGATGCTATTATCTTGCTACTTTAATATCATATTTATTTACTCATAAAATAGCAAATAAATATTTTTATGATGTCAATTTTGCTCTCAATATTACTATTTAATAGTATACACGGGGCACTGAATATACTTTATGTTAGCATCGTAGCTTGTAGAATCTCAATTAATGACATAGATATAATTTTAAAATATTGCATTTTATATTTTCAAATATATATTTCTATTAGCATAGCAGTCTATGAATTCTTAATCAATGACATAGATGTAATTCTAAAATATTACATTTTTTACTTTAAGAGAATAATTCAATCACTTATTTTCTTTTATATATATATACATTTATGTAAATTTTGGTAATACTTTATCATAATAATATTAGCAATGTAGCAACATAATTAGTATTCATTAATAGTGCTCCAAAAAATAATGGTGGGACAAAGCTTCCTTAAAAACTATCCTCCTAAATGGAGCAACATTCTCAGGAAAAAATAATGGCTTTCAATAGTAGCCTCCTAGACAAAACATCTTTTTTGATCATGCAACCACACTTAATAATAGAGTATATATATATATTATTATTTATTATTAATAAAATTTTAAGTTATATTAATATTAATAATATATGATCAAACACACCAGTATATATGATTCAAATAAGATCACGATAATATATTGCAATTATCAATTATATAAATAAATTTACGATAACATATTAAATATTAGGCATAAACATTATCTTCATGATGTATTTAAATAATTAATATAAGTACCATATATATATATATGCTATATACATCAATCATTAATTATAACCAAACGAAAGTATAAATGGGTTATTAAACTCTACTAAAGTCAAATACTGACATGTGTTTATATGATATTATTTTTATATCAATTTACTACAAAAATATTCAAAAGTCGTAAATATTTATATTGATAAATTTAAATATATATTTTTTATTATATTTATAAATATATTTGTAATATATTTAAATATATATTATCACATAATTACAATATATTTAACAGGAAGATAACAAACAAATAAAAATTAAATTTTCTAATATCTTATAATAAATTATATTTAAATTCTATTGATGACCTAATAATGAGTAACTAAAAAAAATCTATTATTATATAATATTTGTCTTCATATCCATATTGAATTTTAATATTAAACGATAGATGATTCAAATAATATAACAAGCAACCTTTTTATAATAATAATAATAATAATTAAATAAAAATATATATCAATTATAACAAATTATTCATAAAAAAATATGTAAATAATAAAATTTATAATCTACAATATTAATTTGAGACATTTTTCAGAGTTTGTTAACTTTTCTGCATGATGTAATATCTAGAATTATTGAAGACAATACTAAATTATGAAAATGTATAGATATTGATATATAAACTAAACAACTTAACAAATTTAAAAGGCAAATAAAGCATAAACGTTATTGATTTGTGATACCCAATTAAATAGATCAAGAAATAAAAAAAAATCTTAGATAAATTTTGAATGAAAAATAATATTTGAGTTTAATTATAAAAAATAAGAAAATTTAAGAACTTGTATAAAATCACAAATCTTAAACAAATATTCGTATTGATTACGTGTTATAAAACTAAATAAAATAAGAGAAAAAAAGTAGAGAAAGCAAAAAAGTATAGAACAAATAGAAGAAATAATTCTCATTGATTGTTGTGCATATAATACACTGCTAAAAATCTTATTTATAGAGTTTACAATATAAAATATGAATTTTAAATATAAGATATGATAAAAATTAAATCTCTAATTATCTCTAATTAAATACAAATTTATGATATAATATAAATAAATTTTTATTTAAAATAAATATATTATATTTAAAATTTGATATCTAAATTATAACATAATTATTTATTATACATCTAAATGATATTGAAAATATCCCTAATTATATATATGAAAATCTATAATTACAATTCACTTTGAAACATAAAATGAAAGGGTAAATGTTTTATTTCATACTACAAATTTAAATTTATTACTTTAAGCTTTTTACTGTTAATTAGACATTTTATTTAATATTTACATTAAATTTAAATTACAAAATTATCAAGCAAGACCAACCATTTCCCACCAAATTTGATAAAAAATTATTAACCCTCTAATTTAATCCCTATTTATTCTATCATGATTTATTATCAATATCAAGTATCAACTCAAAATGTCTTATTAATATAAAAAATAAAAGGGAAAAGAACAAAACTAACACCCCCAAAAATTATAATAACAAAACTAGCACCCCTGTGTTCAATTAAAATTGAACGACAATAATTTGGACTCGTTCAATATTGAACGTTCAATATTATCCGTTCAATTAGAATTGAATAACGATAATTAAACCTATTTAATATTGAACGTTCAATATTTTACGTTCAAATTGAATATTGAACGTTCAATATTAAACGTTCAATTCTAATTGAACACAAGGGGTGCTAGTTTTGTTATTATAATTTTTAGGGGTGCTATTTTTGGTAATTTCCCAAAATAAAATAAAATATTAAATTAATAGGAAAAATAATATAAGGTAGTATCAACTCTCTATTAACAAAATTGGCACGCATTTTTGGTCTCATAATTATTCTTTCCAATATTATGAAAACAATACAAAATTCCTATGGAGGGTTTCAAAAGCCATTATATATAAGATTTTCTTCCATGCCAAACAGGTCTCTTGAGCGTCAATCACAGATAAATCTCATCAGGCTTCTGCGTTTCTCCTCATTGTCTCAATCAGTTTAATCCGGTACCCGATATCTCTCACGGCTTTCTTCTCTCCCACACTTCTGTTTCTGTACCTTTCGCTTTCTGCAGCTGCCGCACAAGTTCTTTCCTCTTTTCTTCTTAAAGCTTTGTTTTCTTCATCTGCAAACGAACCCAATGTAAATAGCACTTATAAGAGCTTGAGAACAAGAAATTAGGATAGTTGATACTCAAGTAACCCTCAATAAACAACGAAAGTTCATTAGTTGACATTTTTCTTAAAATATGAAGAACATTCTGTAACAGCTTTACTGCTCTAGGTTTTGCCTATTTTACAGGTCTATATTTCTCAATTTGGAAATAAATTATTGCTAAAGTTATTTTAAACTTTTTTATTTTCAATAAATGGAGATATTTCATTAATACTAAACCTTAAAAATACTAACATATAAAACTCACTATTACATATCCAAGTACTAAAAAATAAATTACAGACAAGGAAAAAAAATGAATTTTTTCATCTTATTTGTTTTCATATTCACTACTTAAAAAGGCTGCTTGACGCTTTATACCAGTGAAACTTCAAGTTGAATAAAATATTTGTAATTTATCATATGAGAGTTGTAGAAACATGCAAGCACTTTATTGAAGAAAAACTTGAGAGACACCAGATCTTACTTTTATAGAATCAGACCTGAAGGGAAAAACTACTACTAGAACAATAGCAAAAAATTATTTATAAAACAAAATTCTCTCAAGGAGAGACCTCAACAGAAATAAAATACATACCAGAGAGAGAAACTACTTAATGGGAGATCACTCCCTGACAAGGGAGGGAGCTGATAAAAAGAAAACCGTGAAAGAAGAAGAAAAGGAGGGGTAGAGAGAAGGCAGTTATTTTAAACCTTTAAAATTCTGAAAAAGTTAAAACCTCATGAACCCAGCGAATGTGGAAAAAAACACTTGAGACCAAATCTAAAGTTTGGTTTCGAGACCCAGACAGTAAAATACATAAAAGTGCCATCCATGTAAAATACTTGAATAAATACCTCTTCATCCCGTACCAGACCTGCACTTTTCGCTCCTGAGGCTGCCCTCTTATTTTGAAGAAGAGGCTTTCTTGGACTTGGTATATTATTAGGCTTTGATGCAAATAGAAGAGTTGATTGTAATGACTCTGGAATAACCAATTGATTGAACTTTTTTGGTTTTCTTTCAATTGGCTGTGGAAACAAATATATAATATAATAATGAGTAATTACTTTACCGAAGAATGTAAATATCGAGATGCAGTGATTTTAAAATGAGAATCGGGACAATCATGTGTGCAATCACATATATAAGCCTCACAATAGAAGGATAGATTACCTTACAAAAAGAATCTTTGCTAACAGGAATAGTCGAATAGGAAGATAGCATCTCCTTAATTCAGCCATGGTTTTCAATGCTTGACAGGTTCGACTGCGAGATTGCAAGGCCGTAGTAAATGGGTTGTAAAAGCAAGGAACTTCAACTTGTATCAGTTAGGCCCGATGTCTCCACATGAGTTTCCATCCCAAAAGGTTAATCCATTAGTTGGGTTTCACTCGTACACTTATAAACTCATACTCCCATTGTCATTTTATCAATGTAGAACTTGTTTGCTTTACTTCTTAACAATTCTCCCCTCAAACAAGACCACTTGGCTCCTTAGGTCTACACTTCGACTCAAGTCAATATAACTGGTCTTCCATAGCTAGCCTTCTTTAAAATTTGACCTTAATCTACCTTATTTACCTAAGGTTTCAAAGTCCTCCTAAGGTCCTTCAAGTTTACTTTTTAGGCCCACACCACCATGAGGTTTTTTTAGAGAATTTCATTTGAAGTCTACTAAGTCCACATTTCTCACCAATTAGCCTAAGACAGCAACCTTGGCTTTGATACTACTGTTAAGAAGTTTATGAGTCGAAGCTAATATACAACCAAAGTGAAATTGAGAGAATGAAGACAAAATTGGTACAAGTATTTACGTGGTTCACCTAAAATGATTACAGACTATTCCACGAGCAAAAGCCGGAAGGAATTCACTATACCGAACGATTTACAACTTCTCTCTAAATATAAGAAGAGAACAATATATATCTCTCTCTTATAATATGAGAATACAATTAACCTCTCTCTCATAATAAGGATATAACTCTTTCTAAGTAGGGAAGCTTTGAATGCTTAGAATATATATAAGATTTTGGGATGGGATGATGGAAATGAGCAAAATGATCTCTTTATTTATAGAGAGAAAAATGTTACTACTTGGAGAGATGACATATGCGTTTACATATGTCTCTTCTTACTATTTGAAGAGATGGCATATGCGCTTACATATGTTTTCTTCTCCCATTTTTTATGATAGGTGAATAACTATTGAATTGCAATAAAATTCCATCAATTAAGCCATATCTTTTGACATTATAAAAATGGCTTCACACTTGTCTTTCAATGATAGCAAGTGGGCTTTGGTTGTGAGGAGTAATTCACGGATACTATTCACATATATTGTTACTGTTCACGTGTAATAGTGAAAGCCAGTTCAAGTGAGAAGCATATCAAAATGGCGACAACAACAAAGTTTGATGTTGAGAAGTTCAACGGAAATAATTTCTCGTTGTAGAAAATGAAGATTAAGGAAATTTTGAGAAAGGATAATTGTTTGGAAGCGTTTGAAGATAGGCCTGCTGGAATAATCGATGATAGCAAGTGGAACGAAATGGATGGCAACGCAATTGCTAATCTACACTTAGCACTAACTGATGGAGTGTTATCCAATGTAGTAGAAAAGAAGACAGCAAAGGAGATTTTGCATACTCTAACAAGACTGTACGAGGCCAAGTCACTTCACAACAAGATCTTCTTAAAGAGGAGACTTTACACTCTTCGAATGGCAGAATCCATATCGGTGACTGACTATATCAACACCTTGAATACTCTATTTTTGCAACTTACATCAATGGATTACAAAATAGAGACAACTGAACATGCAGAGTGATGCACAAAAACTTGATAGTCAAATTTTGTATTTTATAAAAAGCTCGCAAGTGCACGAATCACTTATAATGAGTGATAAGTATACTCCCAAGATCGTCTCTCAAGGAATTGCGGTGGTTTTAAAACATTATTTATTTTCCTATTCAGTCGAACAAACAATCCTAAATATTCTAACAATTGTCGGGTTGTAGAACAGACTGTAAATTCCTAAACTAATTATATAACTAAAAAAATACAAATAAAAGTAATCACAACCAAAGTGGAGATGATGGATGTAAATGAGAATTTTATTTCGCTATCCATTCATGGCAAAAACAAATTAAGCATTTAATTAATAGTTGGATTTAATGATTTTTTCTCTAAACTTAGAAAATCTCAAATTAATGGCAATTTTCACTACGATCAACTAATTAACGTCTTTGATCTGAATCATTAACTAATCAATCGAAATTAGCTCAAGGAAATAATTCGAACCACCTAAACTAACACAAATCAATGCAATCAATTTAGGCTCTGTTCATAATGCACAATTAAGCAAAGATGGCGTTTTTAATGGCGTTTCTAATGTCTAATTCTAAAATATTCTTTCTAACTACAAACTAAGGTTTGGTCCACCATTAATTCACAATCAGAAAATAATAAGAACATGAACAAGAAATAAATCCAATCATATATAATTAAATTACAAAATTGTTCTTCCAATCATTAGAAGCAAGACTAACATCCCAATTACATAAATTAGCCAACCATAACTAAATTGATGTCAATCAATTTAGTCATGGAGGCAAACCACAAATCAGAGAAGAAAAATATATGCAACTAAAGATACCCCAATGAATCCTCTAGCTCCAAATCCTTGAACTTGATTGATTCTCTTTCTCAAATCCTTGGAGTAGCTTCAACAATTGAGGGTCTCCTCTTGATTTTGGGTGGAAAACCCTTGCTGCAGTAGCAGCTAAGGTGGGGAAGAAATTTGGTGTGAAGACTTCCGTTTGGGAGAAGTATAATGTGGTATTTATAGGAGGAATGAAGTGGAACACGCGTTTTAGGGTTTCTGGGCAGTTTTGGCACGCTTGCCTCGGCGCAGGTTTTTGCCAGCCGTGGCGCGCGTTGAATTTTGGCTCCATGGTAGCAAACAGAAACCTCCCCGCCGCGGCGCAAGTTTTTCATGCTTAGGCGCGCGTTCCTTTTGTCTTGTATGTAACCCTTACATAGTTTTTGACTCCCAATGTAAGCCTTACATTTTTTTGATTTTTGTTACTCCATTTTCTCTCTTTTTGTGTCATTTCAATCCAATATTCTTCAAGAGTCCAAAAACCTACAAAACACAAAAATACCTTCCAAAATACGAAAATAATAAAGTAAAACATAAAATAAATGCTTAAAAACATAACAAAACATAGGTCAAAATTGTGTTCATCACAGAGCTTCTACTTCAAAGTCTACCTGACTCGTATGATCAACTCATAATCAACCTGACGAACAACATCCTTTCGGACTATCTAATCTTTGGCGAAATTATAGCTACTATTTTGGAAGAAGAAACTCGGCGTAAAAATAAAGAAGACAGACAAGTAGGTTCGCTGCAAGTAGAAGCTTTGACAGTGATGAAAGGAAGATCAATAGAATGTGGCTCTAGTGGGAGTCAAAATTATGGTAGATCGAAATCAAGAAGTAAGAAGAATTTCAAGTGCTATAATTGTGGCAAGAAAGGGCACATCAAAAAGGATTGTTGAAGTAAAAGAAAGAATGGAGACCCTGAGCCACCATATGCTCAAGGGAATGTAGCAAGTGTCCCTGATAATGGTGAAGTCTTATACAGTGAGGCTACAATAGTAGTTCAAGGTAGAAAGCAATTTTCTAATGTCTGATTATTAGACTCAAAAGCAAAATAGCACATGACATCTCGAAAAGAGTGGTTTCACAAATATGAACCAATCTCAAGAGGTTATGTACACATGGGTGATGATCATGCTTTAGAAATCGCTGGTATTGGTACTATTAAAATAAAAATGTTTGATGGTACAATTCGCACTATTTAAGAGGTACGACGCGTGAAGGGCTTGAGGAAGAATTTATTATCTTTGGGGCAAATAGACAGTCTTGGATGCAATGCTCATGTCAAAAATGGGATCATGAAAATTGTCAAAGGTGCACTTGTGGTTTTGAAGGCAGAAAAGATTGCAGCAAATCTATTCATGCTTAAAGGGAAACACTACAAGAAGCTGATGCGTGTGTTGCGTCAACCAGTAAAAGAGAAGAATCAACAATAATGTGGCATCTCAAATTAGGCCACATGTCAGAACGAGGTCTGAAGATTCTCTCTGACAGAAAGCTGCTTCCAAGGCTTAAATCGATAAATCTACCTTTCTGTGAGCATTGTGTTACAAGTAAACAACATAGATTGAAGTTTAGCATATCTAATGTAAGGAGTAAAGGCATTTTAGACTTGATTCATTCTTATGTATGGGAATTACCAGAAATGTCACTAGGAGGTGCAAAGTACCTAGTGTTGGGTGTATCCCATTAAGAAGAAGTCAAATGTATTTCAAGTATTCAAAGACTTCAAAGCACAAGTGGAACTTGAATCTGGGAAGAAGATTAAGTGCTTAAAGACAGATAATGGAAGAGAGTATATAGACGGTGAGTTTCTTGCACTTTGTAAGCAAGAAGGTATCAAAAGACAGTTCACAGTCACATATACGCCTCAACAAAATGGAGTGGTAGAGTGGATGAATAGAACTCTTGTAGAAAAGATAAAAGCTATATTGAGGACTGCAGGTCAATCCAATTCCTTTTGGGCAAAAGCAGCCAAAACTGCATGTTATGTGATAAATCGATCGCCATCAACGGCAATTAAGTTAAAGACACTGATGGAGATGTGGACTGGTAAGCCAGCAGATTACTCTACTTTATATTCATTTGGATGTCTTGTGTATGTGATGTACAATTCTCAAGAAAGATCAAAGTTGGATCTGAAATCCAGAAGGTGTATGTTCTTGGGGTATGTTGATGGCGTTAAGGGGTATCGCTTATGGGATCCCACCATCCACAAGCTTATAATTAGTAGGGATGTGATCTTTACAGAAGATCAACTACAAAGAAAATATGAAGAAGGTAGCATGTCGAATGAGAATTCAGAGACTACAACAGTTCAAGTGAAAAATAATCAAATACAAGAAATTCTAGATTTTACTAAAGCAGCACCACAACACGAGGTACAGGAACCAGTTGAATTTGAGGTTTTAGAAGTACGTCGGTCAACTCGTGAAAGAAGACTGCCAATGTGGCACTCGGAGTATGTTATTGAGAGTAATGTTGCGTATTGTCTTTTAATGGAGAATAGAGAGGCATCAACTTTCCATGAAGCTACAAGTAGTTCAGATGCATCTCTATGGATAACAGCAATGCAGGAAGAAATTGAAGCTCTGCATAAGAACATGACTTGAAAATTGGTACCATTACCACGTGGAAGAAAAGCCATTGGTAACAAATGGGTCTACAAGATCAAACGAGATAGTAATGATCAAGTGGAACGATATCATGCAAGATTGGTGGTGAAGGGATATGCTCAGAAAGAAGGTATTGATTTCAATGATATATTTTCCTCAGTAGTACTACATACAATAGTCAAAATAGTCTCGGCTATGTAAAAACTACATTTCTTCATAAAGAACTTGAAAAAGAAATCTATATGCTTCAACTAGAAGGTTTTGCTGAAACAGGCAAAGAGGACTTGGTTTGCAGGTTGAACAAATCTCTATACGGTCTCAAACAAGCGCTGAGGTGTTGATACAAGATATTTGATTCCTTCATTATTAGCCTTGGATACAACAAACTCAGTTCAGACCATTGTACGTACTACAAAAGGTTTGATGGGGATAATGACTTTATTAATTATTGTTGTATGTGGACGACATGTTAGTAGCACAACCCAACAAAGATTGAATCCAAGAATTAAAGGATCAATTGGCTAGGGAGTTTGATATGAAGAACTTAGGACCAACAAACAAGATTCTAGGGATGCAGATTCACCGAGACAGAAATAATAGGAAGATTTGGCTTTCCCAGAAGAACTACTTCAACAAGATCTTGCAACACTTCAACATGCAAGACTGTAAGTCAATTTCTACCCCACTTCCTATTAATTTCAAGTTATCATCAAGTATGTCTCCTAGCAATGAAGCAGAAAGGAGAGAGATATCTCGAGTACCGTATGCATCAATAGTGGGAAGTTTGATGTTCGCTATGATATGTACAAGACCAAACATTGCACAAGTAGTGGGAACGGTTAGTCGGTTTATTGTGAATCTTGGGAGAGAGAATTTAGAACACTGTAAAAAGGATCCTTAGATACATCAAAGGAACCTCAAGTGCTGCATTATGTTTTGGAGGATCAAAACTAATTGTCAAAGGTTATGTGGATTCAAATTTTGTAGGAGATCTCGACAAAAGTAAATCCACTATGGGCTATATGTTTACACTTGCAAGAGAAGCTATAAGTTGGGTTTCTAAATTGCAAACTGTTGTGGCTTTATCTACAACGGAAGTAGAATACATGGTAGCTACACAAGCTTGCAAGGAAGCAATTTGGATTCAAAAGTTATTGGAGGAACTTGAGCACAAGCAGATTGTTTTGTTTTGTGACAATCAGAGTGCCTTGCACATCAAAAGAAATCTAATCTTTCATTCACGGACAAAGCACATAAGGGTTCAGTACCACTTCGTTCGAGAAGTAGTGGAGGAAGGAAGTGTGGATATGCAAAAGATTCACACCAATAAAAACCTAACAGATGTAATGACAAAATCAATCAACCCTAACAAGTTTGTATGGTGTCAATTCTCATATGGCCTAGGAAAGATGTAAGCAACAAGACTTGAGCAAAGGCAGTTGGAAGAACTAACCATGAAAGATGACTTCAAGTGGGAGATTGAAAGACAAGTGTGAAGCCATTTTCACAATGTCAAAAGAGATGGCTTAATTGATGGAATATTATTACAATTCAATAGTTGCTCACCTACCATAAAAAATGGGAGAAGAAAACATATGTAAGCGCATATGTCATCTCTTCAAATAGTAAGAAGAGACATATGTAAGCACATATATCATCTCTCCAAACAATAACATTTTTCTCTCTATAGATAGAGAGATCATTTACTCATTTCCATCATCCCATCCCAAACTCTCATATATATTCTAAGCATTCAAAGCTTCTCCACTTAGAAAGAGTTATATCCTCATTGGGAGTGAGAAGTTAATTGTATTCTCTTATTATAAGAGAGAGAGATATATTGTTCTCTTCTTATATTTAGAAAGAAGTTATAAATTTTTCGGTATAGTGAATTCCTTCTGACCTTTGCCCGTGTAGTAGCCCATAATTATTTTGGGTGAACCACGTAGATACTTGTGTCTATTTTGTCTTCATTCTCTCAATTTCACTTTAATTGTGTATTAGTTTCGACCCATAAACTTCCTAATAGTATCCAACCCTTCAAGAAAATAGTATCACCCATTAATTTTGCCTTCAAAGTTGCACCTAGCAATCCCACCTTCACATTGGGTTGGTTGCCAATTTCTTCCTTTACAGTCAGACCAAATCAGAAACATGAACAGTTAATGCCAGATCTCTTGGCCTCTGAGGTTTTTATTATGCCTCAGCAGGCAATGATTTCTACGTCTTTATTCAAACAGCTCATAAGGGTTATTAGTATATACTTCCAATTCATTCTATATTAAGCCAACCAAATACATTTGAATCCAAAAAGAAAAATATTAACTAAAAGTAAAAATATGAACTTTGGAACTGAAGATACCATGTTAATCTGCCCCCTAGGCCCTATCCCACTGACAGTTTGGATGGTAGCACCTTCAAATCAAGCTATTTCAAGATCAGAATTAAAAATATTTCATAAACACCATTTTTCTGAAAATATTGCAAGGAACACCCTCTAGTTGGAGCTTTCTTACACAATATGTGAAGCATGATTGAACTCGTTGACAACTGCAGTTGCTGTGATTCCAAGAAAATCTGACTGAATAACATAACAAAATCTCATCAGCGAAAAGCAATGACTTTATAACTGTAGGGAGTAAGAAAAGGCACCTCCAAGATACCACTCAGCTTATTTCCTTTATTTAAGCTCACTACCGCTCCCATGAAAAATGAATCCTCTAATTTCCGAGAATAGATTGAAGATTTAAACATAATTATGATGATCAATAAAGAAAATACCTCAAAAACAAGCATAAACTTTTAAAACAATAGTGAATGAGGAACCCTCTCCGAAGAGGAATGAATCCTCTATTTTCCAAGAATAGATTGAAAATCCAAACATGATTGTTATGAACTCGTCGTTAAAAAAGGACCGTCTTATTGCTTGAGCAAGAATGGCTTGCCCTAGAGCAACTTAATTCTAAACTCATACTTTTAATGCTTAATTGCTCTAGGCCAAATCATTCTGACTCATTGTATAGAAATTAACTATGTTTTCATAATAGCTTTGCATGAGTTGACCGAGGCAGACCATCATTAATAGGACTATATTATAGTTTATGTTGAAAAGTCACTAAATGAAAAATTGCACCAAAAGTAACAAATATGGGAGTGCTTGGTGTGGCAGTACCACTGTTCTAAATAAATATTTCAATCCAAGAGAGTAGATATCATCCAAATGAGTTGGACTATACAACAAGTAGGTCATTTCTGCAATCACCAAAGAATTGGAGGGTAAACCCTAGATTGGAATAGGATCGAGTAGTCCTTATTTTGCAGAAATCATCTTTCATTTATTTTCTGAACTTGTAAGATAGAAAAGAAAGTCAGACCTAATAGAAAAATTCTGGAAAGCAAGCACTCCAATTTTTGGTGGCACAAAAGAACCCTAGAACATTGCAAAAGGCAATGCATGTGTTTAGGTTACATCCTGTTAGGCCATAGGTGCGATTTACGTATGCAAGGAGGAAGGATAATTCAAAGAATAATCATAGTGGATGACGTGGCTAGAAAAGAATGCATGTTTTTTGGTGTGCTGTGGTCCTATTATGCATTTTTATTTTACATGTTTATTTAGACAGTTTGTTAGAAAAGATACTTATTATAGGCTGTGAATGAGAGGAGTGGGTATTGTGTGTTTTGTATGAGTTTGCTCTTGGAAGAGAGTCCAAGCCTCTCAAATGCTTGGGAGTGACTTGTATGAACCTTCAATATAATACACAAAATTCCTTTTATCATTTCATTCGATAATTGTTCTTTAATAAAGAGTGATTTTATTACATACACTTCCAGAAAAATAAACATTACGACAAACTGTGAACTTCATGCATATTCAATTCATAACAATATTGGTATCAGAGCAGTTGTTTATGGGTAAATGGCAAAAACTGCAAACCAACTAATGGAGGCAATGGAGAAAGTGATTGGATCTATGCAGTGCGATCAAGAGAAGTTAGGTCGAGGTTGGTGGATTGAAAGAGGAGATACAAACTTTGACCCAATAAATGAATCAGATATTTGAACAAATGTTCAAGTTGCACGAGGAATCTTTACGCCAAACAACAACGGTTAACAGCAGAGCTAGAGAGGCAATGATAATATGATATTGAGTCCTATGGCTAGGAGTTACCAAGGAAATTCACAAGGAGCTAGTGACCTGAGTAATTTCACAAACTTGAGACGAGATTATCGATTTTGAAAATTAGTTATGCCCTTGTTTGATGGTAGCAATCCAGATGGGTGGATTATGAGGGCTGAGAGGTATTACTTCTTTCACCAAATGACAGATGAGAAGCTGGAAGCTATCATTGTTAGTTTTGAAAGTGATGTATTACTATGGTATCAGTGGGAAAATAAAATAAAAAGTTTCGTGTCTTGGGGGTAGATGAAATTGATGATCCTTCGACAGTTTCGATCAACCAAATTGGGTCATTATATGAACAATGACTGGCATTAAACCAAGATGGAATGGTGAAGGAGTATCGGCGCAAGTTCATTGAACTTTCAGCGCCGTTGGATAATATTTCAGAAGACATTGCTATGGGGAATTTCATCAACAGACTCAAGCCTGAGATCAAGGTGGACTTGCGAATTTTGGGGCCAAGCTCTTTGGGCCAGGCTATGAAATTGGCCCAAATGATTGAAAAGAAATATTTACTTGCAAATAACCCAAGATTCTCTGGTAAAGTCCACGGAATGAAAGATAATTCCAATGTGCGATATTTTCATCCACCCACCAGCGTAAATCGCACCAACCTAGAAGGAAAGATGACAATGACTAAACCGATGGGAGAGATACGTCGATTGACAGATTTCGAGTTACAGAAGAAGAGGGAAAGGGGTTTGTCTTATCGTTGCAACGATAAAAAGGGCACCGGGTCACCGTTGTAAGAGGAGGGAGTTGAGTGTGTTGCTTATGCACGATGAAGAGGAGGAAGAAAAGTGCAAAGAATTGGAGGATAGTGGAGATAAAGAGTTAGAGACGACTGAGCTTGATCAAGAAGAGGAGGTATCACTCAATTCTGTGGTGGGATTTACCACACCCAAAATCATGAAGTTACGTGGGAGGATTGGCGACCAAGAGGTAATTACTTTAATCGACCTAGGAGCCACGCACAATTTTATCTCCCTGAATTTAGTTGATCAAATCAAGCTCCCAATAACCAAGACGAAAGGGTATGGAGTCACTCTAGGATCTGACAGCTCTATTCAAGGGGAAGGAATATGTCAAGGTGTCAGTCTACAATTACAAGAAGTTAACATTGTTGATGATTTCTTGCCTCTTAATCTAGGAAGCTCAGATGTTATCTTGGGAATTTAGTGGTTGGAGACATTGGGTATGACTCATACAAATTGGAAATTGCAAATTATGAAGTTTTCTATGAGTGGTCAGACCATTACTTTATGTGGGGATCCTTCTTTAGGAAAATCACGAGTTTCTCTAAAGGCTATGCTGAGAACTATTAAACATGAGGGGTCTGAGATACTTGTGGAGTTAAATCATTTGCAGACAGCAAACAAAGAAGATGAGCATAAACCAAATTTTATAAGAATTGTATTGCAAAAATTTTAGGCTATTTTTAATATGCACAGGGAACTACCTTCACTTCGAGGAAGAGAACACTCAACAATTTTGAAGGAAAATAGTGGTCCCAGAAGCGTACGCCCATATCGCTATCCCCATATCCAGAAGGATGAAATTGAAAGACTTATCATTGAGATGTTAGAAGCTAGTATAATTCAAGTCAGTACTAGTCCATTCTCCAACCCAGTATTGTTAGTTAAGAAAAAAGATGGGTCATGGAGGTTCTGTGTTGACTACCGAACTCTCAACAAAACTATCATTCCAGATAAGTACCTTATCCCAGTTATCGATGAGCTTTTAGGCGAATTGAATTCTGCTCAAGTATTTTCTAAATTGGATTTGAAATCTGGTTACCATCAAATTAGGGTCAAAGAAGATGATATTCATAAGACTGCTTTTAGGACTCACTATAGGCACTACGAAT
Organism: Elaeagnus macrophylla; assembly: GCA_029378325.1. Taxonomy (NCBI): domain Eukaryota; kingdom Viridiplantae; phylum Streptophyta; class Magnoliopsida; order Rosales; family Elaeagnaceae; genus Elaeagnus; species Elaeagnus macrophylla. Next base: position 16,127,504 of record CM055644.1, on the reverse strand, counting down.
TCTTAGTGATGCCATTCGGCCTCAACAACGGTCCAACAACTTTTCAATCTCTTATGAATGAGGTTACCTCAGGAAATTTGTGCTAGTGTTCTTTGATGATATTGTAGTATACAGCGAGGATGCATACACTTATAGACAACACCTGATTTTAGTTTTAGAGATCTTGCACAAGAACCAGTTATATGCTAATCGTAAAAAGTTTGAATTTGGCATGGCTAAAGTTGCTTATTTTGGTAACATAATTTCTGGAAAGGAAGTTTCAACTGATCCTATGAAGCTAAAGGTATGCAAGATTGGCCAGTTTCGAAAACTCTAAAAGAATTGAGAGGCTTCTTGGAATTAACGGTTACTATCGGAGGTTTGTGGCCAACTATGCTCAAAAAGCTCAACCATTGACAGAACAGTTACGAAAAGATAGTTTTCTTTGGGGCGAGGAGGCTACACTAGCTTTTGAGGAGCTTAAGAAGGCAATGACTCAGGTACGTACTTGCAATGCCTGACTTCTCCAAGACTTTTATTGTGGAGACTGATGCATCTGGTTTTGGATTATGAACTATTTTATCACAAGATCACAGACCAGTGGCTTATTTCAATTATAATTTAGGCTCTAGAGTTCGACTAAAGTCTATTTATGAAAAAAAGTTGATGGCGATTGTATTTGCAGTCAATAAATGGAGACCATATTTATTGGGTAGGCAGTTCATTATCAAGACAGATCAACAAAGCTTGAAATTTCTGTTGGAAAAAAGAATTGTGGGCAATGAGTATCAAAAATGGGTGACAAAATTGATGGGGCATAGCTTTGACATTCAATATAGAATTAGTGCAAGCAACAAAGTAACTGATGCTCTTTCAAGAATGCTTGATCAAATTGAATGTGCCGAATTGACTCTTCCACAATGGCAACATTGGATCGAATTACAAGAGGACATTTTGAAAGACGAATTCTTACATAAACTTAAGCAAGACTTTTGGATGGAATTAAGCAACCTGTGGATTCGCCATTATTAATGGGGTCCTTTTTTATAAAGGCAGATTGGTAAATCCTAAAGGATCCAAATTGTTAGAGTTGATTTTGAAAGAATTTCATGCTACTCCCATTGGGCGTCATTCGGGAGAAACAAAAACTTACCAACGGGTGGCATCTGAGCTATTTTGAGAAGGCATGCATAAAGATGTAATTCGATATGTGCAAAACTGTGCAGTGTGTCAACATAATAAATATTCAACTACTACTCCTGCTGGTTTACTTCAGCCCATACCCATTCCAACTCAAATTTGGGAAGAAATAACCATGGATTTCATAGAAGGATTGCCACGATCCGAAGGAGTCGATACCATTCTAGTAGTAGTTGACCGTTTAAGTAAATATACCCATTTTAGAGGGTTAAGGCACCCATTTACAGTCATTTCAGTGGCCAATTTTTTTGTCAAAGAGGTGGTAAAGCTTCATGGAATTCCGCAATCTATTATTTCTAATCGTGACAGAATTTTTGTGAGCAATTTTTGGACTGAGCTTTTTAAACTGCAAAGTACAACTCTTAAAAAAAGTACAGCATATCACTCTCAAACTGATGATCAGTCTGAAGTTGTTAACAGATGTTTGGAAACTTATCTTCGCTGTTTCGCTTCAGAGAAGCCTCGACCTTGGGCCAAGTGGTTGCATTGGGCAAAATACTAGTACAACACCACTTATCATTCCTCTACTGGTACTACACCATTTCGAATAGTTTATGGACGCAACCCTCCCCCTCTCATTTGGTATGAAAAACATTCAACTAACGTATCTGTTGTAGATACATTATTGGCAGACCGTGATATGCATTTGGATGATTTAAAATTGCATCTTTTGCCTGCTCAACAAAAAATGAAAGCTCATGCTGATATTAAGCATCACCATGAAGATTTAGCAGTGGGGAGTTTGGTATTTCTTAAGCTACAACCTTACCGCCAATAGTCCTTAGTCAAGCGCAAATATAATAAGCTCGCTCCTCGCTATTATGGGCCTTACAAAATCCTCCAACAAATTAGAAAGGTAGCTTACAAATTAGAACTTCCATCTTCTACCTCTATTCACCCAATTTTTCATGTGTCACAATTACTCTCAACTTTCTCCTAACTTGGAATTGTTAGTTGAGCTAGAAGCTTTGTTAGCAGTATGTCCTAAGTTGCAAGATCGGAATGGCGAGCTTAAGGTATTGTTGAAATGAAAGAACTTACCAGAGTATAAAGCCACTTGGGAATATTTTTACGTGATTCAGCAACAATTTCTTCCTTTTCACCTTGAGTATAAGGTGAATGTTTTGAAAGAGGTATTGTTAGGCCATATGTTCAATTTACGTATGCAAGGAGGAAGGATAATTCAAAGAATAATCATAGTAATTGACGTGGCTGAAAAAGAGTGCATGTATTTTGGTGTGGTGTGGTCCTGTTATGCATTTTTATTTTACGTGTTTATTTAGATAATTTGTTAGAAAAGATACTCATTAAAAGCTGTGAGTGAAAGGAGTGGATATTGTGTGTTTTGTATGAGTTTTGCTCTTTGGAGAGACTCCAAGCCTCTCAAATGCTTTGGAGTGACTTGAATGAACCTTCAGTATAATACACAATTCATTTTATCATTTCATTCTATAATTGTTGTTTAACAAAGAGTGATTTTATTACATACACATCCAGAAAAATAAACATTACGACAAACTGTGAACTTCAAGCATATTCAGTTCATAACACATCCCTTTAGTTCCGATCTTCAAATAACATCCCCTCAAATAACCATAGTGTGATATTTCTGTCACATTTAATAGTCATTTGCACCCTTTGAGCAGAAGTAACATCTTCAAAACAATCTACCTAAATCTAAGGATGATCAGCTCGCCATGACAAAGGATGAAACTTCTAAACAGATATGGCACGCAAGAATGTGGATTTCACGTTTTAGATACCTAGTTATTCAGGAGAAAATAATTTAACCAACAGAATTGGGTGAAGTCACAGTGCGTAGATGTCATAATAAGATACTACCTTTCCATGCATGACGCCACATAGAACAATTTAGCTCCATCATATATTTCAGTCAAGAAATGATGATTAAGATGCTGCTTCGTCACCTTCAACTGTTTCACATCTTTTGAACTGATCGTCCTCGGGAAACCATTAACTTGCAATATATTGAAAAACTCAAAGGTTTCCTGCAATGATGCCAGTCTTACAAGATCAGTAAACCAAATGCCTAATAATATAATGGTAGGTTATATATGACATGTTCGATAAAATTAATCAAAAGAGTGTAACATGCATGGCATAAAGTCAGATAAACTAATACAAAATAACTTTAGCAAATGAAAATGGAATGGACTTGACATAATAGAATTTGAAAGTAACACTTGGAAACATTAGGACTTAGGAGCAAGGTTTATATAGCATAGGTAATAAACAATAAAATCTGCAAATATTAAGATTAATTAACTCTCGAAATGGAAATATAAATTTGAACATGAAGAAAAAAAGAACAAAAAAGAGGAAAAGAAAAGCTACTAAAGTCACATCCAGCATCCAAATAAGACCTCATTTTCCAAAAAAAATCATAAATAAGAGAAATACTCTAGAAGAAAGAAAACTCCACCATTTCAAATCAATAACTTCCATCTATAGGAAGCAATGCCAAATCGGAAAATTTGGGTGCAAGAACCATGCCATTTATATCATTTGGGCACTCTATAAACGTAACTCCTTTGCTTGCCAATAGATGAATATAGCTTGGCAAACAAAGCTATAGTCTTAATTAACCAAAGATATTTGACCCACTAAAGGCAGAAATATACCTAAACAATGGTATTTGGACCTCAAACCTCAGGAAAAATAAAAAAGTGACACATTTAATGGTGTTAAAAAATCATGCAATTAGCATTAATCTAAAGATAACAGAGTGGGATAATCTAAAGATATATAAACTTCCTCAATATGTTACATTTCAATGAAATAATAAACATATGGCAAGGAGAATCCATTTACAGTGCATGCAATGAATGTAATAGAATACTGGGTAGCGACAACCGTCATTGCCCAAAAAAGGTTACTTGAAACTCTGCAAACAGCTTCTCCAATGTCAAAAACACAAGTCATTAAATGCTTCTCATTTTTATATATGAGTTCCTTTTGTTGTCAGGTCATGTACGGTGTACTGCAGCAAAATTTTCTCTACACTTACCAATTTGTATCCTCAAGTAAGGGCAAGTTTCAAACAACACAAGCTTGGTTGAAACTCTGCCAACTTGAAGTTTCCTTCAAAGCAACCAAAGGCTATTATGCAGCCATCAATTTTCGTAACTTTTCATTTCCACTGCAATAGGAACAGATCGAACAGATTACTACAACACGTACAAATTTAGCTAAAATCATTCAAACAGCCCAGTTATCAGCAAACAACTAAAAGATAAATACCTTTTCGGAAAAGAAGTTAATAACTGCTCAATTACTTGAAGAATTACTTGGTTGTCATTTTTTGCAGGTGAAGACTTCTGATCATTTGCCACTGTACACGAGAAAAAATCTTAAAGTTGTTTTGATACTTGAAACAATAAACAATCCAGTTGTACAAGTACAAGTGTATCAATTTCTATAAGCAAATGAACAATGTTGGCAATAAAAAAAATTAACAAAAAGGCAACCCAAGAAATTAGTAAATAGTGGTCCGTCTTCTTAATGCAAGCAGGAGGATAAACGATATATGTGACAAAATTACAAGGAAAACAAGAGATGTTGACAGCAAGTTACTAAAGCAGTGAAAGCAGAATGAAGAAATTTCATTCTGATATTCATCAAGATTTTAAATTCAAATACGAGATTTCATGAAGAAATTAAATTCTGATATGAGATTAAATACAAAAAATTTGGTAAGCTTTGCTGGAAAGGAGTAAAGAGAAAGAAAAAGGTGCAAACAAAACGATGATTGCAATTTGGGTACCTTCAGAATCTTCTTCAACATAATCTCCTTTGAGATATAATCTGTCGTACCACAGCAAATCTAAGTCTTGTATCTGTGCAAAGGATCCCAACATATGACCTATAATCTTGTGGGTAACCATGCTCGTCTCATCACAAACTTCTTGGATTGCAAGGTATTGGTTTTTGTGCAATACTCTGTCATGATTCACTCCTTTTTCCAAGCCTTGGTTTCCATTCTGTTGATGCTCCAGATTTTCTGGACCCATTCCCTGGTATTCAGGGTCACATGGCTCAATAAATTTGTCATTCCCTCTTCTCGAACCAGAAATATCAACAAAATCTACCATGGTAGAGCACCGTGTTCTATGTCCATCAATAAAAATACTTTCTGAATCTCCAATACTTGCAACTTCACGACTTGGATCAAGAGAGCCAGTTGAGCTATTTTGAGAAATTCTATCTCCCTGTAGCCCATTGTCGTCATCATATTCATCATCATCAATCAATACGAGCATTATCAATATCACCATCACAATAACCACAATCATCATCACTCTCTTCTAAATCTTCCATATAAGCATCAGTAAAATCCGTATTGAAGTCATGGTCTGTGAGCAGATCCCCAACAATCTGCTTCGCATGTGCACTAACATTCAATATACATTCTACCTCTTCCTCAATTTCATCCCTTAAGGTGCATCCATTTGGTGTAATTCGGGAACTCCCGTTGATAATATCAAGAACTTCTAATAGAGATTCTGGAATTGATACCATATCACTGCACTCGAAAAGATATTCGATTAGCATTTTCTTTATTGCTGTTCGTAGACACCTGATTGGAACTTTACCTTTTGGATCCAAAAGAAGCTGAAACTTTTTCAAGTCTGGTGTTCGGTATGTTGTTCTAACTAACCAAATAGCCTTGGTTATCTGCTTCTGCAGCATTTCAATATCTGGTGAGAATTGGTAAAACTCCATGATGGAAGAATTATGAAAACCTGGCATTAGCTTCAGAGACAATGCTGCAATTGCCATTGCTTTGGCTAATGGCTCTTGGAGTTGATCCTCTGTACCAAGTTGTGAAAGCAACTGCTTGCTAGTTTTCCTCACTTGTTTAATAAGATAATCTCGACTCCATCCATTCCTACGGGGATGTAACTGTGGCATGCTTTGTTGCATCCCTTTTAGTTTCTTGTGCATTGCAATTAGGGTTTGGCATGGCAGGTCACTTAGTACATCCAACATCTTTGCTGCCGCAGCATGCTGCACCTGGGATCTGGTCAAAAACGGCACACAATTATCTCGGAAATTTTGTGGGTCAGTGAGAAGTTGAGATAGCTGTGAAGAAACTTTTATTTCTTGATGAGTATGATTTTGGCTTCCAAAAATTTTTGGAAGAGATTCCCGAATAACCGTTTTCATATTCCAGCGAGTTTTTTCAAATTCGACTTCGCCTCCTGTTAGTAACATTGCAACCAGGTAAAGACCCTTGTTGGTAAAATCATTTAGGCACGATAATATTACTCTTGATATATTTGGCACACCATGTTGAACATCTTGATTCCCTTGCTCAACATGACATGCTCCAAAGGCTTCTTCAACATATGATTTCACAGTCTCATAAAATATCTTTCAAAGAAACATCAATAACGTCAGTAGAATATAACAAGGTAAAAGAAAGAGTAAACCTCTAAATGAAAATCTTTAAACTGGAGAAGAAAAAGATTATAAAGCATACTTGGAAAAAAATAATGGAACAAAAATTTCAGAGGAAATATCTGATAGTATTATAGTTTACAGGGATGTCTATCAGTCTATGAAAGTAATGAAAATTGGTTTTGAATATTTTTATAGTACAAATTGCAAGCAATGACCTTTTTTCAGAACTAGCTTTTTTTTTCAAATGTAAGGATAAAATTAAAGTAAATGCAAGCAAAAGAAAATGACTTACATCATCATCCCTAAGAAAAGATTCCGGCAATGACCTGAGGAGAAAACAACAGCAATAAGTTACTATTTAGATAAAAGTAATGGAGACAAAGGATTAAAAAATATAAATAAATTTGAACTCATTCACCTTTTCTCTAAATATTCAGGTCTTTCAAACTGCTTGCGCTCGGATTTAGAGGTAGGAAGCCCCAATAACCACCTGGAAACAGAATTGCACGGTCATTCTTTAGTTATATATTTACGAAATTTCCCAAACATTCCATACAAACCCACAAACTAGATGGGAACTTAATTCATCACAAACTATATGCATAAATGAAAAGGCAATTCTTCAACAGCAATTACAGATTTACAGATTAATAAATGAATACTCTTAAAAAAGTATTGAATATACTCTCAAGATACAAATTCTCTACAATATTAGTTGACTACTTGATTAGAACATGTCAAAAACACAAATTTTGTTTTACGTTTAATTACAATTTTCGCTGAGTGAGAACAAGAACAAAATTTGAACAATTTACAATGAAAAGAGAGTATGGATTAAAAAGAAAAAAAAGTAGAAACATAATATACTAGGAAGTTAAAAGACCTTCTTTTGAGCTGAAGCTGCTTCTCTTGGTGCTTAATTTGAGAGAACACTGACTCGCAATCTGTTTTGAAAAACCTTGTGCTATCCATACCTACTGTTATTGAGGGCTAGGCCCGGCTTCAGGCCAAGCTAAACGGAAAAATAACCAATTAAGAACAGATATACTTGATCCTGTAAACCACAACCAGATGGAGCGGTAATTAGAATCTTGAAGTGTATGAGAATAAAAAAAAAAAAGATAAAACAAAACTCATGATGTGGTTTGGGTCAAGGACGAAACCGTATCCATGGTCGTGGAGGAGCCAACAACACACAAGTGGCAACAATGGCGTGGGCTAAAACATAGGGCTGAAAACAAACGAAAGAGACAAGGGGCTCAAGGAATGGACGGCGATAACTTTGTGAAAACTACAGCCTGGCTGCCGGCGATGGCATTGGGCAGTGGCTGTTCGGTGAACACGTGAAGTGAAAGGTTAGGGTTTTCATTCGAACAGAGAAGAAAAACCTCCATACTTACCAGCGATGGTGACGCTAAATAAAAGAAAAGAAATAGAATAGCCACTAAAGGCGACAGTGGACGACAAGATGTGGTCGCAGAATACGGTGCCTGGACTAACGGCGATGGTGGACGGCTGGACGTGGTGGCTGAAGACGGTGCTGGGTTCTTCTTCTTCTGCTGGTAGTGGTCGGGAGTCGGGCAGGGAGGGAGAAAATAGAAAGAGGTGCTGAAAGAGAAATCTGAGCTTTGAAGGGAGAGAATAGAAGTTAGGGTACTTGGTAAAAAAAAAAATAATAGAAATAGGACTTAGGATAGGACTTGTCTAATAATTATTAAAATATATTTCCTTAGCAAAAAAAAAAAAAATTATTAAAATATACTTTTTTAGTTAATTTTGAAAATATTGAACTTTTTTTTTTACTATTGTATTTGAAAACTGTTTTGAAAAATAAAAAGCAAAAAAAATGCTTATTTATGTTTGTAAGTAAGATTTAAAATATTAAAACTTAAATTTTATAGATATATTAAATATAATATTATTGTTAATGAAAATATTTGAGAAATTTACAAAATTTATAAACCAATAAAATTATAAATTTTTTAATAAATCTATATCCCTCTATTTTATATAACATGTATAAAAGTTTGAATTATATTTAGTATTTTTTTGAATAATATTATTCTTATATTTTAAGTTACATTGACATTGGTTGTTTTTTTAAAATTTATTATTATATTAAATAAAGACTTTAAAATATGATAATAAAATAAGTATCACATCTAATAATAATTCAAATCATATGATAATTATTTTTTATACTAAGAACTATAAATATTATTTTACTTTTATAATTATTTTAAAAAATAAGAAAATTAATTTTAAAATTTCAAATATATTATAGAAATTAACAAAAGAGAAAAATTAAAATAGATAAAACAATTTATGTATAATGCACATATTTTTAACTAGTCTTCAAAAATATCAAAAAAATATTTCTTAAATTAATTGTCTTATTTAGTACATGTAAGTATAAATATGTTTTATTTATATTTTGACAAAAAAATCAAAAATTTATAAAATAATTAGTTAAATATTTAAAATAATTATTTAAAGTAACAAATTTTATGATTAATAAAATTACATAAATATATTTTATGGTAAATTATTTTAAATGAAAAACAAAATTAATTATAAACAAAATTTTGTCGATATTATTTGACATTTCATTGATAATATTTATATTATTAAATGATATTTTATTAATAATTTTTTGACATCGATACTTTTTCTACATTATTGTGGATGTTATATATTGGTATTAAGATCTTTAAAATATAATTATTATTAAAATATTATTGATAATATTGAAAATATTTTTATTCTTGAATGTAAATTTAACAAAATAATACAGATTACAATTACAACAAATTGTAAGTAGTACAGTGGTTAATTGTAATGCTGTGAAATTTGTAACCAAGTTTTAAATCCCTTTGCATTTAATTTTTCATTATATTATTATTAAATTTAAATTAAATATATTTCCGGACGGGACCTTTTCATGCATGTAGCCGAGTATGGTACAAATATTAACTCTTTTCTGCTTTTTAAGAATACTTTTGAAACGTGTGTTTTAAGGAAAAGTGTGTTTATTATTATTTTTTTATAAATTAAATATATAAATATTTTTTTTAAGATTGATATATATTAATAATATAATTATTATAAATATGAATATTTTAATTATTTTATATCCTTATTCTAATTACTTTATTTTTTTAAATATTTTGAGACATTTTCTTTTAAATATCTACCAATTTAATTTAATTCAACTTAAATTTTTTAATAAAAAATGATACAAAAAATTAAAATTGAAAAACAATGAATAAAGTATTTACATTTGTAACAATTAAGTAACCAATGTATATCAATTTAAAAAAAAATTGATCAATATTTTAATTTGTAAAAATAAAATAATTAAATTACTATAATATCCTTTCTTTTAAATGGTACCTTCATCAATCTCCCGATAAAGAAAACTCATATATGTATATATGTTTATTGTTATCAGAATGAAATATTTTACTTATTAGTTAATTATAGTTCACTACTACAATTTGGGCAATATAAGACGGCTTATAATTTAGAATAAGAAATAAATAGGACGGTCTCAAGTATATGGCCGTCCTATAAGAAATATAGGACAGCTATTACGAAAAAAATTAGACAGAATTTTATAGGACGGTTATTAGCCGTCTTAAAAAAATTCTTTTAGGACGGCTAATATGTTAAAAGAAGTTACATAGAAATTCTTTTAGGACGTCCTATATAGTTTCAGTTTTTTTTTTTTTTTGTTCATTCTAAAAGAACGAGTGTAATTTTATTTTACTTATATATATTTTTCCTCCAAGTGAACCTAACTCATTTTAAGTTAAAAAAATTCAATCCCTCGTCCTTCTTCCTCTCTTCCTCTCTTCCTCTTTCTCACCAGGACACTCATCCTTATCCCCATCCCCTTCAATATCACCACCAACAATAATTGATTTTTGCTAGCAAAGCTGGTAGCATGTGAAGGCTTTGACTACTTATTCTGCACTTGTTATTTGTTTTATTCTTAAGCTAATCTTTGGTAATTTTTTTAAATATATATATATTCTCCACTTTGGGTTGATATTTGTATTTTGCTCGACTTTAATAATTATTTTTTTCTTTAAATAGTTGGACATTTGATTTCTTTGTTTCCTTTCGCTCACTCTGATCATTCTCCTTTCTTGATTTTCCTTTGCCATTTTTTCACCCATTTTTTGCCATTTTCTTTGCATTTTTGTTATGAGTATCAATCTTTATGTTGAGTATTAATGATATTTGGTTTGTTAGTTTCTTATTATGAATCTATGAGTTGAATTTTGATTGTCAGGTTGAGTCCTAAAAGAAAGAGGAAATTGAAAAACTAAAACGGGAAAAGAAAAATTGAAAGCCGCGCCAATTTTTTTTCTTTTTAATTGGTTATATCTTTAATTAAAAATATTATTCATAAATTGTATTTGTGTATTTAATATATATATATATATATATATATATATATATATATATATATATAATCGTGTTTTTAGAATAAAATAAATTTGTACATGTTATATATAGATTTCAGTACTTGACAAACACAAAAAAAAAATTCATTTAGGACGGCCAGTAGCCATCCTATAAAATTCTGTTAGGGCGGCCACTGACCGTCCTAAAAGAATTTTATAGTGGCCGTCCTAAAAGAATTTTGTAAGATGGTCAGTGGCCGTCTTAAAAGAATTTTATAAAATCTTTTTATAAGACGCTCCGTAAACGTTCTATTTTTTCGATTCTTTTAGGACGGGGCTTTATAGGACGGCCAATCTTATAGGAATAAAATTTGTAGTAGTGATTTAATCAATCTTGTTAAATAAAATATAGGAATATTTTTATTTTATTTCATAAAAAACAATTGCAAGGAGTTGAATCAAATTTTTGTTTAATATAAAATCATATAGGCATATAGACCCTTTTAACGGTGAAATTAAATTTTATTAGAAATAGAAATAAAAACCTAAATAATCTCTCCTCTTTTCCCTTCTTTAAAAATACTAATAATATATTTGTTCCAGCACTACTACAAGAAATCAACTCATAAAAAATATTTCAAAAAAGATTTAATGACCTATAAGAAGCATGAGTGAAATACATGATACAATTCACGATCAATAATGAAGATAATGAAGACGTGTGATTAGTACAAAACTATGTGACTAAGCTACTTGACTTTATAGTACTTGTATGACTATATATATATATAAACTAACTTTTATGTATTTATGTTGAATACTAACCTTAATTTGGTTAATTTGTTGCATAATATTGCTTATTGTCGTATATCTTTTAAGTAGTTTGTTACACCATGCAAATAATAATCTTCGTAAGTTTGGTTTAAAATCCATGCAAATAAGTCAATTTATAGTAGTACTAACAACAATCCATTTTTCACTGTATATCTCATAACTAAAACTAAAGTTTTGTTAAACAATATGAAATATGAAATTGTTAGAGTTGTTCAAACTAATTTTGTGTGGGATGGAGTCTAGTATTATTCAATTCTTCATTTATCTTTTGAAACAAATAAAAAATAAAATTCAATTCATAATGAGAATTGATTAATGGTTAGCAAACTTATTTAGTTACCAAAGGGCCTACATAAATTCGATAAATTACGTTCATTATAAATTATAAATAAAATTTGTTGGATATATAATTCATTTATTTATAAATTTTATTTTTTAAACCTTTAGCAAAAAAAAATATATGTTATTTTGTATTGTAGGAAAAATAATATATGTTTTTTTAGTAGGATTAATAGTAAAACTTTACATATGAAAAAGAATTATATCATGTAATTAAACCTAAAAAAAACCTTAAAATTAAATCTTAAAATTGAACTTAATTATTTAAAATTAAATGTGTGACTATTTTGCTTTTTCAAAGTCACATTAAAAATATGTAATTATCGCCTAACATATAATGAAGAATGTCACCCGATGATATGTAGTTATTAGCCTTACATATATATATATATATACGGGCCCGTTCTTGGATCAAATGATATAATAAATCATCTTAACTATGTTATAATCTAAATCAATGATATAGATGCTATTAAATTTTCAAATTTGAATTAAATGATGAACTCCTAAAATGAAGAAAAAAAAATTAAATCAAACAAAAAACATATTCACCGTTGTAAATGATTTATTAAAATCATTTTTATGGGAAATGATCACCCCCATACAAACACATATTTTAGAAATTCATTAATAAAGTTATAGCTAAAAAAAAAAAACGAAAAACAAATTATAAAGAATTAAAAGCATTGTAAAAGAAAGGTAGAAAATCGGAAAATTAAAAAAAAAAAAAAATGGAATAAATACATTAATAAAAATTCGTAACAAACAAAATAAAAGAAAAAATGTATCATAAATATAGAGTTACAATCATATTAAACTAAAAAAACTACACGTGCCTTGCACGTGAGTAATCTCACTTCTATTATCAAATTTAAATATAAATAACATTATAAAAATGTATAAACTAATAATTACATTACTTAAGAAAATTGTACTTCTAAGGTTTTATAGAAATTGTACACGTGAAACGTTTAAATTTAAGTGTATAAAATAAAAATAGATATTTTCTTATGCATAGTATGACATGTAGTATGTGACATAAACCTGATTCTTTGTTATGTTGCATTTGATCATATTTTAATAAATGATTTATAATTTTCAGTGAGTTTTTAATCATGCAAATTTGAAAATAGTTTTTTGTTATGATATTATTTGAAGGAGTGATTTACAAAATATGGGGTGATCAAATTATTTTTTTAAAAACAAGATTTTAATCAAATTTTATTTTCAATTATTTTTTTAAATTTTTTTTACAAAACATATTTTTTAAAGATAAAATCAAGTACGTAATTTTTGTACGGAAAAATATAAGATAAAAATAATTTAAACCTAAATCTTTTATAAAAACTATAGAAATTTCTTAATCTATAGGCTTTTGAAAAATCGTAAGAAAGTTTTTATTATTTTTTCTCTTAAAATCAAGTAGTTTATTTTATTTTTTTATAAAAATATTAATAATTATTATAATAATGGAAAATTTTTAATGTCAACATATTAATATGTGACAAAAACAATTCCATATATATACATATTTTAATAGTAAAAGGCTTCTAAGGGAAGAAGATCATAACGTCAAATTTTTTTTATTTATCTAAATTAACATCTATATTTAAAGGTAGTGACAGTAACTTAACATTAAAGATCGTAGTTGATGAATTTTAGTAATTATTATAGACCTTTTTATTAATTTTAATTTCATAACTTCATACATATAATTTAGTTAATAACACAAATAAATTATTTTTCTGTCTATAATTTCAAATTTAATAACCGGTACAAAAATATTATGTAGTTTTTAGTGCTCTTAGGATCGTGGAATTATAAGTAATTATTGTTTATTAAACATGGAGCACCAAATTTGACTTGACTAATTATACAATTGAAATTAAGGCTCAAACTTGACTCGTTTATATAGAATAACATCTTAAGTATAATTGCAATTTTACTTAATTACTCGATTTGATTTTATATATCCAATAGTTTTCAAGTGACATTTGAAAATTATAGTAAAAAATAAGATTTGATATTTTAATAGTATTTTTATTTAATAAAATGTATACATATTGGCCCATATTTTTATAGTGATGTATTAGCAGTTCCCACATTTAATTTTAGATCATTAATATAATTGCAGATTTTAGCATGTGTTAAACACATAGGAAAACAATTAAAGGCAAACTCATCTTTAAAATAATTAAACTTTTATTTAACCATTATTAATGAAAAAAATTAGTTTATATAAAAAAAAAATACCAAAAGCTAAGAAAAATCTCAAAAAGACCTTAAAGGAATCGAACTTGGTTGAAGATGATGGATTTGCGATAAAAACTAGATAGGGAATTAATGGTTTTGCTAGAAAAATTTAGGTTTTTATCTCAAATTAGCACTTAATAAAATTGATAACAACTTTAATGCTTTTAAAAATGGTTAGTTGAAGGCTGAGAGGTGGTTCAAAAAAAAAAAAAAATTTAAAACGAGTTTGACCTTCATTTTTTGCCTATGTACATAGCATATATTAAAATCTCCAATTAAATTCTAATTTAAATTATTAATGTACTTAAAATTAAATATAGGACTACTATTATATTATTATAAAAATATGAATCCACATGCATATATTTTATTGAATAAAAGTACTACTAAAATATCAAACCCAAAAAATAACATATAAAATAAAATCAAAATTATAACCGATGATAAAATAACTCAAAAGGCTTAAAATGTCAAATTATTAAGTGTAATTTATTATCTATTAATGTTATTTAGTATAATATACTCTCTTAATAATAAAATTATGAACGATTATAATTTTATTTTTAGAATTAAGAGGATTACTTAAAACTTGAAAAAATGTATATTATAATTTAATATGATAAAATTCAACTAAATTTATTTAAAATAATGAATAAATCAACCTAAATTTAAAGGAATGACACTAATGTAAAATATAAAAAAGTGAGGTTAATATGGTACATTTTAATTGAAAAATAAAACTCTCTTTTTTTATAATGTAATGTATTGTATGGATGTAAAGAATCAAAAAAATTAATTACATTTTTATGTCAAAAATAAAGGATATATAATGGAACTTGTAACGAGGATAAATAAATATCAACCGATCAATTTTTTTTTTTATGAAAACAAAAATAAAATCATAAATGAAGAGTCACAAACATTGTAAAGGAATGTGAAAAGCAAAACAAATAAATAAAATATCATATATAGTTACAAGAATATTAAAGGGAGTTTTTTTTTTTAATAATATTAAAGGGAGGTTGAAGGTAAGAAAATTAAACTATGTATTGTTGGATAAATTAATATAAACTTATTTATTTATTTTTTTTTTATAAAAATTAAAATCATAAATGAAGAGTTACAAGCATCATAAAAGGAGGTGAAAAAAAATATATTAATAAAAGTTCATGAAACGAAATAAAATAAATAAAATATTATAAACATAGAGTTAGAAGAGGAGAGGTAGAGATAGAGGTGTCAAAGAGGCTGGATCGACCCAACACGGCATAGCCTAGCCTTTTAAATTAGTGTATTGTGTCGTGCCGTACCTTGCTCATTAGACTGTACTTAATAGGCCGGCATGGCTCGTAATTCATTTATTTTATTTTTATTATATATTTATTTAATTATTAAATTAAAAATTATTAATAATACTTTAAAAAATTAAAAGTAAGAGTTGAATTCTCAACGTTCATTTGATAGATTGTTAAGAATCCATTAGGTTATGTCCAATTTTTATTAAATGTAAAAAAAAAATTATTTATTTATTGATATTTTTTTAAAATAATAAGGCTTTGTGTGCTGGCTCGGTCCAACAGGTTATTGGCCATGAGCCATGCCGTGCTACTCTTTTTGTCTAACGGACTGTGTCGAATATTTGGTAGGTTGTGCCGTGCCAGCCTAGTGGGCTAACTGGCCAAGCATTTAACATGATGTGCCGGTTTGTTTGACACCTCTAAGAATGGGCCAAGTAATAATATAAAAAGATTAATATTGTCATATTTTAAAAATTAAGTGTGGATAAATTTTTTTTGGTAAATTAGGCCAAATTAAAAAACTATATTGCACTGAACAATTCGATCTAGTTTATAAAATTTATGAGTATTTTAAATCGAAACAAATCATTTTAACCAATATGAAACATTTAATTAAGTACTAAAATTTAGTATTGTGTAGATTTAGTATTAAATTTTTTTTGTTTTAAGTTACTACTAAAATTATTAATTTTATATTATTTTAGTATTGAAACTTTTTTTTTTTACTTTAATATCAAAACTATGTAATTTTATTTCATTTTGATATTTTATTAGTTAACTATTCAAAATAATAAAAAAATTAAACATGTGTTAATTATGTGACCATATTAAAATTATTTTAGTAATTTTTACATATAATGTAAAAATATAAAAGTACTTACATGGAAGGTGCCTTTATCTTAAAAAAAAAAAAAACTTACTAAAATATCTTTAATGTAATTACATAAGTAGCACATGTTTAATTTTTCTATTATTTTAGATACTTACATTAACATAATACAAAAATTAAATAAAATTACATAATTTAGTAGTAAATTAAAACAAAAACATTTAATAGAAAGTCGATACAAAACTAATAATTTTATAAATAAGTTAAAATGTAAAATAATTTTAGTACTAAGTCAACACAAAACTAATAATTTTAGTTATAAATTGAAACAATTTTTTTAATACTAAGTTGACATAAAACTAATAATTTTAGTACTAAATAAAATATTTATCCTAATTTATGTATGTTTAAATTCACAAATATTTTTTTTTGGTCTACAAAACCTTACCAAGGATAGGGGGAGAGGACAACTGTCACATACTCACACACCACGCTCACATACCACGAATTATAGGCATTAGGTGAGTACCTAACTTCAGAGAGGGGTGTACTCGTCCAGGTCGGTGGAAGACTGTCAGGACCCGCCCCAGCTCAATACTAGAGCATGTGACGTATCTTGAGGGAACATAATATCTAACATTCTGAATCAACCTTGGTTTAACTTGAAAATTTTGTGTAAGAAATTTACAAAAATTTGGGCAGAGTTTTCCCTAATTATTGAACTATCTTTCCTGCAATAAATGACTTCATTTCTAAAGTATAGAATTCCACAATCCAGCAAACTTCACATAATTTTACATATCCAGAAAGGGGCTTATGGCCAAACATAACTATACACTGTCAGATAGATACTATTCACCACATAAGATTATTGATCACTAGTCCAAAACATAACAACTAAAATACACTAAACAAATTGGAAAGGAAATGAAAACAACTTAGACTGCACAACAATAGATGGAACCTAAGCCTCCGGACTCACGTGATACGGCCTCAAAACCTGTTATCTGGGGAAGGAAAATAAATGTAAAAGGGTGAGTTTGAAAGCTCAGTGAGTGGATAAGTTTTACAAAATAACATAGTACTCATGTAAACTATGTATGAATTTTTTATGAATTATCATAAAATACATGCTGATAATAATAATCTACGTATAATCTTTATGATAAAATAATGTTCTCATAAATGCATAACTGAGTTTCATGAAATCATCATAATTTTGTACCTATAAAAGAAACTGTAAATGACATGTTCATGATTTAAAACGAAATGACATTATGATAAAAATATATGTATATGATGTTTAGAATGTGATGATGCTATGATTATTAGTATATAAATAAAATGCATAACTATGAGAAGTGTTTATTTATTGCCAAGAGCACTCGGGAATCTGATCGCACACGGAGGAGACATTTAGTACTAGTACTAGTTCTCAACTACATGTGTAGGAAATTTATTTGCACAATAAGGAGACATTTAGTACTAGCACTAGCTCTCAACTACACGTGTGGAGAACTTGATATAGCCACTAAAATGACTCAGTTGGCTCTGCTAATACATGAGTCATGTGCGCACTGACTTAACTGAACGTGTCATCATACTGAACTTATTACATGATACTGAACTTGTAATATCATACTGAGTTGATAAACATCATAATAAACTGAATTGGACCAAATCTGTTGGTCACGATGTCTTACCAAGTCACTGCATTATCTGAATGCTGAGTATAGCCAACTATCATGAATACATGAAGGGAAGTACTCTAGCAACTGTAAAATATTTGTTGAACTTGCAAGCTTATATAAAACTTAGTATAAGTAATAAAATTGATTCAATCATAGCTTGCTTGTAAATTTTCTTTTGTTTACTTGACTGATTCTGTTAATAAAAATGAAATATATTTTCATGGTGTACAAGTTTTTGAAATGCATTGAAATTGATATATTACTTAACATGAATGCACTTTTTCATAAATATGCAACTTGTACAAATTGAATTTACTTGAACATGAATGTTTTTCAAAAATAATGTTATCCATGCTTTAGAAATAATTAGATATCCACTCACTGTACTATGTCATTGTTGGTTCTCTACGTGTATTGTAGAATCTGTTTGCTCAACTCTTCCTAGATAATCATACTTGTGTTAGAACAAGAATTACAACATAATTTGCTTACTTAAGTCAAACTAATAAAACACTTTAACATATTCAAATTAGGGGTTGTTATTAGTTAATTGTTGATTTTAAGTAGTTTTAGGATACCCTTAACCTACCCTAATATATTCACATATAACTTTTAGTAGAAATGTCTAAATTTATTTTTGTAAAAACATACATAAATTAGGCATTTCAATCTTAAAAATCAGATATTACACACTCAATTATCAAATGAAAAACCCTTTCAAGTCCTTAGAAAACTAATTACTTCAAAACTGATTTTTCAGCACAATTGGAGCAAAACATACCTTTAGTTAAATGACTATGAATTTGTCTAGAAAACTCGGAATAATACACCGTAAAATTCATATTAAACTAGACATCTTAAGCTTTAAAACAACATATAATTTATCCCATTCCAATTAGTAAAACTATTTCAAATTACATAAATCCGATTGGTTTTTCAAACAGTTTTTCCAGCACCCCTTTCACTTGACATATCCTTGATTAAACAACCATAACTTTGTCTAGAAATATCGAAATAACAAACCGTAAAATGTTTCAAATAATAGACATGTCAAGATTTAAAACAAGATATAATTTTCTCAAATACAAACTGTATAATGATTTCAAATACCAAAAATACCGAGAGCTCTTGCAGTTTGTGTTTCATAAAACAACCTTCATTTAAATAGGTATAACTTTGTGTAGAAAACTCCAAATTACAAACTGTAAAATTTGTGATAAACTAGACATCCATATCTGTTCAGAAACATAATTTTAAAAACCTAAATCATTGTGGAAGTTTCTCAATTTTTATTTCAATTTTCGGAAAAACAGTTTCATATGAAGTTCAAAACATCACAAATAATTTGTTCTTTGATTATTTTTGAAAAATTCATCCATGGCTGACCTATTTGTGTTAAAAACCTATTTTTCAGATCATAAACAGAATTTAAAAGGAGAAAGAAGCTTTGTATACATACCAAAATCACTTGAAGAATTGTTTGGTTGCAAAATTGAATCTAGTGAAGAAATTCCATTTTAAATTCTAAATTTTTTTCCTCTTAAAAATGTCAAGAAGAGAGAAGAAGGAAAGAAAATATAAGAAGGAAATGAGTCTCCCGGATGGGAATTATTCTCTCCAAGGTGAAGATAAGGAAATGCTATGTAAGGACATGTGCTCATCATATTGTCCCTTATACTAGCTCATCATATTGTCCTTTTTTTTTTTTTTTTTAAACATGTGTCACCAAGAGAAGAAAAGGAAGAGGCTGCTGGTGATAATTATTTTTAAGGTAAAAAGACTAAAATATTCTTGTCTTATAACAATAAAAGGTTTAAGAGTTGGGGATATTTTGGTAATTTTGCTCAAAATTTACATAATTTAATTTAAACACTTTTTGATTATTGAAACATCTTCACCTCACAAATTAAGTTCATAAATTTTATTTTCTAATTATTAAGGGTAAGATCATAACAATTTTGAAAATATAAATTTGACTAAAATTTTAGCTTGTGTAAAGAATGAAGTATTATAAAGACAGTGAGAAAAAGCTCGACTGCGAAACGCAGACTCTAAACTTTGAACTCATTTACTTTGCTATCCAACAAAGCACCACTACTCTCTCACAATACATCTAAATGGCGTACCATCTGAACTATCCTAAGTAAATTCACAAATATGTTGATGGACAATTGTGTAGAACATTGTTAACGAGGAATTCATATATTATAAAGATAGTAGGTTTTTTATAAAAAATAAATAAATAAAGATAGTAGGTTTTAGTCCTAGCTACTACTTTATGATAGTTTTTATTTTTAAATAAAAAATGAATTTTTATCACAAATACTCTAGCATTTAATATCATAAAAGAATTTACTCTCGTCAGTATATTTAACATAATTAATTAAAAATACGTACGTTATATATAAATTATGTTATTTATTTTAATTTTTTTTTGTTAATTTTTATAATAATTTTAAAATAAATTTTTTTATATTTTTAAATTAATTGTGAAAATAAAATAATATTTAAAGTTTTTATTAGATATAATAATTATCATATAATTATAATTTCTATTGAATGTGATATTTATTTCATTATCATATTTTAGAATTCTTATTTAATATGATAATAAATCCTAAAGGGCCAACCAATATTAATAACTTAAAATGTATGAATAAGTTTAAAAAAAATATTAAAATTAATTCAAATTTTTATATATAATATACGTAAAGTTAAATTTCATAAATTTTTAAAGTTTTATAAAAAAAGTATCAAACACTACTATGCTCTTACCCATTAAAATATTAGAATAAAACAAATTAGGTATACAAAATAAAATAGATTAATGAAAATAAATAAAACAAGAAATTAAGGAAAATAAATGAAAATAGATGGGCATGAGGTGAAAAAATAAAAAAGAAATAAAATTTTGAGTTCTAAAAGTAGTACATGATACCACCTCCTTGTAGTTTCTAGCTTTGTACAGCTCATATGTGAGGGCCAAATGTGAGTCTTCATTAATATCACGGTAGGGGTGAACAAAAAAATACAGAACCAAACCAACCCACCCAATCCAACCCAAACCAAACCAAACCAGAAAAATTGGTTTTTAAGTTTTATTGGTTTGGTTCGGTTCTTCATAATAAAAAACCGATTAATATTGGGTTGGTTTGGTTTTCATTTATTAAAATCTTAAAAAAACCGAACCAACCCATATATATATATATATATATTTAAATATTTATATAATCATTACAATTTAATTTATTTAATTCATAGTTTACACTTAATTTTCTATTTTTGTAGACATGTTTGGAAAATAACATACCTCAATAAACTCAATGGCGAGTTAGCGAAATCAATAATTTTAATATAATATTTATATTTTATTAATATATTAGAATATGAGAGCTTGGAACATGTTTGAAATTTTATTTTATTTTTATGTTTTTTTTTTGATAATTTACGTATTTTATTTTTATTCTCTATTTTGTAATATACTGTAGTCTATATGTACTAAAGATTTGAATTTATATGTTTGGATTTGTTATTTATTGCTAATTAGTTATGTTTATGAGGGCAACCTTTTTTATTTTTGATAATATTTTAGAAAAATTTATCCTTTACTTTGTTAGTAAGAGATAAACAAGTTTTGTCCATTTTTGTCATTACAATTTAAATATTTAAACGGAATTCGTGCAAGCACTTATCTACCAAGTACTCTCATTTATTTTATCTTTTATTCACATGATACACGAATTTAATATTATTTAATTATTTATCTATTATAAATTTATAATTACATCATCTTTCATATTTTTGTCGGTAGAGTTTTTATTGCATGAATAACATTGGTGAACAATATTATTAGATCTGAAAGTTAGTAAATTTTGTCAAGTATGTGATTACTATTCCTTATTGCTTATTTGTCTTAATTTTAAATTTTTCTTGCACTTTGTATTTGATATGAATAATAGTATTAGATAAGTGATCGATATCTATATTTCTAAATTTAGGTATTATAATAAAATTAACATTAAAAATGTTAGAAATTATATATAATACAAGAGTTTTAAAAAAATTTAATAAACAAAATTCATTACCGTAAAAAGAGGAAGAAATTTCCTTTAACCAACCCAAACCAAACCAAAAAATTTGGTTCGGGTTGGATTGGTTTTTTAAATTTTTTGGTTCGGTTCGGTTCTTGTTTTTAAAAAACCAATCATATTGGGTTGGTTCCAATTTTAATTGAAACCCAAACCAACCCATATTTGTTCACCCCTAATCACGGGAGTCAAACCCTTGAAGGACCCCAAATTGAGTGACGAAGAGGGGGCTTAGACTTCACCACGAAAGAGTCATAGCAATTGAACCGAATTGGAGAATTAGGAGCCCTTGATAAACGGTCCAGAAAGAACGAACCAATCAAAAAGTTCCAAAACCTTATTTGCGAACCACAAGGTCCAATTGGCCATTCAACCATCCATCTGTCATGAGTTCCCATGACCTGCTCGAGCAACAGAGCTCGCACCTGCACCTAAACCTACACCTGTGCACCCACAACAGCCCAGACTGGGTAGCAAAAGAAGAGTCTGGATGGACACCTAGTTTGACATAATGGAGAACACACTCTCAAGGAATCTCGCAGTGTTTCAACGGGCCACAAGATCTGGTACCACTTCCTATCCAACGGGAATGTCATTGCGGTATCTTCCAATGCCCATAGCGCACAAGCGCCCACCCATAGCCAGAAAAGTTATGATTGTATTGTCAACATTATCGTTGCCTTGCTAGCTGCATTATCTACAATTTCACATTTCAATCAAAATAGTCTAGAACGCACTTCCAAGTCTCGCCAGACGGGATAGTTTATCGCCTTCAAAGTTGCGTCATCTCCTATAACATAGTGCCACTTTTTAGACAACAAAGTTCTGAGCACCACTTTCCAGGTCGGGTAGTATGAGCCGCGTTCTCCAAAGGCGCATAGTCCAATATGCTGCCTACTAGGCTGCATTGGACATGACAGTGTGTGGCTTACATATGACAAATCACGTAGACCAACCCTTGACCATCCGAAGTATGGCCATTCAACCTTGCAGTCCAAGCTTTCTTGTCTGCTACTGCTTCCTAGGTGTGCATCTCTGCCTATCCGAATAGGTGTACTGAGTCATTCGTCGTGCCACGTGAATCTATTTAACTAGTAGCCTCTTTGTCACACAATGTTCAAGTAGGATGAACGTTCTCACTAAATAACAAAAATATATGTTGCATGGTCTCTAAAGTACCTGAACAACATTGGAGTGCGTAGATGCTCTTGACGGAATGAAAAAAACCATCCATAAACTAAGAAAAATTATCCTAAGTTACAAACATATAAGCGACATATGTTTGAGTGACTTGACAGATGGAATCACACTAAGTAGGGGGCTCCGCAAAGCAACATCTAGCTTACAAATCACAATCACCCTAACTAAGAAAGGAAAAAAAAAAGTCCCCCGAACGTGACTAGGTCCAAATAGATAGAAACCCAATGAGAACGCAAGTACATCGACACCGTTTTCCCACTCAGCCGTTAGCTGTCAAACTAGATGGACTTAAGGACCATAAGCCATGCAGCCCACACGACAAGATAGAACATGGCCACTCGGGCCTGGGCTGAACAGAACCACCTTGAAGATGCTCGGGCCAAATAGACTTGGGGCACAGCCCAATCAATTTCGCATTGTACTCCACACACCGGCTCACCACGAATCCCAAACCCACGTCCCATTCTCCACAAGTGTGCTCCACCACCCTTGCGTACAAACACAATGGACCATAGTCCTCAACAACGAACATTCTTTAAAAGAGCCAACGATCTCAGAAATTGATGAGACCACAGACAGGTTATACAACAAAATTACCACAATAGCTGGTTTCAATATTTTCAACATGAAATGTTCCGAACGCTTCCTACTTACAGAAGGTTAGAACTTACAAATGTACATAACCAGGACCACGATCATGTACAATTTAAAATGTTTAATTGCTTTAAAATGCTTAAGGCATTATTGTTAAAAAATATAATTATTACAAAATAGTAATTCAAGAAATAAAATAAATAAAATACAATACATTTAAATTGGATAATTTAATATAAAGTTATGAGTTCTGTAATGGATTGTCGCTGGTTAGAAAAAATTAATTAATTTATCAAAATAAAGCTATTTGGAAAATTAAACCTGAGCTTAGATCTTATAAATTTATAACACCAACAGAATACTACGGATAAGAAATATTTCAACTCCATATGAGTTGTTCTCCTCTATTTGATTTTTTATTTTGTATAATATATATTTTTTAAATTTATATCTATCTATTAGTCAAAATTTAATTTATTTGATAGTTTTCTTTTCTCTGATATTTTCTTTTTTGTATGATTGAGTTGCTTTTCTATTTTTATCTATATATTAGTATATATTATTTGATATTTTATTCTTTAATTATTTTCTTTTTGTTTTATAATTTTTTTTTCCAATCAATACAATCTATTTTAAAATACACACTACCTATTCTAATGAATGTTCATTTATGTACAATGTGTATAAATATACATTATTTACAATGACATATTATTTAAGACTACTTTAATTATTTAACATATTTATATATGTGTGTGCGCTCTATTTTTGTGCTTCAATACCTCAAGGAAGCTAAAGGTAGCAAGATCAATGGTAACTCTCGTTTGGGATTTTCATGCATGTGGTTCAGGACCATTAAGGTGTTACGACAATAGAAGGAAAGAGAATAATTACTAAGCTGACTTTCCTCCTCAATTTCATGCAATAAAATTCTAACACAAACTCATCTGTGTCAAGAATCAAATAATCTTTCATAAATTAAGAAAAAGTGGGGGATCTATGCTACTTGAAACTTGTGGTGCATGCATTGCTGCTCTATTGCACTCCACTCAATTTAGCCCAATCCACGAATTGCATACCACCGTATATATTGTTGGCAAATCGAACACCTACAGTGAAAGCCATAGCAAGTGGAGGGACTTGCTTCGCCAAAGCCGATGCCTCGACCAGCTGTTCTAGTCCATTTATGATTTGATAA
This sequence comes from Elaeagnus macrophylla, assembly GCA_029378325.1. NCBI lineage: Eukaryota > Viridiplantae > Streptophyta > Magnoliopsida > Rosales > Elaeagnaceae > Elaeagnus > Elaeagnus macrophylla. Next base: position 16,102,165 of record CM055644.1, on the reverse strand, counting down.
CGAGTGTTTGAGGATATAGCGAGGAATACACCTGATATACAAGGCAACCAAATAAGTGATACAAGTTAGTGAATCAGAACTACAGGCAATTTCACTCTCACTAGTGCACATTAGAAGAGACACAAAAGTTTATCATTTGTATTAAATAGAACATAGCCCAAGAGGAAATATACGCTCCTTCTCTCACAGAGGAAGAAGAGAACAAGATCCACATTTCTTGCCTTAATCTCCCTTTTTCTCCCACACAGACACGTTATGAAGCAGCAGAGTATCCAGAGACTATAATGGCTGTTTAGACAAAATATAGATGGGAGATATTGAAGTCCCGAGATATTAGAGATTTTAACAGTTTAAAATCAAATCTCTTAGTTAGAATATTTTGTATACTGTAAATATTAGTTAAGATTATATTCTTGACTTTATTTTTATTCTGTAAGTAGTCTATTTAAATGGTACGCATTAATTCAATGCAGAAAATACAATAAACCATATTATTTTATTTTCCCATAGGAGAAAAAAAGAACAAGTCATACCCCAAAGTGCAGCACTTTGAAAAAGAGGAGGCACAGGAATGTCTTCTTCTGATTTTCTTATGCTCCTGACAAGCAAATAAAATTGCATCAGCATGTGCAGCATATTTGTTCATAAATTCTCGGTTCTCAGCTACTTCTATTCTTTAAAGAGTTTAACAAATACAAAAAATGAAAATATTACTCTCCTAGCTATTTCTATTGATTCATTAATATAACATATGATCAGATAGCATGCACCACTCCATGTTTGGAGCTAATCTCCATTTAGCATAATCCAGAAACACCACACAGTACATAGAACAATGAAAAACAACTAAATCGAAACCACTCACATTCTTTTAGTGTGTGTACGCACAGCTATACACATCTAACTCTGTGTACACAACAATAAAATTATCTAGAGGAGCACAAACCAACCCAACCCTAAAGGTTACTAACCTATTATGATGAATTGATGAGAAGTAATTTTTGTTTGCTTTAGTGGGAAAAAGTTATGTATGCAACAGTTATAATATGAAGTGTGTCACTTGAAATTTTCAAGAAGAATTGATTGGCTCCTAACACTGTGAGCCACTGCTTGTTAAGTAAAATTGATGAGTTATGAAAACATACCGCTTTGCATGCATGATCATGTTTGCAATCCCTTGGCCAATAAGGCCACATCCAAACCCAACTGATCCATACAAGATACCCTGAATAAAAAATGTCAGCAAGCAATTAAACCAAGAATGAAGTTTATAGTAGAGAAAATGAACCGATGTTGAATGGCATAAAAACCAATTCAAGCACGAACAAAAACATCACAATGGAAAAAGACAAAATAAACAATCCAACCCCACCTTTCTCCCACCAGGAAACACAATTTAAGAGTGCTAATTTACAAGTTCAACAATCAGATCATATTAAGTAAAAATAAAGCTAAAAAAATAAAATAGCCTCAGTACCTTATAGAAGTATGCAGCAATCCGCTGGTTCAGGGTAAATTTACATCCTGGCCTTTCAGCTTCAAAGACACTGCAAAATAGAAATAGCTTACTGTGAAATGTGAATAGTCATTTGAAACTGAAATTTCAATAATATGAAAGGAGTGGAACACTTGTAAAACATAGGCCTTGTACAAGAGCTAAAATAAAAGAAAACATTAAACAGAGCTCTGATGCGACATGCAAGTCCAGCTTGTAGTTAAGACCCCTTTTTTTGTGGATAAAAGCTTGAGATAAATTTAAAAACAGGTATTGTGTTATCAAACCTCAATAATACCATATGATACTCACCTGCTAGGAAGTGCTCTGGAAGCTTGTCGTATGTGTCCAAAAAACCCTTTTGCTGTAGATGGTTGTCCAATACGAGCATATGGTGCTAACATACTAACTAAAGCAATACCAACTACCACACCAACCAAGAGATCAGCAGAGTACAGCTCAAACTCTGCCCAGAAATCCTTTCCCCTTTTCTGGACTTCTGCAAATGTGGCACAACAAGAATCTATAACTATCTGCATTCCACCAAATCAACAAGATTCTCTTAATCATAAGATAGAGTCCTATAATCATCATCTACTCAATCCAAAAACATACCTACAAATTAATCACATAAGTTCAAGGATCTAAGAGTTAGGGAAGAACAGAGTCTTAAGTTATTCAACCGCAACATGATTGTAGTAAGAAGTAAAACATGATAAAAGACAACCAAAAAGAAACCTCAAAACAAAACCTCTGTGCCAACTTTAAAGAGAAACGAAGGATCGGCCAGCATTCGGTTACGCAACATTGAGCAGTAGTTCATGAGAAATCCCAATGGCCAAGTTGAACCCTGTCCAATTCAGCATCAAAAGGGACATGAATCATAATCAGATAAGATTTATACAAATCCATAATCTTTAAGACAACACTTTACATTTATTCTTTGGTAAAATCACAAAATATACCATTATGTTGTAACTCATTCGCTTTAACAACCAAACAAAATGGCAATTCACAAAACAGAATAAGCTTTCACCTGCAAATCTAAGTACTGTAGAAGAAACTTTTTCCGAATCCCAGTAGTCTCAGCAGCCTCAACCAAATCCGAAGGAAGCTTCACTCCCCTCGCTTCCGCTTCCCTCATCACCTCCTCAAATTTCATTATCGGCCCAAATTCCTGTTCTTCATGATCGTCTCCTTCTTCACCACCACCACCACCTCCTCTTCCAAACGAATCGCCATTACTACCACCACCGCCTACATTATCATCGCCACCAGTTCTTAGTCTGAATTCGGATCCCAAGCATTTCGGCACGAGGAACTTATGATTCCCAAGCGATAAACAACGCAAAATTCCCAGTTTTAGAGAGCTACGTTCTCCAAAAATTCGGTTTTTGGGATATCCCAATACCCTAGTTTCAAAGGCTAAATGGTGGAAACAATGCTTGTCCGACGATGCTACGTCGGCGATTGAGAACTGTGGACGGGAAAGTGGGAAGTATAGCGAGCAAATCGACATAATGAAGAAATGAAACAGACGGAGTGGCGGGCGGGACAAAGGTCAAAGACTAGGGAAGGGTTTTAGTTATGGCACGTTTGGTTCGTAGTAGAAAGGAAAATTAATGAGAATTAAATTAAATAGAAAAGGAAATAGTATTATTATTGTAGTTTTTGATTTAATCATAATAATGAGAATTCAATTAAATGGAATATAAGATAGTATTATTATTGCAATGTTTGATTTGATCATTAAAATCAAATAAAAAATCAATATTGTACTGTACTGTTTGGTTGTTGAATTTTCTTCAACTTTCTTGAGTCTTCAACTTCTTTCGTTATTCATATGTATTATTTTTTGTTAATTTAATAGAATGGCTAATCAAGATTCCATCTCCAATGGAACTAGTACTATTCTTGTAGTGAGTTGGCTATCGCTAACACAAGTTGTGTCTATTCCTCCAATCAATCTCTTTTTTTTTGATCAAATTGGATACGACGAATTATCTCTTATGGAGAGAATAGTTGTTAAGCATGATTATAGCCTATAGAGTTGAGGATTTCATCAACAACTCATAAGCTACTCCTTCCATGTATCTTCCAAGAACGACAACCATCTCCTCTGAATATTTAGTGTGGAAACGCATAAATAGAACAATCAAGTTGTGGATTTTTGGTTCAGTCACTAATGAATTTTTTGGCTATCTTTATGGTTAACTGTCAGCCCGTGAGTTGTTGAAAACCTTTGAGGAGGTTTTTGCCACTTTGGCACAGTCTCTCATAATGGAACTAAGGCTTCATTTACAAACTACAAAGAAAGAAGAGTTGTCAGTTAATCACTATGTGATGTTCATCAAGACTTTATCGAACAATCTTGCCGTTGTGGGAGAACCTATTTCTCATAAGGATCTTGTGCTTTATGCTCTTTCTGTCTTAAATTATCGTTACAACCCTTTTGTTTGTTCAATTACGGTATTGAAGAATTTCATAGTAGATTGTTAATCTTTGGGAATAAATGGAAGTATCAGGATGAAGATGAAAAGAATCAAGTGTTGCAAGCAAATCTTGCTAAGTTCAACAGCTTGAATGTTCATAGTTCTTCGTTTGATGTTGGTGGTTTTACTAGAATGGTGGCATAGAAGGGTTCAAGTGATTTTTCTAAAAGTCAGTCTCAAGGCAGAGGCTAGTGTAAAGGCTGTGGGTCCAAGAAAAATATCCAGTGCTAGTTTTGATGGGGCATGGTGCCTCTTCTTGCTTTAAATTGAGGGATTTACTTGCTGGAAAATAGAAAAATTCTACTTTTGTGGCTTCTAAGAGGTCGAATGAGGGAAACTAGGTGTTAGATACTGGGGTTACTCATCATATTACCAATGATTCATTTAATCTTGGTAATCCAGTTCCTTACAATGGGCTGGACGACATTCTTATAGGTAATGGTTCTTCCATTCCTATTTCTTCTGTTGGTCCTATTGTTGTTCTTGTTAATAACACTTATCTCGTTCTTAATCATGTTTTACATGTTCCTAAGTAGCTACTAATCTTGTCTCTATTTAGCAGTTATATATAGATAATAATATCTTTATTGAATTTCATTCTTCCTTCTTTTGTTTCAAGGACATTCGTATGAAGAGAGTGTTATTGTAAGGACTGCTTGATCAGGGTTTATACAAGCTTCTTGCCAACAACATTTCCAGAACTTCTCTTTCAAAAGGTTCTATTGTCCATCCCTCTAGTTTCTTAGCTATTGCCTCTCTTGGCATAATAGGCTTTTTCATGTGTTTGATCTTGTTGTATAGGCTGTTACACAAAAGTAATATTTTACTAATAAAGCCTTCTTCTGTGTGTGAGGCATGTGAACTTGTTAAATCACATAAGAAACCATTTATTTCTGGTATGCATATTACTTCTTTGCCTTTTGAATTGTTGTAATGAATGTTTGGGGTCATTCTCCAATTGTTTCTGTAAATGGGGAACGTTATTGCTTGATAATAGTTGATGATAAAACTCGCTTTATGTGGGTATTTTTCTTAACTACTAAAGATCAAGTAATCTCCATTTTTCTTCGTTTTAAATCTATGGTTGAATTGCAATATGGATTCAAGCTAAAATCTGTTCAAAGTGACAGTGCGGGTAAGCTTAATCCACTTGCTAATGTTCTTGAAAAAAGAAGGCATAATGTATTGACGAACGTGTGCCTACTCTTGTGAATAGAATGACATGGTAGAAAGTAGGATCAGGTGTATTGTTGACACTAGTCTTACTTTATTACTGCATTCATGGGTTCCCAAACTCTATTGGCCGTATGCTTTTCGTTTCGCTTGTTTTGTTCTTAATAGAGTTCATTCTCATCTTTTATCTTCTCAATCTCCTTATTTTTTGTTGTACAACAATGAGCCAAGTTATTTCTTTCTCAAAGTTTTTGGTAGCATGTGTTTTCCAAGTTTAAGGCCCTATATGAATAATAAACTTGACGTTAAGTTTGCTTTATGTGTTTGTCTTGGCTGTGCATCAAGTCAATGGGGCTATGTGTGTCTTGAGGTTGCTTTATGGAAAATACATGACACGAGACATGTAGTGTTTGCTGAACACATATTTCCTTTTTGACAACCTGTTTCTATTACTAGTGTTTTTGAGCATTTTTCAAAATCTTCCCCTCATTTATTTGGTCCTCCTTTGTCTGTCATTGTTAATGATAAGTCTCAGTTAGCAAGTCAACTTTCCTTATCTTCTTCTTACAGGTCATATTTGGTGTCAGCTCCTTCAACAAGTCTAAGGTCTCCTTTATTACCTTCTTTATAGTCAACTACTAGTACCTTTATACCTAGTGAGTCTACTCCTGACATTTTTCCACCTATTAGTCCTTATAGGGATGTTTTCTCTACTACAACTACTATTGTTTTACTTGCCAATGTTCCTGCATTGCCTACTAATTTTTCTGTTGTATCTACTGCTCCTATTGTATCTACTCCAACGGTTCATTTAGGCAAGTGTTTATTTTTTTGGTGGTCTACTCATCATATTAATATCAATAATGCTTTCCTCGATGGGGATTTGGATGAAAAGTGCTTATGCACAAGCCACCTAGTTTTAAGGACTTTTCTAGGCGTGATTTTGTGTGCAAGCTTAAAAGGTTGCTTTATGGGCTTAAGCAAGCTCTAAGAGTGTTGTATCATAAACCCAGCTCTTGGTTATTAGGTGATGGTTTTTAAAATGCCATAACAAATTAGCTTGTTTTTTAAAAGGTGTGGTTCTGATATCATCATTTTATTTGTGTATGTTGATGATATTTTGTTGACTGGTTGATGCGAACTCAAGAGCAAGAACCTTGTAACACACAAATGCGATACGGTTGAGAACTACAAGAGAAATGCTCTAAAATCCAACACTAAAATAGCATTCAAATCCCTATAAAAGAAGTTCAGATTTTTGATAGCAAACTCACCTTAACACATGGATATTACTCACCATGAGACAAGATGATATAAATGCCACAAAGGTTTGCAATTCACTTGATAAGTTGGTTGGAGAAAGAACATAGAGCTTTTAAGCTCTCAATTTTGATTTTTGAATCAAATTTATATTTATGACAAAAGTTAAAGTAGCTGAGCATTTAAAGAGTATTTATAGGTTATAAACAAAAACTTAAAAGAAATTAAATCTCAACCATTGATTTTAATCAAATGGTAAAAAATTACATGGAAAATATAAGTGTGCCGTGACGGTGAAAAACTATCACTAAGGCAAAAGGGGCTGAATAGTACAAAATTAACGTGGGCTGCGATGGATGAAAATCCCTGTCACGGCGAGATGCTCAGTATGCCAAACTCGAGGGTTAGGTGCTGCGATAGCCAAACTTCCATGCCGAGGAGTGCATGTGTCCCTGCCTCTTCCAGCCAAAACCTAAGAGTTGGTTGTTACAGCGACCATAACCCCATGCAACGTGTCTCTTTGTGCTGGTAACTCATCCTTGTCATGGCACAATCCTTGGTACGTGTTGTGCTTTCTTGGCAGTGTAACTTGGTTCATATCATTTCCTACCTCTTCAAAAGAACTTGACCTTGAATTTGGTCCTCATCATGGGGTAAATTTTGGAAACCATCCTTATTAAGCTTCTTATCATGATAGCCCTGCAAGAAAGGAAGGTTAGAAAATAAAAATTCTCTCCCTTTTTCCCCCCTTCTTTTTCCTTTTTTTTCCATTCTTTTCCTTAGGCTCACCCTCTTTTTCTTTTTCTCTCTCCCTTATTTTTAATCCTCACTCGATCTTCAAAAACTTCCTTTGAGGTAAGAGTTACAAGAGTTATGTTACTTCCATCCTTTTCAAACGTGTACGTATTCCCAAACCCATCATAGGTCACCCTACGATCATATTGCCATGGTCTGTCCAACTTGCATTTGTACCACATCGCACAATACATCATCTTTATATTTGCCTATGGAAAAAGAACCTAACACTTGATGTTCCACCTTCACATCTTCTTTATCATTCAACCACTATAACTTATAAGGTGTAGGGGTGTTTAATTGTAAGTAACCCTAACTTTTCAATTAGGGTAGTACTAGCTATATTGGCACACTCCCCCCCATCAATTATTAAACCGTAGACATTACCATTCACATGACACATAGTATGGAAAATGTTTCTCTTTGTTGTTTCATGTCATATTCTTCTAAGCGATAACTTAATGCTTGCCTTACCATAAGTAATTCACCATAAACTGTACCTATTTTCTCATCACCAACATCTTCTAATGCTAGCATCTCCTCACCTTCACTTTTATCATCAGTCCCACCTCCCTATTTGCTTGTGTGATCATTGCTCACTTGTTTGGACATTAGGATGCGATATGGCCCTTTTTAAGACAATGAAAACATTTAACATCACGATTATGAGTAGGGGTTTCAACTTTGCCTTTATCTTAACTTATCTCCACCTATTTGGTTCTGATTGGTGCAGATGTAGGATTGGAACTTGTGCCCTCATTTCTACTATAGTCTAGAGATGGCAATAGGTTGGTTCGGGTTAGATCTGACCCGAACCGTTTTGACTCGCGGTTCAAATTGAACTAAACAATTTCAAACAAAATGGGTTCGGTTCGTTTCGGGTAATATTCGCAGGTCAAAAAAACTAAAACGTTGACCCATTTTAAAAAAAAAATTTGAAAAAAAAAATATTATAAATTTTTATGTAATTAAAATTTTTAGAAAATAAGCGGGTACCCGAATAGTGCCCCAAATTGAACGAATTTTTGCCCCAAACTAAACTATTTTAAATAAAATGGATAATGTTTCGATCGTTTCCGAATCATTTTGTCCCAAATTGAATTGACCCGAACAGGTCAGATACCCACGGGTACCCGAACCGTCGGATCAAATTGCCATCCCTACTATAGTCTTGTAGCCAGGTTGTTGGAGCACTTGGATTTTGTGGTAGTGACCAATTATTTCTTCTCTTGAACTATCTTTCCACCTTAATTGCCATATGAACCATGTCTTCCAACTCCACATAATGACGAAGTTCCAAAATATTGGCAATATCTTGATTTAGCCCACTCAAAAATTTGAGCCACTGTGGTTTCCCGATCTTCATCTATGCTAGCCCTTACCATGGCCACTTTCATCTCCATGTAGTACTCATCAACCGACCTAAATTTTTGATTAAGCCTTTGCAATTTTTGATAGAGCTTTCTATAGTAGTGGCTAAAAACGAACTTCTTCCTTGTGATAGCCTTTATGTCTTCCCAATTGTCAATTGGCCTTTCATGGTTCCGTCTCATACCAATCACTAATTGATCCCACTAATTTAAAGTATAATCAGTGAATTCAATTACAACAAGTTTTACCTTTTTTTCTTCGGCATAGTTGTGGTATTCAAAAATGTGCTCCATCTTCCTCTCTCACTCTAAGTATAATTCTGGATCATACTTCCCTTGGAATGTTCACATCTTCATCTTAATGCTCCCCAAATTCCTATCAATCCCATCATAAGGCCTAGGTAGTTGTCTCCATATGCCTCTTCTTTCATTTCTACCTCCTCTATGCCCATGTCTTCCTCCCATGGGTACCCTTCCTTCCTCATCCTCAAAATTTCCTTCCCAACTCTCTTCTTCAAACTCTTAATCAAGATAAGCTCGTCTATTGGGCCTCTTAATATTTAGAACGGCTTGTGGTGCTCCTTGTTGTAAGTTGGCGATAGTAGATTCATGTATTTCCATCCTCTCATTCATGCTCACCATGACGGCATTTATCTTTTCAATGGATTGTTGTAATGTCTTCATCATAAATGTTGTATCCGGTCTTTCTTTGGAGCTATTCCTGCCACTAATACAAACAAATGATTAATATAACAAAAAATAATTTCACTCTTTTACCTCACGTGTTTAGCAGTTGGATTGATCGCTCGAGGGCTCTTAGCTCCTTAGCAAACCAAATCTTTCAAGTTTTTCAAACAATTGTAGAATTTGCTACCACAAAGTGTATTTTGTAATATCCAATGGTCAAGCATAAAGGAAGTTAAGTTAAAGTGTTTTAGAATTTCTAACTCTAGAATTTAGAAAAAAATTGAATTAAAGAAAATTTCTAAGGAAAAAATATATTTGAGGTAAACAACTGCTCAATGAAGCAAAACGTTAAAAGTACAAACGATACTTTAATGAAAACACTGTAGAATTCTTGGAACTTATGATAGCTCTCTCTGTGTTTTTTTTTTTTTTTTAATTTTGAAAATATCTTCTTTTTTTAAATAAATATCCTAAGAGATATTTACTCAAAGATATGTTCAATAGATATTTTTCGATTTTTTTAATACGAAAAAATATTTTCGTTCAAAAATTATGATACAATCTTTGAAAATTTTATGACATGTAAACACACAAAAAATGACTAAACTGTCCAAAAATTACGAACCAAATATAGGAAAATTTTCAAATCAAAATTTTCACCCAAATTTGCCCAAAAATTGCAGGGTACAACAATATACAATTTGAAATTTTTAAGAACAAGTAGAAAATTGCAGGAACGAACAAAAACAAGCATAAAATTGAAGAAAACTCACTGAAAATTTAAGAAATGAGCCTAGACAAGCAAGAACAACACAATACACAAAAAAAATTTATTTTTTTTTATTTTCAAAAAATGAAAAAAATGACAAGAACAAAGATAGGAATCTGAAATTTATAACCAAAAGCTCTGATATCAAATGATGTGAACCCGAGAGCACGAACCTTGTAACCTACAAATGCGATACGATTTGAGAATTACAAGAGAAACGGTCTAAGACCCAACACTAAAATAGCATTCAAATTCCTAGAAAATAAGTTCAGATTTTTGATAGTAAACTCATCTTAATACATGGATATTACTCACCATGAGACAGGATGATATAAATGTCACAAAGGTTTGCAATTCACTTGATAAGTTGGTTGGAGAAAGAACATAGAGCTTTCAAGCTCTCAATTTTGATTTTTGAATCAAATTTATATTTATAACAAAAGTTGAGGCAGCTGAGCCTTTAAAGATTATTTATAGGTTACAAACAAAAACTTAAAAGGAATTAAATCTCAACCATTGATTTTGATCAAATGGTAAAAAAATTACACATAAAATATAAGTGTGTCGCAGCGGTGAAAAACTATAGTTGCAGCGAAGGAGGCTCGGATAGTACAAAATTAAGGCAGGCTGCAGTGGATGAAAATTCATGTCGTGGCAAGATGCCTAGTATGCCAAATCCAAGGGTCAGGTGTCGCAATGGCCAAATTTCATGCCTCAGCGAGTACGCCTCCTAGCCTCTCCCAGCTAAAACCCAAGGGTTGGTTGCCAAGGTGGCCATAAACCCATGCAGCGACGCGTCTCTTTGTGCTGTTAATTAACCCTTTTCATGGCACGATCCTTGGCATATGTGCTTTTTTGGTAGTGCTACTTGGTTTGTATCACCGGTTCTAATTCTTCATTGTTACAAGAGTTTATCACTCTTTTTCATACTGTTTTTCCTCTTAAGGACCTTGGTGCATTGCATTATTTTCAAGGACTTGAGACTACTCAATCTGCTTTAGGTATGTTTGTTTCTCATCACAAATATATCAAATCTCTTCTCTCCAAGGCTGGTCTTTCTAGTGCAAAACTGGCTTCTACACCTATGACTTCAGGGGGAGCATTGTAATACTATTTTATTTCACAACCAGAGCTTGTAATTGTGGTTAATTGACTGTGTCAAACAAACATTGGCAAGCCATGGAGAGAACTCTTAGGTACCTAAAAGGTGGCATACACTTTGGGTTGAAGTTCCACAAATCTGCAACTTTGGATGTTATAGGTGATGAACACTATTTTGGACTTATTATTTGTTAGTTTTTAAATACTTATTTCATGATTTATTTTGGTATTACTTTAATTTGGAGGGTATTTTATTGTTTTGTAGGTTCACGCAATGTGAGATGAAAAGTGGAGTTAAGTGTTCAAAAAGAGCTAAAAAATGTAACCCTTACATTGTATTACATTTACTATGTAAGGGGGAATAAACTAGAGCAAAAGAGCGTAAGGCTTACGTTAGGAATCAACAATTATGTAAGGGGCTTTTACAAAGCATGGATAATGAGTTGTGCCGTGGCAGGGTAAAGTGCACGCCGCGACGAGGAGGTTGCTATTTTGTGGTGGGTAGCTCTCGGATTGTCCAAGATTCAACGCGAGTTATGACAGAAGAAAACGTGCGACATGGCTAGCGCATATGTTTTCCACTCACACCCCTTCCAGCCCACACACTCACACACACTTCCTCCCAAAGCTAAGCGTGAACAGTAGCCGATTTCCACCATCCACCACCATCTTCTTCCACTTTCTAGAGAGAGAAATCTTCATTGATGCTCCTTTAAGAATCAAATTGGAAGAGATGACCATCCAACTCCAAGAAGGGCATTGCAAGAGTGAAAATAGGGATATCTTCATTGTTTTTAATTCCTTTTCTTTCTAGATTTTAAGAATGCTATTTGTAATAGAAAATATTGATTTAGATTTTATTATGAGTAGCTAATCTAATTGTGTGGGAATTAGTAATGCTTCCATGAGTGGTTGTATATTTTTATGAATTAATTTGGATTAAAATAATTTATGTCTTGTTCAATATTATTAATATCTTTGTTCATAATTAATCTTGATCATGTTAATTTATGAGCATTAGAGAATCATTTATAATTAAGTATTAGAAATATCATCTTTGCTTAATTTAGAAATCTTGAACAAAAACCTAATCAAATCAATTTTATTATTTAGAAATCTCATAAAATATTCTATTCACGATTGGTTAGCTAGCTATTTTCCACGTTTTTTCGTCATATCAATTCGATTTACTTTTTGCTTATTTATTTTAATTCGTGTGAAATTTTAACAATTTTAACATTTGTTCAATCAACAAACCTTGTTAGAGTGTTTAGGATTTACGTTTGCAATTAATTTTTAGGAAACAATTGAAACGTTTTAAAAACCACCGCAATTTCTTGAGAGATCGACCTCGGAATTGCTTATCACTTACTACGAGTGATAGGTACACTTGTGAGTATTATAATTTGTACATCAATAGGGTATTTGGATGCAGACTAGACTGCTTGTCCAAATGATAGAAAGAGTATTTGAGCTTATTGTGTTTTCTTGGGAGATAATCTGGTGTCTTAGGCTTCATAAAAGCAGAAAAGTGGTGTCAAGGTTGTCTACAGAATCGGAGTATAGGGCACTTGCTACTATTGCTTCTAAAGTTAAATGGATCATGTCTTTGCTTAATGAAGTTGGCTTGTATTTGAGACAACCTCCACTTTTGTAGTGTGATAATGTTAGTGCCAAGTGTATTTTGCAAAATCCAGTCATGCATCAACGGACAAAACATATTGAGATCGACATACACTTTATTAATGAACAAATCTTGAAAAAGGAAGTTGTTGTGGACTATTAGAGAACAAGTCTTGAAAAAGGAAGTTGTTGTGGGCTATTGTCCCACTAAACATCAACTAGCATATCTCCTAACTAAAATGTTGAGTGGACAATGATTTGAAATGCTTAGGTGCAAACTTATGGTTCTCTCAAAGCTATAAGCTTGTAGGGGAGTATTAAGCATTGTATTAGTTAGGATATTAGTAGAATAGACTTGTACACATGTAAGTTGAGTAGTGGCTGGTAACTAGTCCTTTAGAGACTATATGTGTAAGGTTACACTAAAAAAATTAATGATCAATTGAGAAATATCAGTTTACACTTTCCTCTCTTTGTTCAGTTTCATAGCATCTTTAGGAATTGTGTTATCCACAGAAGCAGCAACCAAAGGCATCTTCAATTTGGCATTGGACTAGACTCTTTTGCACTCACAGGAGAAGTTGGTGTACAATTGAGTCTAGGCATTGGATGTATTGCATGCACTAAATTTTGTAGATATGTGACATGCATTGAATTAGTATTAGAGTCCTTGTTTTTGGGTATCCACTTGGATGCTGGCTTTGCCATCTTTGTTAAATTTGTTTCTTGTTGCTTTGTTTTTGTTTTTTTTTGTTTTTTTCAATTTGTTGGGTCTTTTAATGATATTCCAATAATACCCCTAAAAAATAACACATGTGAGATGTTCATGTTTATTTAATGATAAAATTTGATATTTTTTTTTGAAACAATTGTCCAATGACTCAAACTTAAAATTAGTGGACTAAATGGATCTATTTTAATAATTACATGACTAAAGTGTCAATTGGACAAAATTACAACTAAATTAACCCAAAACTCAGGAAATAATAATGGTTTAGTAGCTTAATTTTAGATATGGACCGAACCAAGATAAGGATACAAAACAAAAGGCTATTGGTTAAGATTCTTAAGAACAATATTAAAAAAAAAAAAAAAAACAATTGATTTAGTAAAACCAAAGATTAGTGGAAAACATCAATAACTTAGCAAGCATAAGCCTTAACCAATCGGCCAAAGCAACATATTTGTTTGTTTGTTTAATTATATTTTCCCATGTCAACTTATAAATCTAATATGTGGAATTTGAGAATTGATTATCGCTAAAAGATAGCAAGAAAATACTTAAAATAATAAAATTTTAATGATTATTATTATTATTATTATTATGAAATGAATGAATGAATAAAATTGAATAATATTCAAAAAAATAATAATAAAAATAATCGCCTTAACCTTAATGTTTGGACTATATGTTGTCATGATCCCATATTCATTAAAAATTAGATATAATCCCCTCTATTTAATTTTTTTTACATATTATAACAAAAATATCCTTAATTTTATTGATCAATTATGACAAATTTTGATTGAATACATGTCTAACTAGACTATCCAAAATTGGATGGCTGTCCAATTGACCAGATTTTGACCAGTAGGTGACCTTATTGCTGGAGCTAAGTTGGAACATGTCTAACTAGACTACCCAGAATTGGACGACTGTCCAATTGGCCAAATTTTGAACGATCGGCGACCCCATTTGTTGGAGCTGAGTTGGACACATGTCCAACTAGACTATCCAAAATTGAACGATTGTTCAACTGGCCGAATTTTGATCGACCAACAATTGTACTCATCGAAACCAAGTTGGACACATGTCCAATTGGACAGATTTTGATATGCTAGCTACCCCACTTGTTGTAATCCAACTAAATTGGATGTCTGTCTAACTTGCCATATTTTAATCTCACTCGCTGGAGCCAAGTTGGACATATATCCAACCATTAACAGAAACATAAAACCCAATTCTCATTAATATTAGTAGGTGCATAATATTAATATTATCACCAACATCCATTCATTCGCCACAATACCCAAAATATTAATTATTAATGGATCGAATCATCATCAGAGTCAATGAAATCTGGGTACTTCGATGGCTGGTGAAAAAATTATGTTACCTCTCGTGTTCATCCAACAATGAATGGCGACGATAGTGGAATTGGGAGGAAACTTAGAGATAGGCGATTATGGTGGCTTTTTGGAAGATGACAAACAAGCTATGGAGAAGTTGTAACAGCTCATTCTTACATGAACTAAAATTTTAGATAAACTTATATTTTCAAAATTGTTATGATCTTACCCTCAATATTTAAAAAATGAAATTTATGAGCTTAATTTGAGAAGTGAAGAACAATCAAAAAGTGTTTAAATTAAATTTTATAAAATTTGAGAAAAGTTACCAAAATGCCCCTAACTCCTAAAACTTTTCTTGTTAAGGGAAAAGGGTATTTCAGTCTTTTCACCTTAAAAAATAATTCTCATCAGTAGCTTTCTTCTTTTTTCCTTTTAGTGACACATGTCTTAAAAAAATGTGGATAAACAGCTACTTGAAGACACTTGTCCTCCTATGAAATAAGCTTGATTTGTGCTTGTCCTCACTTAGAGAGCAGCCATCCATGAGGTTTAGACTGATAAGTTTTCATTTTCATCTTCTCTCTTCTTAAGAGAACTCTCAGATTTTGAAGTAAGAATTCCTTACTAGGTGCAATTTTATAAATTAAACAATCTCTTAAGACATTTTGGTACGTATTCAAAACTTCCTTTCCTTCCTCTTGATTATAATTTTATGTTATATCTAAATAACACTTTTTCTAACACAAATATATCAGCCATGGATAGATTTTTGAAAAATAATCCAAGAACAAGTTATTTGTGATGTTTTGAACTTCATATGAAACTATTTTTTTAATTGAAATCAAAATTGAGAAACTTCCACAATAAATTCGGGTTTGTAAATTATATTTCTAAAAATCTATGGATGTCTAGTTTATCAAAAAATTTACGGTTTATAATTCTGAGTTTTGTACGCAAAGTTATACATATTTAAATGAAGGTTGGTTTATGAAATACAAACTGCAAGAACCCTCAGTATTTTTGGTATTTTAAATGGTTATACAGTTTGAATTTGAGTAAATTATACCTTTTTTTAAAGCTTGACATGTCTAGAGTTTGAAACATTTTACGGCTTGTTATTTAGATATTTTTAGACAAAGTTGTGCCTATTTAACTAAGGATATGTCAAGTGAAAGGAGTGCTGGAAAAACTGTTTGAAAACCAATCAAATTTTTGTTATTTGAAATAGTTTTACTGATTGAAATTGGACCTTTTTTTTTTAAAGCTTAAGATTTCTAGGTTAATATAGATTTTACGGAGTGTTATTCCTAGTTTTTTAGACAAATTTATAGCAACTTAACTAAAGGTATGTCTTGCTGCAATTGTATTAAGGAAAACTGTTTTAAAATAATTGGTTTTCTATGGATTTGAAAGGGTTTTATATAGGATATTTGAATGTGTAATATCTAATTTTAAAGTTTAAAATGTCTATTTTTTGTATGTTTTTATAGAAATAAATTTAAACATTTATACCAAAAGTTCTATGTGAATTTACAAAGGTAACTTTAGGAGGACCCTAAAACTATTTAAAGTACAATGATCATAGACAAACAACTATTAACAAACTCTATTTTATAATGTTAGTGTACCTTTCAATTTTAATTAAATAAGCAAGCTACGTTGTTATTCTTATTCTAACACAAATATGATTATCTAAGAAGAGTTGAGCAAGCAAACCCTACAGTACACGCAGGGAACCAATAGTGACATAGTACAGTGAATGGATATCCAATTATTTTCTAAGCATGGATAGTATTGTTTTGAGATGCACTTCATGTTCAAGTAATCCAATTTGTACAAGATGCATATTTATGAAAGTGCATTCATGTTAACTAGTATTGGAAAAAACATATATCAATTTCATTGCACTTCAAGAACTTGTACATCATAAGAATATATCTTATTTTCATTATTAGAATTTGTCAAATATATGTAAGCTAAGTTGCAAGAAAATTAAGATTAAATTAATTTTATTACATATACTAATTTTTATATTCACTTGCAAGTTTAGTAAATATTTTACAACTGTCGAAGTACTTTTTCTCATGTTTTCATGATAATGGCTCTACTCAGCATTCATATATGCAATAAATTGATAAGACATCATGACCAACAGATTTGGTCCGGTTCAGCTTACTATGATGTCTATCAACTCAATATGATATTACAAGTTCAGTATCAAGTTACATGTTCAATTTAGTCAGTGATCACATGACTCATGTATCAATAGAGCCAACTGAGACATTTTAATAATTATAGCAAGCAAGTTCCTTAATGAGTAGCTGAGAGCTAGCGCTAGTACTAAATGTCTCCTCCGTGAGTGATTAATTATCACACGTGTGTAGTTGAGAGCTAGTGTTAGAGCTAAATGTCTCCTCCATGTGCAACCAGGTCCTCAAGTTCTCTTGGCAATAAAAATATTGTTCTCATAATTCTATATTTTATTTACATACTGATCATAACATTTTATATTATAAAAATCATGGACATATAAATATTTATCAAAATATTATTTTATTATAAGTCATAAGCATATCATTCATAGTTTCACAAATATTAAATTATGATTATTTCATAAAACTTAGGTTGTACATTTATGAGTTCATTATTTTACCATAAAGACAATGTACAGGTTTTTATTATCAGCATGCATTTCATGATAATTCATAGACAGTTCATGCACAGTTTACATAAGTATTATGTTATTTTATAAAACTTATCCACTCACTAGCTTTCAAGCTCACCCTTTATATTTATTTTCCTCCCCTAGGTAACAGGTTTTGAGGCCACATCACTTCTGTTTGGAGGCTTATGATACATCTTTTGTTCTGCAATCTAGGTTGTTGCTTTTGTCTCATTTCCACCTTGTACAGTGTTTTTTGGCTTTGTGTTTTTTACTAGTGACCAAAGTAAGAAGTCTTTTGTATTGTACGTATTTGACAGTATGTAGTATTATTTGGCCACGAGTTACTATCTAAATATATAAAGTTATATGAAGTTTGCTAGATTATGAAAATATTTATCCTTTAAAATTGTGGTCATTTATTGCAGGAAAGATAATTTAATAATTAGGAAAAACTCTGCTCAAATTTGTATAAATTTCTTACACAAAATTTTCAAGTTAAACCATGGTCAATTCAAAATGGTAGTTATTATGTTCCCTCAGGACACGTCACATGCTTTGGTGTTGAGCTAAGGCATGTCCTAACAGAAGTTGGCAGCAAAATCGACAGGTTTGAGCCTCGCGGGTTGTGAAGGTGATGGATCTTAGAATTTAGGTGGTTTGTGGTAGCAAAATATATTGAGTTATTAGATGGGTTGTGGACTGCGTGGTGATGTGTTTTGGTATCATGTAGGAGGCAATGGTGTTCGACAGTTTGACGATAGTCTGTTTTGAAGATGGTGAGAGGGTTGCGTGAGATGCAATGGTGGTTGATGATTGGTGTGGGTGGTGTGGGATGCAATGGTGGTCGATGGATGGCATGGGTGGTGTGAGAGGCGATGGTGGTCGATGACTCGTGTGGGTCTCATGGGTGGCAATTGTGGTCGACGATTGGTGTGGGTAGTGTTGGAATATCACAAAAGATGCAAGTGGGGTGTCCATTTGGGAATAAAAATAGTGATATGGGGTCATCTCAACTTATTTTTCTAAAGTTTATAACTACAAAAATAGCATATTTGTATTCAATTAATATATTTTTATTATTAAGAGAAAAGTTAAGCTTATCATCATTGAATGTTGTTCAATTGGATGCCCTTTAATATTATTATGAGTTATTTTTATTATTATAAATTTTAAGTTATATTTTTTTTGTAATTTCTCCAACAAAAAAAATCAATATGAATTTATTATATTAATTAAATTAATTATAACCATGATAGAGAAAAATATATATATATATTTTTAGAAAATATAAATTTATACTAATTCAAATCAAAATTACAAGAATGCTTAAATCAAGAAATTGAAAATGCATCAATGATCAAATTATTATGAAAATCTTTAAAAATAATTTGTAGCACAAGAACAAACTTTTTTGGAGCATTCTTTTTGAGTTTTTTTCAATCTTCATATATGATTCTTCTATTTGATAGGATGCTAAATATAAAACATGACTTGAGATATTCAAAATTTAAATTGCAATAATACTTGAACCAAAATTATCAAATCTATATCTAAACCTAGTAAGAACACAAGCCAAAACATGAGGAAAAATACCCTTGGATGTAGATCTAGGTGAAAAAAAAATCACACTAAATCAAAATTCATATGTAATATATTTATTGAATTAAAATAACAAGGAAAAAATCCACTAGAGAGAGCACTCTTATAATGGGAGACTCTCTTCAATAACAAGCAAAAAAACCTAGAAAGACGGTATATTTTCTAAGAAATATTAATATAATGTTTAGCTAATTAACCTAGAATTTTATTATGCATTAGAGATTAGAAGAATCAAGCTCTCAAATAAAAGCTTTTATTATTATTTTTTTATATCGAGTACATGATACAATCAATTTTGCTCAGTTTTTGTTGTATCTCTTATAAAAACAAAATTGAATCTATCTTTAAAAAAATAAAAAATAAAAAGGTTCAAAATTGAGTAAATGAAGAGGCATTGTATCTTTTCAAAGTTTAATCCATTATAAGTACCATATGATTACCTGTGATGTTTAAACTTATTATTTACACATACATGACAACAATTTAAAACAAATCGACATAGTCTCGGACTAGACCAATCTAGGCTATACAGTTCTTGCAGCCTTGATGGTGCATATATAACCTGTGCTCAACTGTTCTTGAAGGATCTCAAAAACAATCTCGTAGATTCTACAAAACAGGTCTAAATTGGAGGACCCTTCTATCAACTACAAGCAATACCCAAAATGTAATTCTCCATAAGATATAAGTGTCAAACAAAGATAGTGTAGAGATGCATGAATTTAAATAATTAACTATAATTTAAAGAAATAAGCCACTGAAGGTCAAATTAAATGATACAACACACAGCCTTTAACAAAATGCAGGTTTGACAACCAAACCCTAAAGAAACAGGTAACAGCTTTCCCAGCATTCTGTTGCCCAAGCTCCGGTAAAAAATTACAGCAGTACAATAAAATTCCCGGCCGAAATCTATAAGATCTCGTTAACACAGATATTCCAGAACATCTCGAAATCTACTGTGAACTATTGACTAGTAGGCTAGTAGCAACTGAAATTGACAAAGGAAATATAGAATATATAAGACATCCTTATAATGAATTGGAAAACGTGCTAAACCAAAGAGCAGAACTGAGGGACTGTTCCTCAAATGCCACCCAAATTTATTGCTTAGTTGGTTGTAGCTGGTTTAGCAACTGACTTCTTGATAGCTTCAGCATACGTTTTGTGTTGATAGGTGAGGGTTGATTCAAGCAAGTCAAAAAGTGATGTCTTTGGGTTCCAGCCTGTCACAAGAAGCACCCGATAAAATTATGTCCTTTGTTCTTAAATCATGAATAAATTAGGAAAGTAGAATAATTTATATATATTACCAAGTTGTGTATTGATGATGGTCATGTCTGGAATTCTCTTATCACTGTCATCATAGCCCACGCCATAGAACTCTTGCGAGCTAACATCAATGGTAGGTTTCTCCAATGCAGGTTCACCGCTTACCTTCGAGTAGACCTGTAAATCGCAGAACGGTTGTCTATAATTCAGATAAAATACGGAAACTACTATATAAACAGACCCAAAAAAACAATGATATAAGATGCAGTCTTCTCACCTTGGTCATAATTTCAGCAAGCTGCCTTACTGTAACTTCATTGTTGGGGTTGCCAACATTAAAGATATGACCATTGGCCCTAGCAGGATTTTCCTGAAAAAAAAAAAAAAAAATTCATTTGACTCATCGACCAATTGTATATGCCACATTGTTTGAGAAACTGAGTTATAAGAACATACAATCATTAGCAAAACAGCTTCAATAGCATCCTTAATGTAAATGAAAGTTCTTTGGGACTCGCCCCCGTCCACAAGCTTGAGTGGTTCATGACGTAAAAGGTTCTGCAGAAGAGAAAGAACATGTGCACTATTATAAAGTATACAACTAAATGGCAGACATGAGTTGAAGCTACAAATTTGTTTCACATACATTGCTGAAGCATGCCAGAACTCTAGGAACACCTTCACTTGGACCATCAATTCCAGGTATGAAATCCATCCTTGGACCAATCCAATTAAAGGGCCTAACAATTGTAAACTCAAGACCATTTTCAGCCCCCTCAGCTGTAAACAAAGAAAAAAGTGAGAATCATCGTCATGCACAAATTATAGAAAAACCATAGACCAGGTAGAGAGGCCTGAAAAAATATAAAAGTAAAACCAACCATAGACCAGCCTTTCAATCAATTGTTTTGCACATGCATAGGACCATCTCTGCTTCTCAACAGAGCCAAAAATGCAAGGGGAGGTATCTTCCTTAAGAACATAATATTCAGGATCCTGAAGCAACAAAGGACACAACCATTTCATATCCAGAAATTGTTTGAGTGGGGAAAACAGTAATCAGAAGTTAGCAAGGTAGGAGACAAAATTAATCTTTTTCAAAGCCCCTTTATTAACAGAAGGATTGAATTATTCGAAGTTATTCCACCTAATATTATGACAATAGTAACCCACATCAAATCACATGTTGCCTACCATGCATGTGCCACTAATGGTAATTGAATAATCAATGAAACCTTCTACTCATCCAAGCTCATATTTCGGGCCAAATAATCTATTTGGATTTATGACCCACTTGTTTCTCTTGTAAGACTGGTTATATATGTTTTCAAATTGTAAGACAAAATGACATATTATAATGTATTTTGGTTTTTGAATACAAGACCCAAATTAGGATATATATTTAGGAGGGACACCATATATACAGTAAAAAATAGCATTAGATACTTTTCAATTAGTACTTATTTTTAATTCAAAAATATATTCTATGTATATTATTTTAGTGAATATATGTGCAAATTATTGAATTTGTAATAAGTTAATGAATGTTAAAAGTCAAAATTTAAAATCCAGGGGCACAGTTATATTATCTGCATGTTATTTGTTTATAATTTCATAAATATTACAACTAAAATTTGTCGAAAATTGAGCGGGGCATATGCCCTCGCTCACTCTCATGTGCATCCGCCCCTCCAAAGAACTAAAAACATGGTTCAAATATCAATGATAATCTTTCCTTTTCAAAGGATCATTACTCAACAGAACCATTAGAGTTTGTTGGTCAC
Source organism: Elaeagnus macrophylla (assembly GCA_029378325.1). NCBI lineage: Eukaryota > Viridiplantae > Streptophyta > Magnoliopsida > Rosales > Elaeagnaceae > Elaeagnus > Elaeagnus macrophylla. The sequence continues at coordinate 16,080,007 of CM055644.1, read as the reverse complement.
CAATCTTACCAAAATCTTAGCTTTTATACGTCTAACAAAAACAAGACATGGGAATTGTAAAAAATCACCCCAATTTAGAATGTTTGATAACATATGTAAAAACCTAAAATAAATATCCACCGAACATTATCAATGATCAATCTATTATTTAGATCAGCATAACAGGCTAATGGAAAAGGACGTTTAGACAACGTGCTAAATTGCACGAATGGTAGGCCACCAACATAATCAAGATCTAAACCAACTAATAATTTAATAAGATCTTTACACAATTCATCAATCATCAATCAATAACATGTGGTTGTCAAGATAACGGATCCAGAAGTCTATCTAATAGATACCAACAGGCGCCAGAACAAAAGAAAATGAGAATTCAAACAACAAAAGAGGAAAACAAGAGAAAGATAGTGCTCACCTGACGAAGAGGGCTATCTTTAGGAAGAAAGCTTCCAATGGTTTTCCCATATACTTCACACGTAGAGAAGTGAATGAGCCTCTTGTTGTTTTCCGAACAATACTTAACCTGTGACGATTTAATAAGAGATGCAAAACAAAAACCAAAATCAAATTACAATTCAACTTCAACCAATTTCACCATAAACAACAAAATCATTGAACTTTTCAACAAAACAACAAAACCCACAAATCCAATTCCATAGAACCATAAGAATACACACCACAGGAAGAGCGTCAATGAAGTTGCTGTAAATGGTATCAAGAGGACGAGTGTTGTAATCCGCAGGGGTACAGATCGCTGCAAGATTTATCGTCTACACAAACAAACAAACGAAACCCAAAAATCGAAAAACATTAATGAAAACGAATAAAGTCCAAGACCAGTCCCACAACACAAGAATTGTGAACGAGAAACAAACCAGATCCGCCATTTTGATAAGACCCTCAAGGCGAGAGTCGTTCTTGATGTTGAGACGGTGGAACTGAATTCGATCAGACCAAGGCTGGTTATCAGGTTCAAGAAGATGTTTAATCTTGTCATTATAAACATCAAGAGCAAAAACTTTGTGAGGGGTCTCTATCATGAGCTTCTCACAGAGATGAGACCCAATAAAACCACCAGCTCCTATCATACAAATGGTTATTGGCTTAATTGGGTTTCCATCTAGATCTATTCTTGTATCTGAAGAAGCCATTGTTAATCGCAGAAGCTCTCTTCCTCTCTTTTAAGTTAAAATATGTATCGCTGTATATCTGGGTGTGTAATTAAGAGAGTATGATGACTGATAGAGGTGTGCCGTGAGAGAGATTTATTGGCTTTAGAGAGGGAATGAGAGGGGACTATTCATGTATTTAAAGAAAGAGCCTCTGAGCAAGTTGTAACACAGAGGGCAAGAAGTTACTGAATTCCAAGATTGAAAAATTAAAGAACAAAATTTAATTGGATTGCATAACACGTTGGGAATGAATTTTTTACGATTTTTTTTACCTTCAAATGCATCAATAAATAAATTATTTAATTAATTTTATTTTTAGTCCTTTTAATATATATATATATATATATATATTATTTTAATGCTAAAAGATATATATATTTAATTTATATTATAAAAAAATAAATATATATATTTTTTCTTGAGAGAAGATAAAAATGAAATTAAATATATGAAAAAATTATATCATATAATTAAATAATTTTTTATACAATTAATATATATATATATATATATATATTAAATGTACATATATTTTTTTATAACATAAAAATGAATATTTTTTTAAAAAATAAAAATTAAAATTAAAACCGATTGATTAATCATATAATATACAAATGGAAGTTAAAAGATAAAGCAAAAGGGAATGCATTGACTTTGTTTAGGATGAATTATTTTCGATTATATAATAAAATGACTTGTATACAACCTATTTGTTTTGACTATTTATATAATCGAATAACGTAGAAAGTACCTTCAGTTTTTTTTAATATTAACTTAGGGGTGTCCGCGGTCCGGTCCAGTTTTTGACAAAAAAAAAATAACCAAACCGAACCGAACATATTTATTTAACCAAACCGAACCGAACCGATTAATTAATAAAATTTTAAAACCGAACAATTTGGTCCGGTTTGGTCCGGTTTGGTAAACGGTTTGTAACGGTTTTTTTTTATACAAATAATTTTTACATCCATTAAAAAAAAAGGCTCTCTTAAACTCTCTTTACAATTCACACATATCATCTTCAAACCTGTTAAAACTTAATAACATACAAAAGATAATCTAAAAATCAATTACAGTCTAAAGCTAAATATTTTTACAAATTCTATAGCAAAATACAATAATACATTGATCCATGAATAATTCAAAATAATTACAGTCTAAATTCTAAAGTATTAAAAAGTTTACACAAGTTCATAATAATGACTAAGAAAATAAATATTTCATATTTAAAGTATTCATAATGAAGCTTCAATAAAATCTCCAAAATCTCCAACTGCAAAAAAAAAATCAAGTAGGACAATGGTTAACTCATAATTTCAAAATCCCAACTCAATCATCAATCATTAATCAGAAAATTTAACACTTGAATTATTACCTCTTCCTTGACTTCCTTCCATGGCCGAAGTGGAGGATAGCTGGTGGAGCTGGCGGAGAATTAACAATCAACAACCTATGTCACAAACATACAGTTATTGTAGCTCTCTTTCAGTATTGCCATATCTGAATTACAAAAAGTAGCAAAAGAAGCTTCACATTCACAATCAAAACTAACTTCTCATCTCTTGTTCCATAATTTTTTAGCATAATTCTCCACAACCCTTACAACTCGTATGAAACAGAATTCAGATTTTTTTAGCATAATTAAATTCAACGAGCCTTTAAGGCCATATAAAAACAGAATTCATACCCAAAAGTACAAAAAACTGGAATTGAATTCATACCAGAAAAGATAAAAACAATGTTCGCGGGATGGCGGGCTGAGCAGCGCTGGCGAGACGGCAGGCGGCGATGGCTGGGCTTCGGGCTTCGACAGTCTGGGCAGGCGGCGATGGCTGGGCTTCGGGCTTCGACAGTCTGGGCAGGCGGCGATGGCTAGCGATGGCTGGGCTTCGGGCTAGCGATGGGCGATGGCTGGGCTTCGGGCGGCAGACTGTATTTCACGAATTCAAGCTAGGTTTCGGACAGAGACAGACTATTAACTATATATATATATATATATATATATATATATATATATATATATATATATATATATATATATATATATATATATATATATATTAATATTAAAAATAATTTTAATTTTCGGTTCGGTTCGGTTCGGTTTGGTTTGAAATTGTGAATAACCGGACCAAACCGTTATCCAAACGGTTTGAGTAATAACAAACCGGACCGGACCGGTCCACTTATTAAACTGTCCGGTTTGGTTTGGTTCGGTTCGATTTTTCGGTTTTCTTCGGTTTGGTTCGGTTCTTGGACACCCCTATATTACCTAATGCAGTTGGCTTCGAAACTGCTGAGAAATAAAGACACAAGAGATTTTGCTATAAGCTATAGTTGTCAGAAAGACTTGTCAGAAATCGCTAGTTGGGTTGGTCCAAGAAGGGAGTTTAGTCTTTGGGCCACATTATTAGAAATGGATAAGCCCATATTCACATAAAATATTTTGTTATCGACAATTGTTGCTAAGGCTTGGTTGAGGCTTGCCTCTATTTACCAAATTTTCAAACAAAGGACTGAATGAAAATCCTTATTTGTGTCAGTGGCTCGAATCAATCCACTTTAGATATTCTAAATGATCCAATGGAACGAGACGGTCTACTATAGAGATGCCATTTCCCTATTTGAGAAGGAAGAATGCTAGTTGATTTGATCACCAATAGGTGCGCTCTTTTGGTTTGGGCTCGCGTCAAAATCATATCATAAAGTTGATGCTCATTTGTTCAATCAAGTGGCAATTAGCTTAATGTGAATGCTATCAGGAAAAGCGAAGTATTATCAGCTACTAAGAAGTCAGACTCTCGCATTATCTTAAAGCTTTAAGAGTATTTTAAGCTTTCAAACCATTGGTATCAATCACACCTTTAACAAACACCTTTCTTTCTTAAAGAAGAAAGTGGATTACTTTTCGTTAACCCGATAACAATAAAAGAGTACATAAATACATGTATGTAGTTATTGGTATCTCTTATTCCATTGCGTAAGAAGTCAGAGACTCCTATCGTTCTACTAGTAAGACCACTTTTTGTATCTACTTACGGTCGGTACTAATATGTATGCTATTTTGCTATCCGTATCTAGCTAGTACATTTTTAGTATCTGCAGTGGTATTATTTCCCCAATCGTACTATCACCAACCTACCTACCTAACTAAATAATAGACGAAGCTAACGTTGGTATTGATTTCAGTGAAGTGATTGGAAAAAATGAAGCTATTAAGTAGATGACTAATTCTTTTTTCTTGCATGAGGAAAGTTTCTTCAATCTCATGAGATACTAATGCAGATACTCCTTCCTACAAGACGTAAGAATTGAACCTAAGGCTTGATTGAGGCTTGCCTCTATCTACCAAATTTCCATCTAATTCTACTTCATTATGTCTAGTCTAAACTGAAAGGTGCGGGTTATCTATCGGGCTTATTTTTAACAACCCCTTACTAGACTGATTAGCTGCTTCGTAAACTCGTTGTTGGGATCGTAGCGCTTTTAAGGCAAGGACCAATGTAGAGGCCAGGAGCTCGAGTAGGAGGTAGATAGAATTCCTATGCTTCACTAGGGGAAACTAACCCCTACTCTGCTTGAGTTATCAACAGAGCTATTCCCTATAGGAAAGTTCTTTGAATCATAGTGACTCTTCGTCGCATAGCATTAACAAAGTTTTGTTATCATAGAGCTTAAAGTGGAAGCCCAATTACATTTATAGGTACCCTTTCTTTGAAAGTACAATATTTATAAGTACTATTTTAATTTACTTTTTGTTTGTCAACAACAATTTTAATATGTACTAAAAGAAAAACTAGGGTGTGAACTTACCACTCTTTTAATTAACCCATATGTACTAAAAGAAAAACCATTTTAATATGTACTAAAATAAAAACTAAGTAAGGTGTGAACTTATCAGTATCAATAGAAGTTGTAACCCCTGCATTAAGATGTAAACTGACGCTTAGTTAGAACCCTTAATGCAACTCATGGAAGATATAGCTACATAATCCCTTAAGTAAGCACCCGAACTCTTCAACTAGAAATTTGTGTTGTGTTAACACTCTTTTTTCCTTATCTTTGCAAAAAACGAATAGGTTCTTCGAGGCCCTAAGGAGCGTATCACATGTGTTGGTACAATAACTAAATAACAAATTATATATGTAATTCAATACTTACACGGCGGTTCAGTGGAATTTAATACAAATGAGCTTGAGCTATAACTTTAACCAAAATCTTCATTTCATGGAATGCCATTTTATATTCACCTACCATAACATAAATAACAAGTGTTGTTAGGGTGACCCTATTTCTTTTCGAAAGTTTCAAATATCAATTGATTGTCGATCTTTACTAAATAACAATTGATTGTTGATCTTTACTTTTCGCTGCCCTCTTTCTTAGAGAAGCTTTACTACTTAAAAGTGACATTGGAATACGCCTTACATACAAGAAGCATAAGAAACGATGTATGTTCAATGGTTCTATCAAATAGTTGTTGAATATTAGAAAATGGTCTAAATTTGGGTTCATTACGATAAAGGATATCATCAATAGTGGACTCCATGTCAAGGGAGTTAATGGTTTTTGTTCAATAGTGGACTCCCGCTTCTTTAACTTTAAACAAATGTCAAGATCTTAGCTTAGTCTGCAAATACTGAGTGAAGTTGAAGTGGGTTATTTATGATCTAATGGCCTTTCTTAGTTAGCAATGAGGGAGCATAAGTACACAACATCCGATCCGAAGACCTTGAGAAATCAGGATATAGGACATAGATACACTACTACAAAAATGACATATGGTCACAATTTTTAACCGTGTCTATAGACCTATAGTCACGGTTATAAAAATCGTGGCTTAAGATGGAGTGACCATAGACTACTACATGGTCACTGTTAAAAACCGAGACCATAGACGGAGATATCGTCATGATTTTATGAAAGAAGGTGACCTATTAATGTTTTATTGTCATGATTTTTGTAAATAATTGAGACCTTATATGATGTATTAGGTCACGATTTTTTAAATAATCGAGATCTTATATATATATATATATATATTTCGTCTTGGTTTAAAGAAAGACCGTGACCATAGGTTAATAAAAATTGACAACATTATACCTTTTTTTGGCATTTTCATAAATTTAAATATCTGTCTTTTAAACATTTATGGCATTATAAATGTAATGTTCATATCTAAAATATTGAATTATTATATATAAATTAATATATTATATTAAATTAAAAAAGATCTTACATTATAGAAAGTTCATGTACTTCAAAATAAAATAAACATTACAATATTGTAATAACAATATAATAACAAAATAAGCTTCACAATAGCTAAACTATTTTTAAAATTAATAACACTTTCTAAAATTTAAAAAATACACTCACTTTAAAAGCCTCCATTAATAAGGAAAAAACACTCAATTAATATCCCAAATATGTTGAGCTTCCTTTGGTCTCTCATTGAGCATCAATCTTTGCAAGCCTTTTACTGTCTGCCAAATCCACCAGCCAAAATTTGCTCTTCGTGCACTCACCAGTAATCAAATTCTTTCCTCTTACCATCACACAAAGCAAACTAAACAAAAAATTGGAAGTTTTTGATGGTTAATTACAAATAAGTTAGATACAGCATAAATATACTTTAATAGTTAATTGCTAATTAACAAAAACTAGAAAAAAGCCACAACAATTCTACAAGGAATTTCAATCTTATTATTGGGAGTCCAAACTAAATCGTCAAATTCCTGCCTTGGCACTACAAAGATCAAAGGACAAACCTTGAAATCAGGAATGGTACTGCTACTATTTGTAAATGGTGTTATTTTGCATACAAACAAAGAAAAATGAATAACTACGAACAACCTAATTTCAATTATTAGCAAGTAAAGACACAATGAATTTATTTTTATTAAAATGTAAATAAAATCAAAAAAAAAATTCTATTGATCATTTTAAATCTAAGTAAAAGGATAAATGGTGTATTAACTTGCCTACAATTGGGTATGACACCTATTTCCTTGCAAATAACCTAAGGGACACTAGTGTTCATTTTGACTGCTATCATTGCAGACCACATCATTTATGCATAATTATGAGCTACAACCATCCTCCTCTGTTGCTTGCATTCATTCTCAATTACCAAACAATAAGTTATCAGGTGTAAAGTACATTCATGATTCAACTATTGTCATATAAGGAAATAGTATTATGGTCAAAGCTCTAGAACCAACTAACCATACAAATACTAGCTTCATTCACAAAATAATTGTTTTAATAGCGAGGTTACAATAAGCCAGAAGCTATTCTAATATAAATGAAAACTTTAAATGACATTCTACTCAAATTTAATCAATGAATAAAAATTAATACCTTGGCATTTGCACCTTACCACCCTTTAGTAATGAAAGGGTTATCCCTCCAATCTTATTTCTTATTACAAGCTGGAGCAACATCAAACCTAGCATAATTAATAGCAACATCACATTAGTCAATGTCAAGCTCACCGAAACAACACAATGTGTCTAAAATTTGAAACAACACAGGATGATATGACAAGCACTTATAGTATCCTACATGATTCAATTAGTTCATTCACTGCTTTAAAAGGCTCTAAGGATACCATGTTTAATGTCAACTAAAATGCCTGAACATCGATGATAAGAAAAATAAAAAATGCATCATTAGTGAAATTCTACTACTCTTTTATATCAACAAATCCAAAGAAATACATACCACAAATATGTCCAATATCATAACTATAATTGCTAGGACATTTTTTCCAATATCGGTTTGGGCATTTTTTCGAACACTTGGATGCCAAAAAAGGATTGCAAGCATGATACGAACCGGAACCCCTCCCGAAAACGGCCCGACACGAGCCTAAGATCGTGCCACGAAAGGGGCCTCAAAATAGTGCAAATTGGCATGCAACATCACAAACAAGCATGCAAGCACAAGGGAAAAGGCGAAGACAAGTTCAAGAGGCAAATCCAAAAATTGGAGTTGCGCCGCGGCATGTGTTTTGTGCGCCGTGGCACAAGGGTTTCTGTTTTGGTTGGAGGATTTGTCAAACAAGCGCGCTGCGGCATGGTATTTGGGCGCCGCGGCACAGGGCGTTCTGTCTAGGAACAAAGGAAAACATGTGCGCTGCGGCATGAGAATGTGGCGCCGCAACGTGGGACATTCTGTGTTGGCACGAAGGCACAAGCGCGCCGCGGCATGAGATTCCATGCGCCGCGGCATGACAAGGACACAGGCAGTCGTGCGCACGCTGATACGCCCAGTCTGCTCGCTGACACGAACAAGCGCGCCTGACACGCCAGGCCTGCGCGAACGTGCGCGCCGCGGCATGAAGAATTGTGCGCCGCGGCATGGCTACACGCAAGGCAGATAGAACCAGGCGTGCCGCGGCATGACTATTTCCCCGCCGCGGCACATATTCAAATTGTTGTAATTTTTGGGCCATTGGATCCAAATCAATGGCTAGGATTTCTTTTGGCATTTTTTAGGTTTTCCTTTGTAACTATATATGTTGTAGCAGCTGCCCATTGTAGGGAGACAATCAAATTTTAATGAAATGGAAATATTTTGAAGTGATTTCAAAATTGAGAGCACAAATGCTTCTCTTGTTCTTCTAGAAACTTATCAAAGGAATTTGCGACCCTTTGTGGCGTTTCGCCTCGTCTCGATTCATGGTGCGTATATCCATGCTTGGAGGTGAGTTCTAGCAACCCAAAAGTCTAGTGTTTCTCGTAGAATTTGCGTGCTAATATTGGTGTCGGGTCTCGGTCCGTATTTATTCTGGTTACCAAGCCACGTGCCTTGGGGGTCATAGGAGTCGTGTCGCGCGGGTCGCGTCATTTGGTATCAGAGCTCTAGGTTGTAATTCTAGACTCCTATCCTTTGTTGTTATTTTCGTTTACAAAAAAAAAAAAATATTCTGTGCACTTTGCAAAATCTGTGTTGTTCTTCATTTTCCAGAATTTTTCATCTTGTTCTTGCGAAAATTCTGACTATGTTGTGTTCCTGGAATTGTTTCTGTTTTGTGTTGTTGTTTCCTGCTTGTTTCCTCTGATTTTCTGGAAATTTTCTGCTTGTTGTTGAAAATTTTAGTTGGTGTGTTCTTGTTTCTGCAATTTTTGGCTTGTGTTGAAAATTTCAGATTGTGTTTTGTTGTTCCTGAGTTTGTGGGCTGTTTTGGAAGGTTTTTCGTTTTGAAAAATTGTTCTAAATCTTGCTCATTAAGTGAAGGGCATTTTGGTAATTTTTACTGTACTCTCGTATTATGTTCGTGTTTTTGTTTTAAACTTCCAAAAGGTTTATAAAAAAAAAAAGTGAGTGAAAATTTCTTTTCCGAGAAATTTTTACAAAGTCGTTATTCCTTTCGGGTCTAAAATTGTTTGAATCAATTTATTCCTTTTTCATTGAGTTAGAACTTCCAAACACTTTGAGTTAGTTCATTACTTGCCTTGAATTGGATATTACAACTACAAGTGGGGTGAGTGTGGAATTCTACCTAGGGTTGAAAGTTTCGGAAGTTGACTTGCTATAGAACGAGGAAGTGCTTGAGCAATCAATCCTAGCGATTAAACACGTGAGGTAACGAAGTGAATTTTTCTGTTCTTAAAGTTGATTAACTAATTCTCTATGTACGAAAGTTGTGGTAATCATGTCTGACAGGGCCAATTCAGAAGAGCGTCCGGATACCGCGTTTTTATTGCGTGCATTGCAACAGTCCATGGAACGGTTGAATGCCGTCATGGTGAATATTGATGAACGGGTAGAACGGCAAGAAGCTACGATTGCCAACTTACAACGAAGAGCACCCGAAGAGGCTCCGGAAGTTAGGAGACCGAATAGGAGGCCCTTAGTGGATGAGGATAATTGGGATGAAGGGTTTGAGAATGAAGAAAGGAGGATGCCCTATGGAGGAAGGAATGAATATAGGGGAGGAAGAAATGGTCGGGAAGGTATGTGGAGACCCCCACCTCGGCCCTTTGACAGGGTTGATCGGAATTTGGACAACATTAAGATGAAGATGCCTACATTCTAGGGAAAGAATGATCCGGAGTTGTACTTGGAATGGGAGAAAAAGGTCGAGCACGTCTTTGATTGTCACCATTATTCCGAGGAGAAGAAGGTTAAATTGGCGGTAGTCGAGTTTAGCGATTACGCCTTAAATTGGTGGGACCAATTAGTGGTCTTAAGGAGGAGGAGTGGAGAGAGGCCTATTGATAGTTGGGGTGAGATGAAGGCTATAATGCGGAAGCGATTTGTCCCAAGCCACTACTACCGGGAACTCTATCAGAAGCTACAAAAGCTTATTCAAGGTCATCGGTCCGTTGATGAGTATTTCAAGGAAATGGAGATGACTATGGTGAGAGCAAATGTGGAGGAAGATAGGGAGGCCACCATGGCTCGGTTCCTAAGTGGGTTGAACTACAACATTGCCAACATTGTAGAATTGCACCATTATGTGGAGTTTGAGGACATGGTGCAAATGGCGATAAAGGTAGAGAGGCAATTGAAAAAGAGGAGTAGTCATATCATACCAACAGAGCACACTCTTCCGACACCAACACCAACACCGAACCCTACTCCGCCTTGGAAATCCAACTGGAAGAAGGAAGGAGAAGCTAGCTCCAAGCCCAACTTTGAGAAGTACAAGGGCAAAGAGATGGAGATAAGGAGGGATAAGGAAAAGAATGTAGTTGAAACCGCCCATCGTAGTCGTGATATAAGTTGTTACCGTTGCCTTGGAAAGGGTCATTATGCTCATCAATGTCTGAACAAGAGGGCAATGATCGTGCAAGCTAACGGGGAGGTGGCGACTGATGATGATAGTGACGAAGGGGAGAAGCCGACGTTAGAGGAGAATAAGGAAGAGGAAATATATCCTGTTACGGGTGAGTTGCTTGTGGTGAGACGGGCACCAATGGATCACTTCAAAGAAGTTGACATGGAATCCCAAAGAGTCAATACTTTTCATACAAGATGCCATGTGAGTGATAAGGTGTGCCAGTTGATCATTGATAGTGGGAGTTGCACCAACATTGCTAGCACAACTTTAGTTGAGAAGCTAGGGTTGACTACAAACAAACATCCCCAACCATACAAGTTGCAATGGTTGAATGACAATGGAGAAGCGAAGGTTGAACGACAAGTGCTTGTAACCTTTTCCATTGGAAGGTATAAGGATGACGTGACATGCGATGTATTTCCCATGCAAGCAGGGCATATATTGCTAGGGCGGCCAAGGCAATACGATAGGAAGGTCACCTATGATGGTTACAAGAATGAGTATTCTCTTGAGAAGGAAGGGAAGAAGAATACATTTTTGCCATTAACTCCACAACAAGTGTGCAGCAAGCTTTTAAAAGAAGTTGAGGAGGTAAAAGGAAAAGGGAATGAAGGAGAGCCCAAGAAGAGGGGGGGCACTCAAGGGGGAAGAGAGAAAAGATAAAAGCAAAACAATGTTTATTTTCTAAATTTTCTTTCTTGCAGGGATCTTATGATGAAAAACAAAACAAAGATGTACTGCAAAGCTTACCCTATGATAAAGGTCCGAATTCGAGGTCGAATTCTTTCGAAGAAGGAGGGGATGATACGAACCGGAACCCCTCCCGAAGACGGCCCGACACGAGCCTAAGATCGTGCCACGAAAGGGGCCTCAAAATAGTGCAAATTGGCATGCAACATCACAAACAAGCATGCAAGCACAAGGGAAAAGGTGAAGACAAGTTCAAGAGGCAAATCCAAAAATTGGAGCTGCGCCGCGGCATGGGTTTTGTGCACCGCGGCACAAGGGTTTCTGTTTTGGTTGGAGGATTTGTCAAGCAAGCGCGCCGCGGCATGGTATTTGGGCGCCGCGGCACAGGGCGTTCTGTCTGGGAGCAAAGGAAAACATGCGCACTGCGGCATGAGAATGTGGTGCCACAACGTGGGACATTCTGTGTTGGCACGAAGGCACAAGCGTGCCGCGGCATGAGATTCCATGCGCCGCGGCATGACGAGGACACAGGCAATCGTGCGCACGCTGACACGCCCAGTCTGCGCGCTGACACGGACAAGCGCGCCTGACACGCCAGGCCTGACCGCAGGCCCCGAATGTGCTTGCCGCGGCATGAAGAATTGTGCGCCGCGGCATGGCTACATGCAAGGCAGATAGAACCAGGCGCGCCGCGGCATGATTATTTCCCTGCCGCAGCACAGATTCAAATTGTTATAATTTTTGGGCCATTGGATCCAAATCAATGGCTAGGATTTCTTTTGGCATTTTTTAAGTTTTCCTTTGTAACTATATATGTTGTAGCAGCTGCCCATTGTAGGGAGACAATCAAATTTTAATGAAATGGAAATATTTTGAAGTGATTTCAAAATTGAGAGCACAAGTGCTTCTCTTGTTCTTCTAGAAACTTATCAAAGGAATTTGCAACCCTTTGTGGCATTTCGCCTCGTCTTGATTCATGGTGCGTATATCCATGCTTGGAGGTGAGTTCTAACAACCCAAAAGTCTAGTGTTTCTCGTAGAATTTGCGTGCTAATATTGGTGTCGGGTCTCGGTCCGTATTTCTTGTGGTTACCAAGCCACGTGCCTTGGGGGTCATAGGAGTCGTGTCGCGCGGGTCGCGTCAAGGCATCACATATTAATTGAATTTTTTTATTCTACTTTGGATTTCCATCAGCAGCAGGAATATATGATCGCCTGTCTGCATTAGCCATCTCTGCTCGAAGCTTCTACAACTCCCTAGCCATTGAAATCAATTTATTCTCCATCACGTGACCATGCTCATATTTCTCAGCATACCCTTTCTTCTTGTACTCAATGGAAGCTCTACAAGGCAAAATAAGTTCATGATATTAATTCAAAAGGGAAAAAAAATTATAGAGCAAAACTTTTCTAAATATTGCCCAAATTTATATTACTGGTTATAAGTGCCACCATGTTAAATAAAAAAATCCCAAAAGTCAACAACTTTTTAATATAAGATCTAGTTTTATTTCCAAATATTAAGAAATCAGAAAAAAGAACACTGTTAAAATAGGAAATGTATTTGCATAATATAGAAATCATGCATATCTCCAACCTCTCCAAAAGCCCCCCTTCCAAAATAATGGTTAAAAGGTGAAAATCATCAACACAAATTTTGTGCCATTTAAGTCACATAAATTTAGTCTCTAGGCGCTCCAAATCCTTCAGTAAATTCATTTGTTCCTCCTCTGACACACAACCAGAAGCCAACTTCTGTTCAAGCTCTACACGCCTGCACAATAGAAAAGGTGAAGTAAATACCAACATGAAATAACACCGTAAGATACATCCTCTAGTAACAAACTACACAAAACAACAATTAATAATAGCAAAGGAAAACATGTAATAGAACAAATATTATATATTTAGAGTGCAAAAGAAGATAATTTTGCAATCTAATAAAAGTGAAATTGAATTAAAATATGTGCTTCAACCAAGATAGCAGAATCCATCATCAATTTATGCCCTTATAGAAGGAGCCTATTACAAATTTGCAATAATCTTACCTATATCTTGACTTAATGCTTGTGCCTTGACACTAAGATCCTACCATGAAGAATTAATTTCCTTAATGTCATTATTAATTTGTTCAACCTCAGCCCACTTTGCCTCCACCCTGCAAAGATCTACTTTCAAATGAATAGTCTTTTCTTACAAATCTCATAAATAGGGGACGTGCTAATGTTGGAAATAGTGGACTGGAGAAGAAAAGAATTGGAAACAGGGGTCTTCAAGGCCAAGAATGGGTGGAAGGGGGTGGGCTAGGTGGTGGAGGACAGCGAGACTGCAAGGTTGCTGATGGAGCTCGTTGGCGAAGGACAACAAGACTACAAGGCTGTTGATGGAGCTTGATGGCAAAGGATAGTGAGATTGCAAGGTCGTTGATGGAGCTTAGGGACTAGGTCGAAGGGGGTGATGTTGGGTGGTTTTCGTGAGAGAAAGTTGGAACAAGTCGGGGCTGGGCTCGATGGCTGTGGATGGCCAATACTGCAGGGCGTGAGAGAGAGATGGATAGTGTGATGAGAGGCGCAAGATATTAATTAGGTTATAACATTTTTTTTAAATAAAAAATAACATAAAAACACAATATATGGTCTCGGTCTCATAAAACTGAGACTATATTATCATATTTAGGTCACAATTACTTAATAACCGTGACTATGAGTTTATTTATTTATTTATTTTTGTATAATTTATGATCACAGTCATTGTAAAAATCGATATTATATATATACACTATGATCACGGTTTTAACTTGACCGTGACAAAAAACCTACAGCCTCGATTTATAGTAAAATTGTGGCCAATTTTACAATACCAAAATACAATTTTGTAGTAATGATATAAAGAAGTTGGTGCAATTATGATAGCTCTTGTAGCGATTAATAAACTTCGCTTCATTGTGGTGAGATTTAAGAATGTTGTGGGTTGGTCTAGTAATGTAGCGTTAGGGTGAGCAATATGCTGGAATGACATGAAAATACGTATGATATTTCAGGTATGGATGGAATGAAGGGTTCCAGTAAGTAACGATATGAGTGGTCAAGAAGCATTAAGATAACATAGGTACTACTCTTTGTGTGTTGCCCACATTAGTGATCTATTTTCTTTCATATTGTTAACTAATTAGTTAGGTTAAGTAAATATTTGTGTTTAGAGATGAACATACAATAGGCTACATATAATGAATATTATAATTCCTTTAAAGTGAGAGTTTCAATGTATATGTAGGTAATGAAATATATATGTATAATGATGTAATTGGTATAACAATTTACAATATAACTTCTAAAAAGTGTTATAGGATTATTAGAATAGACAAATATTGTTTGGTGTCAGAGTTAAATATGTAGATGGTTGGTTATTAGAGATACAAATTCATTGAACTTATTAGAACAATCAAAGACATATCTAACGAACTAGACGATATGATTGGAATGACGAAGTGGACTTCACATGCAATCGAGCTAGGTAGGCTAGGCGAGCTGATTGGAATGATGAAGTAAACTCCACAGACAGACAAGGTAGGTAGGTTAGGTAAGCTGATTGGAACGATGAAGTAGACTCCTCGGGCTTCACAATATTAACGAGTTGATAGACTTATGAGCTCACAGTATTAACAGGCCAATAGCCCTTATGGTCGTATACTCAAACAACTTGTATTCACAATTTTGTGATTAGTATGAAATACCACAATATTCATGCTTAAGAACAATGTATAATTTCTCTTTTATTTGATAATGTTTCCATTTTATTTATTTTTGGGTAATAATATAGCAAAAATTATTTTTGTTAATGTACGAAATGACATTTTTAACCCTATAATTAATTATATTTTAATGCGAGTATTGTAAGATAAAGTTATCATTAATAAAAAATTATGACAATAATAATTTAAGTTATGATATTATCTTTATCGTATTTTTATTTTTCAATATCAAAAGAATTCTTTAATTTTGAAATTGATTTATTAACCTCTATTTTTTTTTAAATGTCAAAAAAAAAAAAAAAAAAAAAAAAAAAAAAAGAATCCGCAAGTTTTCTTTGTGGTCTCATTTGTTTTTATTTGGAGAAAATTGTGAATTTTTTTAATTATTAATTTACTTTGTAAATCCTGTTAATTCTAAAATATTTCAAAATTAATTATATTATAAATAAAATAACTCAATTGTCCCTCAAACATTCTAATCTAAATGAGATATTACACTCCAATTTTTTTTAGAAAAATCACAAAATTAATGTCCTTAAAACTTATAATAACAAAAATAGCACACATAATTTTAATTTTTACATCTCTCAATTCAAAATAGAGAGTGTTATTTTTGTTATTATAAGTTTTATAAGTGTTATTTTAAATAATTTTTCAATATTTATTTTTCTTTTACAAACATTGCTCCCCCTAAAATCATTAGAGGTATCCTTTTTTTTTTTTTTACTTCTTCTCTATTTTCTCAAACTAAAATTGATCTCTTTCATTACTTACACCACCTATCAAACTCACATACCCTAATATTTTTATGTCAATATTCTCAACAAGTAAATGGAATATACATATTACAGAATAAGAAGAAAATGCAGTAAAAAATTGACGAGCTTATATAAGAGGGTCGGTAGGCCCTATCGAATCTTGGGATGTTTAAGGGTGGATGTCCAAGCTTGGTTCGATAGGACTTACCAAGCATTTTATAGGAGGTTCAATTTGAGTGATAAATTTGTTTTGTTGATTTTTTACTCTATTTATTTTATAGATTTTTTTTCCTTCTTTTGTATATTTGATATATGTATTTTTTTTAATTTTGTGTATTACAAGTTGTTGAGAGTCTGAAGAAACAAATATTAAGGCATGTAGGTTGATAACAGGTGAGGTGAGTGATGGAGAATAAGGATGGTTTAAGTTGAAAAGGAGGAAGAGAGGAATGTCGATTCATTTTATAAAGATATGAATGTAAGTTAATTTTGGGTAGAGAAGTTTTTGTGAGGAATTTTGAGTACGGCATTTTTTTTATCTCTCATTATAATTTATATTTTATTTATCCATATTATTAGTATGTACTTAAGACAAATGATAATTACTCCATTTTGAAACTTCAGCATCTCTTTAATGGTTAAGATTTTATCTTAATTTTGCTTTCCTAAATGCATTAATTATATTATGAGTAATCAAGAATCGGACTAAATTGAATCAAAATTAAAAAATTAGACCGAATTAAATTGATCTAAACGGTTATGTGAGTTAAATAGTTCGTTTTAATTTATATTTTTTCAAATCTTTTCTCAAATGATCTAGTTTAATTTTTTGAATTTTTTAACCATTCAAACCGGACCAGACAGTTATATATTATACATAAAAAAATTATTTTTAATAATATATTATATTATTATATATTTTAAAAAATAAAAATATATTATTTATTATTTATTACTAAAGATTAAATATTATTTTTTAACTCTTTTTTTTTTTTTTGGCTTATCATGCATATTGCAGTTTTTAGTTGCATATAATTTATAATAATTTTACATTTATAAATTTTATTAATTTAATTGTTAATTTATGTGAAATATTATATAATTTATATTTGTAACATATTCAAAGTAACTTGCTTAGATTTATAAATTTTTTTATATTCATTTTAAATTTTAATATGATTTAAAGTGAAAAAAAAAATTAAAATTTAAAATCAATAAAAAATTGTTAACAAAATTGGATCAAATTAAACTAAATTGTTTAATTTTAATAATTTTATTAAATAAATGATTTGATCTAAGTAAGTTAATTTAAATTATATAAATGAGCCATAGATATCCCTAAATTACATAACATTAATATTAAAGGCCTTTTTATTTGCACTCCTCTCTCCTCCCTCCTCCCTCCTCCCTCCTCCCAAATCCCAACAGAATAATTAATTCCACCCTTCCATCTTCACGATTTTATTTAAATAAAAAAATTCAAGCAAAACTCTATCTAAAGGAAAAACATTTTGAATTTCACATCTTTTTATGTCTAAAACTAATATATCCTCGTTTATATTGATATTTTAAGAAGTACAAGTATTATACTAAATTTCATAATTATTAATTTTATGTTTTATCTTTAACTTTATTCTTTTATGATAGTTTTATAGTCTTTAAGTTTTTTTTGAAATATTCCTAAAAAAAATAAATTTGAAATATATTCTTAAAAAAAAAAAAAAAACACCAAAGACTTAGGTTGTTGTAGTGTTGCTTGCCCTATATATGCATACAAGTGTTAACTCTTTTGCGCCTATGTCAAGAGTTAGTCTTTTTGTTTTCATAAAAACAATTTGTCTACTGAACTATTTTTTGGGAGCCAAATCTCTTGCTTTCATAGTTTTGTATAATAAAATAAACTTGTCTATACCATACTTTAAGTAAAAAAAAAAGGTTTTTTTTTATTAAATAAAGTTCTAAGTTATGGACCAAATAAACATCGAAGGAATAAATAAGTTATTTTAATTTTATCAAATTTTAATTGAATTTAAATACAACGGCCAGATATGCGATCACTTGTAAAAATAAAGTGCAGAAACAAAAAATAACACATTAGATTTTTAGGAGGAAATAACCTATACTACAATAATAACTTCAGAGAAAAACCACCGGTTCACCTACCTATTCACTATAAAAATTGAATGTTCAAGTACAAAATCTAGTCTTAGACTACCCTCCATAGATAAAGCCCCCAATGTACTTTACTTACAAGCCCATGTTTTATCTTCATAGTCTCCATAAGGTTGTTGCGAACAGCTCTAGACTAATTCTCTAGTAAACTTAAGTCACATGAAATATTGAATACGTCAATCTTAACACATGAAAAGTTAGCATAAATAGTACAAGTGTAAGGTGTGTCCTAAAATGGATTAAACAATGAATAATCATAACAAGAAGATTCAAAATATATATCAAATGAATTAAATCTTTTACAAATCCTAGAACAAGCAATTAAGCACAAGTTCAATAAAAATAGTTTCTTTAAATATCAACAATCAGTCATGAAAAAACCTAAGCAAGAAAAAACTATTTGAATATAAAGATATGAAATATATAGGCTTAAACTTAAGCTAGCATGATCATACAAATATTATGAATTTAATATTAATGATTAACTCAAATCTAAACTAGTTTAGAAAATGCAAGATGAAAAAATGAAGCTCAGTCTAATAAAAAACTAAAAAATCAGTAAGTGTTAATGAGTCAAAGCCTAGGCATATATACATGCAAACAAGAATACGTCGTATTGTTTTATGAAAACCTAAGTAAGAATACGTTACTTGCATAGTGTCAAAATATTATTGGTAGTTAGGAATCTACTATAATTAAAAACGGGTGAAAAAAACCTAGTTTTTTTCGGTGGGATCAATTCAATATTGAAAAAGATACACCAACAAGGCTTGGGATAGATCCAACTAGGATAAGGATCGATCCGTCCCAAAATAACATTACGCCTACGTAGAAGAGGATGGACCCCTCTCTCTAGACCCACTTTTTTAAAGAGTATACAGCTCAACGGGATGAAATTGAGATTTGTTTGGGATCGGTTTATATATAGGAGGAACAATCCCTCTTTTAGGAGGATAGACTATGCTTCCTTAAAATGTATATAACTTTTGTTATACTTATTATAATTACTACAAACGAAAATCTATAAAAAGTGTATGTGAAGGAAATTATTTTTACTTTAAAATGTAGAGCTTTTGAGGCTTTGACAATGGTGTCACTTAAAAATATTTAAATTAGATAAGAGCAATGTACCATTTCTAAACTCTAAATATTACATAAATTATATTTGTCTACCATATTGCTAACTACTCTTATACTTCTCATTATGTATAAGGATACTAATATTTTCATTTGGTAGTGAATGTTTAATCTATTTTATCCTCTAAACGGTTTCATTAAAAAGATTTAACTTTACTAGGGGAAAAAAATAAGTTATAGAGATGTTGAAGTATTGGTTTTCAAGAGAAATCTTACAATATTCCAAAAAAAAAAAAAAAATTACCTAGAGGAAAATAGAATGAGAGAGGTTTTCAGAATTTCTTAAAGGTATTTAATATTTTTTTTATTATTATTAAAATAAAAAACCTTACGTGAATTGAAAAGTGGATTGATAGAATTAAATAATTAATTAATTTTATTAGTGGAAATATATTGATAGAAAAATGGAGATAAAGAGCATTTAATTTTATGTAATTAATGCATAAATTAAGATAGACTCTTAGTCAATAAAAGACTTTATTAGTGAAAATATATTGATAGAAAATCGGAGAAAAGAGCATTTAATTTTATGTAATTAATGCATAAATTAAGATAGTCCATTAGTCATTAAAAAAAAAAGCTGATACAAAAAGGTACAAAATTTGTGAAGTTAATGGCATAAAAAGTAAATAAAGTACGATAAATTAATAGTATAAAAAATTATATCTCAATCATTAAATACAGTGCTGTAATTTTTTTCTTTTTATTTTGTAAAAAAAAAAAAGGGGGGGGGGGGGGGGGGGGGGGGGGCCGTTGAACCTGCTACGAAGAGGTAAGCACTTTATTTGTATTCTTATTATTATTTTAATTTTTATTATTGCTAAAACTTTTTAGTAGTATTTTAAAAATATCTTAATTATTTAAAAAAATATCAATTTAATTAAAAAATAAATATATGAACAAAATTTGAAGGATATTTTAATTATTTAAATATTTTATTATTATTTTTAATATTTTTCTCCTTTATTTTTTTTTCTCATTCTCTCATTAGATTTGGTATTTAGAATTTGGGGTTTATATTTTAGTGTTTAGTACTTATAATTTAGAATTTAGGATTTATGTTCTAAGAGTTTATGACTTGTTTGTTACATAATATTAAAGACACTGACTATATAATTTTATACAATCATGATTTTGATTGTAAAATCAGACTTTATTGTACTTGATAAAAATAGTAGGGTTATATAAAATTTTTGTATGATCAAGAGATATTGGTCTAAATAGTAACACCTAACTTAATTTATTTGAATTTTTAATAATAAAATTATATGTCTTAATTTTTTATTTTATCTTAAATTAAAAATAATATTTGTTTTATTTTTAAAATTATAATATAAATATAAAAATGAATTATATAATAACTTAGATAAAATTTACAACAAAAAATTATTTTAAATATAATTTTTTATTAAAATATTTAAATCAATTTTATCCGATTATATTATATACTTGTTGCTAAATAATGTACAAACTAATTATAATATAATTTAATACAGTTCAATTCAATATGACTGTATTTACCCTATCTGATATAGTATACCAAACATGACATTAGTGTTTTATGTTAGGGTTTAGGGTTTATGATTTATATTTTATTGTTTATGTTTCAAGGTTTAGGATTTAAGAAAAAATATGAAAAAGATAAATGAAAAAATAAAAAATAAAATAAAAAAGATTAAATTGTCCTTTAATTTTTATGCATAGAAATCACTTTTGATATTTTTAAGTTACTACTAAAAAATTTAGGCTATAATGAGTATTAAAATAAGAGAAATTTTCGAAAAATCCCAAAATTTACTACGAGACATCCCTTTAAATTATTTAATATTTTAAATATAATAAAATGACAAATTTAACCTTTTACTTAAACTTAAAAAATACACCCCACATCCCCCACACCCACACCCACACCACACCCCACACCTCACATCCCACCTTCTTAAATTAATTTCATATATCCCACCTCTTCTTCCTCACTCACCTCCACTTCCATCTCCATCTCCATCTTCATCTCCATATTCATTAATAACTCTAAATTCACTCTAAATACTAATTTCATACATCCCACCTTTTGCTAGATAGAGATGGAGGTGAGTGGAGAAGAATAGATGGGATATATGAAATTAGTTTAAGAAAGTGGGATGTATGAAATTAGTTTAAGAAGGTGGGATGTGGGGTGTGGGGTGTGGGTGTGGGTGTGGGGGATGTGGGGTGTATTTTTTAAGTTTAAGTAAAAGGTTAAATTTGTCATTTTATTATATTTAAAATATTAAATAATTTAATGGGATGTCTCGTAGTAAATTTCGGATTTTTCGAGAATTTTCCTTAAAATAATAATATAAGTACCAAAAATATACCAATTTTGCTCCTAAATGTATATATTTAATTTATGTACGGCAAATTTATGTTACACTGTATACATTAAAAAAAAGTATCATTATTAATAATGTTTATAGTAAAAAGTAAGTATTTTATATCTATTTAGCCTTATAACTTTCATAATTAATATATTAATCATATAATTATTAATATAAATCTATATAATCCTATAATTTAATATTTTGTTCAATATACTCCAATTTCTTAAAATTAGATTATATTTTAAAATTTGATATTTTTGTAGAAGTAAAGTTAGCTTATTATATTTATCAAAAAACGAAGGAAAAAGAAATACCCTCTCCACATATCTCATCTCCTTGTCCTGTCTCTTTCTCAATCTCTCTGCTCCTCTCCCTAGCTCTTTTCATCTTCCTTTATCCATCACTCAAGTAACTAGAGCTAGCTTTCAAATTTGCGTTTCAATAACCCACATTTTTGGATCATCGAGAATTTAGATTCACCATGAAACAAAAACAGTGCAATTTTCATCTCTCTAAGAAAATAGAATTTATCATACCACTTACTTCCACTTAAACTTTCCAAATATTTCCAACCAGATAAAAACTTTCAAATTTTTAAGTTTTCTACCTTATAACTATATAATCTAATCATTGAAAACAATTTTAATTGAAATGATTATATTTTGTTCTTGCAATCTATAAACTATGGTTGTTGTTTCATTACTTTTGTTATGGTCTGTGGCTTTGGTATCTTAAGTAAAACAATTTCTGACAAGGATTTCAAAAAAACAAAATTTCATTTGTTTGGCTTGGGACATACTTCAATTTCTTAAGCAACTGTTTAAGGGAGAAGGAGAGTGCGAGGGAAAGAGGAGCAAAGAGACCGAGAAATAGAGAGAAAATGTGATTTTATTTTTAAATAAAGAAATCCAATTTTGCCCCTAAACAAATAATAAATTTTAAAAAATTAGATTAGATTTACCCAAATATTAAATTAAAAAATTAAATAAATTTACTTTAATAATTATAGTATTAAACCCAAATCCTCAAAAGTAATGTTTTCTAATAGTTACGTATTAGGTTATTATTATTTTTTTCAAATATGTGTTAGAGTTGAAATATTAGATTAATAGTTAGTTTCTTTATTAGCATCGAAAACTATTATGATTAGAATATTATGATAATTATTTTAATATTTTTTTTATTAGTTTAGGGGTCTTGTTTAGGATTTTAGTTTATTATTCTTATAAATATCATTGTAATCCTTCAATATTATAATGGATAAAAATTAAAATGTCTTTATTTGACTTTTTGGTTCTAGTCTCAACCTACTTTGATTATCTATTATTTTAGCTTCCACATTCATTATTTCATCTATTTTATATCTATATTTCTTTTAGCTTTATATTTTTAACATAATATCAGAGTAATGTTCAATCTTGAATATTTTAATCTATTTTATAAACGTAGTTATATTATCTCTTTATCATTTGCCATATATATACCCCCACTATCATCGTGGTCTGTTTCAATTTCTCTACTTCATTCGATTGCTAGTACTTTTCATCTTCAGTTCGATTTCTTTAAAAAGTTGTTGGTTAGTTCTTCTATGGTTCGAGATTCGAAAAAAACTTTATCTTTTTTCTTCAGTTTTGTTATTCAGCAAATTGCCACTGCCATTGTCCACTGCTGTCGCCACGGTCATTCACGTCAATCTCATGGCCTCACGACTATTGGTATCATCCATTTTCACCGCTGTCGCAGTTCTCGTTCAATATTGATATCAATCTCAACCTCACGACCTCGTAACCGTCGTTTTTTAAAAAAATCAACCAACCCACCATCGTTTTCTAGAAAGATCAATCGAACAACTGTCGTACGCCGCCATCACCAATTCTAGATCCTACCAGTACTAAAGCACCTTTGAGATTTAACATCAACTATGACAGATCTATTTTGATTTTTTGCTTATTTATATTTAAGTATGTTGTAATTGTCCAAGGTGAACATAAATTATGTTTAGCTTGAGGGGGAGAGTTAAAATATTAGATTAATAGTTAGTTTACTTATTAGCGTTGGAAACTATTATGATTAGATATTATGATAATTATTTTAATGTTTTCCTATTAGTTTAGAGTCTTGTTTAGAGTTCTGATTAAAATTTTAGTTTATTATCCTTATAAATATCAATATAATCCTTCAATATTAATGAATGGGAATTAGAATGTCTTTATTTGACTTTTTGGTTCTCTTCTCAACCTACTTTGGTTATCTATTATTTTAATTTCTATATTCTTTTATCTATATTATATCTATATTTTTTTCTATTTTATATTTTTACATTTAGATTATAATCAACTAAATTTTACAAATAATTTGAAATTTAATAAAAGAAAGCAAATTTTTTTGACAATGATTCATGTACAAAAATTAGTAATTTGAGAATCTGAAGTGATTATACCTTTTTTTTTTTTTTTTTCAATTTGAATTTTTTAACAGCTTTTTTTTTTTTCTTAATTTTTAACAGCTATTATTGGAAAGTAGAAAAACAGCATAACTAATAAAAGAAAGAAAGAAAAATTAAGAAAAAAAAAACAAAAATATCACTATAAAAATATATAATAACAAAAAAGTATCTCTTATATTCAAATCTTATATTTTTTTAATTAAAAAATAATTGTTACATTATTTTTTTGAATATTAATCTAATTGAACGACGTTAAATTGAACTGCAGTAATTTAAATTCATTCAATATTAAACGTTCCATGTTATATATTAAATATTAAATATTATTAAAATATTATTTTTATTATTATAAATTTTAAGAATATTATTTTTAATAATTTTACAAAAATAACATTTTTTTTTTATATTAAAAGCTTAACCACTTGGGACAAGAATATGTATCTTTCCTAAATAAAAGAAGAAGAGGGGCCTGATTAACGAATCATGTGAGTGGTTTTGTTCCAATGAGCTGTCTATGTTTCATGCTCACGTGGTTCACGTTTCTTTCTTTCTTTTTTTGATAATTTTTATTAATATTTTGTTATTGTTAAAAATAAAATTGTATAAAATATTTCTTATATTTTTATAATTAATTATATTTTAATATCAATATTATTAAATAAAATATTATTGCAACTATAATAATTTAAATTGTATTAATATTGCATAAAATTTGGTAAAATATCAATTAACGTTACAAGATTTTAATTTATTCCAAATAACTCCCTTATTCTTTATAGCAGAATCAAATACTATCTTAAGGTGAGAAAAAGACTAACACAATAAGAAAATTAATATTTAACTGTTAAAATATTATAAATGTTTTAAAAAAATAATAAAAAATATTTAAAGATTATAAATCATACTTTTATTATTTTATACCATAAAGTTTTAAGCTAAAATTGCTAAATATTTTTTTTTAAATTGAAAGAAACTATATAGAAATAATGATATAGTGTACTTAATTATGTCCCTATACAAGAAACTTTTTTGTGGACAACAGTTTTGGAGTTCAATTATAAGCGGGTAAATTGCATAGTATTATGATTTAATTTATTCACATAATTTTTTTTATATATAAAATTTTATTTTTATTCTCCTTTAAAAAAATATATAATTATTTTTAATATTAGAAGAAAATTAATATATATATATATATATATATATATATATATATATATATATATATATATATATATATATTTTATTAGAGATTAAAAATAAAATAAGTTGATAAATATATCATTTATGTTTTAAAATATAATATTATTTATCAGAATTAAGATTAATTACACATTTAACTTAAAAGTTTGATATTCTATTTATATTTATTTAATGAATGATATATTAGACCTTTTCCTTGTTATTTCATTTTCTTTTTCAATTAATGGTTAAATTTTTCTTAATTGATTAATAGTGGATTTCATGATAAAGTAGGTTGCATAAATGCCAGATTAAAAAGCTGATAGAGATCTAATTTAAAAAATGAAAAATTATTAAAAATACCACCCTTAAAATTCACAGTAATAAAATTAATATTTCAATAATATTGAACATTTAATATTTAATTTGAACGTTCAATATTAAACGAGTTTAAATTATCGTCGTTTAATTCTAATTGGATGGATGTTTAAAAAAAATGACATATTAGTCATTTTTTTTTAATTGTGAAAATATAAATTTGAACACAAAGGGTACTAGTTTTGTTATTAGAAATTTTGAGGGGTGTTAGTTTTGTTATTCTTCCTTAAAAAATTAGAGAAGAGGCCAAATAAATTTTTTCTCTCATTAATTTAGCTTTAAATTTATCCTGATAGCTTAATTGCTTTGTCTTCTCACTAATGTGATGTTTTGCCAAAACTAAAGGGGGCCATGGCTATATGATATTATTTCTTCTTCACATGTATATTTCTTTTCATTTTCATACTCTCTTTCCTAAACTTTATACAAATAATAAATATCTCAATGTTGTTATTCATTTGTTGTATCCCCTACTCTATGTCAATAGCTTTCTCCTCTATTTTCATCCATTTGTTAGAAAATAATATTTAATAAAAACAATCACTAAAAACAAATCTAAGAATATTCATGTTGAGTCTCCAAATATAAAAAAAATAAATAAGTAAAATCATACCTAAATTCATATCAGAGTTGAGTGGTTTGCCTTCTAGATCTACATATTTTCTATATAGAATCATTTAGCTTTTTTCTACTCTGTCCGATGATGAAATATCAAATAGATTAAAATTGAATGTGTGACCTAAAAACCATAACTACATACATATGGATAACAATTTCTATTTTTATGTATTTTTAGTTTAACCCATCATAAAAATAGAAATTGTTCTTAGGTCTCTATACATTAAAGTATTAGATACATTAAGCTCAAATTGCTCAAACTTTAGCAAATCACTTTTAAAATGGACTTAACCTTATACGACAGTACACAATATATAATTAATAACTACGATACATATGGATAACAATTATATTTTTATTTTAGCCCATCATAAAAATATAAATTAAATAAAAATATAAATTGTTCTTAGGTTATACATTAAAGACTCACACCTTATTAGATATATTAAGCCCAAATTGCTCAAACTTTAGCAGATCACTTTTAAAACAGACTTAACCTTATACGACAGTACATAATACATAATTAATCATATAGAGGCCCAATGTTAAATTAAATATTCAACATTTTCTCTACAAAATTTTCCACCATAATCACCAACTATGCCAAAATTTAATATGGGACATTTTTCTTATCCGCTGTAAGCTCAAAAATATTACTTATTTTACACATTCAAACCATATTACTTTGTAATTTGAAATAGGGTCTCTCTTTGTCTATTTGGTCACTCAAAAAATGATGAGATAAAATAGTACGAGATGATGAAGTTTTTGATAAAGAGATTAGATAAAGCAATGATTAGTTAAATATTATTCACTATTTTTTCATTGGCTAAGCAAGGTATTCAGCTATTTATATGTACACATCAATATTTAATAGTAATGGTAACGAATTAATAATTTTCTAGAACTGTGTAGACTGACGATAAAGTTATTCCTAACATAATGCTTTCTATGAAGAAGTATAATGTTCATTGCTCCAACGGCTAGCAACAATTGCTCAATAGTTAACATAGTTTTGGGTTATGATAATGTTTGAATTATTTTTGCTTCTATTACCTTCCTTATCAGACCTCTCAAGTTGATGAGGGAAAGAACTTGAACTCCTAGCTTGACTCAAAAGTTCTTGAATATTTGCTTTGGTAGTGATTTTATAAGCACATATGCAATTTACAGGTTGGAAGGTATGTATTTAGTGATAAGAGCATCGATAGTAACTTTTTCTCATGAAAGTGATAACTTAGCTTAATATGCTTGGTTCGATCATGAAAGACAGGATTAATGGTCATATGTAGAGCACTTATGTTGTTGCTAAATACTTCATAAAAACTAAGACCATTGCAGGTCATCTAGCAGCAGTTGGAGAACCAGTTCAGGAAAAGGATTTGTTGTTGTATATTTGACTGGTTTGGGTCCACGGTACAACAATTTTATTTATAATATTCATATGCATAAAATTAGGCCTTCCATTAATGTTGTTCATAACTATCTAGAAGGTTATGACATAATGCTTGAGAAGGAGGATCTTGGATATCATGGAGGATTCTTTCAAGCTAATGTTGCCCTTTTTTCCTCAAGAAATAATAATCAGAATAGTGGTGGTAAGGCTTATGGTCAAAAGATTGGTGATGGATCCAAATACAATTCTAATGCTTCTTGATGAAATCTTAAGCAGTTCTTGCATGGAAACTCACAAAGTTCAAAAGGATTTTCTAATTCTAGTGGCAATTATTTCAAGAATTCATATAAAAAGGGTTTTGGTGATCGTCCTATTTGTCAAATTTGTGACAAAACTGGTCATAGTGCACAGTCATGTTTTGTTCTTCGAGACTTATTAATTGGAAAGAGCTCTGGGGCTTAGGCAATGGAAGCTCAGTGCAGTGGTTCATCTGCAAGATCTTCTAAGTATTCTTGGCTACTTGATACAGGTGCCAGTCATCACATCACCTTTGATTCGTCTCAATTCACTACATCTATACCTTATTCAGGTTCTGAGGGGATTAAGTTAGGTAATGGAACTAACACTCCTATAGCTAATGTTGGTTCTGGTAATTAAAAATTAATGATAATTGCATGTTATCTTTAAAAGATATGTTGCATGCTCCTAAGGCTGCTACCAATTTGCTTTCTGTCTATAAGTTGCGTCGTGATAACCAACTCTATTGAATTTTTTCCTGATGGTTTTTGTGCTAAGGATTTTCCTTCCCATAAGGTCAAGCTGAAAGGGTCCAAGTGAGCATGGTTTGTACTTGGTGCATGGTTCAGTTAGAGGTTCCTTGTCATTTGAGTATGCTTTTTTGTCTTCAACTATGTTTTTAGCTTCTTTGCAGCAATGGCATAATAGATTAGGTCATCCCTCTTTTCCTACTGTTAAGAGTGTTTTGTCTAAGTATGTCTCTAAACAATCTATTTCCAATTCTAGTGTAGAGCTTTGTAAGCACTATCAACTAGCAAAATCTCATAAACTTCCTTTTCTGCACTCTCATGAATGTGTTTCCACTCCTTTTCATTTGTTATATCTAGATCTGTGGATTGCACCAGAAAATGCCTGCACTGCTTACAGGTATTTTCTGTCTATTATTGATGATCATTATAGGTTTACCTGGATTTTCTTGTTTCAAAGCAAAGATTAGACTAGTTCTGTATTTTTTAGTTTCAAAACCATGGTGGACAAATAGTTTAATGCTGATATTAAAGCTCTTCAAACCGATAGGGGTACTGAATTTAAGCTCATGTGACCTCTCTCACCAAGCTAGGTGTCATTCATTGTTTGACTTGTCCTCATAGTTCTGAGCAAAATTTGGTTGTTGAGTGTAGGCACAGGCATATTGTAGAGAGGGGTTTGGCTTTATTGTCTACAACTAGTGTAAGATTTATAAATATTGGCAATTTTCGTGAACAAATTATTGATTGTAATCTAGCATAGGCGTTTATCTTTTAATCAGATGATAAATGATGATAGAGCCACCAAGCTTGCAATGCCCAAATGACAGGTAAAATATTTTCTTATGCATACGTCCTCACACAATTGAACATGTACACTTAGTATGGATCGTAATGAAAAAAATTGAGCACATGCTTCTCGATCAATCGAGTAATCGATCGATTGAGTATCGATAGACTTCAATCTAGATGCTCTCGGGTTGAGTTTATGTTAACTGGATCGATCGAGTCATCCGTCGATCGATCGATCGAATAAGGTGTTCGATCGATCGAATCGATCTAGACTTATTTGATCGATCGAATATAGATCGAACATCAATCGAGAGGTCTCGGGTTGATTTTCTAAATTATTGGGAGCGAGTAGATCGATCGAGTACATCCAACTACACTCCAGTTGGCCAAATATGGTTTCCCATCTCAGAGTGGTGAAAAGTCAAGTGCATTTACAAAGACTAAAGGATAAATAGAAGGTGGAGAAGGTAGTTGTTGTCATTGCGAAAACATGAACATACTCGTGAAAATTGCTTCAAGTACTTGGGGTATCCAAAATGGTGGAAGGAACTTAAAGCCTAAAAATAAAGAGAAGTTGCTGGCGAATTGGGACGGGCAGCCTTGGTGAATGCAGAACCACAATTATCTCTTGTTTCATAGTTTGAATCTCCAATTGATTTAACAACCACTCTAAGTGACCAAGGTAACAGTTGCTCTACCTTACTTGTATCTAATCAAGATGATTATAGTGGTTGGATAGTGGATTCAAGGGCAACGGATCATATGATATTTAGTCCAAGTGATTTTTTTAAGACTATAGAGCTGAGGTAGACTAGCATCGTTAATGCTAATGGGGTTACTTATCCAGTTACAGGAGCATAAATAGTAACCTTATCGCAATCACTTTCTTTGTCAAATACTTTATTAATACCAACTCTTTCAAATAAGTTAATGTCTGTGAGTCAAGCTATTGAAGAATTAAATTGTGTAGCTCTAATATATCCTACCTTTTTTCCTTTTTCAAGATATTCTCACCGAAGAGATCATTGGACGTGGTACTAAGGGAGAGGGTTATACTACATGGATGACTTCAGCTCTTCTAGATTTAATAACATGCTACATTCGATCTATGCCAAGGAAAATATTTGGTTGTGGCATCATTGTTTGGGACACCCATCATTTAGTTACATGAAACACCTATTTCTTCACTTATTTTTATATTTAAATTATTCAAACTTTAAATGTGAAACTTGCATTTTAGCCAAAAGTCATCGTTTATCTTTTTCACTTAGTTCAAATATATGTGACATTTCCTTTATTTTGATTCATTCTAATATTTGGGATCCACATTACTGCAAAACTGTCTTTTAGTCTTACAAATTTGGCCACGATATTAATAAAATTGAGGTTGTAGATTTTTGGTCAATGTCAAGTTAAAATCATGATCATAGTGTGTGTGTAAAATCTCAATTTTTATAAAGATTATGACCATAAGTTAAACTAAAAAATAAAAAAAAACTTATAGCGACCTATGATAATATAGTTTCAGCTTTTTAAAACTTAGACTATGTATGTTTTTATGTTATATATCTTTTTTTCTATAAAAGAAAACAAATGTTAACCTAGCTAATTAGTATACCATTCTCGCGCCTCTCATCGTACCATCCCTCTCTCTGTTGCAAAAACAACCCACCTCGTCGTCAAGTCCCAAGCGTCGTTCGTTTAGGGCACCGTGTAGTGTCACCGTCTTCTGCCACCGAGCCCAGCATATTCAATCCAGTCTTGGCCTATTTCAACTCTTTCTTTTGAAAACCAACCAACACCATCCCTTTCGACCCAGACCCCGAGCGTTGTTCCATCAGCGACCTTGTAGTTGCGTTGATAACAGAAGACAAACAAAAGTATGAATGAGACTTTGGCATATGTCGTGTAATTAATTTTTTTTAACATTTTTTACC
Organism: Elaeagnus macrophylla; assembly: GCA_029378325.1. Taxonomy (NCBI): domain Eukaryota; kingdom Viridiplantae; phylum Streptophyta; class Magnoliopsida; order Rosales; family Elaeagnaceae; genus Elaeagnus; species Elaeagnus macrophylla. The sequence goes on along the minus strand of CM055644.1, from coordinate 16,048,661 downwards.
ATTGATCTTTTCTAACTTTGGCTTGTGATGTTTATTGATACAAAGATCATTGTTCTTTCAATCTACTCCAGACAATGATCTGCCGTAATTATGGAGTCAAGTGTAGTTATGCATTTTTATGTATACTTCTAATATTTTAATTTTTTTTATCCACAGGACAAGCTAGAGTCACCTTAAGAAGGTCGCCTTACTGATGCTACCATGGGTTAGTTTTTCATTTTTTATTATTATATACATGAGTCTATAATGTTTTGGTGATGAATGGCCCATTTAAAATTTGTTTTGGTGTTTCAGGTCCTGACATTTTAGGGATGTATTCGAGAAAACAAAAGGTCTCAGTGACCAAGATATCATTGGTCTGTCTGATGGTCACACACTGGTTTGTTAATACTTGTTGTTTTGAAGATGCTTAACTGTGCTTGATTGAATTGAAAAATTTTCAGGGTAGGTGCCACAAGTAGCGCTCTGGATTCGATGGTGCTTGGAACATCTAACCCTCTCATCTTTGATAACTCCTATTTGAAGTGAGTACTTATTTCCTCTCATATTTATGTTTAGTATGTGGATTTCCTTATTGTGCTTTGGTTTATTCAAAATAATTTTTGGAGTCTATTTGATATTAGTCTTATAATTTACTAGGGAGTTTCTGAATAGGGAGAAAGAAGGTCTTCTACAACTGCCATCTGATAAGGCTCTTCTGAGTAACCCTACCTTTCCACCCACTAGTGGTGTGTAGTCATTTAATCTTTCTTAGTTTATTTCCTTTTTGTGTTTTCTTTTGTAGTCTTATGGACTCTAATTGATAATTTATGCCCTTTTCTAGGATGAAGATGCTTTCTTTATTGACTATGCTGCATCACATTTGAAGCTTTCTAAACTAGGGTAATTTGAATCTCATTTTATCTTGATTGCTATATTTGTGGAATTATTATTATTTTTTTTGTAATTGAGCTCATGGCATTGGAATTGTCTTTGCAAGTTTGCTGATGCTTAAGAATGGAGGATAAAAATAGTACTTTTGCCTGCTTGCCTCGGCTGTATTTTTGATATCCATATATCTGGATTGCAGGTATATGGTAGATGTTTAAGGGGCTCATTACTGAGTTTATTTTTGTGCTTTCCTCTTATAAAACTTGTGAAATTTTTAGCATAATGCAACGTTATTATAATACGTTTCCTATGAATCTTGAATATACTTTTGTTTCTCTTCTGTTATCCAATGTCTAATCCTTTTGCTTTCTGCTACATCTATCAGTTTTTTGTATATGAATAAGTAAGTTACAATTTTTTTTTTCCCAATACTTTAGTGTGTCTTTAGAGTTATTAATTAAGTTATTCCTTTATACGCAAATAATATCTAATTATATGTTAAACTTTCATTAATATATAGGGTTCATATTATGTTGAATAGTCATCAAAATCGAAGAGCTCAAGGTTTGCCAACATGGTCTAGATTATGTTATTGGCTCTTTAATTTCATGACTTTTAGATTTATCTTATATATGTCTATTTATAAATAGACTAGTTATGGACCATTTATATAATACCTTATAATTATCTAATTTTTCATCAAAATATTAAACTTATAATTAATTATCTAATCTAATATGTAGTATCCTCATCAAGATGACTTGGTTACATGTGAGTATTATATCTTTATGTTTATAAGGATAATCATTATCAACTCACTTGCTTCCATTATTGACTTGGTACATAATTGAATTTGTTTATGTATTTTGATTTTAATTTTTTTCATTATCAAGATATATGGCTAATACTAGTTTACAATTTGTGTACGTATGTTACTAAATAATGAAGGATCATACATTAATCATCAAATTGATGAAATGTGGAATGAGTGAGCACAGTTCACAAATCGCTTATTAAAGCGATATCTAGCCAATATATTATGTAATATTTTGAATTACTTTAATTTCATATATGTATTTTTAATCATTAATTTTGTTGTTACATGGAAAATTTTAGAAAGTGTGTGATTAATTTTGAAACACTTTATATATATATATATATTAATTGTAATGTTTATTTTGTTTTAGATCACGTGAGCTTTTTAGAATGTAATCGCATTTTTAATTTTAATATAATATATGATAGTTCAATATTTTGAATATAAATATTGTACTTATAATGTTAAAAAATAGGTATTGAAATTTATGAAAATGTTGAAAAAAGGGAATCCTTATAGTCAATTGAATATTGCTTATGGTCACGATTTTTGTTTAAATCGAGACCAAATATGTATATAAGGTCTTGATTATTGTTAATAATCGAGACCAAATATCATATATAAGGTCACGATTTTTGTATAAAATCAAGACCTTAAAGATAGAATTCGTCACTATCTTAAAAAAATGTGACTATATCATGTGTTTATGGTCACAGTTTTTAATTGTGGCCATATGTACCAATCTAAGGTCTTTTTGTCTTAGGCCGCGGTTTTCAAAGCTGTGATCATATATTAATTTTGTAGTAGTGCCTCCCCTATTACAAATGCTTATGGTATTCGTTGGTTTGTGACATTTGCCGATGATTGTACTCGAATGACTTGGCTGTATTTGTTAAAATATAAGGATGAGGTATTTGGAATTTTCCATACATTTCATGCTATGATTGAAAATCAGCTCTCAAGTAAAGTTTGGATACTTAGATAAGATAATGGAGGGGAGTATGTCAACCAAGATTTTCATGCCTATTTTCAATCAATTGGCATTCTTCATGAAACTTCTTGTGCTCAAAGTCCAAAACAAAATGGAGTGGTCAATTGAAAGAATAGCCATATTTTAGAAATTGCACGTGCCTTGTTTATTGGAACGAAAGTGTCTGGTCGACACTGGGATGATGCAATTGTCATGGCCGTGTACCTATTGAGCTAAATGCCATAAAAGGTACTACAGTTTAAGACTCCAATACAAGCCTTATCTAACCATCTCGCTTTGCCATCTATTTTGCTTATTCCACCACACATATTTGGATGTGTTGTATTTGTTTATCTACATAAAAATCAATGAATAAAACTTGATCAATGTGTTGTCCGTTGCATTCTTTTGGGGTATGACACAAACAATAAGGGCTATCGTTGCTATAATCCTACCACAAAACGTACTTATGTCACATGGATGTAACTTTCTTGGAATCCAAAAATTAGTACTCTTCTCTAGTATCTACTTCTCATCTTCAAAAGGAGACATGGGATGAAGAACAAAAGTGGTGGGATTGTCTAAGACATGAGGAAGTTCATAAAACTAGTCAAGAACTTGAATATGGTAGGGAAATAAGGAGAGAGAGAAATGAGGTAATACCAATTGAAGAATATAAGGAAGATATTGCTGAAAGGAAAGAAGTACCCAAAGAAGATGATGGTGATATTGTTGAGGATAGTGAATCTGTTGAGAAAACTCTTCTTTCTCTTAAACACGACAATGCTTCTCCCAAGAATATCCATGAGGTAAGTTCTCTTGCACTCTCCTTTAGTCATGTTTTGAATACTCCTACTAGTTATCACTTACGTTTTAGACATAATAGGGGTAAGCCCCCAAATCGATACTCACTAGATATTGAAAGAAAGGGATCAAAGTATTCAATTACCAAGTATGTATCCACTCAGAGATTATCAAAACCTCTCAAAAGGTTTGTACATGAGGTGTCTGCACATCATATTCCTAGCGTGATAGAATAAGCTTTACAACATCCACAGTGGGTGCAAGCAATAAAAGAAGAATTGGAGGCTCTACAAAAGAATGGAACATGGGCTCTTGTCCATTACCAATAGGGAAAAAGACAATACATTGCAAATGGGTTTTCTCGATTAAGTACAATATAGATGGATCAATTGAAAGATACAAGGTCAGGCTTGTGGCAAAAGGTTTTTTAAAGTATGGCATAGATTATCAAGAGGCTTTTTCACTTATTGCAAAATTAAATACTATTAGAGTCTTGTCTCTTGCAACAAATTTAGATTGGCTGTTGCACCAATTTGATGTAAAACATGCTTTTCTTCATGGAGATCTTAAGGAGGAGGTATATATGGAAATTCCACCAAGCTACACTACATGATCACGCACTAGAATTGTGTGTAAGCTACAACGTGCATTATATGGAATAAAACAGTCACCTCAAGCATAGTTTGGACGTTTTAGCGTGGCCACTAAAAAGTAAGGTTTTCAATAGAGCAACCTAGATCTTACGCTCTTCTTGAAACATCAACAAGGCAAGGTTACTGCTTTAATAATCTTTGTGGATGACATAATTATCACGGGGGATGATGAAGTAGAAATCTCTAAGCTTCAAAAGTAGCTACGTACTGAATTTGAGATGAAGGACTTAGGAGGACTAAAATACTTCTTGAGAATAGAAGTTGCTAGATCAAATCAAGGAATATTTCTTTCACTATGAAAGTATGTGCCAGACTTACTATCTGATGTAGGGATGATTGATTGCAAGCCGATTGATACACTAATTGTCCAGAATCAAAAACTTAGAGAACATCCAAATTAGGTACCAACTGATAGGGAGAGATATCAAAGATTACTGGGTAAGCTAATTTATTTATCTCATACTCGTCCTGATATTACTTATGCTATCGATATAGTAAGTCAATTCATGTCCAATCCTAATGAAGACTATATGGTTGCGTTTGGTTCGCTGAATGTAATCGTAATCGTAATGGAATGTAATGTAAAGGAATCAGTATTACAATTACAGTGTTTGGTTTAGTCACTGTAATAAAAAAAGGAATCAGTATTACAGTGTTTGGTTTGACAACTGTAATGTAATGGAATAGAAAAAAAAATTATATAATTATTTTAAAAATACAATTTTAAAAAATAAAATTTCAGAAATAATACAATTTCATAACAACAATTAATAAAAAAATACAATTTTAGGAAAAAAAAATAAAATTTAAAAAAAATTACATTTAATGTGCTATTACATTCAGAAAAAATACAATTTTATAACAATAATTAATAAAAAATATAATTTAAAAAAAATTACATTTAAAAAAAAATTACATTCAGAAAAAATACAATTTTATATCAATAATTAATAAAAAATAATACAATTTTAAAAAAAGAAATACAATTTCATATAAAAAAAAAAAAAAAACAAACAAAATCGCACGGAGGCGTTGCGAGGGCTGGGGTGGGCGTCGCAATTCGCGAGGGCTGGGCTGTGCGATTTGCGAGGGCTGGGCTGTGCGATTCGCGAGGGCTGGGCTGGGCGATTCTGTGGTGGACGACGACGGCTGGACGACGCCGCGCTGGCAGGAACTGGACGGGCGGACGGCGCTGGCCGGAGCTGGCTGTTACGCGGAGGGGAGGACGCGATACAATTCACTTGGCACTGTTCATGTTACGCGTTTCTGGAGAAAAAAATTACTGTTCAGTAATGTAATTGTAATTCCATCACTTTGAGTGTGTAATGCCCATTACTTAAAGAGATGTAATGGATTGCATTACATTACATCTCTTTAAGAAAAACAAACAATGTAATCACTGCATTCCATTACATTACGGGTGTTATTACACCCAACCAAACGGGGCATATGAGTGCGGTGGTTCGAATACTTCACTACTTAAAATCTTCCCTAGGTGGAGGGCTCATGTTCTCTAAGAATAACCATTATATAGATGCAGATTGGGTAGGAACTAAGACAAATAGAAAGTCCACATCTAAATACTTCATTTTTGTCGGCAAAAATTTGGTTACATAGAGAAGTAAAAAACAAAAAGTGGTGGCTTTGTCTAGTGTAAAAGCAGAATTTAGAGGAATGTCCAAGGGACTTTGTGAACTTCTTTGGCTCGATAGACTATTAACTAAGATAAGGTTTACATCGAATATTGAAATGAACTTGTCTTGTGATAACAAGGTAGCAATTCAAATTTTTCATAATCTAATCCAACATGACCGTACCAAACACATCAAGATGGACAAACACTATATCAAACAAAACCTTGAAGAAAAGATCATCAAATTTCCTTTTGTTAGGTCAGAAGAACAACAACTTGCAGATATCCTTATAAAAGTTGTTTCAAGTAGAAGCTTCCATAAATCAATAGATAAGTTGGGCATTAGTATAAGGCAACTTGAAGGAGAATGTTGGGACGAGCTGTATGTTTATGTAATTAGGGTGCTTATAGGAATATTTAGTTACCTTATTTTCTTTTATTTAGTTACCTTATTTGAAGTAAATCCCACATATATTCAGGTCATTTGATGACTAGCCTAACATAGAACTATTTTCCTAATTAGTTCACATCTATTTTTTATTTATTTATATATATATGGTGTATTCCCTGTATAATAATATATCAAAAAATGAATTCCAAAATCTTACTCTGACTTTACAGAGTAGTCTTGTGATACAATGAGAGCAACATTAGATGAAGTAGTGGGATGACATTCATAGTATTTCAGGTAGGTTGGCTTATTGCGAATACTTGTTAATCTAGATGTGGTTGTTCGATGGTTAATTTGTGGTGTGTTTACTTAGTCATTTTGGCTATGGAGAGGTAGCTCTTTGTGAAGGTTTTGATCATTGATAGTTTGTGCTATTAGAAGATGATCTTCCTAGAATTGTTCTAGATGTTGCTCCTCATCTGTATCAATAAGTGTGTTATCTTGGGTCGTAAATATGACTATATGAGCAACAATAAAAAATGGATTTGGATATCGCACTGTTGCTAGACGTGTCAACTTTGTTTGTATTGCCTGAACTAATGGGTAAGAGGTAGGAGTTGTGGTTCTAATGTGCTCTTCTTGATTCAGAAAAGTAGTTACCATAACTTCTTCTGTATCAGTGCTAGGAAGAGAGTTGTTATCATAAACAAAATCAAAAATCATGTGTTGAGATATATAAACTCAATTGGTAATAGGATCTATACATCTATATCCTTTGTGATTAAGACTGTATTCAAGAAAAACACAAGGCAAAGTTTATTTTGAAAATTTGTTTTGACTTTGATGTCTTAAATAAGGAAAACTTTTATACCACAAAACTTTTAATACACTTTAATCTAGATTTTTTCAAATAATTCTAAAAAAATGGTGTTTTCATTTTAAGAGTAGAGGAAGAAATTCTATTGATTAAAAAAGTGGCAATTAAGAAAAGCATCTACCCAAAATTTTAGAGGTAAATTAACATGAAATATCATAGTAAGGCTAGTCTCTACAATGTGTCTATTTTTTCTTTTAGCCTTTTCATTTTGCGAGTGTACTTGGACAAGATAAATGAAGAACTAATCACATTGAGCACATTGATTTTTGAAAAATTTGTAGGAAATTTTTTGCCTCAATTACTTTGAATTTTTTTTTTTATCAAATTGGTTTTCAATTAGTTTTTGAAACTTAAAAAAGAATTCATAAAAAACTGATTTATGCTTAAAGGGATATAAACTAGTGTAGCGAGTACAATTATCAATAAAAATAAAATTGTAATAATAATGTTGCATGGAAAAGCAGGATAGGCCCACAAATCACAATGAATTTTTTCTAAAGAAAATTGACAAATTTTATTAGAAAAAAAAAAAAATGACAAATTGAATCTTTAGTAAACCAACTAGATATGCTATTAACTTTTCTTTGTTAAGAACTTTTAAATTTTTTCACTAAGGATGCCTAATTCGTTGATGCCAAAGATTTGAAAGATTTTGGTGACTTGATTACTATAAGAGCCTCCAATTGTGCTTCATCAAGGGCATATAATTGTCCCTTTTTATGCCATTTTGCTAAAATTTGTTGACTCTTGTCCTTTATTACAAAATCATTAGCATCAAATTAAAAAATACAAGTATTATCATCTGTTAGTTGACAAATAGATAATAAATTTTTCTTTAATTACCATAAGAGGTGTTTAAAACAGCATCACCTGTGTGTGAAATTAGTAATTTATTTCAATTACGAACATATATAACATTTGATCCATTATAAGAATGCATAGAAAAGAACTTACCAACATCATTAGTCATAGGTGAGTGGCTCCAGAATCGGCATATAAGTGGGAATTATTACCATCTTTGATGATCAAAGCGGCAAGTGCTTCAAGGGTTTCTTGTTGTTGGTAAGTATAATCATACTTGTAATAGCACTTAATGACAACATGATTAGTTTTCCCACATATTTGGCACTGTGCCCCGTTGGATTTTTAATCTAACATTAGGCTTATATGTGAATAATTATGTGTTATGAATGCTCATAAGATTAAGCCCGTCTTAAAAGTGATATGCTAAAGTTTTATAATTTGGGATTTAATGTATCCAATAGGGTGTGGGTCTTTAATGTGTTGAGACCTGAGAGTAATTTCTATTTTTATGAAGGACTAAAATAGTTATGGTCGTTGGATCACACATTCAATTATAATCATTTTTATATCTCATAGTCAGAGAGAGAGAGAGTAAAGAGAAAGCTAAATGATTCTATAAAGAAATGTGTAGATTTGGATGGTAAACCACTCAGCTCTAGAAAGCAATTGGTTACTATAGATTCAAGTATGCTTCTACCTATTCATCTTTGATTTTAGGCGATCTGACATGAATGTTTCTAGATATGGTTGTAGTGATGGTTTTTACCAAATGTTATTTTTTCTAACGTATCCTTATTGGGTTTTCTTTAAAAATTATTGTCTTTAACCTTATAAGTATTTCCAATTATTAATGTTGTTATTTCTTTGTGCTTGTGAATTTGTTTTGGAAACATCTTGGTTTTTTAAATGAATAGCAGGAGAAAATCGTAGTCCTCTTTAGTTGAAGCGAACTCCTCTACTATTTCTTCCACGTCCTTTTTGTCCAAAACGACTTGGGCCTCATTGGTTAATCTTCTTTCTTGTTCTTGAGAGGCCAACATCTTTTCATGATTCTATAATGCAAGAACAAATCGATTAAACGTATGATATGGTGGTTTGGTAAGCAATGCTACCCAAATGTGTATAAAATTTGGACCAAGACCACGAGCCAATTGAAAAACCTATAGGTTTGTTGATTGTTGCAAGGTTGTTGTAGATTAATCTCAATTTTTGAACATATTCTTCAATAGAATGGGTTCCTTTTTATATGCTAGCCAATGACTTTTTTAGTAAAGCTTCATTTTCCATTGTGTTTGGAAGTAGTTATTCTTGCAAGTTGCTCCAAATTTGTTGCAAATTTTGACAATCCATTATCATGTTGAGGACATCTGCAGTCATGGTTCCTAGCAACCATGAAATTTGCAAATTGTCATTATTGACCCAAGGTAAGAATTGCTTGTTTATTGTCTCCTTGCCATCTACTCCAATGATTTTTTCTTTTGGTTGTGTGTGTGGGATGATGATCTATCCCAAGTCTTTTTATTATAGACAAGACTTGTGATTTCTGAAGAAAAAATTAGACATATTCAATTTTATGAAGACAAGGCTGGAACATTGGTGAAATGTTTGTATGGTTAGTTTCATTCAACTTGACTAGGTAATAATTCACAAAACTCTAATACCATGATGAATATTTTGATAAAGAGGTGAGAAGCTTCAAATTAATGATCTAATTATGGCATTGGTATGATTGATATATTTTTCTTTGTGCATAATTTATTTTTTTATTTAATATACTCAATCTAGTTGATCACTAAAGAAAATTACTCGATTTGTAGGAATTTTCGTAAACAAAAAAAAAGCCTGTAATTTTTATCTATTAGTTCGTACATGTTCATCCACCATATTATTTCGATGCAAGCATAGTCAACTAAACTAAACATCCATGTATCCTCCATTGATTGTTATAAACCTTTTTAAACTAATTTAAGTTTGGAATATTATTTTCTCTTGTTTGTTTGCAATCATTGATCTTGGTCTCATGTCCAATTTTATTGACAATTCTAATTATTCACAATTTTAGTAGTTTTAGGATTCTAATTATTTAAATTTTTAGCAGTTCTAGAATTCTAATTAATTAGTATTTTAGTTTCTTTAAGACTCTAAAAAATAAAAGCAATAAAAAAGATTATTTAGAACTATTGAAATTTATTGAGAGTTCAACTTTAAAATTTGCTTATCACATGCTATGAGTGATTCGTACACTTGGGAGTACTAAAATTTATATATCAATTTTTTGGCACCGCTGCTGGAGAATTGGTATTTTAGATATTTTTTCTAACTTTTTTTTAGAGTTCTAAATTAGTTTAATATTTATTTACTTTAATTGAATTTTAATTTTAATCATTTATTAAAAAAATTAGTTTTTAATTTTCATTTTGAAAGTATTTCTCTTTGTTATAAAATTCGTTATTACCTTGATCTTTTTTTGCTTTTTGTTTGTACATGCAAGATAAGAGATCATTGAATAAGGAACTCGCTCCCCTCATTGATAACATTCATAGGATCAAACACTTGTCAATGAAACTGGATACTCACATTCGAGAGGAAGTAGACCAACCTCAACTACAAGCGATAATGAGTGACAACATGGCTAGGCAGATGGTAATGAAAGAATTTGCAAGGCCTATTATTGGGACTGCCACATCGTGCATTCAACTAACAGTGGCAAATAGGAATTATGAATTGAAAGATATTCATTATTCCATTCTTCCCTTATTTTACTATATTCCTAATGAGGACTCTCTAAACTTTATTTGTGATTTCTATGCAACTGTGCAAACTTTTTCACTCTAGGGACTTAGTGAAGATCAATTAAGGATGAGGTGTTTTCCTTACACTCTCAAAGATAGAGCTAAGTCTTGGCTCATGACCTTGACACCTGGTTCTTTGGCTACTTGGGACGCTGTTTATAACAAGTTTATGGGTAAGTTCTATTCCCATCAAAAGACTTCTGACCTAAGAATGAAAATTGTTACTTTTTTACAGATAGAAGGAGAGCCTTTTCATGAAGCTTGGGACAGGTTTAAGTTACTCTTGATACAGTGTCCACATCACCACTTCCCACTGCAGTTACAAAACTAGTTTTTCTATGATACAGTTGACAAAGGTGCAGGTGGAGCTATGGGTGAGAAAATAGCAAAGGAAACATATGAGCTTTATGAGATGTTGGGAGCTAATTACCAACAAAAGAGTGCTAGAGGAAGAAAAGTTAGAGTCAATGAATTAGGCTCCAATAATGAGATGACCATGTACCTTGCAGAGTTGACTGAACAAGTGCAACTTCGCACTACCACAAATATGCAACAAATGCCAAAACAAGAGTTATGTGAAGTTTGTGGTTCTTATGGGCATGGGTCTAATATTTGTTTTTTTGCAGGTAATTCTTATGCAAGTATAAGTGAAGAGGTTAATTTAATGCAAGGGTACAACACAAGACCTAGGGATGACCCTTATTCTAATACCTAAAACTCTAGATGGAGAAATCACCCCAACTTTTCATGGAACCAAAATAATAACCAACCTTTTCCCCAAAACCAAATGCGAGGCCAAAACATGAATCGACCATTTTCACCTAATAAACCAACCTTAGAGAAAACTTTGAATGCTTCATACAATCTAGTAATGGTAGGATGGAATCTATGGAGGCATCACTAAAAAGAGTGGAAGTACAGGTGGGGCAACTAGTTGAACAAATGCACAGACAAGAAACAGGAAGGCTGCCTAGTTAACTTGAACAAGCAAAGGCAATCATAGTCCTTCAAAGTGATGAGAAGGTACCTAAAAACTTACCTAATAACTCTAATGTTTTGTTGTTTAGTACATGTAACATGGAAGGTGTGAATTCAACTCCCAAGGGAGGTGATGAGTACAATACCAATCATAATGAACCTCCTAAGAAAGAAATTGAAGAGTCATCTAGCATTTTTCGATTAAACAAGTAAGTGGACCCATACCGACCACCAATACCAGCTATGCACCAGTTGAAACATGTACAATACTCTGACACTCTTGCTTTATTTTCTAAGATTAACCTTAATTTGCCTCCTTTAGATGTTATTAGGAACAGTCCAACCTATGATCCAATTTTTAGGGACCTCATCACCAAAAAGAGGAGAAGCAAAGAGCATGAGATGTTAGAGATTACTAGTCCAATGATCCAACAAAACTTACCCCTCAAAGTGAAAGATCTAGGAGTTTGAACATTTACATCATTATAGAAGACACAAGGGTGTTTAACGCTATGCTGGACTTAGCTGCATGTATAAACCTAATGCCATATTCAATGTACCTGTAACTGGGATTAGGGAAGCTGAAAACAACAACTATGACCCTTGAACTTGCAAATGATTCTATTCAATACCCGAAAGGAATAATGGAAAATTTGTTAGTATAGGTGGACAAGGTAATTGTGCCCATGGACTTTGTGGTGCTTGAGATGGACAACAATTTTCCCAAGGGCAAGGAACATAAATTTCTTCTTGGTAGACTATTTATGGTCACAACCAAAACAACTATTGAGGCCCATAATAGGAGGTTATCAATGACAGTCTTAGGAGAGACTGTACAGCTTGAAATTCTTCAACCCTCTCCTACTCTTTCTTATATTACATTGCGGGATAGTATAGGTGGGGATAGATGATGCACAAAAACTTGATAATCAAATTTTGTATTTATAAAAAGCTCACAAGTGCACGAATCACTTGTAATGAGTGATAAGTATACTCCCAAGATCGTCTCTCAAGGAATTGTGGTTGTTTTAAAATGTTAAATATTTTCTAAATTGGTTATAAATAAAGATTAAATCCTAAACACTCTAATAAAAGTTTGTTGATGGAACGGTTGCTAAAATTATAAAATCGTAGAACAAGTAAAATAATCGAGCGAGTAGTTTACCGAACGATATGATGAAAGAGTGTGAAAAATTAGCTAGCTAACCATTTATGAATAGAATAATTTATGTGATTTTTATAATTAAGCATTAAAGTATAATTTATTGATTCTTTTCCAACTAAACCTACAAAATCTCAAATCAATAGAGATTTTTCCTTAATCAACTAATTAACTTCTTTGATTTGGACCGTTAGTTAGTTAATTAGCATAAACCCAATGAACATATTTTAATCACCTAATTTAAGACAGTCAATGCACTTAAATTAAGTTCTTGCTCAAGAGAGCTCAATCAAACAAAGATGATGTTTCTAATGTTCAATTCCAAGATATTTTCTAATGCTCACAAACAAAATTGATCAAGAATAATTCATGAACAAAAATATAAAGAAAAATGATCAAGAAATAAATTACTTTAATCAACAATAAATCATATAAATAATCATCCATTCATAATAACATCACTAAAATCCCACACAAAAAAGGTTTAGCTGCTTATAATAAAATTTCAATCAAGGTTTTCCATTAAAAGACACATTTAATGAATTCTAGAGAGAAAAGAAACTAAATACAATAAAGATACCCCACTTTCACTCTTGAAACAAGCTTCTTGATGTTCGATAGTCACCTCTCTCAAGATTCTTGATGGAGCTTCAATGGAGGAGCATTAATGGAACATTTCCTCTCTCTAAAATGTGGGAAAGAAGGATTTTGCACTATTCATGGCACCGTTCACGCTAGTCTAGTTGAGAGGGTTTTAAGAATTGTATTTATAAGTTAGGTTAGAAGTGAAGAAGAGTGTGTAAAAATCTGGGGTTTGAGTGTCAACCGAGTACACGGGCAACGACACACATTTTCTTCTGCCGCGGCGGGAGATGATTTCCTAGTTTGGTATGCAAACCCAAGAGATGAATGTCGTGGCACACAATTTCTTTTACCGTGGCGTACATTGAATTTTGGCTCCCATACTAAAAATAGAGAGTGAACCGCCGCGGCACAATTTGTTGTACATGTCTTGTAAATGTACCTTACATAATTTTCAATTCCTGATGTAAGGCTTAAGTTCTTCCGCTCTTGTTTATTCCCCCTTAAATAGCGAATGACAGTCAATGTAAGGCTTACATCCTTAAGCTCTTTTTACTCCATTTTCACTCTCTTTGACTACTTAAGTCCACAATTCATTCCAAACTTACTTGAACCTACAAAATATGAAAATACTCTCCAAAGCTGAGTAATACCGAAATAATTCATAAAATAAATACTTAAAAACTAATAAATAATAGGTCCAAAATAGTATTCATCAATAAACAGGTCAACTACACTTTTAAACCCCTTTGACGAATGACAAGCCGTGTCTGGCCAAGACATTAAACTAAGCTCTTGATAGGAGGTTCCCATTGGTAACATCTCTAATTCAATATTTTATTTTTGTTTTAGTTTTATCATTGTTTTTACGTTCTAGGTAGAATTTATTTTTTGTTAATTTTGATTTAAAAAAAAATCATAATTTTACTTTTTAGCTGTGATTCAAATTTTTTGAGTCTCACCTGTAATGCCCTTTGAGTGCTAAATGCTAGAACATGAGAAAGGCAAGGAGTGATGCAACGGAGCATAATTGAATGCACATATAATGAACATACAAAAGGGAGAGGTGGTAATTTCTTCACTTTTTAACTTAATTTCTTTTGTTTTTCTTTGATACATTGAGGACAATATAGGAATTATGTTGGGGAGGGAAAAATATTTCCATTAGTATGAATTAGGACAAATTTTTAAATTTTTGTAGGATTTTTATTTGATTTTTATTAAGATAGTGTTGAATCTACTCTAATCAATTCGAAAGTTTATGATATTAATATGATTGTAATAACAATGGCATGTGAAAGACATTGATTTCACTTAAGTAAAAAGACATAAAAGCATTAGATTCATGTAGTTTGACATTTTGTGGGATATGTGGTAGTTTGTTGAGTTAATGTTACTACTTTAGATTGTTACAATGTATGCATATTCATGATATATTTTAAGTCTCAACAAACTCTAGAACTTCATTGAGAATCCATTGAGGTAAAATAATAAAACTACAAATTACTTATAAAGTGATTTAGGTAATTCTTGGACCGTTTGAATCTTTCAAGCCTTCCTATATTGTTTCATCCATAGTAACCATTTTGAGCTTAATTAAGATATAGTTTAATTGTAGAAGTTTCTTCCTTAAACCTACAATAATCTACCTTTATGAGTGAAAAAGATATACATTGTCCTACCCTTAGTGATAAAGTACTCAATATAACACTTTTTTTATGAGCATTTAAACTGGAGAGAAATTATATGTCTCTTGCTTACAAAATAATAATAATAATAACAATAAGCAAGAGAAACAAAGAAAAAAGTAAATTAAGCAAAGGTTAAAGGGAGATATGGAGTTTATAAAATAGGACCAAAAAAGATAACTTTTGGTTAGAAAAGTTGGATGAGTTTCTGAGTTATTGAAAAACTTAAATAAGTAGTGTTACTCTAAAAATGTTAAGTATTCTTATCTTTTTGAGAATAACGTTCCCGTTCTTTCATAACCCCACACCTTAGCCCAACATTACAAGCTTAATTAAGTCCTATTAATTTGAGCATATGCATGGATTGATTTGAGCATGGATTGAGTCATTAATAATTTTAAGTGTTTTAGGATGTTTGTGGGTATTATCATTGTAAACCTTCACGAGACTATAACTTGTCCACTAGGGCCATCTAAAGGTTTAAATGTTTGTTGAATATGCTAAATGCAACCGTGACAATCTACGGAAGTAATTTAGGTTAATATAGTTTAATTAATTTATTTATTTTTTAGTTTTAGATCGCTTCACTTGCTAGAGACTAGCAAAAAGCTGGTTGGAGTTGTGATAAGTGTTTGAAAAGTACTATTATTTCGTGTTTTATTGCCCTTAATTGCTACAAATAGATTCGATTATAATATTTTTATTTAATTATTTGCATAAATCTATTATTTTAGAATCACATATATGATTTTGTATATTTCAGGTATTTTTGGTTTCAAAAGAATAAACAATGCAAACATGAGAAGATGAAACACTTGTAGAACTCGAATTACAACTTAGGAGCAACAAGAACCAAATTATGTAAGCCTTACATAAGAAACCAACCACTATGTAAGGGGTACATACTAAGGCACAATAAACAACGCGTGCCGCGGTAGAAGAAAATGTGTGCCGCAGCAGACAACCCTCAAATTTTTGTATGGACTGAGAATACAACATGTGTGCAGTAGCACACTAGTCTCTGTTTTTATTATGGGGCTCAGTTTTAGTTTTGTGCCACGGTGCGTGTACAATTTTAGGTACCCAAATTTTATAAAATCCTTATACCTATAAATACCCCATTAGGTTTTTAACTTACATACAACTAAATTTAAGATTTATTAGGGTATTTGGAGTTTTTTCACATTTTAAGAGGCAAGATAATCAATTTTAAGGAAACAAAAAGTCATTAAAAATTGAAGATCAAGCTTTTAGATAAAGAAATGCCATCCAAACCATTTGTGGTATTTAGATCTAGGTTTTTTGTTATTAATATAATCTTACTTTTTCTTCTTTCCGCTATAGAATGTATGTTGAATTGAAATTGTCTATAAATATTAATTCAAACATGATTGGCTAAATTTATTATGACTATTTAGCTTATGTTGCCATATTTGCTATATTTATTATGGTGAGTAATTTTATTGCATAAAATAAATCAAGTTACCTTTTGATTAAGAGTTTGTATAAATGTTTATTTGTGAACTTTCATGAGCTAATTTGAGATTTAGAAATAGATTGAAAAATCTTAAATTTAGTTTTACGAATGTCACTTTGACCATACTTTGAAAAAAATTTAATCAAAACTTCAAATTAATGACCTAGTCATGACATTAGTATGATTAGCATATTTTTTCTTGTGCATAATTTGTTTGTTATTTAATATACCCGATCTGTAGGATATTAATTAGTTAATTACCAAAGAAAATTACCTAATTTGTAAGAATTTTCGTAAATAAAAGGAATTTTTGTTCATGTTCATTCACCATATTATTTCGATGCAAGTATAGTCAACTAAGCTAAACGTCCATATATCCTCCATTGACTATTATCAACCTTTTCGAGCTAGTTTAAGTTCAGAATATTATTTTCTCTTGTTTGTTTACCATCATTGATCTTGTTCTCATATCCAATTTCATTTACAATTCTAATTATTTACAGTTTTAGTAGTTTTAGGATTCTAGTTATTTAGTATTTTAGTAGTTCTAAAATTCTAATTAATTAGTATTTTAGTTGCTTTAAGACTCTAAAGAAGTTAAAAAAAAAGGTTATTTAGAACTACTACAATTCCTTGAAAGATAGACCTTGGAGTTTGCTTATCACTTGTTACAAGTTATTCGTACACTTGCGAATACTAAAATTTACACATCAGTATTCCCCATGACATTTTTCACTGTCTTTTGAGGATTCTTATTCAAATATTGCATCGAAGATTCGATCGATAGTTGCTGGGTCAAGTATAGACACTAGAATTTGGACACGTTTAATAAAGTGAGGAGTCACGACCAGCGAGGCTTATGATTCACTTTGGGTGGTAAGTGAATTGGGCAGGGCCATATGGCCCCTTTAATTCTGCCCTCATACTCTAGCTATAGCGAGCTATTCAAAATAAGCTCACTACGATTTGCCATCTCAAGAAAAGAGGACAGTTCTTCCATTCTAGATGCTCCTTGTGTGGCTTAGCAGAGGAAATCATATCTCATCTTTTTATGAGTTTTCATTTTGCAAGGGCTCTTTGAGACCTCATGTGCTATTTTCTTTGGGAGAGTCGCATACGAACTCTTCTATCCTTAATCTATGGATGACTTCAACGACAACTGACTTTAGGCCACAACTCAGTAATTTATGGAAGGCAAGGATTGTTTCAATTATTGGGTGATATGGATAGCCAAAAATGATTATTGATTTGAAAGTAGATAGACTACTATAAGTTCTGCATTGGCCACAATTTAGAGATTTATTTACGAGGCGGGTGTTACAAAGTGGAGATCTTCAAGTGCTCAAGATTCTTCAGATACTAGGCATTCTATACTAGGCTCCTCGGATCATAAAGATTGTTTGGAGAGCGCTGCCTTTAGGATGATAAAGGTCAATATTGACGGTGTAGCTTCGAGTCACCTAGCTTATCAGGTTGTGCGAGTGTTTTTTAACCTTAAGATCATTTGTCAATTGTTGTTTTTGTATTCTACATAGAATCTCATATGCTTTTGAGGCAAAGCTTGTGGCAACCACTTACGCGGTGCTATATGCAAATAAAATTAGGTAAAGGTGGCTCTGGTTGGAATCCAACTCGACATATGTTGTTACTCCTTTTTGGATCAGATCCCATTTGTTGTCTTGGAGATTGTATTTTTCTTGAGCTGATTGTTTAGAGAAATTTATTGCATGGAGTTTCATTACTCTCACATTTATAGAGAAGGAAATGCGGTAGTTGATTATAATCTCTAGAGCTCTTAATTTTTGTACAACGACTTGGTTGTCCTATGACTTATGAATTATCATTCGTTAGTTCTTTTATTTACTAGGATGCTAACACCAAACTCAATTATAATTTTTGTTGAGAACTTCTCTATATTGCTTTTTTAATATTTAATAATACTCATAGTTAATGGGCTAGATGAAGAAAGTATTAAGGAAGTACCAATATAGTTGAGATGTCTTAGTATACAGTCTACTAACTACAACATCTCATTTAAAAAATTTGTAACTACAAAATAACATAATAATGTTATTGAGTTCAGTGAAAAATTCAAGAAAAAGAAAATAAAAAAATAAAATTAATAATCACAGTAAAGAAATATACGGAACAATACTCTAAAATTTGTGTTATATAGTATTTTTTAAAATAATACTCTTTATCTCCGGCTTTTGTAATTTTATTATTAAAAATTTAATTACATTATTTTATATTAAATATCATTCAATTTAATATCATTTAAGTTAAATTATAATAGTTTAAAATTATCCATATTAAAAATAATTGAATTGAATTATACTTAAGATTATTATAGTGATATTTTTATTATTTTTAATTTTAGGGTGTTTTGTTATGAATTGTTTTTTTTTTTAAATAGTAGTACAAGTTCGCTACTTTTAACGAAAATATATTTTAGATTTGTACTCATTTGAAGGGGTAACACAAGTTTATTGTCTTTAAAAAATGGTCACAAAAACATATTTTGTAAAGGTAATGAATTTTTATTGCTTTTATTGTAGAAGCAATAGGTACCTTTATAAAATAAATTTTTATAAATTTTTTTTTAAAATAATAAATTTATAGTATCTTTTAAATATATACCAATTTAAGGTATATTTTTATTAAAGATATTGGAATTTACCGTACTTTCAAATTTTTTTTTTTTTTTTTAATAGTTTTCTTACTAACTAAGGCAAGGCAACTAACTGCGTTAATTCAACGCAAACAGTCACACGGTCGCTCCTATTGTTTACGCGCGGACAATACACAGAAAGCCAAGTGTATAAAAAAAATAAATGGACCTCTAAACAACATTTTCCTCGGAACAAAATCAAGCAGATCACGGCACAAAAAACTATCTAAAACGTTTGAAAAGCTCTCGAAAATCAATTTCCCATTTCAGTTTTTTATTCTTTCATTGATTGCCTTTCAAATTTAAAAAATGGGAACATCTCAGAGTCGAGAAGACGTTCTCTCTGATTCAGACGACTACAACTCTCAAGAAGAACAAGAAGAGGAAGAACAATACGACGACGTTGAGGAAGAATTCAAGCCCCAATCTAAATCTAAAACCTCAACCTCTCTTGTCGATGTCGATAAAAAGCTCAAAGCTCTCAAGCTCAAATACGACTCTTCTTCACAAAACCCTAATTCCAAGAATGCCGTTAAGCTCTACCTCCACATCGGTGGTAATTCTCCCAATGCCAAGTGGATCATCTCCGATAAGCTCACTTTCTATTCTTTTATCAAGACCTCGAATATCGATGGCGAAGATGACGAGGATGATGATGAGGATGAAATATCGCGCGGTAAGGGACAGTCTATGTTGTGGATCATGAAGGTGGGGTCGAAAGTTCGATCCAAGGTTTCGACGGAAATGCAATTGAAGATGTTTGGTGATCAACGACGTGTTGATTTTGTTAGCAAAGGTGTTTGGGCATTGAAATTTTATACTGATGAGCAGTATAGGAGGTTTGTTACTGAATTTCAGAACTGTTTGTTTGAGAATGTGTATGGAGTTGAGGCTACGGAGGAGAATAAGGTTAAGGTTTATGGGAAGGATTTTATTGGCTGGGTCAAGCCAGAGGTGGCTGACGATTCTATGTGGGAGAAGTCTGAGGATGAATTTGGAAAGAGTCCTGAATCGCATGCGGGGACGCCGATTCGGTCGAGAAGAGACTTGTTGGAGGAGTTTGAAGAGGCTGCTAATGGTGGAGTTCAAAGCATGACTCTTGGTGCATTGGACAATAGCTTCTTGGTGAATGATAGTGGGGTTCAGGTTTATAGAAATTTGAGTCATGGGATTCATGGGAAGGGTGTTTGTGTGAAATTTGATGGCGGGAATTCGCGAACTGGTTTGGGTTCGAGTCCAGGGCAATCCACGCCGAAAAAGGCTTTGTTAATGCGGGCTGAGACTAATATGATGCTAATGAGTCCGTTGAAGGACGGCAAGCCTCATTCTACTGGGCTTCAACAGCTTGATATTGAGACAGGGAAGATTGTTACTGAATGGAAGTTTGAGAAGGATGGTGCTGATATTACAATGAGAGACATCACGAATGATACAAAAGGATCGCAATTGGATCCTTCGGAGTCGACCTTTTTGGGTTTGGATGATAATAGGTTATGTCAATGGGATATGAGAGACAGAACAGGAATGGTTCAGAATATTGCAAATTCAAGGTCACCTGTCTTGCATTGGACACAGGGTCATCAGTTTTCAAGGGGTACAAATTTTCAGTGTTTTGCTACAACTGGTGATGGGTCTATTGTTGTTGGTTCTATTGATGGGAAAATCAGGTTGTATTCTAAGACCTCAATGAGGCAAGCAAAGACTGCTTTTCCGGGGCTTGGATCACCCATTACACATGTTGATGTTACTTATGATGGGAAGTGGGTGTTGGGGACTAGTGACACATATTTGATACTTATCTGCACTTTGTTTACTGACAAAGATGGATTGACAAAGACTGGATTTAGTGGTCGAATGGGGAATAAAATATCAGCTCCGAGATTGCTGAAGCTGAATCCTCTGGATTCACATTTGGCTGGCACGGATAATAAGTTTCATGGAGGCCATTTTTCATGGGTAAGAATAGATATATTTTCTCTTAAATTATCAATGGTTACTTGCTACATAAATGATTTGATGCTAAGTAAACTTAGTTATATTTGTAGTCTGACTTGTGGCGTTCCTTCTTTGCCTAGCTGTTCAATTAGCTCTTTTCCTGTGATGAGATTTCATGTTTAATGGAGGGAGTGTGTTACTCGACATAATTTTGATGTTTCTATAATAAATTACTAATCCCTGGCTTTTCCATTAGTCTTAGCTCTTTTCTGAGAATGCTTCTCTTGTATCCTATGAAATATAGTTAGTGGAAGAATTCAGACAGCATATATGAATTTTCTTTCTGAATGTTAAGCTTCTATTTTTTTGGCTAGCTATTTGAAATGTCCCAAGTTCTAATAGATTTAGTCATTATTACTGAATGCTAAACTATGTAGGGTTCTTACCGCAGGGTATTCCTTCAAATTATTTTCTGTGTGATATTGATGATATTTTATTTGATTTTATTTCATTAGTCTTTTTTTTTTTTTAGTAGAATAGATAATTAATTATTTTATTTCATTTCATTAGTAAGAGATGAGAGATGTTGGATTCTCGTGCTGATTCTTGTATCTTGCTTATTGATGATGATCTGATCCTCAGCCTCTCTTTGAAATTTTTAATTTTTACCTTATCTAGTAAAAGTTTCAAATTCTATCAGAATATGTAGTGGTCCATCTTTGTTCTCATCATCACCATGGAAAAAAACCACCTCGCGTCATAAAATTTCCTTTTCTAATCTTGGTCCTAAGTTTGATGGTCCACTTTTACTAACATTACAAGGGAAATGAGAGTAAAAAAAAATTTATGTGTGCGTGTATTTTACAAGAGAAGCTGAAGGTGTTCAATTAACTTCTCTGTGGCCGAAATTTCTTGCGCAAATAAGACTCGGCAACTGACACAAATGCATCAAATAGCTGCTTGTTGCAACTTCATTGCTAAGCAAGTTTTCATTTTCACAAGCCAATCATTTTTCATTAGTTTGTCTGGATGAACTTAACGTGCCTTTGATCTACAGGTGACCGAAAATGGTAAACAAGAACGTCATTTAGTCGCAACAGTGGGCAAGTTCAGCGTAATATGGGACTTCCAGCAAGTGAAGAACAGTGCACATGCGTGTTACCGAAATCAGCAAGGCCTTAAGAGCTGTTACTGTTACAAGATTGTGTTAAAAGATGAGTCCATTATTGAGAGTCGATTCATGCACGATAAGTTTGCCGTTACTGACTCCCCAGAAGCACCACTTGTGGTGGCAACCCCTATGAAAGTCAGCTCCATCAGCCTCTCTGGGAAAAGATGAATTTGCTTTACCAGTTTCAAGCATCTTCGTTGTGTCCTAAGCTGTAGTAGCAAGATTGCTAAAATCTGATATCATTGTCACTCGTAATTATATTTTTTCCTTGCTTTTCTTTCCATTTGTATCTCTTGCTGCCTTTCTGCTTCAGCTTCTCGATCTGTTTTACTTGCGTTGCTAGGTGTAAATCTCGATAGGATAAAGTTGTGGTTTTTACTATTGTATCAGAGATATTTGTCCATATTTAAAGTGAGTTTCTCGATTGTTTGATCTTTCTTGTTGGATTTATAGTTTCTTGTTTTTTTTTTTTCAATGACTACATTATGCATACCATAATTGGACTCGAATTCAAGTTGGCTGAGTGAAGAAATTTTCTCCTATATGAGTAGGAGTGTTTTCCTTAGATCAGTCTAAATCCAACCACTATTGGTGATCCTGATAATGGATGAATCAAGGATTGGTGAGATGTTTCAGTCTATGAAATGGACTGAAGAAGTGACGTTGTAACGATTGACTTGTTAGCAGAGGGTAAGAATGTTTCGGAAGTGGAGGATTTTAATTTGTTTGCAAAAGTGTTTTCGACAAGATCAACTAATTGCAAAGCTGTTACAGGAGCACTAATGACTGCTTGGAATAAAAATGTCTCTTGGGTTCAAGTGATTGAGTTGTCCTCCAACCTATTCCAATTTCGTTTTAAGGATGAAGATCAACTCAAGTTTGTCTTTGATGGGTGCCTTGGCTCTTTAATGACAGTTTGTTGTTGTTTAAGCGTTGTCTGGGTAGTACTAATCCTATTGATATTCAGTTTGACTGGTGTGCTTTTTGGGTGCACACCAGTCAAATGGGCGAATAAAATCAGTGTCTTTATTCAACATGGTGATGACAACTTCGATGGAGGGGAAGCACAAGGCAGATTTATGCGAGTTAGAATATTGGTGAATATTACAAAACTAATCCTTTGAGGTTCCATGCTACAAATTGATTCTCACAAGAAAGAGTGGGTTAATTTCAAATGAGTTCCTCTGTTTTGTCATTTGTGCGGTGTCATTGGTCATAATTTTTGCATGTGCCCACTATGTCTACAACAACACAGATATGTTCCCCAAGGTGGCTGGCTTCAAGCAAGGCCTATGGTGACTATTTAGTTGAATAGAATGTGAACGAAATATATTTCTTCTTACTTCTTACCTCACAATAGAAGTATATATAAAAAATAAATTACAAGAGTCTTGAATAAACTAAAATCCTGTACAACCTAGAGTTCTATTACAGATAGATACATATTAATTATAATATATTATACACTAATTAGATGACTCGCACTAACACTCCCTCTCAAGTTGGCGCATACATAACGATCATGTCCAACTTGCTTAGTGAGTCATAAAATGCCTTCTTGGAAATTCCTTTTGGTGAGCACATCTACAAGTTGCTTTTCAATGGGAACAAAAGGGAAGCTAATGAGTTTGGCATCTAGCTTCTCTTTTATAAAATGACGATCAACCTCTATATGCTTAGTGCAATCATGTTATATTGGATTTTGTGATATATCAATAGCTGTCCGACTGTCGCAATACAATTGCATAGTACTGTTGAGTTCGAAACCCAAATCAAATAGCAAACTTCTTATCCACAACAATTCACAAACCCCATGAGTCATACCTCTATACTCAGCCTCAGCACTAGATCGCACAACAACTTTTTGCTTTTTACTTTTTACTTTTCCATGTAACCAAATTACCTCCCATAAAGGTAAAGTAACATAATATTGACCTTCTATCTGTAATATTTCATGCACAATCTGCATCTGTGAAGCCACAAACTTCAAGAGGATTGTTGTGTTTAGAGAACATTACTCCTCTCCTTGGAGCTGACTTCAAGTACCTTAAAATTCTCACAACTGCATCCATGTGACTCTCTCTCAGGTTATGCATGAACTGACTTACCACACTTACTGCATATGCAGCATTTGGTCTAGTACATGCCAAATAAACTAGGCGCCCAACCAACATTTGATAGCGAACTCGATCAGTTGATACTTGATCTTGATACCTTACTAGACAATAGTTTTGCTCAATAGGAGTGTCAATAGGTTTACAATCCAACATACATATCTCAGTTAGTAGGTCAAGAATATACTTGCTTTGACATAGAAAAATTCCTTCGCTCCCCCTAGCTACCTCAATCCCTAAGAAGTACTTTAGTTCACCCAAATTCTTCATCTCGAACTCAAAGGCTAGCTATCTCTTTAATTTATCCATCTCAACAGCATCATCTCCAATAATTACCATATCATCAATATAAATAATTAGAGCTGTTATTTTCCCTTGTTGATGTTTAAGAAACAGCGTGTGGTCTAAATTACTTTGTCTGTAACCAACCTTCTGCATGAACTGTGAAAACCTTCCAAATCAGGCTCAATGGGATTGCTTGAGACCATACAAAGACTTCCTCAATGTACATACAAAATTACCAGGAGAAGCAGCTACATACCCAAGTAAAAGACTCATGTACACCTCCTCGATTAACTCTTCATGAAGGAACACATTTTTGACATCAAACTATCGAAGTGGCCAGTTTAAGTTTGCGACAAGCGAAAATAGAACCCAAATAGTATTCATTTTGGCAACCAGAGCAAAAGTCACATCGTAGTCTACACCATACGTCTAAGTGAACCCTTTTGCTACAAGGCAGGCTTTATACCAATTCACAGATCCATCAGCAATATGTTTCACAGTAAACACCTGTCGACAACTAACTACCTTCTTGCCTTGTGGTGGAGGCACAAGTTGCCAAGTATCGTTCTTCTGTAATGCCTTCATCTCTTCCTCTATTGTCTTTCTCCATTTTGGGTCTCACAATGCATCCTGCACTTTGTCAGGTCTGATACATCATATATTTGATTTAAAAATGATTCATATGGCTTAGACAATATTTTAGTGGGCATGTAGTTGGCTACGGGATATTTTAATTTTGCATGGATATTTGATTCATATCTTTTGGCTGGTTGACCCCGAGTAGATCTATTTGGTAACATATACTGTCTAACACTAGACTCAATGCTATTAGTATCAATAGATGTACATACCTCAGATGAGAGACATTCAGTAATAAGGAGTTGTTGATCAAGGGTATGAGTGATGCCTGAGGAACAACAGTGTCTTCAGTTTCATTTTTAGTGAGCGGAACTAGTGCTTGGATACTTGGAGCATCTGTTTTTTTGACTACTAGATTCAATGGGTTAAGAATCTCAACTGGACCCATTGAAATATCAGTAGGTGATTCTTCTAATTCCTCCCCTCACCATGATACAGTTCTTCGAAATATGAATTCTCCCCCTGACGAGCAATATCAGGTGAGAAAAAATAATTCATGTCCTCAAAGAAGGTAGCATCTATAGTGACATAATACTTTCTGGTCGGTGGATGGAAGCACTTGTATCTTTTCTGATAACCTCCATAACCAACAAACACACATTTAATTGCCCGGGCCTCTAACTTAGACTTTTAATTTTTAGGAACATGTACAAAAGTAACACAACCAAATACACGGTCAGGGAGATTATAGAATGATAACAAGGATACATGAGATGCGAGAACCTAAAAGGGAATGTGTCCGTGAATGACACTAGATGGGAGACGATTGATGAGGTGGGCGGAAGCTTGTACAACATCGCCCTAAAGATATTTTGGCATATGGGCACTAAATAGGAATGCACGAGCTATATCAAGTAAATGGCGATTTTTTCTTTCGGACACTCCATTTTGTTCTGGTGTTTGTGGGCAAGTAGTTTAGTAAACAATCTCATGTGTTTTGAAAAAATATTGAAAAACTCGATTAACATATTCTCTCCCATTGTCATAATGTAGGACTCTAATGATGCTATTGTATTGTGTTTTAACACGAGTACGAAAATTTTGAAAAACTAGAAAAACTTCATCTTTGGTTCTAAGAAGAGTAACCCATGACAATCTTGTACAGTCATCAATAATCGATACAAAATACCTCATATTCGATACAGTGAGCTCTCTAAACAGTCCTTAAACATCAAAATGAATTAATTCAAAATGGATAACACTTTTATTAGAAATACTAGGAGAATAAGTAATACGATGGCTCTTGGCCAAAACACATGTCTCATAACGTAAAACAGACTCACTAACACCAATAAACAAAATAGGCATAGATTTTTTCATAAGACTAAAAGATGGATGCCCTAAGCGGTGATGCCACAACCAAATTTCACTTAGCTTGTCAGAACTCGAAGTCAATGCGGTGCGAAACTGTGCTCCTGGTTTCTCCCTTGTGTAGTTCTGATCTAGGCAGAACAATCTGCCCCTCAGATACCCTTGATCAATTATTTTTTTGATAAGAAGATCCTGAAAAATTACATACATAGAATAGATGTTATAGAACATTTAGATTCAGTATTTAATTGTGGGACAAATATTAAGTGATGAGATAAGTCAGGTACATATAAAAGATTATAAAGCTATAAAGTTGGAGCAATACAGACTGACCCCTTTCCTAAGACAGGAAAAACCTCACCGTTAGCATTCGTAACATAAGACACTAGTGGGAAAGATAACTCAATAAAATAAGATTTATCATAAGTCATATGATCATACACACCAGAATTAATAATCCAAGTATTAGACCCAACAAAGTGAGAAACTTTTAAGGCCATACCAATTTTACCACGACCAACTATTGAAGCATAGGGGTACCTCCACATATCACATGATGATCATGTCCAGTTACTCCATAAAAATCTGATTCTTGGACTACTTGCACCACAGCTGCTTTCACTTTAGGACGATAATTTTGCCTTTTAGGTTTCAAGTGCGGGTTCAGTTTCTAACAAGTATCTCTAATATGCCCAGTTTTATTGGAATAAAAGCATTGAGGATGAGGGCGGTTGGCAAAGCCTGGTGGAAATCCTTGCTGATGAAGTGGAACTGAACTCTGCTGCTGGAGGAAAGGTGCTTTTGATTTGGCTTGAATGGCTAGACTAGATAATTCAACCTATGCTTGATTAAGACTTTTTTACTGAGATTCGTCCTTACGAATGTATGTAAAAGATGTGGTCAAGTTCGGAAGGTTTGACATTCAGAGCAATTAGCCCTTGGTACTATTATGTTTCGTATCAAGTCTTCTTAAGAATGCATGAACTTGCTCATTTTCCTTTTCTTTCTGGTACCATATAAGGTCATCCTAATTTTTAATTTTGCACGGACATTTTTGATCAATTTCAGCCTATATATTCTTCAGCTTGGTAAAAAACATACACTAGTTGCCCATTCTATTGCATGCTGACAGCTTTGCACATTAATTCGTGGACTTGTATAAAGTCAGATTCATTAGTGTAGGGGTCTCCCAAAGTCTTCCATATGGCCTCAACTGTGTCACACTCTTCCACCATCTGTAGTACATCATTGGAGATGGCTCTAAATAGAATAGACATTACGAGGCCTTCATTATCTTCCCACTTGTATAGGCCTCCACATCATCTTCACGAGGAGCCTTGATTATTCTAGTGACATGTCCCATCTTGTGCATCTCACGGAGATAAACAAACATAACCCTTCATGTACGAAAGTTGGTACCACCGAAAGAGCCACCTTTTGAAATATTGACAGAGACTTCAAATTTTGGAAATTTTGTTGTCTTAGAACTCTGATTTTCTCTTAAATCTTTCATTGAAACAGACAATAATAATATGTAGCGAAATAAAAGTCACCTTTTTTTTTACCGTTGACTGTTGATTGGTGAATGGGCTATTTGGGTTGGTGAGTAGGCTGTTTGGGCCACAAGCTTAGGGAATGGGCTACGATTTGTGAAGGTTGTTTATTAGTTGATGGGCTAGGGTTTGTGAAGGTTGTTTGTTGGGAATGGGCTGTGGGCTCTCTAGTGAGGAATGGGCTGATGGGCTTAGGGTTATGGCAGCTTAGGGTTATGGGCTAGGGTTTAGAAATGGAGGCAGAAACCAATGGAGGCAAATTTGAACTGGTGGAGGTAGACAGCGAATGACAGGCGGCCTGAATTGGTAAAGGACAGGCGCGGGAGAGACTGCGCGGGACAGCCATGGAAGAGACTGTGCGAGAGAGACGGCAGCGACCCTGACAGGTGATGGCGGCAACACTGACAGGTGATGACGACGACACTAATAGGAGACGAAGAAAAAAGACAAAGTCCCTTTTTGAACCTTCGCTCTGATGCCAAGTTGAATAAAATGTGAATGAAATATATTTCTTCTTATTTCTTAACTCACAATAAAGGTATATATATAGAAAATAAATTACAAGAGTCCTGAATAAACTAAAATCCTGTAAAGTTTAGAATTTTATTACAAATAGACACATATTAATTACAATATATTATATACTAATTACATGAATCACACTAATATATTTCTTATTCTATGGTGTCTAAGGGTCGTCTGATTGGTGATGTTTTAGATAGTAACCGGCAAGCATGGAACGTAGGGGGAAGCTGGAAAAGGAAAGGATTAATGAGCGAAGATTTGCCTCATAATAGCCGGCGGGTAGTACACAGTTTAAAGGAGCATAATTCTGGTAATTTCGCAGCTGCTATTCATAATCCAAGCCCAGACATTAATGCTAGCTTGCCAGCTGTACAAGTGGTGGATTCTACATGTGATCAAGTGATTCAACCACCACTAAAGTCAAGAAGATTAGGTGTCTTGGACAAAGCCCAATCAACTCTTTGGGTCATGATAATAATTTAGTTGATGGTGGATTCCAACTTTTTTCCAATCCAATTGCTGAACTGATTGCCTTGGAATAATAGGTTTTTCTATGCGATTTCACTTTTTTCTTTTCTTGCAGTACAACTTCATTTTGATACTAATTTTTTATATTTTTGCACTTCAAGCTTTCTTTTTTCTTGTTGTTCTAGAACTTTCATAGCCTGTCGAAGTTTGTCCTCAAACTCGTAAAGGCAGAGCTCCATGTTAGTGACCTTGGAGTCTTAGAACAAGCTCAAACGGAATGCCCTCTATAAGGATACGAAAACCATCTAATTTTATAGATGATTGGTGGATGAATTTGCCTTGATCGCTCCTCCGACATGGTTTCCGAGCCCTAAAAATATTTCTCTGTCGATTCCATTGGAGCCCTATCTATAATTGCTCACGTCGCCTATAGGATGTCTTAGTACCTCGATAAACTACAAGTGCAGGAATTTTCTTCATATTTTTAATTTTAAAATATGATTTGGATTATTAATAGAGGGATTAAGAAATAAGTATTCCATTGTATCTGTTTTGGGTTTGAGCATTGCTCTTGTCTTGTACTCTTTTGATGGGTCTTAATTAGTTGGCATATGGCATTGGCTGCTATCTTTTGGGTTGTTTATTAGTGTACTAACGTAATAAATATTTTTATCTTCATATAATACCAAATAAAATGGAGCTTATGGGTAATTTCTCTACCTTAAGGAGTCGGAGGCTAGTGTATTAAGGTATTATCATGACATTCCAGCAATTCATTCTTAAAATCAAAGCTATATACATTTATGGATTTACACGCATGTAATTAATATGGAAAACTCACCCTTTAAAAACCACTTGGAAATTTGCATTGTGGAAAACTTTATTGGCATTTTTGTTAGGTTAAGATATTGACATTAAACTTCTTATTAAGACAATGTGTTAGTTGAACTGTTTTTGTAGTATGTGATAGTTTTTTTCAATAAAGGTTATAGTTAGCAGTTTTCAGTGAGTGCACCGAGACATCCCAACTAGGTTGGCACCTCCTTAGCACCTTCTTCATGAAACCGCTCAACTATTAATATTATTAAATAACAATAAAATTTAAATTACAAATAAATGTTCTCAACAGAACCTGTAATTAGGTTTGTTGTTCGCATCTGAATGGATAAATGAAGTAGCGAAAGATGGGGCATTCCACCACCAAGTCGCTGTACATAAACTAGGAGCCCTAGAAGCTAAACTGTCAGCTGCAGCATTACCCTCCCTGTAAATATGTGAGCAGTGGAACTCCATGTTGGTTATTTTATCTAAACAATCCGCCCAAGCAGAATACCATCTCCAAGGTACCGAAGATGATCGAGTATGAAAGAGAGCGACAACATATGTTGAGTCTGATTCCAACCATAGTCGCCTCCATCGAAATTGATATGCATATCTCACCGCCTGAATGGCTGCCGCTAGTTCAGCCTCAAAAGCATAAGATACTCCAAGTGGAATACAGAAACAACCCTTAACAAATGATCTGGAAGTTCTAAAAATACCTGCACAACCAGATAATCCTGGTGCTCCAAAAGCAGCACCATCTATATTAACTTTTATCCAACCCGAAGGCGGTGGCCTCCAAATGACCTCTATAATCCTTGGAGCCCGTCGTGGTATGCCTTGTATTCGAAGACGCTTAAGTACTTGTAGGTCGTCCACAGTATTTCTCATGGAACCGCCCTGTGATAGACTCGCTTCACGAATAAAACGCCATACTGTGGCAAATGCTGACCTCAGAGTTGTCTTTTTGTTGTTAAACCGATAATCATTCCTAGTATTCCAAATCACCCAGATTACTGAGACGATTCCTGTTTTCCATAAATTAGCGAGCTGTGATCCAAACTCTATTGACATTGAAGTCTTCCATAAGTTTAGGATAGTGGAATCTGTGCATGGTCGTCTGCCAAAGAAGAAGCATAGGAGGTCCCAAAGTGCACCTGCAAAATGACAACTTAAAAAAAGATGTGACATAGTTTCCTCATTAGATCCACATAAAGAGCAACGAGAAGGGAAAAATTGTCCCCTCTTTTTTAACTGACAGTCCGTGGGAAGTTTATTTTGAATTGCACGCCATAACAAAATAGATCTTGATGGCGGTATGTAAGGAGCCCAAATAGCCTTACCCCAAATCTTGCGTTCCCCAACCATACGTAATGAATCATAAGCCTCTCTAGTTGTAACATCTCCCTTAATTGAGCTTGTCCAAACTCTTATGTCCGAACTAATCCCAACCACTGTTGACTGAATTTCTGAGACAATATCTGGATAGGAGACCATAAATTGTTGAGGCAGATGCCATCCGTCCTCGCTAAGGTAGTCCCCTACTACTGAATGTATCGGGGGATCTACAGGGGGGTTGTCCAACCTATCAATTAAAGGAGTACCTAACCAGTTGTCCGTCCAAAACTTTACTGTAGAATTTAATCCAACTAACCACCTGGATTCCTCCAGGAGGGTTAAATAGTGAGGTCGCAAACCAGGCCAAATTGATGAGCAGACATAATAGTTCCGTGGAAAGTCATTTTTATTTAGATATCTACCACGTAAGTAAAGCAGAGTGTGAGAAGTCCCTGTGATTACTCTCCAGGCAAACTTTCTTAGCATGGCTTCATTTAAGAGACGAAGATGTGATAGTTGTTTGATCATTTATTTTACTCACAAAGTCTAGATATTCTTAGGTAGAAAGAGAAAGAGGAATTATAGTAAAAGCCCAGACATCAACCGTGTTTTACAGGCATAAGTTTCTCGGTGCAAATAAAAATTGTGAACAAGATGAAAAAAAATTTCTACTGAATTTGATTGTTAACCTGGTCAGTTGGATTTTAGGTACGAATTATCAAGACCATTAGTAGCTAGCCAAAGTGCTACTTTGGTGTTGGATGTTGTACGGTGTGTTTAGGCACAAACTGTTGCTAACTTTTATCTTGCTTTTGAATATAATCTGACTGTAATACCTGTCATAAACAAAATTAATCAGTCAATCAATGACCCTGATTGGATTTAGGCTCTACTGAAGTCAAGGTTTGATCTTGTACCAAGCAAAGCTCTTCTAACATCTGCATAAACAGAACAAGGTCTTTAGAATATCTTTCCTAATGTCATAGAATGCATACTGCCACCCTCCTCCTGTGAAAAAACACTCAAATGTGAGGATGCTTTATTGGATGCCTGCTCTGTTGAATACCTAGGAATCATACTCATATACCATGTTGTAGCAACTAGTGAAGCTTATGAAGTTTTGGATGTTGGAATCATGTATCCTGAGTTTATTCCTACAAGGGTCCTATTTACTGGGTGTTAGATATATATTAATTGTGATTAGCTATATATAACTAATTAGCTTAATTATAGGGATCTTAATTAAATAGTTTCCTAAGATATAATCCTAACTTTGTGTATATATATGTGTATTATTTTTCAATAGAATTAAGAGAAACAATTCTATTCAATCTTGAATAACATGGTATCAGAGCATTAGGGTTACAAAGTTGGGATTTTTTTTTTTCGTTCAAACTAGGGTTTGGTTTTGGGTAAACACAAATTAGGGTTTAGTACATTTTTAGGTTCCAATTTGGGACACCCTTTTAGAGTGAACTTTTACTCTCACCGCCGGCACAGGGAGGAAGCCCAGCTGCCGATCGGTAAAACCCCAGATTTCGGTGACCAGACGAGCCGCGAGAGGTCCTCACGCGCCACCGCTAGTTTCTGCAATCTTCCCACATGTCGGCTCGTGACGGTACGTCTCTTCCAGAAATCTTCTCCGATCGTCCTCGTGTTGCTCGCCGGCGTTTCCCTGTGTCGTCTTTGGTGGTTCGGCACTCATTGGTTTAGGTTTGGGTTTTGGCCAATTTTGTGTTCCTATTCACTGCTTTTTTTTTTTCCCGCTGCCTTGTTGGATTTTGTTTGTTTGCTTGTTCGCTGTCTTGTTGTTTGTAGGAGTTATGACTGAAAAGAAATCTAGTGTTGTGTGTTACTATTGTCGCAAACCAGGACATACGAAACATGACTGTAGAAAGCTTCAGTATAAGAATCAAAAAGGTCACTTGGCCCATATTGCATCCACTTATGATACTTTCGAAAAATCGGCTCTTATCTCTGCAGATGAATTTACCAAGTTCTCACAGTATTAAGAATCACTAAAGTCTTCATCACCTTCTGTCACTGTTATTGCCGATTCAGGTAAACCAAATGCGTGTTTTATTTCCTCATCTTCCAAATAGGTTATTGATTCTGGTGCCACAGATCATATGACAAGTAATTATAGCCTCTTTTCTACTCTTCAGTCACATACTTCCACCTCTACTATTACCTTAGCGATGGATCACCGTCTTGTGTTCTTGGGTCTGGCACAATCACTCCTACTCCTTTGCTTCCTTTGTCGTCTGTCTTAAATTTACCTAACTTATCCTTTAATTTGATTTCTGTAAGTCAACTTACTCGCAATCTTAACTGTTGCATCTCATTCTTTCCTGATCATTGCTTATTTCAGGATCTTATGACAAAGAAGATTATTGGTAAAGGACATGAATCTGGAGGCCTCTACATTCTTGACACACCAATACCGAAATCTGTTGCTTGCTCTGGTGTAACCTCTCCCTTCGAGGCACATTGTAAACTGGGTCATCCATCTCTTCCTTTACTCAAGAAGCTTTGTCCTCAGTTTAGTAAGGTGTCTTCATTAGACTGTGAGTCTTGTCAGTTTGTAAAACATCATCGTCTTAGTTCAAGTCCAAGAGTTAATAAACGTGCTAGTGTTCCTTTTGAATTAGTTCATTTTGATGTTTGGGGTCCTTGTCCTATTTTGTCTAAACCTGGATTTAAGTATTTTGTTACTTTTGTGGATGATTATTCTTGTGTCACTTGGTTATATTTAATGAAGAGTCGCTCTGAGTTGTTTTCTATTTTTTGTGCATTTTGTGCTGAGATTAAAACTCAATTTAATGTTTCAATTCGTACTTTGCGAAGTGATAATGCTAAAGAATATACATCCGCTTTGTTCCAATCTTATATGGTTCAAAATGACATGCTTCATAAAACTTCTTGTGTTGATACTCCATCTCAAAATGGAGTGATAGAACGTAAGAACAAACATCTTCTTGAAACTGCACGTGCCTTATTAATTCAAATGAATGTTTTTAAACCTTTTTGGACAGATGCAGTTTCAACAGCATGTTTTCTTATTAATCGCATGCCCGCATCTGTTCTTCATGGTGAGATTCCTTACAAAATATTGTTTCCTAATAAGTCACTATTTTCGATTGACCCTAAGATATTTGGTAGCACTTGTTTTGTTCGGGATGTTCGTCCGTATGTTACTAAATTAGATCCCAAGTCTTTGAAGTATATCTTCCTTGGTTATTCTCGTCTTTAGAAATGTTATAGATGTTATTGTCCTTAGTCTTAACAAATATCTTGTCTCAATTGATGTTACCTTCATGGAAGACACACCCTATTTTTTGTCTTCTCTACCTCCCGCACGTCAGGGGGTGGATGATGATTTGTTAGTCTATTCTATCACATCATTTGAACCTGTCTCGGATCTAGCTCCTGTCAAGCCTCCTATTATTCAAGTCTACTCTAGACATAGACCTTCTGATTCATGTCCTGCACCTGCTCCTTCGTCTTCAGATCCAGTCATGAGCGATGATCTTCCTATTGCATTACGCAAAGGTAAACGTCAATGTACTTATCCTATTTCTTCTTTTGTTTCTTATAACTACTTGTCATCTTCTTCTTGCTCTTTATTGCCTCTCTTGATTCTATTTCTATCCCTAAAACTGTTCACGAAGCCATATCTCATCCTGATTGGCATCATGCAATGATAGAGGAAATGAATGCTTTAGATGACAATGGTACTTGGGACTTGGTTGATTTACCTTCGAGGAAACGAGCTATAGGATGCAAATAGGTGTTCACAGTTAAAGTTAATCCGGATGGGTCAGTTGCTCGACTAAAGGCCCGTCTTGTTGCTAAGGCATATGCCTAAACCTATGGAGTGGACTATTCTAACACTTTCTCTCCTGTTGCTAAATTGACCTATGTTCGGTTGTTTATTTCTATGGCAGCTACTTATAATTGGCCTTTGCATCAACTAGATATCAAGAATGTTTTTCTTCATGGCGATCTTCAAGAAGAGGTGTATATGGAGCAACCTCCTGGTTTTGTTACTCAGGGGGAGTCTGGGCGAGTTTGTCGTCTCCGCAAATCTCTGTATGGTTTGAAACAGAGTCCTCGTGCTTGGTTTGAAAATTTTAGTCAAGCTATAGAATGGTTTGGTATGATGAAAAGCAAGTCTGACCATTCAGTGTTCTACAAACAATCAGAAGCTGGTATCATTCTTTTAGTTGTGTATGTGGATGACATTGTTATTACTGGAAGTGATACTACGAGAATTTCATCTCTTAAGTCTTTCCTGCATACTCAATTTTACACAAAGGATTTAGGGATGCTAAAGTATTTCTTGGGTGTTGAAGTCACAAAGAGTAAAAAATGTATCTTTTTATCTCAGAGAAAATATGTTCTTGACTTATTAACTAAGACAGGAAAATTGGGAGCAAAGCCTTGTAGTGCTCCAATGAATCCGAACATCCACCTTACAGGATATGGAAAACTATTTAAAGATGCTGAGAGATATCGAAGGTTGGTTGGAAAGTTGAATTACCTTACCGTGACTCGTCCAGACATTGCATATTCGGTCAGTGTTGTTAGTCAATTTATGTCATCCCCAACAGTTCACCATTTGGCAGCGTTAGAGCAAATTTTGTGTTACTTGAAAGGAGCACCTGGACGTGGTATCTTGTATGCAAATTATGGGCACACTCATATTGAATGTTTTTCAGATGTAGATTGGGCAGGTTCCAAAGTGGATAGAAGATCCACATCAGGCTATTGTATTTTTGTTGGAGGAAATTTGGTCTCATGGAAGAGTAAGAAGCAGAATGTTGTGTCACGATCGAGTGCAGAGTCAGAATATAGGGCTATGGCACAGTCTGTGTGTGAGATAATGTGGATATATCAGCTCTTGAATGAAGTAGGTCTTAAAACTTCAGTACCAACAAAATTGTAGTGTGATAACCAAGCTGCTCTTCATATTGCTTCTAATCCTGTGTTTCATGAGCGAACTAAACACATTGAAATTGATTGTTATTTAGTCCGCTAGAAAATTCAACAAGGTTTGATTTCTACAGGATATGTGAAGACTGGAGAACAACTAGGAGATATCTTCACGAAAGCTTTAAATGGGGTTCGGGTTGATCTTTGTAACAAGTTGGGCATGATTAATATCTATGCTCTAACTTGAGGGGGAGTGTTAGCTGTGTATATTAATTGTGATTAGCTGTGTATTAGGTATATATAACTAATTAACTTAATTATAGGGATCGTAATTAAATAGTTTCCTAAGATAGAATCCTAGCTTTGTGTATATATATGTGTATTATTTTTCAATGAAATTAAGAGAAACAATTCTATTTAATATTGAATAACACTGGGCAAGTAAATTTAAATTTTAAAACTCTGTATATGTTATTCTTCTCCTTTATAACATGTTACACTCATCTCTATTTTTGTTTGTAACATGATACAACCACTTTTTATGTATATGTAACATGTTATATTTATCTTTATTTTGTATGCAACATATTACATTAACTTTATATTTATATGTAACATATTACATCCATCTCTAGCAGGGTCGCTGAAGATCCAATAAGAATGTAACATGTTACATCGAACTTTATCTATTTTACATCTACCTCTATATTTGAATGCAATATATTACATTCCCATCCTATGAGGTTGCAGGAGCTCAAGTACAATTTCTAATAGTGTTACTGAAGCTCCGGTGAAGTTATTGGTAAAGTCACTAGAGCTCTGGTAAGGAAATTGGGTTTGATTTTTGAATGGTTTTGATTTTGGTATCTATGTCATATCAATATGTAAATGGTCATAAACCAATGTTTTTTTTTTCCTTAATCTTTTCTATATCAAAGTAGAGGAGCGATTCCACATTTTGGGCAATTAACTTTGTATGATTATAGTTGGAGAAAGAGAGCTTTGACATTGTAGTCCTTCACATCGTCGCTTCTTGTTGTTTTTTTGCTTGATGTAAAGATACCTCCTTGGTTCAAACCTGTATATTACTTTATGATGATGCATTACGAAAATATTTTGTATTCTTTTTGAGTTATCATTTGTTGATATTGAATTGGACTTTATAGTCATAAGTTACATGTTTCTTGTGGTTCATTTTTTTTAACAGTCACATACACCTCTATCATGTTACATACACGCATTTGCTGAATGTTATATACACTTCTGTCATTATATGTAATATGTTACATACACCTTTGTCATTGTATGTAACATGTTACATACACCCCTCGTTATATGTAATATGTTACATACATCTCTGTTGAATGTTACATACACATCTATCATTTATGTAACAGATTAGGTACACCTCTATCACTGTATGTAACACATAACATACTTATTCGACGAGATCGTTGGAGCTCCGATGATGCTATCGGTAGAGTCGTTGAAGGTTCGGTCAATTTACAAGCAGAGTTTCTAGAGCTCCGGTATATTTGTTTCTTAGCCCTAAAAGACATTTTAGTAATTTGTATGATTTTTATGTAATTAAAACTCACAATTTTGGACATATTTTTGCTAGGTTTAGAAAGTGTTAGCTTACAATTTAAATGTAAGCTATTTAAGCCCAAATGTCTAGTTGCCGACCAAACCAATGATCTAATTGTAATTCCATCAACTCAACTCTCCTTAGGCAAGTAATATGAGGAAATTTCATCCAAGTTTTTTAAGCGCCAAAGCCATGTCCGAAGGTTGGCTAGAAGTGTACATATGCCAAGTTCAAGTAATAAGGCTCAAGGTGAAGATTTAGATGGTCATGATTGTTTTTTGAATAAGGGTGTTGAAATAATTTGAAACTCTCATGTGGAGAACAATTCTAAATGGGTGAAGGACATCGGCCCCAAACGGCTCTTCTCTGAAGGAGAATGTTAGTTTGGAACTATCAAGTGTGGGGAACTTCGTGGCAGTTCAAGAACTTAAGGAATTTATACAATTACTTTCCTCATCCTTAGTGATATTGTTAGAAACTAAACATCAGGTGGGGGATTTACAACACTTGAAACGTGTTTTTGAGCTACTAAATTTGTATGGTGTGGATTCTAATAATACTAGTGGAGGTCTTTGTTCGTTATAGAGTAATGACATTGAGGTGACTATTCGACTATTAACCTCATATTTTATTGAGTTCTTGCCTACAAATTCTGAGTGAGATTTTTCATGGGTATGTTTTGGAATGTACGCTAGCTGTGATGACATTGTTAGACAACTAGAAAAGAAATGCTGATTATAATACCTACAAGCAGTATTATACCTTGTGAAACTTCTTGCTGGAATTGGGGCAGCAAGATCAAGTTGGGTTTGATTAATATTCTGGAAAGAAAAATTTGCATAAGGTAGGTGAGGGAAGGATATTAGAACACCTGCTACCTCCACGCGGTAGTGGCTCAACGGTGCCATCGTGCACTGGTGGCAGGATTGGAAGACGCAAACGGTGGCTAGCACAAGGGTAGAGTAGATTTGGGCAGAATTGTTGAAGCTTATTTCTTGGATTTATTGAAGTCAGAGGCTTCTTGTGGAGATAATTTATTGGATACTCTTGTCCCCACACGTGTCCCCCT
Organism: Elaeagnus macrophylla; assembly: GCA_029378325.1. Taxonomy (NCBI): domain Eukaryota; kingdom Viridiplantae; phylum Streptophyta; class Magnoliopsida; order Rosales; family Elaeagnaceae; genus Elaeagnus; species Elaeagnus macrophylla. Next base: position 16,009,739 of record CM055644.1, on the reverse strand, counting down.
TGAGCACAACAATCAACTTTTGAGAAGACTTACCTTTTCTGAAATTAAATCAACTCTGTTCCCTTCTTTGCTACCAGCCCCAATGGTTTGTCTGCTTTATAGGTTTTTTCGCTATGGTACTCTTTCTTTTGCCGACAACTACACTTATATTGTTCTTCTACCAAAAGTGGATTCGACATATGTCACAATTAAGAACAATTAGTTGTTCTTTACAAGATTATTGCAAAAATTCTCATCAATCGATTCAGTGGGATGATTTTTGATGCTATTAGCTGCATTTAAAGCGCATTCATTCCTAAGCGTCATATAATTGACAATATTTTGGTTACTCATGAATTGTTACATGCTCTAAAAAATAAAAGACAGGTAAACAATAATTTATGCTTTTGAAGCTGGATATGAGTAAAGTATATGATATGATGGAGTGAGGTTTTTTTGCAAGCAATGACGTTGAAACTTGGGTTTAGGGACCGTTGAGAGAAATGGATAATGGCTTGTGTGACTAGTGTATCTTACTCTTGTGTTATAAATGGTGAACATTCTAGGTTTTTAGGACCTCATTGGGGATTGAGGCATGGTGACCCACTGTCTCCCTTTCTATTCTTGATTTGTGCTGAGAGGTTGTCCTATATGCAAAAGGAGGAGAATATTGGGGCTATTAATGGGTTCAAGGTGAGTCAAACAAGCCATCCTGTGTCTCATTTATTTTTTGCAGATGATTTTCTTATATTTTATAAGAGTGACATTGGTGAGGTGGAGTGGTTGAGGTTGGTATTGGTGGAGTATAAACGATTGTTAGGTCAATCTGTCAATTTTTATAAGTCAAGCCTTTTTTACAATTCAAAAACTTCATCCTTACTCTTATATGTTTGACAAATATTTGGGTCTTCTGGCGCTGTTTAGGAGAAATAAAAGGGCTCAGATGAATTATATTTTGGATATGGTTCATATTAAGCTGTAAAATTGGGCTTGTCGATTGCTCTCTTTGTCTGGTAAGGAGATTCTTTTGAAATCTGTTGCTTGCACAATGTCCAACTATGCTATGCAATTCTTTGTTCTTCTTCATGGGCTATGTAGTGACATCGAGTCGGCCTTGCAAACATTTTGGTAGGGTTCTTCAGGTGATTCTCAAAAAATTCATTGGATGGCCTAGAAGAGGTTGTGTGATATTTGTGAGGTTAGGGGTTTAGGTTTTAAAGATCTACATGCTTTCAAATTGGCTATGGTGACTAAACAGTGTTGGCAGATCATTCAGTTTCTGGATTCCTTATTGGCCCTATTATAAAGACTAGATATTTTCGGCATGGATCTTTCTTGTTGTTGTTTTGATTTTTCTCCTTCTTGGGCATGGAGAGGTCTTTTATAAGCATGATAGGTTCTTGAAATTGGGATTCATTAGGAGGTTCATTATGGCGGCACATTTGCATTTGGGATGACCCTTGGGTACCTAGTATTTTTTTTTTTGCCTTCAGTCTCCTAGGATTGATGGTGTTACTTGGGTTTGTGATTTACTTATTCAGAGCACCTATGGTTGGATGTTTCTAAAGTTAATCAGTTATTTCTCCTGCAGAGGCAAGATGCATTTTGGATACTACTGTTGTGGGTCTGGGGCCGACTGATCGGTGGTGTTGGCATTTTCATCCTACTAGGTGGTATTCGGCTCGTTCTTGGTATCCAATTACTTGTGAGTTTGTGGGTCGCTCTTTCTCTACTACTTTTACTATGAGCCAGTTGGACTGATTGATATGGAAGTTGATTTGGAAAATTAAAGTCCCCCGTAAGGTTCGACATTTTGTTTAGAGTTATTTAGATGAGGTTTTGGCTGTGTGTCATTCTCTTCTTTAGGGTCGTTGCTCTATCAAGGTCTCTTTATGTCTGATTTGTGGGATTACAGAGGAAATAGTATGCCATTTATTGGTGGGTGTACTCGAACCCAATCCATTCTCGCCTTTATTTGCTCTCTTTTTCCTTTTGATCGGTAAGGTCAATGATCTTTTTTGGAGTTTTATCAAGATTTTCTACAATTGACGCGGTTTTGTAGTGATGGAGTTGACTTATTGGATAAAATTTTGTTTGGTTTGTGATGCATCTGTAAAGGTCAAAATGCTACGGTTTTTGATCTTAGAGCTATTATTGTGGGTGTGAGGCACAATTGAAGATTGGTTACCAAAATTTTTGGTTAGCATGGCAGCCGACTTGGCCTTAGAGGTGTTAGTAGCTATTGTGTGCTAGAATTATGATCTCATCATCTCTGGTTGTTATCTTGGGGAGCTTTCGAACTCTTTGTATTTATACTTGTCTTATGTCTTTATTTAATAAATCAATATATTATCGTTTGATTAAAAAAAAAAAATCAAGATGGGTGAATTGATTTTATATCGTATAGTCACAGTTATAAAAAAAGAAATATATATTTTTTAAAAATTAGTGTAGCCAAAATAATAGGAAAAAAAAAAGATAAAATAAATAAATAACATCAACTAAAAAATTTAAATGATGTTAAGCAAATTTGACAGTTTTTTTATTTTTTTATTTTTAAATCAATCAATATGGTACCAGATTTCATTGCTTAAAATCTTAAACTATTCTAAATATTCGGGTTTGTATACTATAGTGAATTAACATTTTTAACCAAGAATGATGTTTTGCAAAATAATTTGTTTATTTTTATTTAAATTTTTATTTATGTATTTAATTGATTATATTTAATTTCAACTTTATACTCACTTAGGAATTAAAAACAAAAAAAAATTATAATATTACATAAATTTACATATATTTTTTTATCCTTACTCCTCTTATTTCATATCATATATAAAAATTATTTTAAAAATTAAAAAGTGAATTATTTTTTTAGATAATATTAACACATGTCATAACATGAAGTATATAAGTGCTAACAGAGAATCTTGCATACAATAATTGTATTGACATGTGGTAGAACGAGTTAATTTTAATCCTTTATTTTTATTAAATTAAAAAAGTGTTAGAGATAATGATGATGTAATCGATTATTATTAATAGGATGCACATGTTATATGTAAGAATTTTTCCTTTAGCATTTCCCAAAACTAGAATTTTAAAATACTTCAATTTTGACAATTTTATACTAAAATGTGTCATAAAGGTCTTTAAATTAAGTCATTTGTGTTATTTAGTTTCTTAAATTACAAGTAGTATCATTTGGTCTCTTAATTTTTTGTAAAAAAGGAGACAATTAAAAATAAAATACATAATTTTAATAATTTTTTAATTAAAATATTATTTTTTAAGAGGTTAATTAAGAACAAAATATATTATTTTAATATTTTTTATATTAAAATATTAATTTAAAAAATAATATTTTAATTAAAAATTATTAAAGTAATATGCTTTGTCTTTAATTAACTTCTTTTTCTAAAATTAAGTGATCAAATAATCTCACTTATAATTTAAATAATTAAATAATACAAATAATATAATTTACCTCTAGAACCTTGCTCTCTGTGACCTCTATTTAATAACTCCTTCGTAACTTTCCTTTTTAATGTTTTTATTCAAAATTAATTTTATTTGGTATAAAATAATTCATGTCATGTAACACAATATTATTGGTCATACTTCTACGTGTCAATTCAATGAGTACTAAGTCAATGGATAAACACAAATATTAGATAAATAATCAAATAGATAAATATTCGACAAATATTCTCTAATTATCCAAAAATATATAATTATGAAGAGATAACTTCAATCTTAAATAAAGTCTAACTACACGGGTAAGTGATTGCCATCAAATATATCTTTCTTTCTTATATATACTTACATTGTATACTTCACACATAAGTTAAGTCATAAAGGGATGTCAATTCATGGGGTTAGATGAGTTTGACAAATTAGTCTAATCCTAACTTAAATCGAATTTAATTCATGTTATGAACTATCAATCCTAATCCAAGCAAAAAAAAATTATGCCCCCAAAGTAGCTCAAATTGGCCCAGCCTTTTATTTATATGTATTAATTAATCTTTTTATCTTAGTTAACATAATGTTAATGGAAAATATTATAAATTTTTTTATAATTTTTAATATGATTAAATAATAAAAGCTTTAAACCAAATTTAATTCATTCTAATAACATTAAACATACAAAAAAAAATTTATTATAAGTTTTTACAAAATTAAAAAGTAAACGTTTCAAAGTCATAATTATATTATAAAATAATTCAATGAATTACTACCTACAATTAAAATAAATGAATATTTTAAAATTAAAATTCATATAATTGTGATTAATGATAACATAAAATATTTACACATGTATTAATAAGAGAAATGTAGCAAATTGTTTTGACATGAATTAATGGACTCACCTTGTAGAAAAAAATAGTAATAATATATAATAATAATTATAATTATTTTTTTTCTTTTCGTGTTATCGGGCTAAGCTTAACACAATCTTAATCCAACCCTAATTTTTTCATCTTATTCAGGCTAGCCCAATTTAGACACAAATTTAATTCGTTCGTATTCAATTCATATTTTTTAATTTATATTTGATTTAAATAATTATACTATAGCACAAATTATCACATTTAACTATCATAAGACATAAATACCACATACATACAATATCTCTCTGTCTCCACTTCTCCCAAGTCACAGGTCTCCTATTTGTTTTTCATTACCTAAATTAACATAAGCATTTAAAGACTAAAGGTCACAACACTCAATAATGGTATGAGGTTTTAATAAGTGTGTTTTGATCGCAGGCACAAAAAATAACATCAACAAATTCTTGAAAATAATACTTAATTAAAATTACAATCTAAAATTTCAAAAGACTTCCATTATAATTATTTAATCACCCTTTCATAATTTTTTTATAATAATAAATAACATATAGCATAGAAATTTAAAATTAGAATTCCAAAAAACTATAGTTTGAATTATTTATCCACCATTTTATAAATTTTTATTTTATTTTATAAAATTAGAATAGTTTCAGATTATATACATTATTTTGATCATATTTTTCCTGAACTTTAATATTTTCAATTAAAATTAATTCTTTATGAATAATAAGTAACAAACATAGTCAGTTAGTTAGAAATTAAAAATAGAATCCAAAAGATTTCAATTTGAATTATGTAATCTCACTTCCATAAATTTTTTATGACAAAAAAGTAGTTATAGTTTATATATAGTTATTTGATACATCTTGCTCTCAACGAAACAACAATGATTGTTATAAAAGAGGCTTTAAAATTTTATTTTTTTTTATTAATAAAAAGAAAATATACTCACATATCTGAATGTAATTTAAATTTAAATTCTTGGTAAAAGAATTGAAAGTCTTATCATCTAAACTACAAAAAAATTTCATCAAGATACAAATTTGATTAAACAATGGTTATTATATATCGAGTGTACTAGACAATAGTCATCATTTGTTTGTTTACTCAAATTTGTTATGAGATTATTTAATGATTTAAGAATACGCACGTTTAAGCCAACCTTTTCGTTATACATATAAAATTAATATGTTGTAATACATTTCTCTTAAGTAATAATTACGTATTTTTTTATTTATTTTAAGACTTAGTTTTTAGAATGTAGAGTATAGATTTTAAAGTTTAGTATTTAATTTTTAAGATTTGGATTATAAAAGAATACATAATTGTTGTCCAATATATAATATACAATATCGCATGCTATTAAAAGCAGAAAAAAAACTATCAAATTAAATAATTAGATTTTTATTTGTTTCACAATGTTATTAATAATTATCTAACAAAATTTCTGAAAAATACTTAAATATTTTGAACCTTTATGATCTTAGATGTCTCCACAATTTTCTTAACTCTAGATCCTAATGATTTAGTATATAAAATTTTGTACTTTTAGAACTCAAAAGTACTTGCTGGTTTTTTATGTTGCATGTTTTCTATGCCTATTCATGAAACGTTGATAAAAAATTAGTTTTTTTGCCTATTTTATTTAACTTTTTATAATATTATTTTTATGTCATAAAAAACATGAATCTCAGTTATTCAATTAAAATAATAAAAAGTCATTAATAAAAATAAACTAAATATTATGTGTTTACAGAATTAATAAGTATTTTCATAATTTATTTAAAATATTATAATACAAATGAACTATAATAAATAAAAAATAATTCCCTATTTAATTTATAGTATAAATGCACCTAATAATTATTACATTAAAGAGCAAGCCCCTTCCTACTTCTTACTCTTCCAAATCCTCCACCATCCATTGACAAAAGGTGCAAGTACTTCACCATTCACGCTTCCATGCAACCTCCTAAAGACCTGATCATCTTAGCAATCATAACTATAACCGACAACAATGGAAGTAATAAACTCAGCAGGACATAACATCTCCTTCTCATAATAATACAACGTACAGGACGGAGCTCCTCCACCATGCACCTGCTCTAAGGCAAAGAACATCTCATAGCCACCACACCATTCAAACATCTGCAAAAAAATGGCGCAACCTCGGAGAAACTCTTAACCTCCAAACTGATTTCACATATTCTTATTAGCACAAATTCTATCACCAACAACTGCATTAGAAAGAAAGTCATGAACTCCATTCAACTTAGGACTATCTGACATGCAGATTTAAACAAATAGCACTCACATTGTTTGAAATGTCAAATTAGAGTATCATAGCCACACCTTGGATCAAGTTTAATTCCAAGGATAGCTTCAGCTTCCTCATGACTGAACAACATTACACCACCAAAGAGTTCAAAAGAACTTGTCCACCAGCCATACTTATAGAATGCAGCAGCAGCAGCAAGCCTTAAATCTTTCCAAAGATGAATTTTTATCAAGCAAGGAACGGCCGAGTCCGATGACTTGATCCAAATCTTTCACTGACCTGATTTCTGTTTGATATTGGCATACATCTTCATCAGTTTCACAAAGGATCATAGAATGGCTGCGTCCTATGTCATCACTGAAGTCCTCAAAGTCATCACTGCACCCAATTTTCACTTGATATCGGCTAGCATCTTCATCAGTATCACAAAGGACAATAGAATGGGCTGAATGGCTGCATCCCATGTCATCATCAAATTCTTCAGTGTCTTTGTCAGACACAACATCTGCTTGATATTGGCTTATATCTTCATCAGTATCTGAAAGGACAACAAAATAATTACATCCAAGGTCGTTGTTAAAGTCCTCAAAATCTTTTTCAGACCCAAATTCTGCTTGACATTGACTTCCATCTTCATCATTATCATAAAGGATGATAGAATCATCATTCTTTATTAATGCAGCATTACCAATGATTCCACTATCAAAATACAAATCCCATGGCAGTATCACTCCTATCTTCTTCACAGTCATACCAAACCCAGGCTTCAGAAGAACTACAACTCTGTCACCACCCTCAAAGCCGTGCCAAAAACATTGAAAATGTCCCAGCCACACTTGATCTCCTTGACATTCCAGAGAATGAAATGTATATGCGTCAAAGGTAAGAAAAAATCCCTTTGTAAGATTGTTCACAGATAAAGATGAAACGGTTAGATGCTCTACAGGAAAAGAACAAACAATGCCCACAGCCAAGCCTGCTAAATTTGAGTTGAATATGTGAGGCACTTCAAAAGAAGTGAAATTTCCCTCACTAATATAGGTGAAGCATTCAGGAATATCATCACCTGGGAAACATATCTTCGAATCTCCAGCAGCTGTAGCCCAACTCTGTACCAAAAAAGGCAAACTGTTGAGTCAGAAAAATACATTTTTATTTGACATTGGAAGTGATAAAAAATAAAATAAAAAATGTCAGGAAAGGACCTGTACAATGGTCTGCTTGAAAGTAGTAGAGATATTCTTACAGCCTTCCATACTAACAAAGACTATTCTGGACTGTGATAACTGATCCAAACCTGGTACCTCAACAAGTTGCTTGCAATTTGGTAGTGCCAAATGATACATTGTTGGATATTCTGAGACATTTGGAACTCTTTCTAAAGAAACACAATTACGTGCCGAGAGACCAACCAGGTTCGGTGGTAAATCCGAAATGTGTTGTAATTGTGCATTGCCATCTAAAATAAGTGTTTCTAGTTCGGATAGGCCAATCAGGCTAGGTGCAAGGCCATGAAAGTGGTTGTTCTTTAAGTCTAATGACTTCAAAGAATGCAGGCTCCAGAGTTCCTTAGGAACCGCATCATCTGTTAAATTACAATCATTTAGGCGTAACAACCTTAGGCAGGACAACAATTGAATTGAAGGAGGTAAAAAATTGAATGATTTGGGGCTTTTTGCTGGCTTCATCCATGACCATATTGATAATGGTAATGGATTATATTTTTCTCCTTTCAAGCCACTTAAGGATAAGATTACAAGATTCTTCAGCTTCCCTATGGTAGGTGGTAGTTTTGTTATTCCAGTTTCATCAACTATAAGATTTCTCAAGGAAACCATTTCTCCTATAGCCTCATCCAAGCTTCCAATCATTGAACAGCGAGAAAGATCAAGAAATTCAAGTGATTTTAACTTGTAGAAGCTTTTCGGAAGGTTCTTGAGGATTTTGCATCCTTTCAAATTTAATAACTCGAGTCTTTCAAGATGTCCAATTGAATGGTGAATCACATATAGTTTCTCACAATCTTTGAGGATTAACTCCTTAAGATTGGGGAGTTTTGAAAAGTCAGGACTTCGTGTTAGGTGAGAGGAATGACCAAGATTTAGAATCTTCAATCTCAGAAGCAACTGCAATTTGATAAACACCATGTGCTGTAATGTGGCATAATAAAGTCACATTAAATTTAACAAATGAAAAGCATTAAGAAGTTGGTTACATCATACCTTGGGGTCCTTCCAAACTTGTCTAAGGTTGCTATATTGAAGGTCAAGTGCGACAAGATTTTCTTGATAAAATTCATCTGGTATGGATTGTAGAGAACAACCATGCCAACAAAGCCATCTCAATTCCTTGGAAAAGTATCTATAATTCCCTGTAAGTTGCACATAGTTGAGCCGTAGCAATCGTAGTCCCTGCATATTCTCAAATGCTTTTGTACTGAACATAACGCTACTCATTGTATCCATATTAAGGGTAAATCCTTCAGTTTCTTCACTTCCCTATAAACATAGCACTAGATGAGATAAATTTAAGCCTTGAAGGTAGAACATAGAAAAGAATGAGGTTATTATCATTTAATAAATTATCCATGAATATGAATAATTTCAGCTAAATAGTTTCTAAGGTACCCAAATTTTGACACATTTAACACCTAGATGCCTAAATTTTTTTTCTAAACAATACTCAAGACTTTAAACCTGATAACACATAAGTCCTATATAGAGATTTAAATGCCAAGTGATTGATCTTGTTTTGGCTGTTTTCACACTTTCTAACCATCATGAAGCAGTTTTCACTTCATATAGGCAGAACAAACTATATTGGAACAAATTAATTAGGCATTTGGCGTTTTAAATTTCTATTTAGGAATTACGTGTTATTGGGTTTAAGTTTGTGTACCTTTGTGTTAAAAAAAAGAGTTCAGGTACCTATGTGTTATATGGGTCAAAGTTTGGGCATGAGAAGTTGTGTAGCCAATAATTTATTTCCATTAGAAAAGAACATTGCATTAATTGCAAAACTACATCAACCGTACTACTACTATTCCCCTTCCAAAACATTAAGAACAGTACTACACCAACAAAAACAAAAAAATTAGCTCCAGTTGTGAATGTAATGAGTCAAATAAAAAAGTCATAAAAAGCTACTTACAGTTTGTTTTGTCAGCACATCAACTGCATCTTGATGAAACCATAGCCTACTCCATTTTCCAGGCTGTTTCGGAAATCTTTCCTTTATAATGTTGGCTCCCATTTCTCGTAGCAAATCATGCACCATAATCTCATTATCCCAACCAAGAGTTATAAGGTGCCGTTCAAGAAGGGTGCTGATTTCTATTTCTGTCTGAAAACCGCAACCATTCAATATCTCTATGACATAATCTTTATCCATGCCAATGAAGCAACAACATATATCAAGGAATACATCCTGCGTTTTGAAATCACTTAAAGCATCATAACTGATCTTAAGCTTTTTCAAAATTTTGTCATCCGGAGTTGTTTTCAATTTCTCCAAAGCATTTATCCACTCTTTTCTGGTCCTGCCATGCAAAAAAGAACCTAATATTTCAAGCGCTAGTGGCAAACCCTTGCATTGTTCAACTACGCTTTGTGAAAGTTCAGAGTATCCTTCATCAGGATATCCTCTTCTAAAGGCATGACAACTAAAGAGCTCAAGAGATTCGGCGTCACTCATTTCTTTAACCTCATATATAGCATCCACATTAAGAAGTTTTAACAATTGCTTATCCCTGGTTGTTATCACAATTCTACTTCCATAACCAAACCATTTGTGACTTCTAGCCAATGCATTCAATTGCTCCAACTCATCCGTGTCATCAATAATAACAAGTACCCTTCTACCACCAAGTCTCTTTAAGATCATATTGATTCCTGCATTAACATCTTCTACCTCTACTTTGATTTTCAAGGTGTTAGAAAGAAGTTGCTCTTGCAATTTGAGAAGTTCATTTGGAAGCTTACCTTTTTTAACATTGCCAAGAAAATTTGCACCTTCAAAACAGTGGTAATATTGATTATAAATAGCTTTAGCAATGGTGGTCTTACCAATTCCACCCATTCCCCAAATACCTAACATGCGAATATCATCTAATCCAACACGCAATAGTGAAGAAATATCCTGCATGTGAGACTCCAATCCAATTGGGTAAAGGGTCACAAATAAGTGCATGTTGTTCAACCGTCTTGAGACTTCTTCGGCAATTACATTGACAAGTTTTTCTTGATTCCTGAAAATTATTTTCAAATGTTGAGTCGTAAAAATAATTTGAAGTTTGTAAATTGTATTTCTGGATGAATTTTGTACAGCAACTAGTTACAAATTTATAGAATATACTAGGTCAAGAAAGAAAGGAAAAATTCTCCTAATTTATGACTGAATTATTACTAATTATGATTGAAATATTTCCAATAATAAAATATCGTCCTAAAGTAAAAAATATACTAATAAGGTCCATAATCTTTTAATCAATACACAATCAGATGAAATCATCAACATTTATTATTGAGATTTCAACGAATAGCAATGTATCCAACAGTACAAACTGATTAGATATGAATTGTTTTATGAACTAAACTTTGAAATAGTATGAGCTAATCAGAGCATAAAATTTATTACTACTTTGTTTTGATCAATCTGTATTCTGCAGTCTATTATTCTGTATTCACTGTTTCAAGTTATGACCTTGTTAAAAATTTAACTTTTATTCATAAGAAATATTAGCCAAAAACTAAGCTCAGAATTACATGTTTAATTATGATGTTTTCTTTCTTTTCATCTCCTCATATTATCCATTTTTTAATTCATAAAAAGCCATTAAATCTTGTAAGGCTATTCACAAAGAATATTTAAGAAGTATACAACAAAAGCAACAACAATGATAAGAAAAGCACATATGTTGTCAACTTACTCGTCAGTAGTGTCCCTAAGATGCCACCCAGATGAATTTGCAGCTTCAGTAAGAGCTGCTCTCCATCTCAGAACCTTGACTTTGTCTTTAGGGAGTTGCTGATTGTGTATTTTCAATGCTTCTCCAAAACTACCAGTCTGTTTCCTAACTTCAGATGGATCAACGTCAAAGAAAACGGGAAATACAATCTGCTGCAATGTTCTTCTGCCCTCCATGATCTGTACCAGCTCCTCCAGACACCAACCTGAATTTGCATAGTTTCTTGAAAAAACAATGACTGATATCTTTGACCCTTTGATTGCACGCAATAGTTCTTCAGGAATATCATACCCTCTTCTAAGTTCATTTTCATCAATAAACACATTGATACCTGCATATTTTAGGGCCAAGTAGAGACGATTAGTGAAGTTTTTGCGAGTATCTTCTCCCCGAAAACTGATGAACACATCATAGATCCACCTTCGGGAGGACGAGCATAACGAATATTGTGTTCTTGCTGCCATATTCACTTCAGTTTTATTTCAATACTACTTTTTTACAAGACTATCTTCGAATGACTAGTCAACGTTCATCAACTTCCACCACCAGCTAACCTACAATTTAAAATGGGAAAAATCTAGGAAGGCTAAATCCACTGAAATTACCTTCCATGTTTCTCTTTTTTTTAATATATATTTTCTTAGACATTTGTCTTAAATGTACCTTTTGGAAGGACAAAAAAATTTTATTTAAAATAGGCAAAATCTTTAAGATATTTTAAAAAAAGATAAAGTTGTGTTAAAGTTTAAAAATGGGCAAAATTCTATTTACTCTCCCAATAGTCGGTTTGGTTGGGTCATTTAGTTTCCCACCAAAGTAATTTTCTTTCTTCTTCTTCCTCCAACTACGCACCCTCTCTTTTTCTCTTCACTGATTTTCTCTCCACTGTTGCGTCTCATCCTGGAAAAATTTTAAAAATGAGGTTAGTAATATTTTCCAACAATATTTGCACTTTTTATTAGGATGTACCAAGATTTGTAAATAATATAATACCGAAAAATGCGATTGGGAGTGATATATTTTCGAAAAATTGCCAACTATTTGGTTGATACTTTCGCGAGGAACTGATATGGGTGTTATTTAAAGAGATTTTTGGTTGAAAAATCGTATTAAACTGTTACCCCAAATCAATAATCATTAATCGAGGTGTATTTTTGGCCGCGTGTAATGAACTCTGCAATATTCAGTTTTTTATATCTGGTATATATGGGGATATATTCAGTATATCTGGGGGTATATTTGGTATATCTAGGGGTATATCCGGTATATCTGGTATATCTGGGAGTATATCTGGTATATCTGGGGGTATATCCGGTATATCTGGGGGTATATCCGGTATATCTGGTATATTTGGGGGTATATCCGGTATATCTGGTATATCTGGGGGTATATCCGGTATATCTGGTATATCTGGGGGTATATCCGGTATATTTGGGGTATATCCGGTATATCTGGGGTATATTTGGGGGTATATCCGGTATATCTGGTGGTATATCTGGTATATCTGAGGGTATATCCGGTATATCTGGTGGTATATCTGAAGGTATATCTGGTATATCCGGTATATCTGGTGGTATATCTGGGGGTATATCCGGTATATCTGGTATATCCGGTATATCTGGTATATCTCTGGGTATATCTGGTATATCTCGGTATATCTCTGTATATCTTGGTATATCTTGGTATATCTGGGGTATATCTCGATATATGTTGTTATACCTTGGTATATCTTCTTGGGATATGTTGGTATATCTCGGTATATCTATGTATATGTTGGTATATCTCCATCTATTAAGCATTTAATTTGGTATATATGTTATATACTGATATTGTTGTTCAATATGTTGTATATTATTTCATATATCAGTTAAACTTTACGTATTTTTGAATGAGATAGACCTAATTATTTTTAAACATTTTACAGAATGGATAGCCTTAGTATTCTAATCATTCATAATGGTAAGTGGTCATTCAAGGACGATAAAGAAGTATATCGAGGAGGTGAAGGTTCGGTGATGAAGATAAAAAAGGGATTTAAGTATAATGAACTTAAAGAAAAGTTGCTTCTTAAGTTAAAGATCGATAAGTTCAAGTATGAACTTTCAATAAGATACTTCTATAAGAATGATTTGACATTACCTACTGTTTTAATTGGTGATGATGAAGACTTGGATGAGTTTTTTGACCTTCATGTTGAAGATAATCAAAGGAAGGCTGTTCTATATGTTACAAAAAATGATATAAGATCTGTAGGTACAAGTCATTCTATTTGCCATGAACAATTTTTTAATATCGGATGCCGCAATGTAAATTACTTGAGTGATACTAATGGGCACGAAGGATCTCAAAATCCAAATACAGGTTGCGATAATGTACTTGATAGTATTGGTGATGATGTAGATCAAAATTTAGTACTGCCGCAAATGGGTGGTGATGGACATATTGATATGATTAGAGGATATGAATCACAAGGTGGTCCTGTCAACGAAAACGTTGACCATAATGGAAGCATGAGGGGAGGTTTGCATGCAATTGATAATGAAAGGACACAAGTTTCACTAGAAAGGCTCATTGTTAGAGATCAATCTGTAAATGGTTTATCCCAATCTGAAGGACGAACTGTAATTGGAGGTAATAATGAATTACGTATCGGTCCATCAAGTACACCCACAGAAATTATTTCTAATGGTGACGTTTCGTCGTCTGTGGCACATGTTGAGCTTGATTTGAAAGTTGATCAAGTGTTTGACAATAAGATAGATTTCACAACACATGTCGGTCTTTATGCTATAAGAAACAGATTTGAGACGATGACACTGACTAGTAGGAAAGACCGTGTTCTGATACGTTGCATTCAATCTAGTTGTACTTGGATGATTAGATGTAATAGGATCACTGGATCAGATAGGTTCAGGGTAAAAGAATACGAATCAAGACATACTTGTGATCCTAACAATTACATGAGGAAGAATAGGACTGCGACCTCAAGAGTGATAGGAAATGCCATAAAAATGAAGTTGGTCCGACCAGGAAGAATTTATAAGCCCAAAGATATTATTGATGATTGTCAAAATGAGTTTGGGATTGAGATTGGTTACACCACAGCATACAGATCTAAAGAGAAGGCTCTGAGGTTGCTACGTGGCAGTGAAGAGGAATCTTTCCTGAAACTTCCTTCCTACTGTCATGTTTTGAAGGAAAGAAATCCTGGTAGCGTCACACATATTGAAGTTGACCAGTCGGGAAGATTTAAATATTTTTTTATGGCACTAGGTCCATGTATCAGAGGATTTTTATCTTGTATAAGACATAATTACAATTGATGGTGCATTCCTATCAGGTAGGTATGCTGGGACATTATTCGTAGCAAATGCTTCTGATGGAAATAACAACATATATCCATTGGCCATTGGGGTTGGAGATTCTGAGAATAATGAAGCCTGGGAATGGTTTTTGTTAAAACTATCCGGTATATTTGGGCACATTGATGATCTTGTTATTGTTTCAGATAGACACCAAAGTATTATACAATGTGTTCCGAAAGCGTTCCCCAATGCTTTGCATGGATATTGTGCATTTCACATGGAGATGAATTTAAACCACAAATTTAAGAATCCTGATATCACACCTTTGTTCAGATGTTGCGCAAGGGCATATACGAAGCTTGAATTTGACAAATACATGGGAGATTTGAGACAGATCGATCCTGAAATAGAGAAGTACTTATTGGAAGCAGGTAGAGAAAAGTGATCAAGATTTCATTTCCCAGGAAACAGATACGGTATAATGACCACAAATGGTTCAGAATCATTTAATAATGTCATGAAATCTGCTCGTGAGTTGCCTATAACCATGCTTGCTGAGTACTACCGTAGCAAAATACAGCATTGGTTTGTCGAACGTAGGGATGTTGGGATGAAATGGGGAACTCGATTCCTTACTGATGAGGTTGAATCAATTATGCGTGCAAATCACAATAAGTCCTTAAGGTACAGGGTTTTCAAAATTAATGCACATGTTTTTCAGGTATGGGATTCGTACAACACTTTATTGTTATTCAATGTTTGTATATGTAAATTTAATAGCAAATGTGTTTTACATTTTATATGCATTATACATAATGTAACGAGTTCATTCATATGATATTAGGTTGTACATGGTGATACTAGTCACGATGTTGATCTACTGAACATAAGTTGTAGCTGCAGGGAATTTGATGTTCACAAAATCCCCTGTTGTCATGCCATTGCAGCCGCCCGTTTTCAAGATGTTGATGTCCAGTCATTTGTTGACCGATTATACACAGTCAATTGTTATATTATCGCATATGCAGAGGCTATATTTCCAGCAACTGACAATAATCAGTGGGACATTCCACCAGAAATCATAGACCTAGTTGAACTCCCTCCCAACACGAAGAAAAAATCTGGCAGACCACGAAAGCGACGCATACGTTCACGCGGGGAAGTAATAAAGAAGTTAATATTGTGCAGTCGTTGTGGAATTAGTGGTCATAACAGGAGGACTTGTAATGTTTTCCGTCAGATGATTGTAGAACCTTCCCTATCTTCTCAAAAATGAACATTTTTATGTACTGGTATAATTATTATATAATTTCAAGTATTATATAGAGTCCAATCTTAGTTGTGTATGCACAAAACAGCCTTCACATAAAAATGAGTCCAATCTTAGCTTCAAAGGGATTTGCAATGGACTATAACTCTACACTAATCAGGATTTACCAATTACCGCAATTATCCTCAAACAAGAATTTTGTTCTTAACATTAAATGGGGTCAATTAGGTAAAAGTAATGTAAAGGTCGAATTAAAAAGAAGTTTTAGCACAATTAGAAAACTGACTCGATCGATCTAACGACTGTCTCGATCGATCGACCAATTCTCGATCGATCGACCAGATGTATCGATCGATCTATCTCAACCCGAGAGCACTTAGATCGATGTCGTCCCACACTCGATCGATCGCACAGGGCTCGATCCATCGAAGACCTCATTCGATCGATCGATCAACGCATGACTCGATCGATCGATAAATTTTCTCGATCGCTCTAGTTCAACCCTAGAGCACCTAGATCGATGTTGTTCCACACTCGATCGATCGATCACTAGATCAATCGAACTATATACTCGATCGATCAACCAACATGTACACAATATATTTTTCGTTATGATCCATACTAAGTGTCGTGCTCAATTGTGTGAAGATGTATGCATGATAGAATATTTTACCTGTAATATGGGCATTGCAAGCTTGGTGACTCCATCATCATGTATCGTCAGATTAAACGGTGATCTCTTACTCTAGATTACAATCAAACATGGACGTCCACGAAAATTGCCAATACAAAATAAACCTTACAGATAGTGTTATATTATACCCTGAGTCTGAATTTTTATGTACCACGTATATTAACATATACCCCCAGATATAACAGATATATCCCGAGATATACCAGATATACCAGATATACTCTTAGATATACCAGATATACCATGAGATATACCAGATATACCCCCAGATATACCTGTTTGATATACCACAAATAGCAGACATAATATGTTTAAAGAAGATATTCCAGAATGTGCTAATATCACAATTTCAGTAACAGATGGAATAAATTATAACCAAAACCGAATCTGAAATTTTTATTATTTGCAAGGATTGTTGAGGTATAACTAGTACACAATTGATAAGGGTTACACATTACTTCTGCCACAATGCAGGAATATTAATATAATATGCAACCATAAATTTACAAACATTACAGATAGTATAAGTTTTACAATAATAAAATGACGCAACAAATCAAACTAACCCTAAACTATAATTTAAAGTCGATATCCCAAGCAATCCACACATGACTTCCACGCAGTGTAAGTAGGCTTTGTTGTATACTTTGCTAACACAGTGCATCCAATTGGGTCTAAATGTCAACAGCAACATTACAACCATTCTTCAGAATTCCATAAAACCTACCAAAGGATTAGAATTTTACCGTAAGGCTTCTGATAATCAAATGACTTAACAAAAAACCAAATTGCATACCAGATTAAATAGAACTCATAACAGTTGTGCCATCCAATTGGGTCTAAATATAAAATGATAGAGAATCTTACTTGTCCCAGGTGCGGCACGCAGAATTTTGACTGTAATTAAAAGTATTGATTGGTTTCAGTTTCAACATGCACAAACTAATCGGTTCAACCAGACAGACATAATTGAATAATAATAAAGGTTCTACAACACAAAAGCTATCAATTCGTTGTTAATATAAATACCAGATATACCAGATTGCATACCAGATTAGACAATGATGTAATCATCGTCCGCAAAGAATAGTTCACAGCAAAGTTTCTTCCTAAAGAAACCAATTGCCTCGTCTGTGATGTCAATCAGTGGCTTCTCATTTACTAAATACTCAATGAACTTGAGCGCATATATGCCACAGTCACCCCTGTGTAATATATCGACATATAAGTTTACATTAATCGTAATGCAATATAACTCCATATTAATCTATATACCAACCAAATAAATGTTACTGAAACGATATAATATACTTACACTTCAACCTGTTGTGGAACAGCTATCGAATTACGATAAATGGGCCACTTCTCATCAATGTCATGTTCAACCACCCCAAAGTTTTTAATCAAGTTTGGGATCATAACACATAAATTATGTAACCTTTTCTTCAGAGTTCCATCCCTTATGTGTTTAGGAAGTGAATCATAGATGTCAATTTGTTGTTCTCTGATGTCAAATCCGAAAGCAATCCAATGACCCTTCTCCAATATAACACCATATATATTGTTCACACGAGTCCATGGTTTACCAAATTCAGGGCGGACACCTGTTTCAAAACATATAAAAATTATATTATTATATAATTTTAAATTTAATAGTTGCGAGAAATACTATACGCAATAAGTTTACAAGGATTTTACTAGTGACGTAATCCAACCACTTCTTATCTGCATTCCAGAATTGGAATTGGTCATTCTTCTTCAACTTCTTCCATTCACTTCCACTTGCATCGATGTAAGCCTACATTAGTAGTTTATAGAAATTGTTACATAAACCGAATTTGGGATATATGACATGGAAAATGAACAATATACCACATAATTAATGAACGGATGTACTAAGTATAAGTCTTACACAGAACGCTGAGTCTACTATTGTCCAATTGTTCTTTAGGAACAAGTGCGAATTAAGTTCCTCTTTCTTCCTCAACAGCCATAGTCCATAATCTATGTGCTGAAGTTATTTTGCCAATTGAGGTACGTACCAAATATACCAATTGTGTTGTTAGTTTATTTTTCAATATGAAATGTTTAATAACAAAGTATACACCAAAGTTCTATTCAACCCTAAACCGTAAAAAAATTAAAATACAAAAAACATGTACCTCATTGAGTAAGGATGATTGTGGTTTCAATATACGATGAAACCAGGAAGAGTTAGCCATACCCTTACTTGGGCAACCAACATTAATATTTTCCCTACATTTTGCCAATACGAAAGAAATGAGTAAGTAACCATTATACGTGGGTAAAAAACAAGTTAACATAGATGAATAAAGAAGACTAAAAGTAGTAGGATATACATACTGGTTGTCGTTAAAATTATTATATAACCACTCCAAGAAGAAAGTATATCTGGATTCATAAAAGCTTCTCATCGGATCATAAAGGCTAGGCTGTTGTGCTTCATCCGATTGCTGGGACTTTATTGATATACCAGATTTCCTCTTGGGCTGCACATATGGAGGATTGAGGGAGGGACCAACTTTTCTTTTCCTCCTACTGTATGTGGTACGAAATGGTGCGGACGTGTCAGTGGATGTAACGCCCTTGGATGTTAGCGATCCTAATCACACTGACGAGGTACCAACCATGATAGGGGCAGCCTCTAAAATTTCTTCCAAAGTAGACAAATCCAGACTTCTCAACTTATCATCTACTTCGGTCCCATGGACTGGCTGTTTTCCAAGGTTCACTTCTGTGGGACATTCTTCAGTCACACCCACTGATGCTTCATCTTTATGAGAATGAACCTTACTAGTTTCCTCACCAATCTGTTCCGTGGTGAACAGAATAATTTCTTTGCATAAAGAAGTAGCCACTACTGGCTCTTCTTCCATGGACGTCCCAACATCTTCGTCCACAGAAATATGTACAGCTTCAACCTTACGTGGGTCAAAACGTGGGACACTTTTGACCCTCCCTGAGTTCCCAGAAGGTTTCATTGTTTCTTTCCCTGTTGAAGTCTTTTTTTGTTGTCTTAACAACTTCTTCAATGCATCCTTCATCCAAATTTGGTTTTCTTTAATTGAGATCACCTCATTCTTCAAATCTCGCAGCTCTTTCAACACCTAAAATATGATAAAAATTAATTCGTACAGGGTTGCAATGACATAATCATATTATAAATAAGGGTTATATATATGCCGTATTATATTACCTCCACAATGGAAGTTGATGAATGAGATGAAGGTTGATCTTTTTGGACTTCCGGGATAGGGTCACTCTTATCATCATTGTGACCAGATGGACGATGATGTTCATCGCCTTTGGAAGGCAACTCATCATTTAATTCGCTAATGTTCGGCAAACCACCACTTACGTCACTCGCATATTGTTGTGCCGAAATGAAGTATGGACTCTTTCTCTCATTTTCATTAGGAGTGAGTCTCGTCAGCATATGAAACTGTATCATATACAATGCAAACAAATAAAGTTAGTTAAGTACAATCGAAAACTAAAATAAAATAAAATTAATAACAAAAACTTATATGCAACAAACTTACATCTGAATGCTGGAAGATTTTATGGTTTAGGTCCCAGAACTTCAAATAGTGCCCCTTCTTTTTGTTCTCCCAGCGTAGTATACTCGGCAATGCATCAGGAGATGTACAGGTGGCTAAATCAGTAACACCCACTTGTATGGCCTCGTAGGCCCAAACTTGCAGTGCCCAACAAAAATCATAGACACTGTAAGTTGTAGCAACCCCTCCAACCTTTTGGAGATTAACATTCTTCAACCTTCTAACGGTGAAGTCATATACTATCTTACCCCAGGGATAGATGTTAAACATGTCAAGGTCTTCAACTAAGTCCAAGTATTCATCATTAATGGCCCTGAGATTATGATCGGCCAAAAGTATTATTTCCAGAGTATATATGAGGGCCAACCTCAACACATCCTCAGGCTCGGTGGACAGAGGAAGGTTTGCGAATACCTTCTCGAGGTCGACTTTTTTTATTGTCTTGTCCATCTTGAAGTAATTTATTCGCAACCAACCACTTTGCCGTGGACTTCCTTCCTCACCGATAAACATCATACCGGTCATTAGGATAAATTCTTTAAATCCGAATAGGTGGGGTGTACCATCCACAATAATACGGAGCTCTGTCCCCGATTGATCTCTATCTTGCATCAATAATATATGATGCAACAATCCAGCTGTGAACTCAATATGTTTCATCCTTGTGATGAAACCAAAACATAAGCCCTCAAACCTTTGAAGTAACCCAAACCCTTCTAGGGTCGTCTTCAATGTTGCAAAATTCTGAAGACATGATATGTTGGTTATTTTACCAACATAATACTGAGATGGGGAGACATAAGGAACGAACGTTGATTTTCCTGCCATATCCTGCATATTTAACATTTACGAAAACCAATTTAATTAATACTTGTGAACAGGACTTCCAAAATTACAATATATACTGCAAAAAACATCAATCACATTAAAGCAACATAAAAATACATCAAATTTAGGTTCATATCAAGGAAACTTATAGAAATAGACCAATATACCTAGATATACCACAAATATACCGAGATATATCGAGATTTACCCCAGATTTACCAAGATATACAGACATATACCCCATATATACCGAGATATACAGACATATACCGAGATATACCAAAGATATACCGAGATATACCAAGATATACCACTGATATACCCCCAGATATACTGAGATATACCAGATATATCCCCAGATATATCCCCAGATATACCCTGAGATATACCAGATATACCCCCAAATATACCTTGAGATATACCATGATATACCCTGAGATATACCCCGAGATATACGAGATATACCAAATATAACCTGAGATATACCAGATATATCCCCAGATATACCAGATATACCCTGAGATATACCAGATATACCCTGAGATATACCAGATATACCCCGAGATATACCAGATATACCCCGAGATATACCAGATATATCCTAAGATATACCCTGAGATATATCCTAGATATACCCTGAGATATACTCCCAGATATACCCTGAGATATACCAGATATACCCCAGATATACCAGATATACTCCCAGATATACCACTAGATATACCTAGATATACCCTGAGATATACCAGATATACCCCGAGATATACCTGAGATATACCCAAGATATACCACTGAGATATACCAGATATACCCTGAGATATACCAAGATATATCCTGAGATATACCAGATATACCCTGAGATATACCAGATATACCCTGAGATATACCTAGATATACCAGATATACCTTAGATATACCAGATATACCCCACCAGATATACCTGATGAAACCATTTGACCTATATTCCAACAACTAGCACCTCAAACCCCCACCACCCCCCCCCCACACCCCCCCCCTAATTCGTTATTTTTTTCAAGCATTAATTTTATCTTTTATTTTATTATTTTCGTGTTTTGGAAGGTATTTCATTGTTTTGTAGGTCAAAGTAGGTTTGGGAAGAAATGTGGAAAAAGAGAGCAAAAGTGAAGCAAAAGTGCTTAAAAATGTAAGGCTTACATAAGAAGTCAAAAGCTATGTAAGGGTTACATACAATACAAAAGGAACACGCGCCTAGGCATGAAAAACCTGCGCCTAGGCGGGGAGGTTGCTGATTTCAAAAGCCAAAAAATGTAAGGCTTACATAAGCTGTCAAAAACTATGTAAGGGTTACATACAAGACGAACCAAACGCGCGCCGCGGCATGAAAAACCTGCGCCGCGGCGGGGAGGTTTCTGTTTTCAATTCTGGAGCCCAAAATTCAACACGCGCCGCGGCGGGAAAAACCTGTGCCGCGGCGGGAGGTGCCAAAACTGCCCAGAAACCCTAAAACGCGTACTCCACTTCCTTCCCCCTATACATACAACATTATACCTCTCCCAAACACAAGT
The DNA here is from genome assembly GCA_029378325.1 of Elaeagnus macrophylla. Classification (NCBI taxonomy): domain Eukaryota; kingdom Viridiplantae; phylum Streptophyta; class Magnoliopsida; order Rosales; family Elaeagnaceae; genus Elaeagnus; species Elaeagnus macrophylla. The sequence goes on along the minus strand of CM055644.1, from coordinate 15,986,936 downwards.
TTTCACACCCAAATTCTCTCCCACCTCTGCTGCTACTGCAGCAAAGGTTTTCCACCCAAAAACCAACCCAAAATCAAGAGGAGAACCTCCATTGTTGAAGCTACTCCAAGGATTTGAGGAAGAGGATCAATCAACTTCAAGGATTTGGAGCTAGAGGATTCATTGGGGTAATTTTATTGTAATATCTTTTCTCTTCTCTGATTTTGTGGTTTGCCTCCATGACTAAATTGATTGACACCAATTTAGTTATGGTTGGCTAATTTATGTATTTGGGATGTTAGTATTGCTTCCAATGATTGGAAGAACAATTTTGTAATTTGATTATATATGATTTGGATTTATTTCTTGTTCATGTTCTTATGAATTTCTGATTGTGAATTAATGGTGGACCAAACCTTAGTTTGTGGTTAGGAAGAATATTTAAGAATTAGGCATTAGAGAAGCCCTCTTTGCTTAATTGTGCATTATGAACAAGAGCCTAAATTAATTGCATTGATTTGTGTTGGTTTAGGTGGTTAGAAATATTTCCTTGAGCTAATTCGATTGATTAGTTAATGATCCGGACCAAAGACGTTAATTAATTGATTGTAGTGAAAATTGCCATTGATTTGGGATTTTCTAGGTTTAGCGGAAAAATCATTAAATCCAACTAATAATTGAATGCTTAATTTGTTTTTGCCATGAATGGATAGCGAACTAATATATTCCCATTTACATCCATCACCTTCCCCTTGGTTGTGATTACTTTTATTTCCATTGTATTTTAGTTTTCCATTTAATTCAAATGTTGGGGAAATGTGAAAACAGCAAAAGTGAAGCAAAAGTGCTTAAAAATGTAAGGCTTACATAAGAAGTCAAAAGCTATGTAAGGGTTACATACAATACAAAAGGACACTGCCTGGCATGAAAAACCTGCGCCTAGGCGGGAGTTCCAAACCCTTTCTAAGGCTAATGTTGCAAAATTCTGAAGACATGATAATGTTGGTTATTTTACCAAATAATACTGCGCGGGGCGACATAAGGAACTGCGCCGGGGAGGTTTTTTTCCATTCTGAGCCCAAAATTAAACATCCGGGGGAAAAACCTGTCCGAGCGGGATTATTAATCCTAGAAACCAGGACTTCCAAAATTACAATATATACTGCAAAAAACATCAATCACATTAACCAACATAAAAATACATCAAATTTAGGTTCATATCAAGGAAACTTATAGAAATAGACCAATATACCTCCAAAAATACCACAAATATACCGAGATATATCGAGATTTACCCCAGATTTACCAAGATATACAGACATATACCCCATATATACCGAGATATACAGACATATACCGAGATATACTAAAGATATACCGAGATATACCAAGATATACCACTGATATACCCCCAGATATACTGAGATATACCAGATATATCCCCAGATATACCAGATATACCCTGAGATATACCCTGATATACCCTGAGATATACCCCGAGATATACCAGATATAACCTGAGATATACCAGATATACCCCCAGATATACCAGATATACCCTGAGATATACCAGATATACCTTGAGATATACCAGATATACCCTGAGATATACTAGATATACCCTGAGATATACCAGATATACCCCGAGATATACCAGATATATCCCCATATACCAGATATATCCTAAGATATACCAGATATATCCTGAGATATACCAGATATACCCCCAGATATACCCTGAGATATACCAGATATACCCCGAGATATACCAGATATACTAGATATACCTTGAGATATACTAGATATACCCTGAGATATACCAGATATACCCCGAGATATACCAGATATACCCCCAAATATACCACTGATATACCAGATATACCCTGAGATATACCAGATATATCCTGAGATATACCAGATATACCCTGAGATATACCAGATATACTAGATATACCCTGAGATATACCAGATATACCCCCAGATATACCAGATATACCCCGAGATATACCAGATATACCCTGAGATATACCAGATATACCAGATATACCCTGAGATATACCAGATATACCTTGAGATATACTAGATATACCAGATATACCAGATATACCTTGAGATATACCAGATATACCCCCCAGATATACCAGATATACCCTCAGATATACCCTGAGATATACCAGATATACCCTGAGATATACCAGATATACCCCCAGATATACCAGATATACTCCGAGATATACCATATATACCCCGAGATATACCAGATATACCCCAGATATACCCTCAAATATACCAGATATACCCAAAGATATACCAGATATACCCCGAGATATACCAGATATACCCCGAGATATACCAGATATACCCATTTTGTTCAATGCTCCTACTGTTATTCATGAATAACTACCAATATCAGATTATCCATCCATAATTACAAAATCTCAATATTACAAAACCTAGATTTTACATAAACATTTAACCTTAAACCAACATTTTACAAAAAACCATACAAAAATAAGGGATTTTCGTTGAGTTTTAACATGGACCATATAAAAACCATATAGCAGAGCTTTTGAAGATGACTGGAGAGTAATGGTCGAGTGTTTTCGTGCAGAGAAGACAAATTTCTTTGAAAAACTTACCGAATAATGCAGAGCTTCACAATGAGATAGTAATGGTCGAGTGTTTTGTGCGTTCTGACTGTTCGTCTTCTTCCTCAACAAAATTTGTGGGAGATTCGATAATAGAGAGTGGAGAGGGAGAGTAATGACAGAGTCGTGCAAGGGTGCTTTCGTTTTGAACAGTTCGAATTCTTTCAAACGGTTTACAAATGAGTTACCGGCTAGGATTGTTGGGTTTTGGGTGGGCGGTTAAAAAAGGCCCATTTTTAAACTTTAACACAACTTTACCCTTTTTTAAACTATCTTAAGGATTTTGCCTATTTTAGACAAAATCCCAAGGAGAAATTACATTTTTGTACTTATGGGTGTTTTTTTTTTATCAAAAATGGTCTCTTCATAAGTGACAAGGTTACTTATAAGGATTCTTACAGTAATTCTTTGAAAAATTTATTATTTTTAATATTTTTCTATTAATTTTTCTAGAATAAAGTTCATAAAATCTTTATATTCCTTTATAAAAATTTCTTTTGTTTTTATTTCTTCTAAGAGTCTTAATTTTTCTCTTAAAATTTCTGTTTGTTCTTGAGACAAAATTATTTTATTCATTTTTATTTCTATACATGCTAAAAATATTCCTATAAAATCTTTATTAAATTCTTTGTTATTTTTTGTATTTCTGATCAAGTTAATTAATTCTTTTAAATTATTAATTTGTGTTTCTGTAAGCATTTTTATTTATGGTATAACCATGTTAAATCTTTATTATAATTATAGAGTACTTTATAAATTATTAATTGTTTTATTTCCTCAGGTAATTCTTTAGTTCTTTCTTTAATTTGTAATATTAATTCTATTGTTTCTTCTTTGTAATATTTTAAATAATTCATTTTTCTGCTTGAATTTGGTTAAGTATACCTTATTTTATACATCTTCTTTCTTAATTTCTTGGCTCTGATACCAACTTTAGGTTGAATTTTGTGTTAAAGCTTCAGTTGCTTATCTTCCTATTTGTTCTTTAAAAAGATAAAATCCAAAGATTAAATTATTGAATTCTGCTCTATTTACTTGTACAAATTTCTGTGTAAAGTAATTTCTTAGTATTTTTCCTACAGGATGGTCTATTAAAAATAATATACTGGAGACCTAGTCTATATAATAATCTAATAAAGTGTCAAACCTATTAAAATTTTCTAAACAGGTTTCATAATCTTCATTATCACAGTATTCTTCTAATAGTTTCATATATTTTCCTTCAAAATATTCTATGTTGGTCATATTTTTCTTATTGAATTTCAAAATTTTGTTCTTCTAGTTCCTGATCTATCCATCGACTTAGTTCTATTATTTCCTTATTGTCTTCTATATTCATTTTTACTAATTCAAGACTTGCTTCTAAGTCTAAGTGTTCTTTATCCTGTTCTTTTATTAAATCATTTATTTTTTCTTGTTTGGTGAAGTGATCTATTAGTCCTTGTAAATTTTCCATTACTTTAGATCTTCCTATGCTTTTTTCAAAATTTTCTTTTATAGATGTTTTAAAATAGATAATAGATTGTTTAAGGTATATTGCATCTTTTAGTTTTTCTTGATTTTCAGAATATTTCCTGCTCTTACTTCTGTAAAGTATAGTTTCAAATTTCCTTTTCATGTTTATTTGTTCATCATTCATAATTTCATACAACATAAACAGGATTTTAACAATAATAATGGAATTTCAAGTTATACTAGTCTCTACCTGCAGACTAACCTGTTTCTAAATATGGGTCCACCGCGTTCTTCTGCTTCCAAGCTATCTTCCTATTTCAGAAAACTAAGCCTCACTCCAGATCCAAGCTGTTAGTCCTCCTGACCTTGCTGACCTTCTGAGATCCGTACTTAATTTAAATGAAAGGAAAGAGATAATTTGGAATTTGAAATGGACTCTTTATTTATTAACAGAAAGTATTACAAGAAGAGAACTAGTAACCTTGAAAGAGGTTCTTAGTTCTTACTGATTACAAACATAGCTAAAACTTGAAGTAAAAGATGGATAGTTGTTAGGTTTCGTGTCGTCCTTGCGGTAAGAGAGTTCTCTTTTATAAGCAATAAGAGTTCTCTGTTTACATTGGAGGGATTACACTATGCCCAACTTTTCCTATTTGGTGTTGAGACACCTACTTTTTGTTATCTACATTATTGCCTTCAGCTGTTGAGGAAGGTCTTACATGTGGGCTCTGCAGACATGGAGCTGCTGGACGAGCTTGATTCCAAGTGAACCTTATCCTTTATGCAATAATTGCACTTGTGGTCTGATGATTGCTGTTTGGAGTAGTAGCAAAAAACCTTTTTTGTTTCCTCGCTTACTTCAATTTCATTGCAATTGAAATTTGCTTCATAGGAAATTATTTTTTCACTGTCTTCTCCAGTGATAATTTTATTACTTTGAGACGTAACAATAGTTTTACTTGTACAGTAATTTACTTTTACTTTTGAAGAATTGTTAATTCTTCTTATTTCATAGTAGATTTGACTCAACATTTGTCCCCTTTCGAGGTTTAATTCATCAATATTGAATTCCTTTTCTGGCAAGCCCTTTGGGCGAGTTACTTCTCTTTTATTGTTTGAAACGCCAAGCTTAATGAAATGATATGGACTTACTGGTATTTCTTGGTTCCAATCCATTAAAGAACTGAAACACCTTAAGTAAATAGGCTTATCTATGGCTTTAATTTTTCTTTTAAAATTCCTAATAGATTTCTTAAAATTATCAGGAAAATATATTAATTTTTTAACTCATTTCCTGGATATATGTTTTCTATAAGTCCTGCATGAAATGCTTTATAGACAAATGATGGATCAGCTCCTTCTAAAATATTGAATTTACTTCCTGAAGGAAAGTCTTTTTCTGTTGTATAAAATTTCATGTTTTCAAGATGTTCTTCACTTGTTTTTCTTGCTAGGTTGTATAATCCTAACCATTCCTGTTTTGTCAAGTTTCTTTGTCTTTCTTTTTCTTCTTCGAATGAGTTATTAATTGTTTCTTTAAAGATTATTGGTCTATGGATTGTTCCAAGGTTCCTCATTCTACTAGTTCCTATTGCTGGTTGTTGTACTATCTGGGAATAGTTTTTTGTTATTTCTGATGGGGTTAAGAGTTTAGGGACTCTAAAATTATTGTAGCTTCCTTCTGCTTCGATTCTGTTTGTAAAGGACCTATGGATGACTCCACTAATCCCATTTACTGCTTTGCTTGCTTCTGGCCAACTAGTGTATATTCCTGGGTTTGGTCTATTATAGACTACATAGATCTTTTTTGAATCTTCCTTTTCAACTTCATCAGCCCAATTTATTTTTTATTTTTTCTTTTCTGAGTTCCTGATTGGTTCTGGGTTATTGCTGGCAGTTTCTTCAATTTCTGTTCTTTGCATTTTTGTTCCTACTGAAGTTTCAGCTTCCTCTTCTCCAGAGCTTTCCATATGGAGTTCTGGATTTGTTATGGTTTCTCTGTTTCTTAATTTCTGTTTGAGTCTTAATACTTCTAGTTGTTCCTTGAGGCATTTGATCTGTGTTTCATGAATCAAAATTTCCTTTTCCTTGATCTGAATTTCTATGTCAAGAGAATCCATTCTTATCATAAAAAACATAGTTAGAGGTGCTAATTCTCTAGTTAAAGCATCTGCTAGGTTATTCTTTTTTCCTGGTAAATGTTCGACATCAAATTTGTAATGGTTAAACCATTGTTGCCATCTTATTAGTCTTCCTTGCTTATAATCACCTGCAATATTAGTCCTTAAAAAATGTCCAAAATTTTTATTGTCAGTCCTAACAATAAATTTCGAATTTATAACATATATTGCAAATTTCTTTATAGCCTTTTTAACAGCTAAATATTCATTTTCATTACTATGGTAATTTAATTCAGGACCTTGAAAAGATCCTGAAGTAAATCTGCAAAGATATTCATCTTTATCATCTACTTTTGCTTTTAATACTGCTCCCCAATATTCATGTGAAGTATCTGTTTCTATTATCATTATATCATTTGGTATTGGATAATATAGAGTTGGTAAATCTTTTACCTGTGCTTTTACCTTATCCATATATTTAGTGTCCTAATCAGTCCATTGCTAGACATAATCTTTTTTAAGTTTTGTCTGTAATGGTTTTCTCATTTCTGCTAATTTCTTTATATATGCTTCCGCATATGTTAAACATCCTAAAAATCTTTGTAATTAATTTTTGTCTTTTATTATGCTAGGAAAATTTTGTATATTATTCAAAATATGGGGTTGTAGATGATGTTTTTCATCTTCTATTTCTAACCCTAATATTTTATTTTCTGTTGAGCAATGACAACTTTCTTTTCTGATAATACTATTCCTGATTTTCTACATTCTTGTAAGACATTAAAAATATCTAAATAATGTTTTGATAATTCCTTACTAAATATTAAAATATTATTTATATACACACAACAAAAATTGTGATATTTTTTGAAAATATTGTCCATGTGTCTTTGAAAAATACCTGGTACTTGTTTAAGCCCAAATGGAACAACCGTCCACTGGAATTGTCCTTGAGGGCAGCTAAATGCTGTTAGTTTCTGTGATTCATTATCAAGTCTTATTTGCCAAAATCTACTTTTGCAATCAAAACTTGAAAAATATTTCTTTCCTTTAATTAATGATAATAATTCTTCTTTCTTTGGTATAAAATAACTGTCATCAATAGTTTCTTTATTTAAGGATTTAAAATTTATTACCATTCTCTTTTTTCCTCTTCTTTTCTCAGCTTCTTTTTCTAGTAAAAATGCTGGACTAGAATGTAGTGAATTACTAGAAATAATTACTTTTAACTCCAAAAGTTCTTGAATTTATTTTTCAAATTCCTCTCTGTCTTCTGGGGTATAAATCATTGGTTTTACTCTTATGACCTTTAAAGGGTCTTTTAATTCTATTCTTGCTATTTCATTAGATCTATTGATATTTGGATCTAAAGGATATTCTGAGCATACTGTTTTTAATAATTTTCTTATTTCTGTTAAGGCTTTATCTTCTCGGATTTTATTTAGAAAGGGATTTTGGTCAACCTCTATGTCTAAAGAAATATTTTCTAAGTATGGTTTTTGTTTTTCTATATCCTCACCATGTTTTCGCTTTTTATGTTGTTACATAAAAGTTGGTGATGAAACAGTTAATGCTTTCCTAATTTTTGATACATAAATTGTTTCTCCATCTAAGGTTGTTATACTGATTTTATCTAAGTATTGTGTGAATGGTTGATATAAGTTTAGAAAGTTATTTCCTAATAGAATATGAACTCTAGTTTCTTGTTGGTAAATTGTAAGTATATGAAAGATTTTTCCTCCTATTGATACATCTGTATCTTTTAGTATTTTATTTAAATTTATTGTAGTATTATTTGCTATTCTCACTACTAATTCTTTTGGGGATTGTTCCAAAGTTCTTCTAAAAACACATATTTACTTGCTACACACATACTTGCTCCTGTGTCAATATATGCATGTAAATGGTAATTTTTATATCTTTTAAATTTTAATCCTATTTTTATATATGTACTATTTGGATTTGTTATGCTTAATATTTCATCCATTATTCTGAATTATATTCAGAACTATAATCAGATGTTTCTGAATCTGTTATTTCTTCTTCAGTTTCTTCTAATAGATAAATACTACATGTATCATCTATATCAGATTCCTCTATTGGTTCTAATTCCATTTTAAAGGCTTCTTCTAATATTTTTGCTTTCTGTGGAAATTCCTTTTTAAATTCTTTTTTATGTTAAAGTCTATTTGGGCATTCATTTGCGTAATGTCCTTCTTCATTACATATCCAACATCTACATTTCTTTTTTCCTGATGGACAATAATTTTTCTTTTCAGGGATATTATACTTTTTTCTTTTAAAGTACCTCTTTATATAAGGTTCTCTATTATATCTTCTTTTATATTTTTGAAAGTTTTGTTTTCTGAATTTATATCTTTTGAATTTTCTAAATGTCTTATGTTTCTTGTACTTATTGTAGGGTTTTATATTACAACCATATTTTTCTGGTGTTTTGAAATCTCTTGTATCACAACAGATCCTATCATTCCCTTTTATTTATTTGAATTCTTTTCTTTTTTGACATTTTATTATTATCTAATTTTTAAGTCATCTTATTCTTCCTCCTAAGGTGTCAGATATAGTTTGTCTATTCCTATTATTCCATTCTTCTGTCATAGTTTTATGTAATGTTCCAGGTAATTTTTGGTAAAACATTTCCTTATAGGTTTCTTGCATAGATGGTGGTAGTTTATGATAATACATTTCATATTCACATATGAAAGAGTCTATGTAACACATATCACATATTTTCATATTTGTTAAGTGCCATTTAGCTTCACTTATTTCATTTTCACTAGATTCTGTTACATTTCTTCCTTTATCTTCTCCTATATATTCCTTTTATATTTCATTGATTACAGTATCTAAATAATCTCTTCCTGTTGTAGCATTTCCTTGCATTCTTAAATGTTGTTGATCAGTTAGGTTTGAAAACCAAACTTTTACATTTTCTGTCATTTTGTGGGCTACTAAGACTTTACTTCTAGGTATTAATACTGGTTCCATATTAATTCTTTGGGTTGTATTTTCTTGTTTAGATTCATCTTCACTTATTACTGTCATATCATCTTCTTCTTTCTTTGTGCTAAGTTTTTCTTCATAATATTTTTCTAATTCTTTATCTGTTAATGTTAATAAACTGATTAATTTTTCTATATTTTTATTTTCAGGATTCATAAATTGTTCTTCTAAGTTTTTCCTATATTCTGCTAAGTCCATTAAATTGTTATTATTTGTTTAGATTCTTCTGCTTTTCTTTTTTCATTTATGGGTATTAATGCATCAGATCTTCTAGGGGGTTCTTCTTTTAGTCCTTTTAATGGATCAAATTTTAGTCCATTTTCCCTTGATGTGTTATTAATATTCTTTTTTAGTTCTAAGATTTCTTTATACATTTTCAATTGTATTTCTTTTGATTCTTGTATGTTTTCCTCCGTAGTGTCTATTTTTTCTGCTATAAGAATTAAAGCTTTCATTATAGATATCTAGTTTTTATTTATGCTTGTTAGACTATTATTTCCTTCTAATCATATTTCTAATAGTTTTTCTTTGATCATTATTATTTCATTGTATAGACTAAATCTTTTACTTCTTCAATTTCCTCTTTTAATTCTTCTATTTCTCTATTCCTTTTACTAACTTCCGCTTGGGTATCTACAAATGTTATTCTTTGTATGTTATTCCTTTTTGATGTTATCAGAGGTTTTTCCTTAATATCTAAGTTCTATTCCTCAGGTACTTCATATTCTGATAATTTTTCTAGATTTTTTATTACTTGTCCTATATCCTTAAAAGTCTTATCTATTTTTATAAATTTATTTTGTCCATATATTGAACTATTGTGGCTGTTTGTTAATGAATATCCTACTAGATAATGGATTGAAAATGGATGGTTTTCATCTTTCATTAAATTTTCTCGTTCAAAATCATAAGCTAGACTTAATACTTAATTTAGATTTTTATCGTGAATATTAACAGCAAATCTAGGATATGCTGTAAATTTTAATTTTTGATATCCTAGGTTTCCATTAATCATTCCTATTAAAGCATCCTTTCTGTTTGTTATTCTGTTATCTAATAATGCTAATTTAATTGGGGTGTCTATTCCTTCTCTAAATTGTGCTTTTATTAGAATTTGTATTCCTCCTAAATAGATATATCCAATTTTTTCTCTATCTTTTTCAGGAATTTTTGATAATTTTTTTTATAATAGTTTCTTTATTAATTAATGGTATATTAAACCTTCCTTTTGCATCAGCTATGGTTATGCTCATTTCTTTATTACTTATACCATAATATATTATGTCTTTTCTTGGGAATAATTTCCTTATTTTAGAGAATGATTATTCTCTAAATTCATCTTTTTCTTTTAAGTTCAGTTTTGTTTTTTGAATTTCTTCAAATTTCTTTTTACTGAATGCCATTTCTTGTGAAAAACATCCTGAAATGTCTTGTGTTTCTACTTTCATTATTTCTTGATTTTCTATTATTTCTGACATTGTATGTTTTGTAAGTTTTTACAGATTTTTATTACTTTTGAAAGGTGTTATAAATTTTTGCAAGGCATTTCATACTTTTTATTTCTTATGTAAGGGACTTATTTCGCAAGAAATTCACTATGGGGTATAAATTTGTAATTAGCCACATGAAAGGGCCTATTTAAGGTGTTTGTCCTATTTTTTTCGTTTTCTTATTATAGCTCTGTAGCATACGGACAAATCAAAAATTTGCAAATCTAGACCCAAATAATTGAAAACATAATACTAAAATTGATTTTGCCATTTTCTCTCTGAACCCCAAAATGGGGTAATCTCCAACCATATGTCCCAAACTCTCAACGTCACTAGCCTTTGCAGTGCAGGTAACAAGTTTACCAATAAAGTCTTGGTATTTTCACGAAAACCGGTTCGATTCCTTCGCAAAAAATTAACAAGCTCCCACTTTGAAAAAAGTAAATTAATCATATTTTTCTATATGAGTTGTTATAAACTTCTTTTACACGTTAATTAATAATTAATGGTATTCCATGATATCAACATTTAGGCTTGTACTTAACTAGTTGGCATGAATTTGATTTCTAGTAAGCAGATAGTAAAACTCTCCACAATCACAGAGGCTGTGGAATTTCACATCATTTTTAATCCTTGACAATTCAATCATAAGGGGAGAAAATAATAATAAAATAAAAAAATAACAGGTAAAAAAAAAAAAAACTTTCAAACCAAACTCAACTTAGAGTAATAGATTTCTTCGTTAAGTGAAGGAATACATTGAGAGGAAAAGACAAGTATGAAGTCACTTTCACAATATCAAAAGAAATAACTTAATTGATTGAATATTATTGCAATTTAATGGTTGCTCACCTACCATTAAAAATGAGAGAAGAAAATATATGTAAGCGCATATGTTATCTCTTCAAATAGTAAGAAGAAACATATGTAAGCGCATATGTCATCTCTCCAAATAGTAAAATTTTTCTCTCTATAAATAGAGAGATCATTTGCTCATTTCCATTATCTCATATATTCTAAACATTCAAAGCTTCCCCACTCAGAAAAAGTTCTTTTTTCATTGTGAGAGAGAAGTTATTGTATTCTTTTATTATAAGAGAGAGTGAGATATATTATTCTCTATTTGTATTTAGAGAGAAGTTGTAAATCTTTCGATATAATGAATTACTTGTGTCTATTTTTTATCTACATTTTTTCAATTTTATTTTAATTGTGTATTAACTTCGACCCATAAATTTTCTAACACAATCATTTAGGCATTTTAGCAAAGACCGTATAGACAAGTAACTAAAGGTTAAACATTCTTATTTTAATTAGTTATAACTTCGACCCATAAATTTTCTAACCCAATCATTTAGGCATTTTAGCAAAGACCGTATAGAAAGTAACTAAAGGTAAAAAATCGATCACAGTAAGTGTTCAAAATTACTTGATTAAAATCTATAGGCATTCCTTTCGCTGTAGCAAATAGATCAGTATTATGACAGTTACTAAAGAAATTCAAGAACAAATCACCAGCATTAAAAACACGTCCTATAAACATTATTTCAAAACATTGTTAAAAAAACAGAGAATTAAATGGAATAGGAGAGAAATAACGAACAAAACAAAAGCTACCATGAAATTCAAAACGAACGAGAAGAAGTGAACAATAAAAGAATTTGCGACTACTTAGGGGTGAGCACACTAACATGGTCATTGGTGGGAACTGGGACTGATAGAATCTTTCTCTTGCCATCCGTGGGAGGAAAACCTTTGCTTGATTGCTCAAATGGTGTAATTCTTCTATATTGGCTGACTAATTAGGTAATGACAAATACCAAGAGCAGATTTTTGCCTCTGTTAGTACTTGAACCTTCGATCTCTGTTAGGAGTTCTTGTAGCCTGTTGCATATCTTTACACCCACAAGTAATTGTGCACAGGTTCAAGGTTGGTCTTGAGAAGAAGAGATATAGAATAATATGTTAATTACGTAGAGGTGGGAGATTATTCATTGGCAAAGAATAAGTTATGTCTATACTCTGTCTAGTCATATTGGTATTAATTTGTAAGTATATTACAATTACATATTTTAAGATGGTTTAGTTATATAGATTAATTTTTTTTATATAAATTTTATTTTTAATTTTTTTATATATAATATAAAAAAAAATTTGTATGTTTTTAGAACATAAATAAATATATATTTTTTAGTATTATACAAAATAAATATATATATATATATATTTATTAAAAAGTGTTAAAAATAAAATTAATTAAATAATTGATTTATTATATTAAAGTATTTTAGAAATATATTTGCACCAAATAAATTGTGTGGTAGATTTATAGTATAATAATATATGAGGCTGTGCACGAATATGTCTAATATAAATGAAGATATGGGTATATAATATGTTTTTTTTTTTTTGAAAAATTATTAGTTGGTATTATTTCATCTAAATTAACATAGGAGAGTTATAGTGGTGAGAGGTAAAATGTAGAGAGAAAATAAGCAATGTTCATCGAAATTAACATCTAAATTTTCTATAAAAAAAAATTAACATATAAATTAACACAGGAGAGACGTGGTTGTAAAGTAATAGGTAAAATTTTGAAAGAAAATATGCAATTATTACTTTCCATAATTTTTTTTTTTGTATTGATTGACGGGAAACTAACTTGTCAATTATTATTATTATTATTATTTTAAAGGGTTTTAAAGTTTTTTTTTATTAATAATAAAAAAAATACTCACATTTGAATAAAATTTAAATTTAAATATTTGATTAAAAAATAAAAAAATCTTACCAATTAAATTAAAAAAAAAACATTTAAACCATATGATTCAATGCCATCATCTTAATGCCTCTACTTGGATAATAGGCTCACACTACCAGGCCCAAGCAAAAAAAACCTCGGCTCCAAAGCAAAAAATTTGTAAAACAATGTCCCACTCATGAAAATCAACGGTAAAAAATTAGCTAATAAAGTTGAAGAATGACATTATAAATGAGAAAAAAAAAAAATGAATGCAACACGAAGACTTTTTAAGAGAAAGACAAGTTTAATTTTAATCGATCAACGCAGGATTTTTCAAGAAATCACCTATATTAATACTACTCTCATTTAAGTACGTTTAATTATGTTATTTTGATGAGATTTAGTGCTTTAGTACTAGTATGATCCCGCCCAAAATACAATTTTAAAATTTGTTAATTAATTTATGTTAAATAAGTTGGATCTCAATTTCAAAAATTAACTCAAAATTATAAAATTTTAGCAAAGATTTCTTCTTGACTTGTCAATTTTTTCTATGAGTAATCAATAATATATTTTATCATAATTATTGTTTAATATTTTAATTGGTCATATTTTATAATATAATTAATTTGTATGTTACATTATAATTGGTCTTACATCTCATATTTTTAATTTATTATTTAATTTAATATTAATGTATTATTTGATGTATATATTATTATTTAATATTATTAAAATGTTAGAATGATAGGACTCATGATACACAAGGATGAAAATTAATTATAACTTCACTAAAATTTCAAAAAATTTGAGGTATCAATATAAAAATTAGGTGGAAGTAGATTTCTTCCAAAATTTTACCAATTTGGTCAATTTGAGGTTTAAAGCTTGAATTCTTTTTATTTATTTATTTAGGTTTCAACAGAAAAGGTCGTATAAGTATTATCATCATTAAAATATTAGGTGATATATTACTAAAGTCTTTTAAATAAAATTTTCTATGTTGTTTAGTATCTTAGATATTATTTAGTCTCTTAATTTTATAAAAAGAGTCAACTAAAGATAGATTATACTATTTTAATAATTTTTTTATAAAAATATTAATATTTTATATTAAGTTATTAAATGCAAATAAAATATGAATTTTTAATATGAATAAAAGTTAAATTTAATATGAAATTATTTAAGAAAAAATCAACACTAATAATATTCAAACAAAAAATTATTTAAATATATATTTTGATTTTTACTAAAATCAATAAAATATTTAAATAAAATAGTGGCAAAAAAATTAAAAATGAATATTTTGTGAACTTTTTTAGATTAATCATGACTCTACCATTATTAAAGACTCGTATTTTAATCGTGTTTAATCACTTGAAAGAAAAAAAAATTTAATAGAAAAATTATTAAAATGATATAATTTGTACTTAATTGAACCTTTTTACAAACTTAAAAAATTAAATGATATCATTTATAATCTAAAAAATTAAACAACATAATTAATCTAATTTAAAGAATTTTTATGACATTTTTTTCTAAAATATTTATGTTAATTTTTTGACAAACTTATCGGTGATAGTACTTAAACTACTTGCGTAACAAATATCGAAGTTCGAAAATAATTTTGTAGCAAATTAAAAATTTATTAACACTTTTGTAACAATTAATATAGCTTGGTGGTAAAAAAAAAAAAAATACAAACTCATATACATACACAAATATATAAGTAGGTTCATGGCCCTGTTTTTTTACACAAATTTATTCACTGTATTTATAACCTTTAAATTCAATAAATTTTAATATATGAAATCATGTAATTATCTCCACTAACTAGATCATTAATTATAATTTTACACTTATTAATATTATTTATTAAACATTTATCTCTCTTTTTATTTTATTATGATAATTTATTTTCTTCTCATTTATTTCCCTTGAATTAATTAATAATATCACTATATAAATAAGTGAATATGCTACTGATAATATTTATTTCCTTAATGTTATAAAATTAAACAAAATAAAAAAAATATAGAGAGAAAATAAATAAAAGAAATAATTATTGTTGTTATTTTAAATATATTGTCAAAAGTCCTATTTATAAGTTTGTAAGATATAATAAAAATTTTAAATCTAATATATGATAGAGATTAAAGCTTTAATTAAATACAAATTTATGATATAATAGAGATTAATCTTTATTTAAAACAAATATATTCATAAAAAATATAATATCTTATTTAAGATTTGGCATCCAAATTATAATACTTAAAATTTATTTTTTTCCTCAATTCAACTATAAATTTTAAATTTCTCAATTGAGTTTTTTAAAAGTACCAAGAAATTAATATTTTTTACATTGTTTCAGACACAATATACCTTTTATTTATTTAAATATTTTTGTTAATGAGAAGAAATAAATTGTTATTTATTTTTATTATTATAATTTTCTAAGCTAAAATTGTTAGAATTTTTATTTTCATTTAAAATAGTATCAAATTTAATAATTCTAAAATAATAATAACAAAAATAATACCCATAAAATTAATAATAACATAAATATCAACTTTAATAATAACTCATACCTATTTAAGGAGAATGTGTTTTCTTTAAATAAATAAAAAAGAATTTATAATTTTTAGTATTATGAGTTTTACGTTATTATTTAAAATAGTTTAAAATAAAGTTGATTAATTTTTTTTATTATACTAATAACTATTGTGAATGAGACAATTTTTTTATTATTTAAATAAGTCAAGATATGTCTCAATTTTGATGTAAGTATTTATAAGAAATAGATAGCATTGAAAAAAAAATTAAAAATATTGAAAATTAATTAAATATTAGAGATTGGATAAAAAAAAGCTGTAAAATTAAATATATTTTTTTAAAAAAAAATTATCTGATTTAGATTTAATAAATGATATTGATAAGTATATAATAAAGGAGAGAAATATTTATTAAATGATATTGATAAGTGTAAAATTATAATTAATAATTTAGTTAGTGGAAAAATAATACATAATCTCAATTATTAAAATTTATTAAATTTAAAGGTTACAAGTTAATGGCTATAATTTTATAAAAAATAAGGGTCATATAGCCTGCCAATATATATATATATATGAGAAGTCGCCCATCTTATGCTAAGCTATATATATATATATTATATATATATGAGAAGTCGCCCATCTTATGCTAAGCTATATATATATATTATATATATAAATAGAAGTCGCCCATCTTACGCTAAGCTATAACAATCAATTTCCAAATTTGCCCATCATCTCTTGAACATATTATGCAATTGACACTTCAAAATAAAGTTTCATGGGGGGGCCCACATGTAACTGTAAAGGTGAGATTATTAATTTATAGCAGACATGGGGCCATGTTTAATGTCAAAAAGAAACATTAAAACATATAAACTCAAGCATATGTAATAAAGGTTTTTCTAATTTACCCCTTTGTCGCTTAGCATAGCACAGGCAACTTCGCCCAATAGAACAACGTATAGTGTCACGGTTTGCATCAAATGCTTGGCGCCAAATTTTGATCCATAAATTCGCGGACACACTTAACATAGCACAGGTAACTTCGCCCAGTAGAATAATATATATAGTATATATATATATATATATATATATATATATAAATGTGACATTTGTGTCAATTTTTGAATAATTTTATATTTTATTAATCATCGTTACGTTAAATATGTTAAATTTTTTACATAATTTAAGATAAATTTGAATAATTTTATATTTTATTAATTAAGTTAAGATGTTAAATACATTAAGCAATCCAAAAATATATGATATAAAAAGAAACTTTGTTGCAAAGTGTTATTTTTCACTTTAAATTCTTTTAAATATTAAAAGAATAGTCATTTATGTTTTGAGGTTATATTAGTTAAATAGATGCAAAAATTAATTTTTTAAGACAAAAAATTCTATGTACATAATCTGTAATTGTTGGAAAATTTATTGGTGATAATTTTACGATCAAGTGTTTCTATCATAACATATAAAATTATTTGCACTCATGATTATGTGTTGTGTTTGTATAAGAAAAGCATGTGAATGAATTCATTTATGTATGTACGGATATATTCACCGTAGGTTAGCTCATACATGAATTTAGAATGCACATTTCAAGTGAATAAAAATACCTATTAATTTATTAAGTGAGTCAAAGCTCGATGAATACCCATTTTGGCAATGTTATGGTACACGTAATGGTCATTTATTTTGTCATATTAAGTATTAAGCACACATGATTTGTTATGACGTGAGACTATACTCTACAATGTTTATGACCCAATTTCAAAGTGTTTTAAAATAAAGCACAAGCGTTTTGGGCAAACATGCTTGCCTTGAAGATAAGGCATGTTGGTTTTGTTTACATGTAGTTCATTCATCCATACTCAACTATTTTATATGTTATATGGTAGCGAGTTTTATTTTTGTAATAACATCGTCTTGGTGTTCTAAGTGGTAAGGTACTTTCACACCTATATTTTCATACTTTATGGTTATTTTGGATGATTGCTTGCATTGGATATTTCATGCTTCTTTGTATAATCTAGATTGTCTACTATGCAATCCAAGGGGGAGAAAATATTATGTTGAACTAATTTTGCAAGCTTAATAATATAGTATTCTACGACAAATTAAATTAGTAGTGACATGTCAAAATGTTATGGATAGCCAATATCGTGAATATATTTGGCTACAATGACACCGATAATGGACGCTGTTGCGAGATAGATCAAGTTCAAGAGAGATGATAGAGAAAGGATAGGGAAAGCAATAAATGATGGTGACTCAATGGTCTTTTATTAGATATTTATAGGTGTTTTACTTTTGATGGGGGTACATTTGTATTCTACACATAAAAACATATATGACATGAAATATAATCAATAATGGGACTGACCTGGTCTTTAGTTTAGTTGCGCAGGTTAGAACCAGACTAAATGGTGTTGTTAAGGTTGCTCGTGACGAGCTTCAGGTCGACAAGTTGAACGTACTTGACGATCACTAGGTCAGTGTCTGAACATCAAGTCCCCCACTCTTAAGTTCGGGTTAATGCGAAATGTAAGAGTAGCAAAACGTCTCGTAACATTTCTCGAACTCGAAAGGCAGCGAAAGTTTTTTCATAAGGTTTTGCGATTCGACTCTTTGTATTTCAAGCGCCATGTGTTGGATGGGCATTGTGATGCCCTTCACTATATAAAGACGGCAGTATAGAGGGGTCCTTTTCTATTTTCAAACTTTCTTTTCATGAGTAATTTCTTTTCTTGTGGAGCTTTTCCGTGAATCATTCTCGCCTGCCCTTACATTTATAATTTCTGTGCGTGACTTTTTCCTTTGAGCATTGTTGTTTGTAAATTTTTTCTTTTAAAACCAACTTTAAAGTCAACTTTAACTTGGGCTTTTTTTCTTTTAGGTCAGTATCTTCTCAACGTCCTCTTTCAGTTTACTATATACGTAGGTATTACTATTTCCTGTGATAATATCTGATTTTCGATTTTTATTACATTAGGTCGTATTTTTATAGTCCATTTTAGCATGGCTGGTAAGGGGATAAAATGAATCGTTGAGGTATTGGCGGACACTTCAGTGGTTAGGGAAGATTTCGAACTACCGAGTTCTTCCAGATCTCTGGCTGATACTAGTTCGAGCACAGGCTCTTTGGGGACACCTTCAAAAATTGAAGAGGTCACGATGGTCGTTCTCCTCCGTAAACATCGGGTTCGCAATCAGAGTACTAGTCAGAACAAGCTTAGTGGTCTTTAGATCATGGAAAAAAAAGACGAGGGTTGGTAAAGGCAAGGAAAAATCGACCCATAGGATGAAAGGGTGGCAATCCCAGCCCAAGCCTTGTGAGTTTTCCCTAGAGGATGAACTCTGGCTCTGCAACGCATATGATATTCCTAAGAGCGTACATATAAGAATACCTAATCTAGGAATAGTGGACAGCGACCAACCGCTCGCTTGCTGGATAGTTTTCCACAAAAAACTGTTGATGTTTGGGTTAAGATTTTCACCCCTCGAATGTATCAAGGATTTTTTGAGCCGAACGCAGATATTGCCTAGCTAAATTCTTCCAAACGGTTGGCGATACTTGATATGCATAATAGTTTTGTGTAGGGAGATCGTGGTTCAAATAAGGATGCCCGAGTTCAACGAAGCTTATATACTGAAGCAGAGCCCGTTCGATGAGTGGCGTGTGTATATATCTGCCAAACAGGATCAGGGTATAAATGTGATATTATCGGATAATGAACGAGACTGGAAGCAGTTCTTTTTTTTTTTTATGTTTCTGGTCAATGGGAGTCCGAGGAGGAAAGGAATACAATTCCTTTGGTTTGGGTAAATATAATGAACATGCTGAAACATGCGTGTTTCCACCCAGTCACACTAAATGAGTGGGCCAAAACCCGATTGGCACAACTACAAAGGTGTTTGTGTAAACTGACCCCGTGGAAGAAAATCTTGTCCACTCCACGATTAATAGCAGCTAGTTTGCTAAGGCTAGGAGCCAAACCACCTATCACAATAATAAAACGGTCTGAGAAACAAACTCACAAGAGACAAAGGTTGGCCACTGAGTTCGAGGAAAACTTCGAGCTAGTGGACGAAGGTCCTCGATACACATCCGAAATTGTAATACTTTATTTTGAGTGATTTGTCGCTTACTCATTTTTCTCTTTTTTTTTTTTTTTTTTTTTTTGCAGAGATGGATCCCAACGAGATTGACGCTAGCGCACTTTTCAGCGGGTTTAAGGCGTAGGTGCAAGAGACCTCGTCCTCGTAGGGTTTGAAGAAAAGGTGGATTGCACCAAGGAAAATGATCCAGCTGTCCTTCCCAAGGAACAACCGGGGAGGAAAGTTTGGGCTCTTCCATACTACCTCTTTTTACGGCCCAAGAGGCCCCGACACTAGACAAGGGGAAGTCGGTACAAGTTGTCGACCAAGGCTCAAATATAGCGGAGCCTATCATTGGTAATCCGGCAACCATGGATGAGTTCGTCTAGATGCTACTGACCAAACCGGATGAAGACGTTCTAGATGACCTCTGTAAGTAGGTAGTTGTGCTGACACTAGCAAACCGGAAGCTAGTCGAGGTATTGCATTATTATTATGATATTATATTATGATTTTATTAGTTGTGATATATTAACGGTATGCTGATGCAGTCGAAGGCGCTGATCCGGTATTTTAAAGTGTGCCAGCTGGAAAAGATGAGGGAGGAGCTTAAGGCCGAGAAGGTAGGCCACAAATTGGCACTATCCAAGATCACTTTCCTGCATGCAAGGAATGTGGAGCTTGCGAAGAAGGAGCAAGCCGTGAATAGAGCTTGCGAGGAGCTTGACATCGAGTTGCGATCTATCAAAGATGAGCTCTGCCAAGGAAAAGGTTGTTCGAGCCAAGGTCCAGGAGGACCTAGAGCTGGCGAAGGCGAACAACATGAAGTTCACCTAGGTGAAATACAACAAAGCCATGGAGGCTTTCAAGGAGAAGGTCGTGGAGAAAGGCAAACTAGAAGAATACAACAGTATTCTGGAAATCACATCGACCACAGAGCACATAGGCTAGACCCTTATGGAAGACGGGGCGAACAAGGTGAGGGAAGGGGAAGAGGTAGAACAAGATCCCAGCCAAATGTAAATACGCCGATGATATAGGGACAAGTCGAATGGTATTTGTGTCTCGAACATTGTAATAGAAATCAAAGTATTTTTGTAGCATTGAGTCCCCCACTTGTACTGTCCAAATTATAATATATTTTGAATATCTTAATAGAAATTAATATATTCAATAGTTTATGGCACAATTTATTTTTAATATGATAGTATGTGAGTTTTGTCGGGTAGTAGCTTTAGTGGTACACATGTAAGAAATAGTTCATAAATGTGGGTTATAAAAGGAAGGCCGAGGGGCATTATAATTAAACATCCAAAGTGAGAGCATAATGAGCGATTGAGAGCAAATATCGTGTGATCGAGTTTTAAAGATAAAGGTTCGGGCTTTAAGAAAGAAAAACTCGACATTGAATGAGGAAATTCTCCTATGAAAACGAGAGAATAATCAATTGCTTGAAAATAGTTTAGCCCACACGACACATCATGAACTAACTTTAAAGGAAATGGCCGACATAATTGAAGAGGATTCGTCGTGGGTGGATGCATACTTGATACGAGGAGAAGATGTGTTCCTCGACATTATGCAGTCGACCCTAGAGTTGGAAAAAACATTAGAAGATGGTATAATGGGTGAGGCCACTCATCATTCCATGCTAGACTTCGTGAATGTCGTACAAGCCAAATTGTACCCGTTAGTTCAATAGGAGCCGATGGATAAGAACTTAGGTCGGTCATTAAAGCTATTAAGTAGCGTGTAAAAGATGATGTGTAAAAGTTTGGAACATGTGTTCATGTTGTGAAGTCACTCCTCCATTTATACTGCTATATTAAGAATCAAACAAAAAATAAAAGACTATTTTAATTAACCACAAGCAAGCAACGTATATAGACCTGAGCGCTCTGCTTGGCCACTCTCTAGCATAGGCAATCAACTCATTCAGCCTGAATGTAACTCCATATTGGACCAAATCAGGGAAATGCCAGACTCTCGTGGCACAAAGGGCAGGCCTGAGCGCTCTGCCTGACTGCTCTCTAGCACAGGCGATCAACTCGTTTAGCCTGAGCATAACTCCTCATCGGCCCGGATCTGGGCAATGCTAGATTTTCATGGCATGAAGGGCAGGCCCGAGCATTTTGCCTGGCTGCTCTCTAGCATAGGCGATCAGCTCGTTCAGCCTGGTCATTCTTCTGTAAAAAAAATCAACATGCTCTGAGATGTAATTGCATAAAATAGCTTACATAACTGTCATAATCATAACTTCATTAGTATTACAAAATGTTTATTACGAAATGCAATTTAAATTACATCAAGGCAAAAATAGTTATAAATAATATTTCTTCAGGTGTTTAGCGTTCCAACTCTAGGATTTTAACTCACCTGTTGCACGTTTAAGGATGAAAGTGCCGCCAGGAATGATATCTTCGATTTCGTATGGACCTTACCAACTTTTCATTCCTTGTGACCAAGGAGGACTCTTCGTAGGACCCAATCTTTCACTGCAAATGCCTTCAATCAAACTGCTTTATCATAAAAGGCGGCAACTTTTTGTTTATTATCCTCTATTAATAACAAAGCTTTTCTTCGACGCTCCTTGGATAATATTAAATCCAATGTTCGTTACGAACTATTCTGCTCTTCGTCGATATTGGATAGAGATGTGGGCAAGATAACTTCCGTGGGTATCATTGCTTCTGTCACATAGACCAAGGCAAATGGTGATTCATTCATTGCTTCCTTGGGAATGGTTTGAATAGACCATAATACTCCGGGCAATTCTTCAACTCACTTGCCTTTAGCTGATGCGAGCTTGTTCTTTAAAAAGGTGAGTATCATTTTATTCGAGGCCTTGGCTTGACCATTGGCTTGTGGATAATAGGGTGATGAGTGGTTGAGCTTTATTCCATACTTTAGAGTGAAGCCTTATACCTTTTTCCTGACAAATTGTTTCCTGTTATCGGTAACCAACTCTTTAGGAAGACTAAACTGACAAACTATGGATTTCCAAAGAAAATTGATGATTTCAGTTTCACGTATCCTACTTAGAGGTTCCGCCTATAATTTGTGGCAACTAGTAGAAACCTTTTTTGCCCGACTACTTGTGGCAAGGGTCTGACGATGTCCACTCCCCATTTGTAAAAAGGCCACGAGCTTACGACTCCAGTCATGTGAGTCGTCGGGATATGTGTAAGTGGGCCAAAACACTGACATTTGTCACACTGTTTAGAAAACTTTGCACAGTCGCCCAATAGTATCCTTGTCGCATTATTCTTTGTGACAACTTACGACCCTCGAAATGCGACCCGCATTCTTCTTCATGCTCTTCTTTAAGTATATGTGCTGCCGAAAGTTCGTTGATACATAATAGCCCGGGACCCATTGGAGTTTTCTTGTATAACAACCCATCTTGTACAAAGTAGTTGGCACTTTTAACAATAACTACCCGACTTTTTTTTTTTTTTTTTTTAGTTGAGAGAGATTCATCGGTTAGATATCTCAGAAGAGGTGAGAACTAAGAATCTTTGTTCTGGCTCAACTTGACTAACAACTTTGACGGCTTCAATCGAGCTGGCCTTGGATAGTATGGTAACAATGATGACTTTTCTTTCACACGTATTATGCACAGAAGCTAGAGTTGCTAGTGCGCCAATGTGACTGTTGCTACTTTTGGACAACTGTTTGACTTGTACTTTCTCAAAAGTTTGACATTCTAATTTTAATCGTTCAAGGTACCTCTTCATTTTTTCATCTTTGGCTACGAACGAGCCTGTGAATTGATTAACAATAAGCCTCAAGTCACTAAGCAAATCCAATTTTCTAGCATCGAGCTTTCTAGCGGTCATGACACCTAAAATAGCGGCCTCATACTCAGCCACATTGTTGGTAACTTGGAATGCTATCCTGATGGAGTACTCATACACATTTCCTTCAAGATCAGTGATGACAATTCTGATACTTGCTCCTTTAAAGTTGTTAACCCCATCGACGCAGGCTTGCCATTTCCCAGACATTTTCTTGATTATTCTCATTAATCTAGGCCCCTTGTGCCTTTTCTGGGCATTTTGTAAATTCAGCTATAAATTTTTCCACCGCTTGAGCTTTCATGAATGTTCGGGGTCGAAATTTGATGTCAAATTCTCCTAATTTGATAGATATACTTGCTAATCTCCTAGAAATGTTTGGCCTAAAGAGTACACTTTTTAACGGACTAGAGGTAAGAAGAACCACAGTGTGGGCTTTGAAATAATGTCGTAGCTTCCTTGTTCTGATTTTGAGTGTAAAAGCCAATTTTTCTAACGTATGATACTTTCTTTGTGACTCTATCAGAATCTGGCTCACATAATACACTGGATGTTGTATGGTTTCATGCTCGACCAGTGGAACAACATTGACGGTGTATGTTATTATTACAAGATAAAGGTACAAAATTTCATTATGCGTCGGGCTTAAGAGGATCGGTGCACACCCGAGGTAATCTTTAATCTTTGTGAATGCCAGATCACATTCTTCATTCCAAAACGAGTTAGTGTTCTTTCTTAACAGTTTGAAGAATGGCAAGCACTTGTTCGTGCATCTTGAAATGAAACAATTAAGGGCAGTGATCCTCCCATTGAGTTGTTGAATTCCTCTTAGATTTGTGGGTGGCTTCATGTTGAGCAATACCTTTATTTTGTCGGGGTTGGCTTCAATTCCTCTAGTTGATATTAAGTATCCTAAGAACTTTCCATCATGGACCTCAAAAATACATTTTCTTGAGTTGAGCTTCATCCCATACTATCTCATGATGCTAAATGCTGAATGCCTCTTCTAGATCTTTGATGTGTTCATGTTTATTTGTTGTTTTGATAACCATGATGTCAACATATACTTCCATGTTTCTTCAGAGCATAGGTTTGAACATCTCATTTACCATGCGCTGGTACGTAGCACTTGCATTTTTTAAACCAAAAGGCATCTGTTATAACAAAAGGTACCTATTTCGGTGACGAAATATTTTTTTTCTTCATCTTCTTTGTCCATGTAGAAAAGGTACATCAGACTATACCCCTATGTGGCATCAACTAGTTGATCTATACTTGGTAACGGTTAACCTTTGGACAGGGCTCATTCAGGTCAGTGAAAGCAACGCACATTCTCGATTCTCCATTCGAATTTTTGACGAGGACAACATTAGAGAGCCAAGTAGGGTAACACAGCTCTCTTATGACATTGGTGCGAACCAAAGTATCTTCTTGTGTTTTAATGACTTCGTTCTTTTCTCTAGGGAACTTTCTCTTCTTCTGTTGGACAGGCTTTTTCTTGGGATTAACATTCAACAAGTGGGTGACCCTCTAACCAGGATGTTCTGTAGATGCTATTTGGTCTAAACTCCTTTCATGGTCGCATTGTAACAACTTTGGGCTTTACATTGGTCTCCCTAAATTTCGAGGATATCTCCATTCGCGGGGTATTTTATGACCTGATGGTATGTTGAGGGTACTGCTCTCATCTTATGTATCCAGGGTCATTCTAATATTATGTTATAGTGGGCAGGAGAATCAACAACTACAAAATTGGACATCACCGTTAAGCCCAGTGCATCAATAGGCAATTTGATAGTGCCTAGTGCATATGAGGTGCTGTTCTTGAACCCTATTAAAGGTATCTCCCTGCTTATCATGTCTTTAACCCCCAACCCTAAGGCATGCAAAGTGGACAGGAAAAGTAAATCTACCAAACTACTAGTATCAACAAGTATTCGATAGACGATGCATGAGCTTACTTTCAGGGTGATCAATAAGGGATCTTCATGCGGACTAAAAACTTCATCTTCTTCATTAAAGACAATTGCTTTAGACTCTGACCTCTTTTTTATGCAATAGATTTCGAGCACTTCATGGCTAAACACAGACCTGGCATACCTTTTTCAAGCATTGTTTGAGTCTTCGCCATATCCAGGTCCTCCATGTATTGTGTTAGCATCGTGCAGTCTATTAGCATGAGCATTTTTGTTGCCCGGTTGTGAAGCTGGAAAGATAGACTTGTTTTCTTGCTGTCGAGGACTGACATATTTGTTATTTCCGTCTACCAAACCTTTTAGATACCCCTTTGAAAGTAAATCTTCCAATTCCTTCTTCAAATGTCTGTAGTCATGTGTTAAGTGGCTGATGTCTTTGTGAAATGCACACCACTTGGAAGTATCTCTTCTTTTTGTCCTCGTTTGAGGTGGCCATTTTACATTTCGTTCACACTCCATTTCAAGTACTACCTCGGCCAAACTTACTGGTAGGGGAAGTCCTCTAAAGGGCGATAAAGACCTTCCCCATGGTTTGGGATTTCTTACCTAGCTATTTCTTTGTCTGAATGGTGGCCCTACCGTTCTCTTTTGCATATAACTGCTGCTCATTCTGCCTCAATCAGGACTGAGTTCGCACTTCCCTTTCCATTTGAGAGCCTGGCCTAAGGTCGAGTTCTCATTTCTGTTCGACCTTAATTCCCTTTCTACTTTAACAAACTTTCTTGCCTCCTCATAAGCCTCCTCCAAAGTACATGGTGTCGTTTTGGTAAGTTCAACAAACAAACAGGAGTTTCTCCAAACACCTTGCTGAAATGCTTGCACGGCTATCGAATCAAGATGATCAAAAATTTCTATTTTTTCTTCTTGGAATCTTTTCATGTATGCTACAACAGACTCTTCTGTTCCATGAATAAGCGAAAACAAATGGTAAGGCTCTTTTTTCAGGGGCTTGTTGCTGGCGTAGTTGGTGACAAAGAATTTAACCATATCATCAAATGACCGAACACTCATAGGCTGTAAGTCACTAAACCATTTTTGTGCGGCATCATACAACGAGGCTGCAAAGGATTTACATAACATTGCCTCCTTTTTATTGCGAGGCATGCTGATAGAAGCCATGGTTGTTTTGAAAAGGAGCACATGGACGATAGGGTCTTTGGTTCCTTTGTAGCTCGAGCATTTGGGAGGAGTAAACTTTTCGGGGGGTTCTCTCGACTCAATTTCTCTCAAGAAAGGTGACCTAATTCCTAATTAATTGTTTGCATACCCTATCCGGATCTGATTGGGCTGTTCCCATGCCTTGCCTTTTAACCTGCTCTTCCAGCACTTAATAACTCTAATTTATTAGAGTATTTTTAGCTCTTATTCATAAATACTTGCTTGTTCATTTGAGAATGTTTACACATTATAATCATTTATACAATATTTGTGGATTTTGTAAATTTAAGTAAATTCTTTGATAATAAATCCAAAATAATCATGAAATCTGTTAAAAAGAATTATATTTTGATGTCCACTCATTAGATTTTCATTGCCCTTTGTAGGAGATAAAGAAAACAATAAAGAAATTACATAATCCAGCTTTGCCACAGCATTGCTGCAGCAAAATTACACCAGAAACAGCGTGAAAAATAGATCTAATCTAGAAATAAAAAAATTAAGAGCTAATTTGGACTCTCAGCAAAAGGACAATCTTGAGCACTTATTAACTCACATTTTTAGGGATAATATTGGAAGTTAACACAAGAAAAATTGTCTCCAATTAAACCTATGGTTAAATACACAAACAGAGGGGCTAATTTAATGCAGAATTCTGGGCAGCAATTCGGCACACCAGAGGAGAAAATATACAGCAGTTCAACAGAGAAAACAGAGGGAAAACAGGGGCTTGATTGAGATCTGGAAAGAGACCAATTGAAGACTTGATTTGCAAGGATAATCATTGAAGAAAGCAAGAGAGATTTAGAGATTTGGCATCCAATTGATTGAGATTCAATAAAAGGGGGTTTTATTAATTTATTCATTCTTCTATTATTGTTTTTCAAATTTTTATAACTCAATGGATTTGATTTTGAATATAGATGAATTAATAATTTATTTCATAAATATGCTTGGCTAATTTTATGACAGTTAGGGTTGTGGATGTGCAAGTGTATGTAGATTTTGTGCTTTAATTTTAAAAACTTGTGCTTTGCTTGACAAAGGGTGCTAATTATTCGATGCTTAATTGATTGATTTATTCTTATTGATTGCTTCATCTACAATTGATAGGATAGTAAATTGAAATTGAATCTGAAAATGTTAATTTAAGTTGGATGAAGCTAGAATAGTGTGAAGAAATTAATATAAGAATATATAATTGTCTCACATAACCTAAGATAATTTGTATATGAAACGTTGTTCTTAGATTCAATTAGGCATAGGAATATGTGTCATTGAGTCATAGAATGTATAAACATTGCAGATTCGAAAGAATCCTTTGTAATTTTCGCAATTCTAGTTACTGGTACACTTTGCCACAACATTGCTACAGCAACACTGCAACAACGCAGTTTGTCTACATCACTTGTCACATTTGCAATCCTAACTAGTTTATCTACTTGTGATTCTTGATATCCTTTTCGTTGAACTTTGTTTCAGTATTTTTACTCTTTTCTCCTCGTGCTGTTTATTTTATTTATTTATTTTATTTTAATAAACAAAAACACCAAATATTGATTTTAATAGATATTTTCTAGTATTCCAATCTCCGTGGGAACAATCTTTCTTATCATTATATTACTTGTTTACGACACGTGTACTTGCGTAAAATTATATACACCATTTTGAGCAACAGCACTGTCACTTTGTTCTGCCATACCAGTTTTTCTTCAAGAACTAGGTTGGTTTGTTCTTTTTGAGTCATTAGTTCGTCATCTTTCGAAGTGCTCTTCGGGTTCAAATCGCAATTGCGAGCCATTTGGTTGCAGGATTCTCTTTCATGCTCCGCAATGATTTGTTCAACCTCGTCATCTCCTTCATCAACATCGGTATTTTGTAGGCCCTTGACATTTTGAGGTTTTTGAAATTCTCCTGACAATGCTTCTACCTGTCTTCTCAGCTCGAGATTCTCTTTTCTCATTTCCTCTTTCATTTCCAACATCGACTTCTACATTTCTAAGAGTTGTTGAAATAATCGCTCCTGAGACAGAGGTTCAGCTGCATCCCAGATTTCTGCCTCAACAAATCCTTCAGGAGCTATTGGATCAACATGCTCGTCGCGACCATCAAGTCGACTACGGTCTACAACTCTGGCTCCAACCATTTCGTTGATTAGAGTATTAAGGGAACCTGATCTGATCTTAGTATTGGAGGGGATTAAAGCAAATCAACGTATCTGATTGTCTTGAGCCCCACAGTAGGCGCCAAAATGTTGGGAGATAGATCAAGTTCAAGAGAGATGATAGAGAAAGGATATGGAAAGCAAGAAATGATGGTGGCTCAATGGCCTTTTATTGGATATTTATATGTGTTACACTTTTGATTGAGGTATATTTGTAATCTACACATAAAAACATATATGACATGAAATATAATCAGTAATGGGACCGGCCTGGTCTTTAGTTCAATCGTGCAGGTTAGAATCAGACTGAATGGTATTGTTGACGTTGCTCGTGATGAGCTTCAGGTCGGCAGGTTGAACGTACTTGATGACCACCAAGTCGGTGTTTGAATAGAGGCATAATGTTAACATGTATGTTATTGGGAAACTTGTCGTGAAATTTGATTGTAGAAGTTATGAGTTGCTAACATTGTTTTGGAAAAACTTGATAATATATTGTGGCCACTCTATAATCATTTTTCCTATATGCTATTGATTACATGTCTATGTGTGTGTAACATATTACTAGATTCACTCACTACAGTTTAGCTCAATCTAAAACTTGTGTTTTGTTTTCAAAATTTGTTCATGTATTGGATTAGTTAGAATTTTACATACATGTGTGGTGTGTGATAATATGTTGTGTATGTCATGTAAGTCCCTTTAAGTCTTTGTTGGTGTTTCACATGTGTAAAATATGGAGTCTGTTTATTTTACTTAGTATTTTTGTTTGCCACTTTGTACAGTATTTTACTTGTGATCAGTATCGCACACAGTCACGTAGATTCCAACACTTCGTATGTTCGCATGTTACATATACCACTAAGTGGTTGGGAGCATGTAGTGTACATGATTAAGTTATTTTTACTTGCATTTGATTTTCACAATTGGCGGGTGTTGTAATTGAAGAAACAAGTTTTTGGTGGCTCATTGGGGACCTCGCAAGGGTCATCATAGGTGTCTCGCCGAGATGGTTCGTAAAGGGTCTGCAAGCTTGCACAGAGTGGATCTGTGGCTCGTTAGATCTAGCTGATATTTCATGGGGTGGTCAACGAGACCTCACGAGGTGTATGACGAGGTTCCTGCAAGGGGTGGAGAGGGTATCGAAAGTTGAAAAATTAGTTACCTCTTTCTCTATTAAATATACTTTATCACTTACTTCTTTTTACATATTTTTTTGAGCTAATTTTTATGTTGCATAAAATCTAACTTTGTGAAAAATATTTTCTTAATCTCTCAAAAATTATTTTACATTTTTTATATCACTAATACGTTGATTGTTGTTCTATATTAGTGATTCAAAGGAGATAAAAATATTAATTGAATATTTTTGAGAAAAATTATAATTTTAAAAGGAGTTTTCGTAATCTCAATACATTGAGTATTTTTCTGTATTGAGCTATGAGGTGGTAGTAGAGTTGGTTAAATTGTTTTATCAAATAGAGTTATCGTAATAACAATACATCAAGTGTATTTTTGTATTGTTATTACGAAGTGGAGATTTTTTATTAAATCATTTCTAGGTGAGCTTTACATTGTTTAGGATTCTCTAATCTGATCACAGGTATTTATACCACACTAGGTAGTGGTGTGACTCTGGAGGTGAGTCAGATCTGAGAGGATCAAAGTAGTTGTAGTGACAACTAGTGATAGCAGCCTAGGCAGTTAGGACTAGTGGTCTCGATTGATAGAAGCATTAGCGTTTATCTTATCGAGTCTTTGCCTTAAGCAACTTATAGATGTTATCATTTAGGATTGGAGCCTAAGTGAGTTTACTAAATTATATTATTGTGTTTTGCTTGCTATGTTGTATAAGTTAGTACAATCGAAGTATATTGGATATATGTGCCAACATATACAGACTATACTGAGATTGAAAAACATTTACTGCTTTACTCTATTTTATGTTATATGCTTATCTACTTTTACGTGTTAACTGCTATTTGTTTTATTATTTTTGCTACCTGTACGAGAAGAGCGAGTCTTTAGGTGTATTACTTAATGTTTCAATTACAGTGAGTTTACTTACTGAGTGGTGTCACTCATTCAACTTTTATTCATCACTTTTCAAAAATCCATGAGGAATATTTGGCAACATCATTAAAAACTTATTTATCCTCTCGACAAAATTTTGTTTTAGAAGGACAGGCCTAAGATTTTCTTTGGTTATATAGTAACTTTAAGTTTATCAATTTTTTAAAGTGATAGGATCTTTTCTTTGGGAGACTTTTTGGAAATTTTCTTTTTACATGAGTGAACCATACTTTGTCCTATCAAGTTATGAAAATGTCGAGACATTACATTAAGAGTCTGTATCAACTAGATGTAATTGTTTACTGAGTTAGAACTCTCTCATGTTATCTATTACATGCTTTATAGTTGCCATATATTCTAGTTAAAGTGTGACAAAATTAAGAAACATTATGTTTTAATCTTAAGTATGCTTATTTTTTATACACATACATCTCTCATGTCTATGCATAAGTGAATTAACGTTGTCATACTTTAAATCTCCAATACTTAGTTATGTGTAATACATGTATCATTTTGGTGTATAATTGCACATAGCAGTTTGACTTAAAAAGTTCTAAGAAATATTATTTGATATGATTATATATTATTGATTGTTTAATGTACTATTATTTTGTCATAGTGAGAAAATGTTAAAATCATTTTATGTGTACTAGGATAATCATTGAGAACTCTAAACTATATCAAATAATTCATAAAGAATGATATGACAAAATTGGTGTATGAGCTTAATATATTAAATAACCATGTATTTTATTTAGATCTGTAATGAATTTGACTAAACATATTTATATTGTGTGATAGGCTATGAGCTCATGGCATTCATAAACCAAAGACAACCCATTAGGTTTAGGGTTGAATAGGGGCACTATTGCAAAAAAAAAATATATTTAAGAACTAGAGTCAATAAGCAAATTAATTTACAACAATTGAGTGCGGTCATTCTCATAGCCTTTACACGCCAAACTTGTAAGTATACAATTGGGGCATAAACGGAGATCAATGGCTTCTACTATAATGTTATAAACAAGTATATATTCTACTCTTAACCACATGTTATATCATTGAAAAAGTTAAGTGATATATTTCGCTGTTTGTGATCAAATATTCTAACATTTTATTGTAGGAATTCTATCTCCAGTAGGTTTTTTTTTCCTTATTATTTCAATTAAATAAATAATTTACACTTAGATTTTGATCTAATACGATTTTCTCTTCACCTAGAATCTAGGGTGGTCTTTCAGCATGTTTTGTTTTGTTCTATCTTGTTTACTTTCTATATCCAATTTTTTTTTAGGTATTATTTCAATTCAAATCTTGAAGACTTCAGGTTATAAAAGATCAAATTTTGTTGAAGATATGACATTCTATTAAGTAAAAAAATTGTACATGAATGTTTCAAACTAAATACGAAAGCTCGAAAAAACTTTGCTCTTGTACTACAACTGATTTTTAAGAATTATTACAATAATTTGATGTATTTTCAATTTTTTATTTTTTTTAATCCTCTCAATTTGAATGAATATAAATTTATTTATTTTTCTCAAAATTATATATATTGTATAATTAATAAGCAAAATTTTCAAAACAAAACTACAAATAAAAATACTTTTTTTTAACAATTTGCTTCTAAATGTAATAGTATAGAAAAATGCTAATATTATATCAATTTGTACTCATTCTTGCATCAAAACTATTCATATTATGTTAAGTGGTAGAATTATTTTTTAAAAATAATTTCTTCATTCTTCAATATAAATCAAGCACGTATTATAATATAAATGATTTGGAAAAAAAATGAGTGTAGATTTATATAATGTTATCATTTCTTCATAAGGTGTAAGTTTCTAGAAAGAGTACCTGTTTTTATCTTTACTTGAGTATCAATTAATTAATACCACCTTTATTGAGATATTATCTCGGCTCGAGATAATAAGATCATTTTTTATTTACAATAACAAAAATTATAAGGATAATAATTGAGATTATTATTATATTTAGTTTGATTATTAATTTATAATAAAATATAATAGCATTATAATAATAGTAATAATTCTTATTCTTTGTATGCTTTCAAGAATACCTTGCAATGTCCTTTTTTTTTTCTTCATATATTATAATCATTTATAATTATTTTTATCATTTTATCTCATTTAAAGATAAAAAAAATAATTTTTTTGACTTTGTTTAATTTATTATTATATAAATTTTATTTTAATATTAAAATTTATTTTAATTACATTAACCAAATAAATATTATAATAATATTATTATTTACATTCAATTCAATTCCTATTATCTTTCGTATTTTTATTATGTTTTTATTTTAAGGATTTTTTTAAAAAAGAAAATATTATTCATAGAGTAATCTATCTATATTAATAGTATATACAAAAATCTGAATCACGCTTAATATTTTTTGAATAAAATTATCAACATATTTTAAACGATTGACATTAGTTTTTCTTTTAAGATCTATTATCATATTAAATAAGAACTTTAAATATGATAATGAATTAATTAATGATCATATCCAATGAGGAATAGGATGATTATCACATCTAAGGAGAACTATAAATTATATGATGATTACCACATTAAAAAAAAATTTAATCTTATAAATATTATCACATATATAAGAACTCTAAACTTTATTTTACCTTTACAATTAATTTTAAAATATAAAAAATTTAATTTTATATTTATTTTAAATATGTGATAGAATTTAACTAAATAGATTAAGGAAAATAATTTATGTATAAAATATGTGTTTTTAACTAGTAATTTAAAAAAAAAATTATAAAAGTGGAAGTGTGCGATAATTGGGCATTGGGTTCTACAAAAGTTGGTCGAGTGGAATTTGGTCAATTGACGTTATGTTTGTTACACCGTTATAAATATTTTGATTATATAATTTATATATAGTTATATATTTGGTTGTAAAATTAGACCGTAACGTACAATATAAAAATAGTATGATTATGTAGAAATTTTTTAAGACCAGGAAATATGGGTTTATATCGTATTAAACAATCAACTTAATCTGTATGAATTTTCAATTATAAAATTATATGTCTTAATTTTTTCTTTTATTTCAAATTAAAAATAATATTTTTTTTATTTTTAAAAATATAATAAAAATATAAAAATGAATTAAATATTAATTTAATAAATTTTATAATAAAAAAATATTTTAAATATAAATTATTTTAGTAAAATATATATAATCAATTTAATTTTATTATATTATATAATTTTTTTATTAATTAATTATAATATAATTTTATTTTATATAGTGTATCAAAAATATATGGTGAGTGTTTGCATTCATTTGAGGGATGTAGAGAATGAGAGGTTTAGTGGGAATTGATCTCTCTTATTCAAATTGCAAAATCTTGGCTCACCAAACATTAATAATTAGAACTTTAGCAACAAAAATTTAAAGACAACGTTATCATAAATGATAAATTATTGACGTAGGTAGGTCATTGAAAGATCAACATGATGAAAAAAATAAAAAATAAAAATAATATTCTTATAATTTACAAAAATATTATATCTTATATTAAATATATATATTTTTAGTAATAAAAATTTTTTTACACATCATTTAATATAAAATATCGTTCAATTGGATGTTGTTTAAATTAAAATATGACCATTTAATGTTAAACTTCATTTAATTTGACTTGTTTAATAATATATTTTAAATGTTATTTTTATTATTATAAATTATATATATATATATATTATTTTATGTAATTTAAAAAAAATTGTAATCAATGCATGAGAATTAACATTCTTTGAATGGATTGTACCAATTGTACCCTACAATATATGTTTAAAAAGTTAAAGTTATAATTGAAGCAGCACAATAAGAAATTACAAAAATGCAATATGTTTTCAAAATTATAATAAGAAATTGCTATTTTCAAAACATTAATAATAATATTAAAGTAATTGATTATTTTAGTTAATAATTTAAAATTTAAATGTTTTTGAAAATAAATATTTATTCTGCATTAGCAAAATAAAGGAAAAAAAAAGTTAAAGAACTAATGTTTAATTTATTATGGAATGTCCAATATCCATCAGTCTCTTTATTTCTTAAAAAGAAAAAGAGAGAGAGTCTCTGTAAGGCCTACCTAAACGAACAAAAAGAACCGTCAAAAAGAGAGAAAGAGATGCATCATCAGTCAAAAGCCAAAGCACAACATCAACTTTTTTTTCTTTTTGTTTATTTATTCGTTTTTTCTGTTATAGTCTAAACAGTTGTTCTTTATCTTACTCATTAAGAATTGTATCTTCTTGAGAGGACGGCTTTGTAACACAATCTACTTCAAGTCTAATAATATAATTGTTAGGATAAAGAATATCAGCAGTCCACCTTTAATAAAAGCATATTTTATTTATCTAATTATTATTGTTACCTCTTTACGAATAACATTAACATTTTAAAAAATATTTATTTTTTTTACTATAAATAACAATAATAATTAATTATTTTTTATTCATAATTACACTGTAATGTATCTTTTTATTATTAATATTAAATTTTATATGTACTTATTATTTTAAACTATTAGTTTTCAGTTTTGAAAGAAAAAAATAATATACTTACTATTTATGGTTTAAAATTTACTCATATAAGTCACACATCTTTCTTATCTTTATTGTGACCAAACATTTATAAACATGACCTCTGTAAGTTTAACACAACCAGTGCTTATGTATTATAGAATTGAATTAAAATAAAATTGTATGATAATAAAATAAATAATTAAAAATTAAGATTTAAACCATAAATTATTTATATTTTTTTTTTGAATAAAATTTAAGGTTTAGAATAGTAAGTAAATAAAAAATTAAATATTAAAAAAAAATTATTGAGATATTCCTTAACAAAATAAATATTCTTCAGAATGTTAATTTTATTCTTGAAAATTTGACCTAAATTTTCTATATAAACTTGGGAAAATAACAAAATTAACACCCCCTAAAAATTATAATAACAAAACTAGCACCCCTGTGTTCAATTAAAATTGAACGACGATAATTTAGACTCGTTCAATATTGAACGTTCAATATTATCCGTTCAATTAGAATTGAATGACGACAATTAGACCTATTTAATATTGAACGTTCAATATTTTACGTTCAAATTGAATATTGACCGTTCAATATTAAACGTTCAATTTTAATTGAACACAGGGGTGCTAGTTTTGTTATTATAATTTTTAAGGGGTGCTATTTTTGATAATTTCCCTATAAACTTTAGTAACTCTTTCAAAAATAGATAATAAACTTGTACTATAAAGTGTACTTGTGTTAAATGATGAAGGATTTCAGCTACCCGCCTTTTGCCCTTTTCCTAATCGTTACCGAAAGATAATTAAAGGGCAAGTCAAGTTATTATGATCATTTTTTTTAATGAAAATTTATGACACCTTATCTCTAAGCAAAAGAGTAGTTTTACTTTAAGTAGTGTTTTTTTTTTTTTATCCAGATTAGGTTTTTTTTTTTTTGGCCTATTAGTTTTGGATTGAAGGATAATTTAATTCCAAACTTTTATATTTGGGGACATTTAAAATTCAACTATTTTTAAATAGATTGGTGATTGAAATTTAATAAATATATAGTAATATTGATTGTGA
This sequence comes from Elaeagnus macrophylla, assembly GCA_029378325.1. Classification (NCBI taxonomy): domain Eukaryota; kingdom Viridiplantae; phylum Streptophyta; class Magnoliopsida; order Rosales; family Elaeagnaceae; genus Elaeagnus; species Elaeagnus macrophylla. The sequence goes on along the minus strand of CM055644.1, from coordinate 15,950,002 downwards.
ATAATGATTGGTATTGCTATTAAATTAATTTTTTTTTTTTAAACATAATTTTCTAATAAGTTACATTTATTATAATAAGGTGAAAGTTGATGTTATAATTTGTAAAAATATATGAATGAATACTCTTAAAATAAATGGTTTATAATTTATTACTTTAGTGAAAAATAAATTTATGATAATAATTATCTTGAAAAATATTTGTTATTATAGTTTGATACATGCTTCAATTTACATGATATAATATAATCTACCTATATTAATAAATAGTTACACAATTATTTTAACATTTTATCTCTTCAATTTAACATCTAATCCAACATTCACGCATCACTTAATCCATATAATATTACTATACTATGACTATGGGTGGCAGTTCGTGTCATTCGGGTCGTGTTCGGGTCAACCCGTTTTCAACCCGACACGAACACGCTTAACCCGAACACGACCCGAATAGTAATCAGGTTATGTTTTGCAAACCCGAACCTGTACACGAACAACACGAACACGACCTGAATTTCAATCGGGTTCGTGTGAACCCGAAACCCGAACATGACCTGAATTTCATATTGTATAACCCGAACCCGAACATGACCTGAATTTTAAATTGGATAACCCGAAACTCGAACACGAACTGAATTTCAAAGAACTAAAGACTGTACCTACTGATTCAAAAATGTTGCTGACATAGAAGCAAATTCCATTGATTCCCTTAAATTGACATAGAATTTCATTGGTTTTCTCTTCATTCTTAAAATATCCAGCAGTTACACTATGTCCCCCGATAAGAATCTCTCCTCGTGGCATTGGTTTGTCAGATGTCATATACCCACCTTCTTCCCAAGAAAGAAGCTTCATGGCAAAAAATAAAACACTAGTCAATTGCCAGTTTTTTGCATAGTTAGGTAATACATTTCTTGAAAGTCTCTATTTCAGCAGAAATCAACATTTATTGTTCAAATTGGTATTTGAAATTGGAGCCTAACAGTTACTGTATTTTCACCAAAATTAAAATAAGAAACCCAGTAAGGATTTTTTTTACCGGCATGTTTGGAAAGATGGTGAGATTCAGCAACTTCCCATTTGTTAAATTGCTCACCACATTTGTGACAAGTCAATGTTGAAGAACCATTAGAGTCTGTTTCAAGAGAAATCCTACTGCTTGGTCGAGAAATGGAAGACCCTTCTGGATCTGATAAAAGAAAAGGAGATTTTCTTGGAGGAGTTGAAGATGTCCTAAAAGAAGGATTGAAGTAATGCATTGTTGATTGCCCTCCAGGTCCAGGTGTACCAGGTCTCAAAGTACCCACGAAAGTTGAACTTCCACAACCAAAACCACTGCTAGTATTACTACCACCACTATTACTCCCTTCTTGAAACCCACCATAACCAGTGATTTTGAGCTCACACCTTGAGTTACTCAAAATTACTTCATGGGTTATTGGGTTTAGAAACTCACTGCTCCTTACTGGGTTTCTTATTTTAAAAAAAATCCTAACAGTTACTGTATTTTTTTTTCATATCAGACATCAGGGAAAATAAAATTTATTTAGCAACTTACAATCTCTGACCGGACGGTGGTGGGTGACCACTAAAACCATTAAAAAGGCAGATCTGTGACTGAAAAACAACCATTAAAAAGGAAAAAGTGAAAACAAATCAAAAAGCATCTCTAAGAAGGGAAAACTAGAAAGAGATAGGAAATACCGAAATACGGTGCGACGGTCCGACTCTACCACTACGGTGCGACGTGCGAGGAGTCGAAGAGGACTGGGACGGACGGTCACCGGTGCGACGAGGACAGGGATGGATGGGGCGCCATAGGGACCGACTAGGGTTTGGACCGTTTGGTTCACTTTCCCAGTTTTGCCTTTTCCTTTTTCCTTCTCGGTTCTGAGACTTCTCTAGTTCTCTGTTCAGCTTCAGCCTTCAGACTTCTAATATTAATTAATAATAATAATATCATATATTCATATGTTGATATCAATATTACAACATGTATGTAATAACTAATAACTAATATTTACTTATTTAGTTTTTTTTGTTTCTGTTTTGGGGTTTGGGTAATGGCCGGGTATACGGCACGTATGGATTATGCATGTAATGGGCTGGAATCAATTATTGGTTTTTTTTTATATAAAAAACGGGTCAAACAGGTCAACCCGGTGCCGACCCGGACCCGACCTGTTTTTTTCGGGTTGTTTTGGGTTGACCCATTTTTGACCCGAAATTGGTTCGTTTCGTGTTCGTGTCGGATTTTTTCGTGTTCGTGTCGGATTTTTTCGTGTCGTGTTTCGTGTCGTTTTTCGTGTCGTGTCAAAAATTGCCACCCCTAACTATGACAATCATTTACAACCCAAACATGTAAAAACATAAGTGATTTGATACAATATATTGAAAAAACTTACATAACTCAATTTAATAAATAAGTCAAATATAAAATGATAACGGAGATGAACTTGTTTAATTAACATATTTATTATTATTTAAGAAGGTAATCTGATATGAATATGATAGATACACTTGGTTGAACAATAAGCATTTTTTGCATAAAAATATTGTATATGACCTTACTCTTTTTTTCTTTTAATTGATATTAGGTATGAGATATGATATGATCATAAATCTATTGACCGAACTCAAAATATTCGTTAAATGAGTACACATGAATTACTTGAATTGTCATCTATATGTGATTAGAATAGTTATCTAAGGTAACAATATAAGGTTAGTATGTAATAAAATTAACAAAATAATTATTCATAATAGTTGTATTTATTATATAGTTATTTTGGTATTTATTAGTCGTAAAAAAATAAAAGCTAAAAAAAGAAGCAAAAAAGTGAAGAACGACCAAACTTTCAGGGTATATGTGTTAAAAGGTCCTTACATATGACAAAATTGCACATAAGGTCTTTTTTGTATAAATTCTTAGAAAATGTTGTTTATTCAATTTTCTTTTATATATTTTCTATCAATTTTTCTAAAATAAAGTTCATAAAAGCTTTATATTCTTTTATAAAAATTTGATTTGTTTTTATGTCTTCTAAAAGTTTTAATTTTTCTTTTAAGATTTCTGTTTGTTCTTGTGACAAAATTATTTTGCTCATTTTTATTTCCATACATGCTAAAAATATTCTTATAAAGTTTTTATTAAATTCTTTATTATTTTCTGTATTTCTGATTAAATTTATTAATTTCTTTAAATTATTAATTTGTATTTCTGTGAGCATTTTTATTTATAATATTCTTATGATTTTCTGTGAGAATCCTTGATCATTATTTTAAGTTTAGAAATCATTTTTCTTAACATGGCTTTGATACCAATTTCTGCGCATTTGTTTTATTTTGATTATTTTATTTATTTTATATTTTTATGGAAGTGTTTCTAAATATTGTATGATTTTGAGAAATAAATTTATTTTATAAATATATTCTAAACAATTGCAATTCTGATCATGATATTCATTATGTAAATTATTTTGTTCAAATCCTGAAGTTATAAGTTGTTCTTTAAAATATTGGGTTTCTCTTTGATCTGTTAGATCTATTAATTCTAGTCTTGATATAAGTTTCTGGATATTATCTCTGAACATTTTTAATTGACTTTTATCTCCCTATATGCTCCTTGAATAAATAAAATCCAAAAATTAAATTATCAAACTCTATATCAGTTACTTGAACAAAATATTGCATGAAATGATTCCTCAAAATTATTCCTACAGGATGGTCAATTAGATATAAAATACTAGAGATATAATCAGTATAAAAATCTAAGATATTGTCAAATCTTTTAAAATTTTCTAGACAGGTTTCATAGCATTCATCATCAAAATATTCTTCTAAATTTTTCATGAATTTTCTTTCAAATAGTTCTATACTAACCATGATTTTCTGTTATAAATTTATAAATAGGTTGTGACCAAATTCTTAAACATTCAAGATTCTTAATTGACTAAGGATTATAATTACCATACCTGAACTTAATGGGTCCACCACGGTCTTCCCTTCTTCTGTTTGTCTCCTTTTATTACCCAGAATATGCCTCAGCTTGCTTCAATCTTCAAAACCCACCTGGTTACAGAGAAGCCTTTGCATCCGTACATATTTTACAGGTAAAAAATTTAACTTACAAAGAGAATGGAAAGAGTGACTTCACTCCATTTTATTCATGATACCATAATTATTACAACCTAGAGCCAACTAAGAACCTTGAAAGGGTGCTTTGCCGCCTATTTTTGATAAATACATAACTTCTAAATACATTTAGAAGAGGTCCTAAAAGTTTGAGTATAGGGTGTTTAGAGTGTTTAAGCTCTTTCTTGAAAGGTGTAGATTATTGGAGTTCTGAAGTTGAAAATGAGGGTTGGGGTTCCAAGATGTCTCGATAAGATTTAAGAGTTCCTTTTATAAACGAACGAATCTCTTTTACAATAATTATCCGACAACTTTTACTATTCCTTGGCATGTGCTGCCAACTATTTGTAGGTCCTACATCTTGACTTTTGTTCTTTGCTTTTCTGCCGACGAGCTTTCTTCACTGTTCTTTGTCTTCTTCTACCGACAGTTTTGATGACGTTGGTGATGACATTTCTTCTTCTTCTCTGTCTCTTATACAGTAGATGCATTTATGGTCATCAGTGACCTTCTTAGCATAGAAACAAAAAACTTTTCTTGTTTCCTGGCTTGTCTCTAGGTTATTGGAATTAAAACCAGCTTCGAACTTGATAAGTTTTTCACCATCTTCTTTAGTAATAGACATGCTATTGTGAGAAATGATGATTACTTTGTTGGTAGAATAATTTACTTTGATTTCAGTAGAATTATCAATTTTCCTGATTTCATAGTAAATTTGTCCTAACATTTGTCCTCTGGAGATACACAGTTCTTCTGTATTGAACTCCCTTTCTGGTAGTGCTTTTGGTTTTGGCACTTCTCTGTTTGTATCGGCAATGCCTATCTTGATAAAATGATAAGGACTAATGCAATCCTCACAATTCCAATCCATTAAAGAACTGAAAAATCTTAGATAAACAGGCTTATCACCTGCTCTAATTTTCTTTCTAAAATTTTTAATGGACTTTTTAAAGTTTTCAGGAAAATAATTTAATTCACTTAAATTAATTCCTGGATAAAGATTTTCAATTAAACCTGCATGGTATGCCTTGTATACAAAAATGGGGTCTGCTCCTTCATGGATATTGAACTTACTTCCAGCTGGATAATCCTTTTCTACTGTGTAGAATTTCATGTCTTCTATATGTTCTTGAGTGGATTTTCTAGCCAAGTTATATAAATTCAACCATTGAGTTTTATTGAGATTTCTGTACTGGTCCTTTTCTTCTTCAAATTCTGGAATTCGTTTAGGAGATGTGTCTCTGAATATAACTGGTGGTCTGACCACTTTTCCTAAAGTCCTCATCCTACTGGTAGGGGATGTTTGTTGTAATGCTGTGGAATAATTTTTTATGATTCCTTCTGGGTTGATGAGTTTTGGTGTTTTATAATTGGCATAGCTTCCTTCTGCTTCTATTCGGTTGGTAAAAGATTTATGGGTAACTCCACTGATTCCCATAACAGCTTTATTTGCATCTGCCCAATTATTGTAAATTCCTGGGTTTGGTCCATTATAAACTACATAGACCTTTTTTTGTTCAAATTTTTCTGCTTCATTAGCCCAATTGAATTTTTCTTTTCCTTTATCAGAAGTCTTTGAACTGTTAGGTTCTTCCCTTTTTGAACTGTTAGGTTCTTCCTTTTTAATATGAACTTTTTCCTCAAGAATTTTTTCAGAATCTTTTGGTTCTGATATTTGTTTTGGGAAATTTAGTTCTTCCTTTGTATTTTCTGACTTTATGAGAGCTTTTTCAAGCTTTAATAATTCAAGTTGTTCTTCAAGGATTTTTATCTCCTTTTCTTTTATCTTGATCTTTAAATCGATTTGCTCCATTCTTGAAATCATGAAAATAGTCAGTGGTGCTAACTCTCTAGTTAATGCATTTGCTAAACTATTTTTTGTTCCTTGTAGATATTCTACATCAAACTTGTAATAATTAAACCATTGTTGCCATCTGATGAGTCTTCCTTGTTTATAGTCTCCTGCAATGTTAGTTCTTAAAAAATGTCCAAAATTTTTATTATCTGTTCTAACAATAAATCTTGAGCTTATAACATATATTGCAAATTTTTTAATAGCCTTTTTTACAGCTAAATATTCTTTTTCATTACTATGATAATTTAGCTCTGGTCCTTGAAAGGATCCTGAAGTGAATCTACAAAGGTATTCATCTTTGTTATCAACTTTTGCTTTCAATACTGCTCCCCAATATTCATGTGAAGCATCTGTTTCTATAATCATTTTATCATCTCGTCATGGATGATATAAAGTTGGTAAATTTTTTATTTGTGCTTTTACTTTATCCATGTATTTAGTATTTTCATCAGTCCATTGCCAGACATAATCTTTCTTAAGTTTTGCCTGTAATGGTTTTCTCATTTCTGCTAGTTTCTTTATATATGCTTCCGCTAGTTTCTTTATATATGCTTCCGCATATGTTAAACATCCTAAAAATCTTTGTAATTGATTTTTGTCTTTGATTATACTTGGAAAGTTTTGTATGCTGTTTAAAATATGGGGTTGTAGATGATGTTTTCCATCTTCTATTTCTAACCCTAAATATTTTATTTTCTGTTGAGCAATTACTACTTTCTTTTCTGATAATACTATTCCTGATTTTCTACATTCTTGTAAGACATTAATAATATCTAAATAATATTTTGATAAATCATTACTGAATATTAAAATGTCATCTATATAAACACAACAAAAATTGTGATATTTTTTAAAGATATTATTCATATATCTCTGGAAAATACCTGGTGCTTGTTTAAGTCCGAATGGAACAACTGTCCATTGGAATTGTCCTTGAGGGCAACTGATTGCCGTTAATTTCTGTGTTTCATTATCAAGTCTTATTTGCCAAAATCTACTTTTGCAATCAAAACTTGAAAAGTATTTTTTCCCTTTAATTAATGATAATAATTCTTCTTTCTTTGGTATAAAATATCCATCATCAATAGTTTCTTTGTTTAAAGATTTAAAGTTTATTACCATTCTCTTTTTTCCTCTTCTTTTTTCAGCTTCTTTTTCTACTAAAAATGCTGGACTAGAATGAGGTGAATTACTGGGAATAATTACTTTTAATTCCAAAAGTTCTTGAATTTGTTTTTCAAATTCCTCTCTGTCTTCTGGAGTATAAATCATTGGTTTTACTCTTATGACTTTTAAGGGGTCTTTTAATTCTATTTTTGCTATTTCATTAGATCTATTTATATTTGGATCTAAAGGATTTTCTGAGCATACAGTTTTTAATAATTTTCTTATTCCTGTTAAGGCTTTGTTTTCTTGGATTTCATTTAGAAAGGGGTTTTGGTCAACCTCTATGTCTAAAGAAATGTTTTCTAAATATGGTTTTTGTTTTTCTATTTCCTCACCACGTTTTCGCTTTTTATGTTGTAGCATAAAAGTAGGCGATGAAACAGTTAATGTTTTTCTAATTTTTGATACGTAGATTGTTTCTCCATCTAAGGTTGTTATACTTATTTTGTCTAAGTATTGTGTAAAGGGTTGGTATAGATTTAGAAAGTTATTTCCTAATAAAATATCAACTCCTGTTTCCTGTTGGTAAATTGTGGGTATATGAAAGATTTCTCCTCCTATTGTTATATTTGTATCTGTTAATACTTTATTTAAATTTATTGTAGTATTGTTTGCAATTCTTACTATTAGTTCTTTTGGAGATTGTTTCCAAAGTTCTTCTGGAAAAACATTTTTACTAGCTACACACATACTAGCACCTGTGTCTATATATGCATGTAAATGGTAATTTTTATATCCTTTGAATTTTAATCCTATTTTTATATAGGTACTATTTGGGTTCGTTATACTTAATAGTCCATCCATTATTCAGAATCATAATCATAATCAGATGTTTCTTAGTCTGTTATTTCTTCTTCAGTTTCTTCTAATAGATAAATACTACATGTATCATCTATATCAGATTCCTCTATTGGTTCTAACTCCATTTTAAAGGCTTCTTCTAATATTTTTGCTTTTTGTGGGAATTCCTTCTTAAATTCTTTTTTATGTTGAAGTCTACTTGGGCATTCATTAGCATAATGTCCTTCTTCGTTACAAATCCAACATCTACATTTCTTTTTTCCTGAAGGGCAATAGTTTTTCTTTTCAGATGTACTGTATCTTTTTCTTCTGAAATATCTTTTCCTATAAGGTTCTCTATTATATCTTCTTTTATATTTTAGAAAGTTTTATTTTCTAAATTTAAATCTTTTGATTTTTCTAAATTTCTTCTGTTTTTTATATTTATATTTATTATATGGTCTTATATTACAACCATATTTTCCTGGTGTTTTGAAGTCTCTTGAATCACAACAAATTTTATCATTTCCTCTTATCTGTTTGAATTCTTTTCTTTCTTGACATTTTATTATTATCCAATTTTTAAGTCCTCTTATTCTTCCTCCTAAGGTATCAGGTATAGTTTGTCTATTCCTATTATTCCATTCTTCTGTCATAGTTTTATGTAATGTTCCAGGTAACTTTTGATAAAACATTTCCTTATAAGTTTCTTGTATTGATGGTGGTAGTTTATGATAATACATTTCATATTCACATATGAAAGAATCTATGTAACACATGTCACATATTTCCATGTTTGTTAAGTGCCACTTGGCTTCTTTTATTTCATTTTCACTAGATTCTGTTACATTTTTTCCTTTATCTTCTCCTATAAATTCCTTGTATATTTCATTTATTACAGTATCTAGATAATATCTTTCTGTTGTAGCATTTCCTTGCATTCCTAAATGTTGTTGTTCATTTAGGTTTGAAAACCATACTTTTACATTTCTTGTCATTTTGTGTGCTACTAGGACTTTACATACCGAAGGGTTTGTGTTTGTAGTTGATGATGTTTGTATGATTACACTCATTCTACTAGCCCATTCATCTAAGGCTTTTTTCCTATCTCTTATACAATCTATATCTAAAATGTTTGTTTTATAATTTTCATGCTGTCTAAATTCTGGTGGAATACTTCCTCTAGTACCCCAATGTAATCCTTCTTCCATTTTAGGTGGTTGTCTTCTTCTATATATAGGATTAGGTTCTTCTGGTCTATATCTTCTTTCTCTATGTGGGTCAGATGTTTCTCCTATTTCTAGAATTGATCTTTCTTGGTTTGTTCTAGGTATTAATACTGGTTCCATATTGATTCTTTGGGTTGTATTTTCTTGTTCAGATTCACTTTCACTTATTACTGTCATATCATCCTCTTCTTTATTTATGTAAGATTTTTCTTCATAGTGTTTTTCTAATTCTTTATCTGTTAATGTTAATAAATTGATTAATTTTTCTATATCCTTATTTTCAGGGTTCATAAATTGTTCTTCTAAACTTTTTCCATATTCTATTAAAGCCATTAGATTGTTATTATTTGTTTAGATTCTTCTGCTTTTCTTTTTTCATTTATAGGTATTAATGCATCAGATCTTCTAGGAGGTTCTTGTTTTAGTCCTTTTAATGGATCAAATTTTAATCCGTTGTTTCCTCTTGGTGTGTTATTAATATTCTTTTTTAATTCTAAAATTTCTTTATATATTTCCAACTGTATTTCTTTTGATTCTTGTATATCTTTATCTATAGTATCTATTCTTTCTGCTATAAGAATTAAGGCTTCCATTAAGAATATTTGATTTTTATTTATGCTTGTCAAATTATTATTTCCTTCTAATTGTATTTCTAACAATTTCTCTTTCATTATTATTTCATTGTATAGACTAGGTCTTTCATTTCCTCAATTTCTTCTTTTAATTCCTCTATTTCCCTATTTCTTTTACTAACTTTAGCTTGGGTATCTACAAATGTTATTCTTTGTATATTATTTCTTTTTGATGTTATTAGAGGTTTTTCTTTAATGTCTAAGTTCCATTCATCAGGTACTTCATATTCTGATAGTTTTTCTGGATTTTTTATCACTTGTCCTATATCTTTAAAAGTTTTATCTATTTCTATATATTCATGTTGTCCATATATTGAACTATTGTGACTGTTTGTTAGTGAATATCCTACTAGATAATGGATTGAAAATGGGTGATTTCCTTCTTTCATCAAATTTTCTCTTTCAAAGTCATAGGCTAGACTTAATACTTGATTTAAATTTTTATCATGGATATTAACAGCAAATCTTGGATATGCTATAAATTTTAATTTCTGGTATCTGAGATTTCCATTGATCATTCCTAGCAAAGCATCTTTTCTATTTGTTATTCTATTGTCTAATAGTGCTAATTTAATTGGTGTATCTATTCCTTCTCTAAAGTGTGCTTTTATTAGGATTTGTATTCCTCCTAAATTGATATATCCAATTTTTTCTCTATCTTTTTCAGGAATTTTTGATAGTTTTTCTATAATAGTTTCTTTATTAATTAGTGGTATATTAAACCTTCCTTTTGCATCAGCTATAGTTACACTCATTTTTTTATTGCTTATGCCATAATATATTATGTCTTTTCTTGGAAATAGTTTTCTTATTTTTGAGAATGACTCCTCTCTGAATCCATCTTTTTCTTTTAGGTTTAGTTTTGATTTTTGAATTTCTTCAAATTTCTTTTTACTGAATATCATTTTCTGTGAAAAATATCCTGAAATGTCCTGTGTTTCTACATCAATTACTTCTTGGTTTTCTATAATTTCTGACATTTTGGGTTCTGTATGTTTTTTACAAATTTTTAATTTCTTTTGTAAGGTATTCCATGCTTTAATTCTATTTCTTATGTAAGGATTAAGGTCCTTAAATAATCTTTTCACACATAAAGAGACCCTTTTAGATAAATGCCCAAACTTTCATCGCTTTTAATATACTAGTGTTGGCACCATGCATGTGCACACGTTGGTTATTTAAACTTGATAAATAAATATTTGTATTAATTATTGAGAAACAATTACTATTGATTCAAAAAAAAAATTCTTTTTTCTAAAATTTAATAATAGAAAGAATTATCCTAATTATATATTTTTGACTAAAATTTGTTTAAATATATTATTTTTATTATTTAATAATATTGTTTAATTTTTTTATTATAAATAATAAATTAAAATTAAATATATGATACAAAATTTATAAAAAAAATTATTCATTTGTGGGATGAATGTACTAATTTAGAAGATTAATGTCCATCGTTTTATATTTTTAATTGTGTATGTATATTTTCGTCAATTAAACTTAATGTTTATTTTTTTTGCAATATAATGTTTAGTTCAGATAATAAATATAATATTTTAGTTAGTAAAATTTTTAATTTTTTTTCAAAAATAAATTTTAAATTTATTATTAATTAAATAATAATATATTATTAAGTAAATTATTCAATATAATAATTGTTAGAAATTAATTAATAAAATAGAAATAAAAAATATTCTACTTTTTGTAAAAAAATATATTTTTATTGTAATATTTAATGTAGTGTGTTGAAAAAAAAAAGTACAACTTTTGTTCTAAAATAATGCAATAAATTAGAGATGGTCTTAACGCACTAATAAAAGTTAAATAAATGTCCAATAATACATCAATTTCAAGAGAATGACAATTAACATTGGAGTTATATTTTACAAACACATTTTGGGGTTATTTATATATTTAATTTGAAAAATGTTAAGGATTCACTCTTTTTTTGTTTCAAAAAACAAGTTCCAACACAACAAAAATATTATTTGGAATTAAAAAGAAGAAATGCTATGGACATGTTTCTCTCTCTTTGAGAGAAAACTGGGATTTTGTCTAAAATAGGCAAAATCCTTAATATAGTTTAAAAAAGAGCAACCTTGTGTAAAAGTTTAGAAATAGGCAAAATTTTATTTACTCTCCCGGTAGCCGGTTTGGTTGGGTCATTTAGTTTCCCACCAAAATAATTTTCTTTCTTCTTCTCCCTCCAACTACGCACCCTCTCTTTTTCTCTTCACTGATCTTCTCACCATTGTTGCGTGTCATCGTGGAAAAATTATAAAAATGAGGTTAGTAATATCTTCCAACAATATTTGCAATTTTTATTAAGATGTAAATGTTGCAATTTGTACCAGGATTTTTAAATAATAACTACCAGAAAAATGCGATTGGGACTGATATATTTTCGGAAAATTTCCAACAATTTGCTTCATACTTTCGCGAGGAACTGATATGGGTATTATTTAAACAGATTTTTGGTTGAAAAAACCGTATTAAACTGTTACCCCAATTCAATAATAATTAATAGAAACATATATTTTTGGCCGCGTGTAATCGAAACATTTATGAAATGCTATATTCAGTTTTTTATATGTGGGGGTATATGTGGTATATCTGAGGGTATATCTGGTATATCCGGTATATCTGGGGGTATATCTGGTATATCCGGTATTTCTGGGGGTATATCTGGTATATCTCATGGTATATCTGGTATATCTCAGGGTATATCTGGTATATCCGGTATTTCTGGGGGTATATCTGGTATATCTCAGGGTATATCTGGTATATCTGAGGGTATATCTGGTATATCTGAGGGTATATCTGGTATATCTCAGGGTATATCTGGTATATCTCAGGGTATATCTGGTATATCTGAGGTATATCTGGTATATCTCAGGGTATATCTGGTATATCTCACGGTATATCTGGTATATCTCAGGGTATATCTGGTATATCTCACGGTATATCTGGTATATCTGGTATATCTCAGGGTATATCTGGTATATCTCACGGTATATCTGGTATTTTGGGGGTATATCTGGTATATCTGAGGGTATATCTGGTATATCTCAGGGTATATCTGGTATATCTGGTATATCTGAGGGTATATCTGGTATATTCAGGGTATATCTGGTATATCTCAGGGTATATCTGGTATATATGAGGTATATCTGGTATATCTCAGGGTATATCTGGTATATCTCACGGTATATCTGGTATATCTGGTATATCTCAGGGTATATCTGGTATATCTCACGGTATATCTGGTATTTCTGGGGGTATATCTGGTATATCTCAGGGTATATCTGGTATATCTCAGGGTATATCTGGTATATCTGAGGGTATATCTGGTATATCTCACGGTATATCTGGTATATCTCAGGGTATATCTGGTATATCTCACGGTATATCTGGTATATCTCAGGGTTATATCTGGTATATATGAGGTATATCTGGTATATCTCAGGGTATATCTGGTATATCTCAGGGTATATCTGGTATATCTCACGGTATATCTGGTATATCTCACGGTATATCTGGTATATCTCAGTGAAATTATGATATATCTCACGGTATATCTGGTATATCTCAGGGTATATCTGGTATATCTCACGGTATATCTGGTATATCTATGTATATGTTGGTATATCTCCATCTATTACACATTTAATCAGGTATATATGTTATATACTAATAACGCAGTTCAATATGTTGTATATTATTTGATATATCAATTAAACTTTACGTATTTTTGAATGAGATAGACCTAATTATTTATAAACATTTTACAGAATGGATAGCCTTAGTATTCTAATCATTCACAATGGTAAATGGTCATTGAAGGATGGTAAAAAAGTATATCAAGGAGGTGAAGGTTTGGTGATGAAGATAAAAAAAGGATGGTTGTATAATGAACTTAAAGAAAAGTTGTTTCTCAAGTTAAAGATGGATAAGTTCAAGTATGAACTTGAAGTGAGATACTTCTATAAGAATGATTTGACATTACCATCTGTTTTAATAGGTGATGATGAAGAATTGGAAGAGTTTTTTGACCTTCACGTTGAAGATAATGAAAGGAAGGCTGTTCTATATGTCACAAAAAATGTGATAAGATCTGTAGGTACAAGTAATTCTATTTGCCATGAGCAAGTTTTTAATACCGGAGGCCGTAATGTAAATTTCTTGAGCGATACTAATATGCAAGAAGGATCTCAAAATCCAAATGGTGGTTGCGATAATGTACTTGATAGTATTCGTGATGATGTAGATCACAATTTAGTTCCGCCGCAAATGGGTGATGAAGGAGATATTGATATGATTAGAGAATATGAATTACCAGATATACCTGTCAACGAAAACGTTGATCGTGATATGTCCTCAATGGGAGGTTTGCATGCAATTCATAATGAAAGGACACAAGTTGAAACAGAAAGGGTCATTGTTAGAAATCATGAGAATTATGGTTTATCCCAGTCTGAAGGAAGAACTGTAATTAGAAACAATAATGAATTAGGTATCGGTCCATCCAGTACACCCACAGAGATTATTTCTAATGGTGACGTTTCGTCGTCTGTGGCACATGTTGAGCTTGATTTGAAAGTTGATCAAGTGTTTGACAATAAGATAGATTTCACAACACATGTCGGTCTTTATGCCATAAGAAACAGATTTGAGACGAGGACACTGACTAGTAGGAAAGACCGTGTTCTAATACGTTGCATTCAATCTACTTGTAGTTGGATGATTAGATGTAATAGGATCACTGGATCTGATAGGTTCAGGGTAAAAGAATACGAATCAAGACATACTTGTGATCCTAACAATTACATGAGGAAGAATAGGACTGCAACCTCAAGAGTGATAGGAAATGCCATAAAAATGAAGTTGGTCCGACCAGGAAGAATTTATAAGCCCAAAGATATTATTGATGATTGTCAAAATGAGTTTGGGATTGAGATTGGTTACACCACAGCATACAGATCGAAAGAGAAGGCTCTTTATTTGCTACGTGGCAGTGAAGAGGAATCATTCCTGAAGCTTCCTTCCTACTGTCATGTTTTGAAGGAAAGAAATCCTGGTAGCGTGACACATATTGAAGTTGACCAGTCCGGAAGATTTAAGTACTTTTTTTTGGCACTAGGTCCATGTATCAGAGGTTTTTTATCTTGTATAAGACATGTAATTACAGTCGACGGTGCATTCCTATCAGGTAGGTATGCTGGGACATTATTCGTAGCAAATGCTTCAGATGGAAATAACAACATATATCCATTGGCCATTGGTGTTGGAGATTCTGAGAATAATGAAGCCTGGGAATGGTTTTTGTTAAAACTATCCGGTATATTTGGGCACATTGATGATCTTGTTATTGTTTCAGATAGACACCAAAGCATTATACAATCTGTTCCTAAGGCATTCCCCAATGCTTTGCATGGATATTGTGCATTTCACATGGAGATGAATTTGAACCACAAATTTAAGAATCCTGATATCACACCTTTGTTCAGATGTTGCGCAAGGGCATATACGAAGCGTGAATTTGACAAATACATGGGGGATTTGAGACTGATCGATCCTGATATAGAGAAGTACTTATTGGAAGCAGGTAAAGACAAGTGGTCAAGATTTCATTTTCCTGGGAACAGATACGGTATAATGACCACAAATGGTTCAGAGTCATTTAATAATGTCATGAAATCTGCTCGTGAGTTACCTATAACCATGCTTGCTGAGTACTACCGTAGCAAAATACAACATTGGTTTGTCGAACGTAGGGAGGTTAGGATGAGATGGGGAACTCGATTACTTACCGATGAGGTCGACTCAATTATGCGTGCAAATCACAATAAGTCCTTAAGGTACAGGGTTTTCAGAATTAATGCACATGTTTTCCAGGTATGGGATCGTACATCATTATATTGTTATTGAATTTTTAAATATGTCAATTTAATAGCGCATGTGTTTTAATTACTTCTAATGTTTAAACCATCTATTTAACTAGTTCATTTATATGATGTCAGGTTGTACACGGTGATACTAGTCAAGATGTTGATCTACTGAACAGAAGTTGTAGCTGCAGGGAATTTGATGTTCACAAAATCCCCTGTTGTCATGCCATTGCAGCGGCCCGTTTTCAAGATGTTGATGTCCAGTCCTTGGTTGACCGATTATACACAGTCAATTGTTATATTATCGCATATGCGGAGGCAATTTTTCCAGCAACTGACAATGGTCAGTGGGACATTCCAGAAGAAATCATGGACCTAGTTGAACTTCCTCCTAACACAAAGAGAAAATCTGGCAGACCACGAAAGCGACGCATACGTTCACATGGGGAAGTAATAAAGAAGTTAATGTTGTGCAGTCGTTGTGGAATTAGTGGTCATAACAGAAGGACTTGTAATGTTTTTCGTCAGATGATTGTAGAACCTTCCCTACCTTCTCAAGAATGAAGATTTTCATGTACCCTGTAATATTTTATGCTGATTTCAAGTTGAACATTTATGTATCTGAATTTTGCATTAATGATAGTGTTATATTATGCCCTGTCTCTAAATTTTCATGTACCACGTATATGAGATATGTGTTGTTATATTATTTTATAAGATATACCATGAGATATAACCCCATATACCATGAGATATACCATAATTACCGTGAGATATACCATAATTTCACTGAGATATACCAGATATACCCTCAGATATACCAGATATACCCCCAGATATACCAGATATACCCTGAGATATACCAGATATACCCTGAGATATACCAGATATACCCTCAGATATACCAGATATACCGTGAGATATACCATAATTTCACTGAGATATACCAGATATACCAGATATACCGTGAGATATACCATAATTTCACTGAGATATACCAGATATACCAGATATACCCTCAGATATACCATAATTTCACTGAGATATACCAGATATACCAGATATACCCCCAGATATACCAGATATACCCTGAGATATACCAGATATACCCTCAGATATACCAGATATACCCCCAGATATACCAGATATACCCTGAGATATACCAGATATACCCTGAGATATACCAGATATACCCTCAGATATACCAGATATACCAGATATACCGTGAGATATACCATAATTTCACTGAGATATACCAGATATACCAGATATACCCTCAGATATACCATAATTTCACTGAGATATACCAGATATACCCCCAGATATACCAGATATACCCTGAGATATACCAGATATACCAGATATACCGTGAGATATACCATAATTTCACTGAGATATACCAGATATACCAGATATACCCTCAGATATACCATAATTTCACTGAGATATACCAGATATACCAGATATACCCTCAGATATACCATAATTTCACTGAGATATACCAGATATACCAGATATACCCCCAGATATACCAGATATACCCTAAGATATACCAGATATACCCTCAGATATACCAGATATACCCTGAGATATACCAGATATACCCTGAGATATACTAGATATACCCTCAGATATACCAGATATACCAGATATACCGTGAGATATACCATAATTTCACTGAGATATACCAGATATACCAGATATACCGTGAGATATACCATAATTTCACTGAGATATACCAGATATACCAGATATACCCCCAGATATACCAGATATACCCTGAGATATACCAGATATACCAGATATACCGTGAGATATACCATAATTTCACTGAGATATACCAGATATACCAGATATACCCTCAGATATACCAGATATACCCTGAGATATACCAGATATACCCTGAGAATATACCAGATATACCAGATATACCGTGAGATATACCAGATATACCCTTGAGATATACCAGATATACCAGATATACCGTGGAGATATACCAGATATACCAGATATACCGTGAGATATACCAGATATACCCTAAGATATACCAGATATACCCTCAGATATACCAGATATACCCCCAGATATACCAGATATACCCTGAGATATACCAGATATACCCTGAGATATACCAGATATACCCTCAGATATACCAGATATACCAGATATACCGTGAGATATACCATAATTTCACTGAGATATACCAGATATACCAGATATACCGTGAGATATACCATAATTTCACTGAGATATACCAGATATACCAGATATACCGTGAGATATACCATAATTTCACTGAGATATACCAGATATACCCTGAGATATACCAGATATACCGTGAGATATACCAGATATACCCTGAGATATACCAGATATACCAGATATACCGTGAGATATACCAGATATACCAGATATACCGTGAGATATACCAGATATACCCTAAGATATACCAGATATACCCTCAGATATACCAGATATACCCCCAGATATACCAGATATACCCTGAGATATACCAGATATACCCTGAGATATACCAGATATACCCTCAGATATACCAGATATACCAGATATACCGTGAGATATACCATAATTTCACTGAGATATACCAGATATACCAGATATACCGTGAGATATACCATAATTTCACTGAGATATACCAGATATACCAGATATACCCCCAGATATACCAGATATACCCTGAGATATACCAGATATACCGTGAGATATACCATAATTTCACTGAGATATACCAGATATACCAGATATACCCTCAGATATACCATAATTTCACTGAGATATACCAGATATACCAGATATACCCCCAGATATACCAGATATACCCTCAGATATACCAGATATACCCCCAGATATACCCTGAGATATACCAGATATACCCCCAGATATACCAGATATACCCTAAGATATACCAGATATACCCTCAGATATACCAGATATACCAGATATACCAGATATACCCTGAGATATACCAGATATACCCTGAGATATACCAGATATACCCTCAGATATACCAGATATACCGTGAGATATTGATGAGTGCTCGAAAAGCACTAATATTTCGTGATTAATTGTGCTTGATTGATTGATATATAGATTTATTATGACTATTATTTCGATTATTTTCATAAATCTATCCATTCGGAGTCACGGGTATATTTTAGTGCATTTCAGGTGTTTTTAGCGTCAAAATGAGTCAAATGATGAAAACACGCGAAGACGGAACACTTACGGCGCTCGGATCACAAGTTACGGGCTAATCAAGACAAAATATGTAAGCCTTACATATAGTGCCATCACATATGTAAGGGGGGACGTGAACAGAAGGAAATCATTGCGCGCCGCGGCGAGATAATTGCATGCCGCGGCGTGAGGCTCTCGGGTTGAATTCTGGAAAACAATGAAGCATCGCGCGCCGCGGCGGAAGTATTGCATGCCGCGGCGTGAGGCTCTCGGGTTTGATCCTGAAAACATAGAAGCATTGCGCGCCGCGGCGAGTAAAAGTTATGCCGCGGCGGGGAGCTCTCGGGTTTGTGCATATTTTCCAGAAATTGATTTCGTGTGATTCTCGTATGATTGTTCCCGTTACCAAAACCAAACAAACTCTTTTTACAGTTTTATTAGCATTAGGATTCTAGTTACTTAGAGTTTTAGTTTCACTAGAACTCTATTTAATTAGCGTTTTATTTTCATTAGAACTCTATTTTAATTAAAAGTTAGTTATTTAAAACCACTGCAATTCCTTGAGAGACCGACCTTGGAAGTTTGCTTGTCACTTTACTACGAGTGATTCGTACACTTGCGAGTACACATTTTAACACATCAGATATACCATAATTTCACTGAGATATACCAGATATACCAGATATACCCTCAGATATACCATAATTTCACTGAGATATACCAGATATACCAGATATACCCCCAGATATACTAGATATACCCTGAGATATACCAGATATACCCCCAGATATACCCTGAGATATACCAGATATACCCTCAGATATACCATAATTTCACTGAGATATACCAGATATACCCTCAGATATACCAGATATACCAGATATACCCTGAGATATACCAGATATACCCTGAGATATACCATAATTTCACTGAGATATACCAGATATACCCTCAGATATACCAGATATACCCTGAGATATACCAGATATACCCTGAGATATACCAGATATACCCTCAGATATACCAGATATACCCTGAGATATACCAGATATACCCCCAGATATACCAGATATACCCTCAGATATACCAGATATACCCTCAGATATACTAGATATACCAAAAAATTTCACTACGAATGAGTTCCAGAACTACAAAAAATTTATCCCAAAATTTGGATATTACAATTTCAGTAACAGATGGAATAAATCATAACCAAAACCGATTTCCTTCATTTCATTATTACACCAAAGTAATGTATGAGTACAATTTTACATAAATTGATCACATATATAATTACAAACATTACATAAATGTTCTCATAACCATTACATTTACAGATAGTAACCGATTTACAATATTTGAAGCACGTAATCCATGATACTAAGCCTATGTCAAGCTGCATAAAAGTTCACAACAAAGCACTCCAGAGAAAGCCTAAATAGGCATTGTTGTTGCCTCTGTTGAGTGATATACCAGTTAGTCTTTACAAGAATGAAGCAACATCAGATACCATTTGGAAGTTGCTTACAACCTACCAAAAAAGTGTTATATTATCAGATAAGCCAACAGAAAAATAACCAGATAACAGATATACCAAATATGGGCCATAAAAAATAAAACTAATAAGTTTATATATATGCCATACCCGTTAAGTTGTAAAATGCACAAAAATACCTTAACACATAAAGTCCATACGGTATAATACATAAATGTTCTGCAACACAGAATCATAATCAAGTAGTTGATCAATTATATAAAAATATAATCTTTATTGCATACCAGATTAAACAATTATGTATTCATCGTCCGCAAAGAAAAGTTCACAACAAAGTTTCTTTCTGAAGAAACCTATAGCCTCGTCTTTGATGTCAGTCAGTGGCTTCTCATTTACTAAATACTCAATGAACTTCAGTGCATATATGCCACAGTCACCCCTGTGTAATATATTGAAGTAAACAATAAGTCCGTATAAGTAATGCAATATAACTTATGGTATATCTCACTTAAATCGATGTCACTAACCAAATAATAAAATATACTTACACTTGAACTTGCTGTGGAACAGCTATTGCATTACGATATATGGGCCACTTCTCTATGATTTTGTCATGTTCAACCACATCCAAGTTATGAATCAAGTTTGGGATCATGACAGATAAATTATGTAACCTTTTCTTGAGAGCTCCATCTCTTATGTGTTTAGGAAGTGAATCATATACGTTAATTTGTTGTTGTCTGATGTCAAGTCCGATAGCGATCCAATGACCCTTCTCCAATATAACACCATATATATTGGAGACACGAATCCATGGTTTACCTATATCAGGCCGGACACCTGTTTCAAAACAAACAAGAAATTTATATTATCATATGAAACGATAAAATGTTCAAGTTTTCCCAGATATGCAACACAGAATCATAAGTTTAAAAGTATTTTACCAGTCACGTAATCAAACCACTTCTTATCATTCAACCAAAAAGACAAGTGGTCATTCTTCTTCAACTTCTTCCATTCACTTCCACTTGCATCGATGTAAGCCTACATTTTAAAATATAGTAATTTTAAAGAAAATTTGTTACATCATCTGCAAATTGACCAGATATGACATGGAAAAGTACGATATATACAACATATTTTTAAATTTACCCTCAGATATACTAAGTAAAAGTCTTACCCAAAACGACGAGTCTACAGTTGTCCAATTGTTATTTAGGAACAAGTGCGGATGAAGTTCCTCTTTCTTCCTCAACAGCCATAGTCCGCAATCTATGTGCTGAAGTTATTTTGCCAATTTAAAATTACGCATCGTTGATACCAGACATATGAGATATATGTGTTGTTAGTTTCACTTTAGAATACCAAATATATTGAATAACAATCCATAAACCAAATAACAACATATAACCAGATATATCCATAAATGAACATAACCAAAACATGTACCTCATTGAGTAAAGATGATTGTGGTTTCAATATACGATGAAACCAAGTAGAGTTAGCCATACCCTTACTTGGGCAACCAACAATAATACTTTCCCTACATTTTGAAGAATAACAAAGACATCAGTAATTAACCATATTACGTGGGTTAAAAAAAATACCTCAAATTGGATGAATAAATAAGACAATAAGTAGTAGGAAATACATACTGGTTGTCGTTATAATGTTGATATAACCATTCCAAGAAGTAGGTATATCTGGATTCATCAAACCCTCTCATCGGATCATACACACCAGCTTGTTGTGCTTGGTCCGATTGGTGGGACTTTATTGATATACCTGATTTCCTCTTCGGCTGCACATATGGGGATTTTAGGGAGGGACCAACTTTTCTCTTCCTCCTACTATATATATTACCAAAGGGTGCGGACGTGCCAGTCGAACTAACGCCCTTTGATGGTATCGAACCTAATCGCACTGAGGTGGTACCGGTGCGGATAGGGGCAGCCTCTAAAATATATTCCAAAGTAGAAAAATCCAGACCT
The DNA here is from genome assembly GCA_029378325.1 of Elaeagnus macrophylla. Taxonomy (NCBI): domain Eukaryota; kingdom Viridiplantae; phylum Streptophyta; class Magnoliopsida; order Rosales; family Elaeagnaceae; genus Elaeagnus; species Elaeagnus macrophylla. The sequence continues at coordinate 15,927,630 of CM055644.1, read as the reverse complement.
GCCAAGTTATCATCTACTTCGGTTGCATGGACTGGCTGCTTTCCAAGGTTCAGTTCAGTGGGACATTCTTCAGTCACACCCACTGATTCTTCCTGATGATCAGAATGAACCTTGGTTGTTTCCTCCCCAATTTCTTCTGTGCTCAACAGAATCATTTCTCTGCATGTATCAGTACCCACTACTGCTTCTTCCGTGGACGTCACATCATCTTCGTCCACTAAAATATGTACAGAGGCCACCTTACGTGGGTCAGTAAGTGGGACACTTTTTTTCCTGGACGAGTTCCCACCAGGTTTCACTGCATCTATATCTGTTGCAGTCTTTTGTTGTTGTCTCAACAACTGATTCAACACATCCTTCATCCAATTTTGGTTTTCTTTTATTGAGATGACCTCCTTCTTCAATTCTCGAAGCTCTTGCAACACCTAAAATTACAAAGCATAAAAATTTATTCGTACAAGGTTGCAATTAATGACATAAACTAATTAAAAGTCCAAGGGTTTTATATGTGCCGTATTATATTACCTCCATAATGGAAGTTGATGAATGAGATGAAGGTTCATCTTTTTGGACTTCAGGGATAGGGTCACTTTTATCACCACTGTGACCAGATGTGTGTTGATCTTCATCGCCTTTGGAAGGCAACTCATGAGATAAGCCACTAACGTTTGGCACACCAAGGCCAGGTTGCAGCCTCGCATATTGTTGTGCCGAAATTAAGTACGGACTCTTTATCTCCGATTCATTAGGAGTGAGTCTCGTCAGCATATGAAACTGTATCATATACAACGGAAACATATACCAGTTAGTTAAGTACAATCGAAAATATAAATAAAATAAATTTAATAACAAAAACATATAGGCAACAAACTTACATCTGAAGCCTGGAATATTTTATGGTTTATGTCCCAAAACTTCAAATAGTGCCCCTTCTTTTGATTCTCCCAGCGTAATATCCTGGGCAATGCATCTGGAGACGTACAAGTTGCTAAATCAGTAATAGGCACTTGTATGGCCTCGTAGGCCCAAACTTGCAGTGCCCAAGAAAAACCATAGACACTGTAAGTTGAAGCGACCCCTCCAACTTTTTGAAGATTAATATTCTTCAACCTCCTTACGGTGAAGTCATAGACTATCTTACCCCAGGGGTAGATATTAAACTTGTCAACGTCTTCAACTAAATCCAAATATTCATCATTAATGGCCCTCAAATTATGATCGGCCAAAAGAATTATTTCCAGAGTATATATCAGAGCCAACCTCAAAACATCTTCAGGCTCTGTGGACAATGGAAGGTTTGCAAATACCTTCTCCAACTCCACTTTCTTTATTGGCCTATCGGTCTTGAAGAAATTTTTACGCAAACGGCCACTTTGAGCTGGACTTCCTTCGTCACCGATAAACATCATACCGGTGATTAGGCTAAACTCTTCGTATCCAAAGAGGTGGGGTGCACCATTTACAATAACTCGGAGTTCTTTCCCCGATTGATCTCTATCTTGCATCAATAATATATGATGCAAGAATCCAGCTGTAAACTCTATATGTTTCATCCTTGTGATGAAACCAAAACATAAGCCCTGAAATCTATTCAGTAACCCAAATCCTTGTAGGGTCGTCTTCAATGTTGCAAAATTTTGAAGACGTGATATGTTGGTTATTTTACCAACATAATAATCGGATGAGGAGACATAAGGCACGAATGAGATTTTTCCTGCCATTTCCTGCATATTTAACATTTACGGAAAACAATTTCATTAATACTTGTGAACAGGTATACAAAAATTACAATATATATGCGAAAAACATCAATCACATTAAACCAACATAAAAAATACATCAAATTTAGGTTCATATAAATGAAACTTATAGAAATACACCAATATATACCACATATACCTTGAGATATACCAGATATACTCCGAGATATACCAGATATACCATGAAATATACCAGATATACCATGAAATATACCAGATATACCAGATATACCATGAGATATACCAGGAGATATACCAGATATACCAGGAGATATACCAGATATACCAGGAGATATACCAGATATACCAGATATACCGTGAGATATACCATAATTTCACTGAGATATACCAGATATACCCTGAGATATACCAGATATACCGTGAGATATACCATAATTTCACTGAGATATACCAGATATACCAGATATACCCTGAGATATACCAGATATACCCTGAGATATACCAGATATACCCTGAGATATACCAGATATACCAGATATACCGTGAGATATACCAGATATACCCTGAGATATACCAGATATACCCTGAGATATACCAGATATACCCCCAGATATACCAGATATACCCCCAGATATACCAGATATACCTTGAGATATACCAGATATACCATGAGATATACCAGATATTCACTGAGATATACCAGATATACCATGAGATATACCAGATATACCAGATATACCGTGGGATATACCAGATATACCATGAGATATACCAGATATACCAGATATACCCCCAGATATACCAGACACAACACAAAATATACCAGATATACCAGATATACCATGAGATATACCAGATATACCCCGAGATATACCAGATATACCCCCAGATATACCAGATATACCATGAGATATACCCCCAGATATACCAGATATACCGTGAGATATACCAGATATACCCTGAGATATACCAGATATACCAGATATACCGTGAGATATACCAGATATACCCTGAGATATACCATAATTTCACTGAGATATACCAGATATACCAGATATACCCTGAGATATACCATAATTTCACTGAGATATACCAGATATACCCTCAGATATACCAGATATACCGTGAGATATACCATAATTTCACTGAGATATACCAGATATACCAGATATACCCTGAGATATACCATAATTTCACTGAGATATACCAGATATACCCTCAGATATACCAGATATACCGTGAGATATACCATAATTTCACTGAGATATACCAGATATACCATGAGATATACCAGATATACCAGATATACCGTGGGATATACCAGAAATACCCCCAGATATACCAGATATACCATGAGATATACCAGATATACCGTGAGATATACCAGATATACCCCCAGATATACCAGATATAACACAAAATATACCAGATATACCATGAGATATACCAGATATACCCCCAAATATACCAGACATAACACAAAATATACCAGATATACCAGATATACCAGATATACCATGAGATATACCAGATATACCATGAGATATACCAGATATACCCCGAGATATACCAGATATACCATGAGATATACCAGATATACCGTGAGATATACCTCATATATACCAGATATACCCTGAGATATACAAGATATACCAGATATACCCTGAGATATACCAGATATACCATGAGATATACCAGATATACCGTGAGATATACCTCATATATACCAGATATACCCTGAGATATACCAGATATACCCTGAGATATACCAGATATACCATGAGATATACCAGATATACCCCGAGATATACCAGATATACCATGAGATATACCAGATATACCAGATATACCCTGAGATATACCAGATATACCCTGAGATATACCAGATATACCCTCAGATATACCAGATATACCAGATATACCGTGAGATATACCAGATATACCCTGAGATATACCAGATATACCATGAGATATACCAGATATACCACTGATATACCCCCAGATAATGTTATTCATGATTAACAACCAGATATACCAGAAATCAGATTATCCATCCATAATTACAAAATCCCAATATTACAAAACCTACATTTTACATAAACATTTAACCTTAAACCAACATTTTACAAAAAACCATACAAAAATAAGGGGTTTTCGTTGAGTTTCAACGAAAACCCAATTAAAAACCAAACTGCATAGCTTCAAAAGGTGAGTAATGGTCGAGTGTTTTCGTGCAAGGAAGACAAATTTGTTTAAAATACTTACCGAATAATGCAGAGCTTCAAAAGTTGATAGTAATGGTCGAGTGTTTTCTGCGTTGATACTGTTCGTCTTCTTCCTCAATCGAAAATGGGAGAGCTTCGCTAATACCAGATAGTGACGAGGGATTCTTGAGAGGTAGAGTAATGCTAGTTGTGGGTTTGTTTGAACTGTTCGATTTCTTTATTTCAAACGGTTTAAAGAGTTACCGGCTACCAAATGGGTCTTTGGGTGGGCGGTTAAAAAAAGCCCATTTTTAAACTTTTACGTAAGGTTGCCCTTTTTTAAACTATATTAAGGATTTTGCCTATTTTAGACAAAATCCCGAGAAAACTTTAGAAGAAAATTTTCAAATCCTATGGCTACTTTCATCTCCTTGCATGAAGGCTCTATAGCAGTGGGTCTTAAAAATTTTGTTCACCAAATTCTCATCTCATTCTCAAGTTTATTACAATGCTTTTTGTTCGTAATATTTCTCACTATTTGAAAACTCACTTTTAGCTCAATTATTTACTTTGAACTAAGCTTCCATGGAAAGTTTAGTGGAGGACTAAGAAAATGATGTTGATGATATGATTCGGATGATGAACATAAAATTTTTTGCAAGGTGAAGTTAAGGCCCAGCTCTTTTAATACCGACTGTGATTATGTGGCTAACGATGGCAACATTGTACACAACAATGTTTTGGATTTGAGAGGTGTGTTGTTTGATGGTAAGGGTGACAGATGAAGGCGACAATCTCGGGGTTTGCGGTATGGGTGGTAGGGGAGGTGGGGCACTTTGTTGTTTAGGATTTTTTTTTTCCTTTTTAATTTTTTTTAAAATTATTTTGTGAAATGCTTTTAATTTCTTTTTAAGTTTGTTATGATTTGGTTTTGTTTTCATTAATAATTCTTGAAAAATTAAAAAAATGATATTTTGTTATTATTAATTGCACTTAAGTGGTATTTTTTCCATTCAACAAAGTTACACGATGAAGTTAGATAATAAGTATGTAATTTTCTTAATAGTTGGATGATATATTTGTTTATTTATTTATTTTTTATGTCTATTCATGAAGTACTAATAAAATATTATTTTGACTATTGTATTTGAATTTTTACAACGCTATTCTTATAATATACAAAAACGTGAAAATTAAATATTCAATTCGAATAGTTAAATATTATTAATAAAATAAATTGAATATAATGTATTGCTAGAATTAATAATTATTTTTATAATTTATTTAAAATATTATAATATAAAATAATTATTTTATTCTAATCATCAATCACACAATTTAATTAAATTTATATTAATAAGTTGTTCTATTATCATTTCATAATTTTATATTTTTAATTTTATATTAAATTTATAATTAATATTAATTTATATAGCACTATTTTATAATATAAATGATTTATTTTAAACTTTCAAGAATAAAGTACGTAGAGAAGACTACTAATTTAGTATATGAAGGTACAAATTAGTAAGTAAAGGTTAAGAAAAAAAATGTTAGATTACTTTTATGATTATGATTAAAAATATATTTAAGATTTAAGATTATTATCTTAAATATTATAAGTTTTATTATTTTTAAAAGACAAATGACGTCAGCTTATTTTGTTAAAAATATTGGTAATTTTATGAATGATTAAAAAATAAATAACTAAAAAACTTTTATAACTTTTTATCTTAATTCTATTTTTTTTATAACTATATATAATTAAAAAATTTAATAAAGAAAAAAAATAACTTATTTCCTATATATTTTTTCTCATTTTTTTCTTTATCTTTTCGTATCAAATATTTTTATAAAATTGTTTGAAAGAATGTTTGAATTTGGTTAAATATTTAGGTTAAATATTAATGAAATGTAAAATTTTAATTGCATATTGTTATTTTTATTTTGACATATTTTAAAAATATAAACTAAGTTATTTCAAATTTTAGATATGTAATTTTGAGCTCAATTTTTTTTAAATTGAAAATTATTTTATAAAATTATATGTAAAGTCGTTTTATGATAAAATTTCAGTAAATATGTGATAGAACCATATTTTTCATTTCTTATTGTTTATTTTTTTTTTTCATTCAATTACATTAGGCTTGTTTTCAAAATCTTAACATATAAAATTTATATGGGAAGACTGAAAATATTTTGTAACTAAATATCCTTTAAAAATATTATCACCATTAATTTTTTAATAATATTTTAAAAATAAATTATAAATTATCACCATTATAACTAATTTACTGTTTTTATAAATTATCGGACTTAGATATGTTCAACCAACTTAAATATTTTTTTTAAATAATTATATACGTGTCATGCACCCGTAAAGGCAACGTAATCGATTGATAAAAAAAAAAAAAGGTAATGTAATCGATATTTTTTCAAAACACCATTGAGGCAGTGTGGCAGTGTGTGTTTGTCGTTGTTGGGCACCTTTCCTTTCTCTCTCTCTCTAAAACTCTTCTTCGTACGGTTTGCAAATGAAACTCAACAACAACATCAACAAGAAAAAAGAAATACAAACCTCAATGTTTTACCTTCTTCTCCAATTCAGTTCTTATATTCGTAATTAAGAGAAAAGGAAAAGAAAGCTTCTTCCTTTTTGTTAAATCACTGTTGTTGTTGTTGTCAAATTATTGATTCTAAAGGTTTAGAAAAGAAAAGCAGTGTCAAACGAAAGAAATGGCCTTTGCTAGCGGTTCTTTGATATTATGTACATTACTGTTCTCTGCTTTGACGGTCATTTTTTGTTTTCCGGTGAGCCTTAAGCTAGAGAGAGCTTTTCCGACGAACCATGGACTGGAACTTAGTGAGCTTGTGACTCGGGACAGGGTTAGACATAGAAGAATATTGCAATCTTCTGTTAGTGTTGTTAATTTCCCAGTTGATGGGTCCTTCGACCCATTCGTTGCTGGGTAAGTCTTATCATTTCTTTTGCGTCTTGGTTGATTTTGGCATCTTGGTTTTCTCAATTTTGTTTCTTTTGTGTTATTTTAGTAGTTCTAAGAACTTACTTCGATTTTCATTAATGGGTTTCTATTTCTTTATTGAATTTGTTCATTTTTCTTGGAGTTTAGTTTTTGTGGGTGTTCGAAACTTCTTGTTTTCATATTAGATTTTCTGTTTCTTCTTTTGCATGCTATAGCCTAGTAGGTTTCTCTTTTTTGCCTCAATTATTGTTCGTCTCATATTGTCGTTACTCGAATTTGCTGGAAGTCACTTATTTGTTATTATCTGACTTTTGAATGGGTTTGCTTTTGAGTTCTTATATGAATTTCTCTTGTTTAGGCTCTACTTTACAAAGTTGCAATTGGGTTCTCCTCCTAGAGATTTCTACGTTCAGATCGATACTGGCAGTGATGTTTTGTGGGTCAGTTGTGGTTCCTGCAATGGTTGCCCTCAGACAAGTGGACTCCCAGTAATTGCCAATTTGCCTTAACCGTATATTTCTTGTATAAAGTATTTTGTTTGTTTGTAATTTGTGGAGCAGAAGGAATGATACACAAATCCAAACCTTAAACTAGATTCTTTATCTTTTTTACAGATTCCGCTCAATTTGTTTGATCCTGGGAGCTCATCAACATCATCTTTCATTTCTTGTTCAGACAAGAGATGTAGTCTTGGGGTACAATCATCAGATTCAATGTGTTCTTCTCAAAGTCAGTGTACTTACACGTTCCAATATGGAGATGGTAGTGGGACTTCAGGCTACTATGTAGCAGACTTGTTGCATTTTGACACAATTGTTGGGAATTCTGTACTCCAAAATTCTTCTGCTCCTATTGTTTTTGGGTTAGCTATTAAAACACCTCTTAAGCTAACTTTTTCCTCCCCTCTTATTATGTGTGTGTGTGTGTGTGTGTGAGGTGTCGGGGAATTGGAAATAACTATTATGTAACAAATTTTTTTTTATACTGTTTTTGCACCTGATTGTGAATTAATACAGATGTAGCACCTTACAGACCGGGGACTTGACCAAATCAGATAGGGCCGTTGATGGAATCTTTGGCTTTGGGCAGCAGGGTATGTCTGTCATCTCTCAACTAGCTTCGCAAGGATTAGCATCAAAAGTGTTTTCCCACTGCTTGAGAGGAGATGCTGGTGGTATATTGGTTCTTGGCGAAATAATTGAGCCAAATATAGTTTATAGCCCACTTGTGCCTTTACAGTAAGTATCTTGGTTTTATCTTTAGAGTAAACCTCAATTGCATTTGTACTTTTTCATAAATCTTTTCATATTGCTTTCAATTCTAATCAACTTTAGGCTTATTCCTTTCTTTTAAGGCTGTGATGCTTTGCAGTAATCATTATCATAATAAAATTGACCAGTTCTGAAACACCCTATATTTCAGGCCTCACTATAATTTGAACTTGCAAAGCATTTCAGTCAATGGCCAAATATTAGCTATTGATCCAGCAATTTTTGCAACATCCAGCAACCAAGGTACCATAGTTGATTCAGGTACAACTTTGGCATACCTTGCAGAAGCAGCATATGATCCTTTTGTTAATGCTGTAAGTTTCACCGGTAAAAGTTAATTAATCTTCTGTAAAGGTTATCTTTGGTTAAGAAATCACCGTGTCTTTCTAGCATTTTGGTTGTAACTTATTCTTTGGTGCAGATTACTTCTGTTGTTTCTCAATCAGTGCGCCCTGTTCTTTCTAAGGGAAATCAGTGCTATTTAATTTCCTCCAGGTTTTCTTTCTCACTCTGTTAATCTTTTCTATTGGAAACTCGGTACATTCAGGTGATCTAACATTTAAATTTATTTGGTTTTCAGTGTCAATGATATATTTCCTCAAGTAAATTTGAACTTTGCGGGTGGTGCATCAATGAGTTTAAGGCCTCAAGACTACCTTATACAGCAAAATTCTATTGTGAGGTTCTGAGCTTGGTTTTACTTTCCGTCTTCAAACACTGCAGACTTGTCTTAATAGTTTGATTTACACAGAACACAGCCAAGTAGTCTGAAGTATCATGCATTTTCCTCTTATGAATACATCTTTGATTATAGTAGCTTTATGTTTCTATATTCATTTTGTTTGGTGAAAACAATGTGACCACATGCTCAAATTTAGATAGTTTCTTTTTAGTTTTGTGAAAAGTGGTGTTTAATCCTCTAGTTTAAAAAAAAATGTTTTTAAGTCCTTTTGCTTGTGAAAAATGTGTTTTTAAATCCCTTTGCTTGTAAAAAATTTGACAGGCAATGACAAAGTTAACTTTTCATTTAATTTTTCGTTAAATCTAACGAAATAGCACATGTGTCACATGCATGTTTATATTTTTCAATAGATGTATACGTAAAAAAAATTAATATTTAATTGAAAAATTACTCTCTTTTGTTTTTGAAAAAATTTTCTTTCAAATTTAAACAAAATTTTCATTGTTTAATATCTAGAGTCACAAATTAGACAATAAAATTTTTATTTAAGTTTTGATTGGAAGAAATTGTTAAAATTGGAGTAATTTTTTAAATAAAAAATTACTTCATTAGATATATATCTATCGAAAAATACAAACATGTATATGACTCATGTGTTATTCCGTTAAATTCAACGAAAAATTGAATGAAAAATTAACTTTGTCTTTACCTAATATCTTTTTGTTTTAGGCAAATGAACTTAAAAATACATTTTTCTTAAGCAAATATATTTAAATACAGGTTTTATAAACTAGAGAACTAAATGACACCTATTGCCTAAAGAAAGGGACCACTTTGTCTCTCCACCCTTTCTTTTTTACTCTTTGGCTGGTCTACTATTAAAATATAAGATTTGTTCTTCTAATTTGAGTTTCTTGAATGTAGGCGACATACTATGTCTGTAAGGCCCTTCTTTTCCCACTACTAAAGTTTGCAGCATTATGAATACCTAATATAACTCTCCTTTGGCCATCTCTTATTATTTGTCTTACTGCTTATACATCATCGTATTACTTTTACTACTTTTGTGCTCATTAAACTAGAATAAATTTCAAATTGGTAACCCCCATGCATTGTTTGAGTGGATAACCCCTCTTGCAACATGCAAGAGCAGGGTTCGAACCCAAGTAGGAACTCTTATAAGTTCCCCCAACCCAGTTGTACTAGTTGATAAATAAATAAAAAATAAAGTTTCTAAATTCAATGAAGAAAATAAATAACCCTCACCCATGCTGCGCATGAAGAAAATAGATAAATCTCTTTTGTTCCAATATTTTACGATTAATTCCATCAACAAATTCATCTTTAGCTTTATTATAGAAGAGAAACTAATGAACCATGCAAGCAATTAGCGTTATGCACCAAAATATTTCGGTAACCAGTTGCGAAACTTAATGTTTCAGGGTAGTGTGGCAGTTTGGTGCCTTGGCATTCAGAAGATTCAGGGTCAAGAAATAACAATTTTAGGAGGTACGGATACAAACTTGGACCTTTTGTCAACTCAGTTCCTTTCACAGATTCTATACAACTGCATCCAGATTCTATACATACGTCCATATTTTGTTTGAAACATCCATATTGTAATGTGAAATGAAGTAGAAACTATGACACATTTTTTTTGTTAGTTCAATGAAAGAGGGGAGGGAAGAAAAGGAACATGGAATAAAAGGGCAAACATTTACAAAACAAAAAAAGGGTAAAAAAAATGAAAGCATGAGATTAGCTGTATTTCTCTGTTTTTTTTTATTTCACATTCACTATGTAGTTTTGATCTTAGCATGTACAATTCGTTTACGAGTTCTAAACTGCTCTAGCTCGTAATAACACGAACATTTACTTCTCTTTTGCAGATGTTGTGCTGAAAGACAAAATCTTTGTTTACGATTTGGTTCTTCAACGGATAGGATGGGCTAACTATGATTGTAAGTGTCAATTGCGCTACTATCCAATACCATGCTAACTTCTTGTTGGTCCAAATGTTGAATTTTGACTTACCAACTCCACCAATGTAAATGCAAATTCAAATGTAACTCATATGAAAACTTCGAATGGGAACTTTTTGTTTGTGTTTTACTAGTAAACATTAATGAGATTATATCTTCTGTATGCCTGTATTGTCTGCTGACTTCTTAAAGGTCATTTTATTGACTAGGTTCAATGTCTGTGAATGTCTCCGCAACTTCTAGCACAGGACGAAGTGAATTTGTCAATGCCGGGCAACTTAGTGATAGTGTCTCATTTCACAGTGAGCCTTACAAATTATTGCCAGTTTGCATGATTGCTCTGATACTTGTAACACAGGTATCAATTCCAAGCACATTTCCATTTTTGTAGCATTTGCGCAAAGAAGTTCAACGGCTAACATTTTTCTTGGATGTATATTATTTGCTTACCAGTTTATATTTATAGCAACCAACAAGACCACATTTATGTATTGGTCACAGGTTCAGACTGTAAGTGTGAATAGGTTTGTAGATGTTCATCTACTTCACGTTTATCTTACTATAGGTTCAGACATTGTTTTGTTTTCAGCAGCTGCAAAGAATTGTTGCTTCAATAGCTTGATATATTCTTATGTTTGTTATGTTAAACATTTCCCCTATTCTTGTCAATGTGGTGTTGTTACTCGGTAGATTTTGTTGGTTTTGTTTTATATTTTATTTTGAGTCTCCACCTGGGGTGTCCAAACATTAAAATGAACCCGTAGCCAGCCACAAGTCTACCAAATTTCAACTGTAATTGACTTTATATGGACTTATCCATCACAAGAATTATTACTAATGGTTCAAGCCAATCATGGGGAGATTGGAGAGAGAATAAGAAGGCTTAAAAATGGCCACAGACACTTGTTCTTTCTTTTATACATTTGACTTTGTATTTCTAGATTATCATTGATCGGACCAACACATTAGACCGTCAATTTTCAACTTTTTGACTATTTCAGTTGATGATAACCTGCTTTAACAGTTCAAAACTAGTTAATCATTTTTAATACTCCATTAATGTTTGGATGCCTAAAAGTCCATTTTTGATAAATATCCATTTTATAATTTTGGAGTGGAATTTAGTTCTGAATCCTTCTTGTATTATGTGCTTCGGTAAAGGGAAAAAAAATTGTTAAATTCATATTGTTGGGAGCAATGAATACCCTTAACCTCACCATTATACTATTCAAAACTGGACATAAATCTAATGGTCCTTTACATGACAAATAAACTATCTATTTTACTATGGGGGCAATCTTAGGCCTTGGGAGCACAAGAGCATGCATAGAATTTTCAGTTTTAGTCTGTAGAATTTTCACATATTTTATAAAAAATTTACACTTATTGGTATGTACCAATTATGGGTAAGTGAAGATTGTTAACAATAACATGAATAATGCAAAAAATATATATATTAGCATAACTTAACTCTATTTTATGATTTTTTTTTTTAATTTAATTGCACAACATAACTTATTTATAAATAAAATTTTATTTTTAATTTTCTTATGCATATATGTTTTTTTATAATGTGAAAAATATAACTAAAAAATATAATGGACATGTTTTTTTTTTATATTGTGAAAAAATATGTTATTTTATGAGTTTAAAAATAAAATCTCGCATGAAAAAAAAAAAATTGAACATTGATTTGATCCATTGACTGCAAAGTCAACCTTATATATGAGCGGTTAGTAATTTAGAGTATGAAAGAAAAATAGCAAAATAAGTGGAATTATAATATTAGATAACAATTCAACACAACAACACAAAATTGGACAAAAATAGATTCAAAAGAGAAGCTAATAAAGGCAATGAACAAATTAATCCTAAGATGAAAAAATAGGACATTGATCCAAATTTAGCAAACTTAACTGTACTTTAAATTTCTTTTAACAAAATTTAGAACCCCCATTTTTATATTTAAAGGATTCAAAAAAGATGGGGAAAAAAAATAAAGTATAATTCTTGAGATAATTAATCCTCTTTTTCTAATTCCCTGTTCTTTCATTTGATTGATGATGGAGGAAGATTTGGACTATGAGTATGAGAAAGATGTACCTACTTTCCTTTGTGCTAGTCCTGTAGATGTCGATAAAAGAAAATTTTGCATGATTTTTGATCCAGTACATGATTTAGTTGCATGTTACAATAGATCTTTATCTAAAAACCCAACTGGAATTTGGGAATCAGAAAATGCTTTTGCTTCAACTCTCCCGCAATTCTTATTGCAATTGGTCTTCATTGTTTTTGTAAATCGAATTCTCACTTTATTCTTCAGACCATTGTTCTTGCCTCGTATATGTGCTCAGATTCTTGTAAGTACTTGTTCTAACTCTATTTTTTGAAACAAAACATTACGCATTCATACACAATTATAGGTGAACGGAGCTCAAACACATGTCACAAAAGTGTCAACAAAAGGCATATGCATGTTTCATATGCCATTATGCTAAAAGGCGATTGACAATATAGAAAATTAAGCATTAATAATATATATATATATATATATATTAAGGTTTTGAAAGGAAATGTGAATTGGAATCAAACCTAAGTCATAAAAGTGCCTACAAAGAAGATTTGAGACTTCAAAATAGCATATTTTCATTGTTTAAATGAAATTAGTTCGAAATAACATGTTATTTTTTCGTACATTACAAATGTGCAAATTGTATATATTTTTGTTTGATATATATATTGTTTAGAATGGACATTACGTTTTAGTATTTAGGGCCCTAACTGCACAAAGGGCATCCATGATGTTGTCATTATGCTCTACATCTTGGAAAAGTGAAAATCAACCATTTATATATAACGTCGGTGACAGCACAAGTTCATTAATTATTTTGTTATTTTTTTTATACAATTTAGTTCTTTTGTTATAAAAAAGTGACAATACAAGAATAAATAATTAATTTTTTTTTATGTTCATTTTTCTCACATATTTTTTTTAGCAAAATTTTCTCACATATTTTCAATAGTTATTAACATATCAATTGCATATATCATTTTAAGTATAAACAATAATGACTACAAAATCAATAAAATAAAATAAAAATATTGATTATTTGTTCTTGTGGTGTCACTTTTTCAAAACAAAATAACTAATAAATTGCAACAATAAATAATTAATGGACTAAATTGCTCTAACTTGCATGACTAAGAACCCTAGGCTCATTTTTCATTTTTAAGGTTTTGAAAGAAAATTTGAACCATTAAATGGTGTTGATTTTGCAGGGTGGTGTACTAATAGGGTCAACATTCATAGCATCAACAAAAGTTGGAATCGATTTCATATTTCCTTACAAAAGCATGATGACTTTAGAAACAATAGGGAATTTAAGCTTAATATATTACATGTTTCTTGTGGGTTTAGAGATTGAAATTAGACCAATATTTTATGGTGGTAAGAAGGCTCTAACTATAGCCTTATCTGGTTTGATATTTCCTCTCTTTGCTGGATTTAGCATACATATGTACATAACTAAAGAACAAAGGATGTTTCCAGAGTTTAGAAAAACACCTGGATATTATGGTTTCATTTTTTGGGGTTTTGTCTTAGCTACTACAAATTTTCCAGACCTTGCTCACATTCTAGCTGACCTTAAACTCCTCCATTCCAAAGTTGGCAAAACAGCATTGTCATCTGCTGTTATAGCAGACATGTTTTCATGGTTCCTTCTAGTTATTGCAGTAATTGTAACTAACCCTGAGAAAGTTTATTACAAAATTCCATTGACAATTTCTTATATTGTCTTCTTTTTCTTCGCCGTTCGTCCAATTCTTTCATATGTTATATATCGTACATGCAAAGAGGATGACTACACTGAGAGTCATGTGTGTTTTGTTTTGTCCGCAGTGGTTATAAGTGGATATGCTGCTGATTACATTGGTTGTCATTCTATTCTTGGTGGGTTTTTGTTTGGATTGGCATTTCCAAAAGGAGAGCTTAAGAATGTTGTTATGGAGAAGATCAAAGACTTTGTTTCTGAGATTTTGATGCCTATTTTCTTTTTAAATGTTGGTTTAAGAACCAATTGGAATCTCCTCTTGCAACCTGGAGTTACTAAAACTACGATTATTTTTGTTATTTTCATAGCTGTAATTGTTAAGGCTACAATTACTTTTCTCACCGCTTTCCTACTCGAAATCCCAATTCGAGATAGTTTTGCTCTTGGAATGCTCATGAACACTAAAGGCATATTAACACTAATTATCATGAACGTTGGTCGTGACACGAGGGTATGCAATATTAATTTTCTTTCTTTCCTTTTTTTATTTTTTTGGAGATGTAGTGTCAATTTTGTCCTGTAGGTTTGGCCAAAGGTGCACTTTACTTCACTAGCTTAGGGGTGCACTTTTCAAACTTAATGTACTCTTTTGATGTACCAACAATTGATACATTAGAAGTCCAATTTTTTTTTTTTAACTTAATAGGCTTCTAATGTACCATCCTAATGTCAGTGGACCAAACTGGTCAAATGACCTAACTTATCGGACTTGTAGGCATTTTCTATTTCTGGGTTTTATGTTAATAAAAAAGATCTTTACTAACGTATCAAAAGTATTGCAGGGTTTAGATGTTCAAAAATTTGGGATACTAGTGATTGCTATATGGATAATGACAGCAATGGTTGGCCCAGTTTTAGCATTCACATACAGAAAAAGTACAGCACGTTTGGGGAACTACAATAAGAGGACAATAAGAAGTATAGGAACACAATCAGAGTTTAGAATCCTTAACTGTCTTCACTCTATGCGCAATGTAACTAGCTTTATGAATCTAATAGAGGCCTCCAATGCCACAAAACAATCCCCAATCTTTCTCTTTGTTGTACAACTTGTTGAACTAGTAGGACATGCTTCAACCATGAGAATAGTACACGACACTATGAAGAACATTGAGCAGGAAACACAAGGCGGGCCACGTTCTAGCAACCATTTTGCAACTTCCTTTGCCGAACTAACAAGCAGGAATGAAAATATACAAATTGAGAACATAACCGTTGTGTCTTCATATTCAACAATGCATCAAGACATTTGTACACTTGGGGACGAGAAACGCACAACTTTTATTCTTCTTCCATTTGAGGTTCAAGAAACAATTGATTCTTCTATAGATAATACAAACTCTCCTTTTAGAGCTATCAACAATAATGTACTAGAAAATGCACATTGTTCAGTTGGTATTTTTGTAGACAGAGGACTTACTTCACCTTCACTACTAGCTGAAAAATCCAGTCATCACAAAGAAGAAGTAAGTCACCATATTGCTATACTTTTTATTGGTGGTCCAGATGATCGAGAAGCGTTGTCATATGCTTGGAGAATGTGTCTGAACCCTAGGGTTAGCTTAACAGTAGTTCGATTTGTTTCGAAAATAGACATATTATCTGAAAGCAGCAACAATAATGATAATGATGATAATCAAGTAGACCTCTCAAATGGAGATGATAAAAAAGTAAATAATGGACATGATGATGAAGTTGAAAACTCTAGTAGTATTCAAGAGGAAAAGGAGATAGATGACAAGTACATAGATGACTTAAAGTCAATTAATAATACATCAATGTCTGTACAATTCTTAGAACAAGTGATTGGTAGTGCAAATGATATTGTGAAAATAATAGATACTATGGAAAATGACTTTAACTTAATTATAGTTGGAAGAGGGATGCAAAAACCTTCTCCATTTTTAAAGGGATTTTTATCAGATTGGAGTGAAAATCCAGATATTGGACTATTGGGGGACATTTTGGTGTCATCAAGATCTGGAGCTAGTACTTCTATTCTAATTGTGCAAAGAGCATTTGATCAACCAGAGGAGGATTGTGTTGAAGGTCAACTTAAGTCACACAATGGTCATTTGACTTGGCAAGTTCATGAGGTCAACAAACTTGAAAATGCTCCTTTTGTAAACCAAAGAGGTTGAGGATTTTTCTATGATGCATCATGATGTTTTGTTTTTAATTCATTTTAAATTCGGAGCAATTCAAACTAGTTGTAATTCTTTTAAACACATATTTTAGAATGTAATCTCAATTATGCCTTTATATTTTAAGAATATTTGTTCACTCATTTATTGCATTTTGATTACTTGGTGTCATATGAACATTGAAAATTGCAATTCAAAAACACGACTCAATCTTTCCCACCAGCAAACTAAGATGTTGGAATTGAACATTTTTGCCAAATAATTATAACTCAACAACATAAAATCTACTTGAACATGTCAGTCTATGGTTCGAGTCCTAACCACGAGTGTGTGAGTTAAGTTGCATAAAAAAAAAACAAGTTAGAATTCAACAATTCTATTCGCAATTTTTTTTTCACCAATTGCATTTCTTGGCATATGTATTCAATTTATAACCTCGCTTTTTAGCAACGTCTAACGTTGATGTTTGTAAAAAAAAAAAAAAAATGAACATGAGATGTATTAATGCCAAGATAACATAAATTATTCAATAAAATCACGAATTGGCAAGAAATTCACAATATATATTAGGATAACCAAATTTCCCAATGTGTTAAATAATATTGCTAGTTGCAATTACATGAATGCCTAACAGGGTTGAAATTACCACCCTATGATGTTTGAATCTCTATATGTACACTGTTTTGGCCATAGATGACAGGTAAGCTATGCATTTACTACTAAAACTTCCATTTACTTTGCAATTTACCTAAGTAATGAATGGATTAAAGGCTCTAGTACTCCTTTCACTGTCAATTCGATTTCAATTAACTACTTTATTTGTTTTTCATACCAATTAAGCATTTTACGTTTTAAATTTTGTTCAATCCACTAATTGCCATTGAAATTTAGTACTTTATTATTACTTCTTTAATTTGGTCCAATTTAGCTCATTGGGTAAATTGAAATGAATCAAAAACACAAAAGAAGTAAATTAAATTACCAGCAAAAACACAAGGTGAAATACGAAAGGTTCATATTCTGTTAGTAATAGTATAGAACCACAACTCAGTGTAGAAGATAAAAGTTCAGATTAAAAAGATTACCTTATACAGCTGAAGATCTTTTGAATAATGTACACCAACAAATCCAAGAATCAATCATTGCCTGCCAATGGTGAGAAATAGATTATAGCAACAATAGAAAGGTTAAGATTTCAATCCATGTAATCTTGTCAATTTTCTAAGCTCTAAATCTGTAAAACACTGGTACAAATTTGGTACCCGGAAATTTGTAATGAAAGACATAGTAAACTTGCTGACGAGTTGGGGACTTCTCAGCATCAAGCACCTATGTTACACGGACTTTTCATTTTTCATAAAACACCTGTCTAACGGATACAACATAGACATGGACATAGGTACTCAATATTTCAAATTGGTAAAAATTTAATGAAAAATGAAAAATGAAAAAATAGGTGTCCACCACTCGGAAACACATCCAAAACTTTAGAACCCTCAATGTCCTAAAAAGAGTCCATGTAACATAAATTATAATTCCCACTTGAAAAAACAGGCAGCTTTAATGTTTTCCCATCAGAGTAGTTTACTTCCAAGTTGGGAAACTTCAGCTATTGCAGGAACTATTATCTTATTTGCCATAGTAACCTGTATATATAGTGATTGAGGAAAGAACCTATAAATTATGTCAATCATATAGCCTACAAAAAATTGTCATTTTAATTGAGCATGAATGATCAATAGAAAAGAGCCTAAAAACCAAGTAAAGGTTTTCAGGTAGCTACTAATACTCCAGTTCATATATGATCCAGATATTCAAAATGAAACCTCTTAAAAAGAGATGTTTTACATTATGAAGAAAACACATATGCACTGCATTTTTTAGCATATAAAAAAACATTGGTCTTTTACGTTATACAAAAAACAACAAAGGCATTGCGTAATGGATTAAAAATAAAACTCTTTATGAATCTATTTATGTAGAGAGGTTATGCCATACAATTAAACTATATATCAATAACAACAAAAAATCAACCAAATTCAATGTTATAGCATACAAATGCAGTAAGATTTATTTAAGTCAAGATAGCAAACCATTTTCTTGTTCAAGACTGATGTTGCTAACTGGTACTCAACGAAAAGACGAAAACTCAGACATAGAAATAAATAAATAAATAAGAAAATAAATAATAAGAAAAATAAAATCTTGCCATTTATTTGAGGAATGTTACATTACCACCATGTGGCTTGGGTTCAGTCATATCAGCAAAGTATCCGCTCTTCATCTCATCTTTGCTGCCCTATATCACAATAACAGTACGCAATGAACCTCAATCCATTGCTAAAGAAAAGTTCGGACACCTGAACACACTGACAACAAAAAATAGAAGAAGAAGAAGCAAACTCACAGTCGTGCACGTTCTTTCTATATGAACGTCTTGCTTCCTAACTAAAAACAAAAGGGTTTTGAGGAATGTCAATAAATGACAGAGAAATTACAATTTCAACTGAGAAACAAAGAAGTGGAATATATTTTTTGGGACACCAAATGGGGGTTGAAAAGAGCACCTGATAAATGTCAAGGATCGATTGGAGGTCCTCTGAGACTGAGCATAGGAATGCGCGGAAAGTGGAACATTTTGAGAAACAACAATAGAAGATTTGGAAACCCTCCTTAAACCCAGCATTTTAATCGTTTGTGTTATGAACAATTGTTCTACTGTTCGAAAATCAAGAAAAACGAAGAAGACCGGGGGAAAATTGTCTTAAACGGTCTATTTTAAGTGGAAAACGTTTAGGACCCTTTTTTTTTTTATTATTATTATTAAAAAGAGGCTATTCGCTAGTTATTCAGTCAGTTAATAAAAAAAAAATTAAAGGATGGAGAAAACAGAGCGAGGGCACTATCCTGAGTCCCCAGCCCTCCCTCGTGAGTTCCTTTAAAACCTCTTTCTCTGATTTCTCTTTGTCGTCTCAGATTTGTCTCACAAACTACCCCAAACGAGCTCAATCTTCCATAGACAGTCATTGTGGAGGGAAATTTCTCCACCACCGACGATACACAACTCTTCCGGTAAGCGCACAAAATATTTTCTTTCTTTATTTTCTTCGTCTTCTCTACAAACCACCCCAAACCTCCATTATTGAGGGAAATTACTGTACCACCGATAATAAGGAATTATTGCAGTTAGCATACTATTAGTCCTCTATCACAAAATAATCAGGCAAGAATCATCTCTTCCTTTGTTTGTGGTTTATTTATTTGTTGAGTTATTTTTCTTGCTTGTTCATGTATATTTAATGTCACTAAATCCTCCTCTAGCCCTTGAGATTTATATGGCCTTACTTAGTGATGTTAATGAAGCAGAAAATAATTGTTAATTGTTTGCTACAATAGTGTTAGGCTGTTGGTTGCTACATATTTGAATTGAAACAAAATTGTCTTTGTGAATAGGTTAATGACAATAGGGTATCGATGTTAGAAATATTATGTTGCCGCTTTGTTTCAATTGTTATTTTATATCCCCTATTTTTTGTTTGGATTTTTGTCTATTTTTTGTTCTATTTGTATGTCTCTCTTCTAAATGTGGCTATTACATACATGAAATGAATAAGTATGGCTTATGGTTCCTGATAAGTTGTTTTATCTTTTAGGTTTGTACTTTGTTTGATGAAATAAAAATGTAATGAAAGATACAAATAAACAATCTAAAAATTTAGTTTCATTCCTTTATCAATTCATTAACTTTAATTAACAATTTTTTCTTAACATCAATTCATTAACAATTATTTTTGTTTTATGGTATACACGAGCAAGTATCGATATAAACACACAAAGTTAATATAAAATTAATAATAAGTTGATAAAAGAGTGATCTTTATATGGGTTAATTAATTGTATAATATATCCTTTTTTATCCATGAAAATTTACTTTTAATTCCAAAAAAGAAAAAAAAACATTAATTGTATTTTTTACATTGTTTTTTCTTTAAGGGTTTAAAAAAAGTTTATGAATGAATTAAGAATCATTTAAACCAAGAGACTCCTTGCATCAAAGTCTTTGTGAGAAAGAAGAAAAATCCCTCACACCTTGAGCACCACAATGGACTTAGCGAAGGGGTTGGTTGAATCACTAGCTCAACACATCCTACTTTCACAGTTGGAATAAAAAACTGACATCTCCACAATGGATTAAAAAAAAGCAATCGAAGTTTCAATGCAAATGAAAAAACAACTATCAACTAAAGTAAAATGAAATAAAGATAAATGTTAATAAAACACTTTTACACCTACTCGAGAGAAATCTGTAAAGAGTGTTTATTGTGCTATGGGTACATTTGTAACTATTGAAATATTTTGGGTATATTTGTTACAATGTCGATCTACACACTACACGAGTTTATGAATAGGTACATATTTGACATTTGTTGTTATTCAGGCTACTTATAGTTAAAGTTGGAATGATTAGGAAGAAAGGTTTGTGCCTTTCTTTGTATGCCTAATATTATAACATATGATATGATGTTCACCAATTGATATCCAATTAATAGTGTAACACATATCCAATATGTAATACATATACATATTGTAACAACCTAATATTTTAATCATTTTAATCCATAAATATCCAATTGATAGTGTAATACATATCCAATGAACGAGATCGAATTGTGATATATATACATTTTTTTCGTACAAATATATTATATGATGTTCACACAAATGAAAAATTAATTTAATCATTTTGTCCTTTTCTGTCAAACGTATTACGTGTTTGTACATATATTGTAAATATATTGTTTTTTATTTCTTTAATTATGAATCCCTTATTTTATTTTCTTTAAACTTCATTGAACGAAAGTATTATTAACACACTTTGTTCTTAATCATGTTCCCTATTGTTGTGAGATATTTTAATGTTTTTATTTTTTTTTTCAATTAATGTTATATGCATTAAGTGACAACTCATTAGAGATAGAATCATAATTACACTCTTTGTACATTATGTAATTTATAGTTACAGTCTAAAATTCTGTTTTGTACAATAGTTCGACTAGATTTTGTATTAAGTAATTCAATATGCATATTTTGCATATTTGTTTAAGCCACTTGACTGGTTGCTACATTTATCATTATATTTTGATATGGTGAAACTTGAAAACTTATATATATGTTAATTAGTTTAAGTGACAGTGCTGAGTTACAAATTGTACACAAATATTACAAGTCATTATTATACACATGTTATATGAATTTTTTTAAAATTCTGCCTAAATTTATTTTTTTTAAATTGAATATTTGTTTGATGGATTTTTAATATTGTATTTTTTTAATAGACAATGGCAAATGAAAATATTGAAAGATTTTCATGTGTTCAACGTCGAGACTACTTTATTGAGAAGATTTCGAACATGTCTAGAATAGAAGAAATTTAAACAATTAAGTCAAAATTAGAAATGTTCAGTTTGAAGAGGGAGTTTGAGGATTCATGCTTTAGATTTTTATTGACTATGCACCATATAACAGATCTTTGAAGAGGATTGATGATGCAATCACTACTACAAAAAAGAGATTTAGGGACGGTTCCATTTCGGGTCGTAACAGTCCCGTATGCGGGCGTCCCAAAAAATCACACTTTTAGGGACGGTTAATAAAAGTAAAATGTAACCGTCCCTAAATGTCTAACAACCATCTCTAAAATTATTTAGGGACGGTTACTGGGACACTTTTAGGGACGGTTTTCCAGTAACCGTCCCTAAATAATTTCACTTAAATATTTTGGGGACAGTTATTGGTTTTTTTTTTTTTTTTTTAAATTTCAATATTATGCTGATCTTATACAAATAATTACCTATAAAATGCTGAAATAATATATATATTCAAAATCACAAAATGACAATATTACTATTTATGTATCATTACTAATTAATCATTACAATATAATTAGTGATTAGTTACAAAATAATTGGAGTCATTCTTAATATATGTCTCCAATATATACATTAAACTAAACATATAACAGACCTAGCTAGTTAATTACTAACAAGTAGTAATTAATTACAAAATTTGGTCTAATTTTTACCTAAAATATTAATAACCGTCCTAATATAAATTATATATCAGCAATTTCAAGTTCTTGTTAATGATAAACGTACACCATTCACGTCGATAAATATCAATATCTTCTCTTGTATATGTCTTTTTTCCTGCAAACTATATAAATAAATATATAATATTCAAATCAGAAAATAATTACATATTTAAAATCTTGAAAGGATTAAAATATACATATGAACAATATAGTTAATACTTGCCAACTCTTGACGATCTCTCCTTGGATTGAATATAATGTCCCTCATGTATCGCATAACATAAAATTCACATTCAATATCATTAGGTTGTATTGGAACCTATGAACAGATTATTAATTAGATATATTAAAAATATTGAAGTCACGTGCCATAAGTTCTAGTAATACTTACTTTAATAGGTCGAATATTGGGAGGTGGTTTAAATGAGCGTGTAATGGTCGTGTACTATTGAGAGATAGCACTATAAGAATCATACATTTATTTTCAGTATATCATATATTTTAGGTAAACATATAACAAATGTAATTTGAAAATACTTTCTTACCCAGATACTAATTGTACAAATCTTTGTGGTGGACTATTATCAAGTGAGTCTAGCCATTCAATTACACCACTATATGGATGTACAATTCCAAGCATCCAATGATTCCTACAAATAATGTCACATGTCATAAGTTTTAACACTTAATTAAAACACATAATTAAATACTAACATATTGTAAATGACTTACTCTATCCAATAAGGTACTATAACTCGTTCATCCTCACGAATATTAATCATTCGTTGAGCAAGAGCATCAACTTGCTCATTTAAATTGGAACTCCATGCATTAGATATCAAAGCAGGATGCACAAAATGATATAAAGTTCTAGTACCAGAACTTCTCATGTAATCATATAATATTCTACATGAATACAAGAACGAATTAATAAGTATTTAATATCATATCGTAGTTTAAACTAGTTAAGTAAAAAAATTCACTTAAATAATATGTATTACCTCTCATAAAGAGCAATAGCAGTTGATTGAATCCAAATAATTGTACAAATTGGGACAACATCTTCATATTTAACAACCAATGGAGCCTTAACACCCAACGCATCATAAACATCAATTAAAAACTCAACTTCATTTGTTAACATTTCAGTGTATGCATATTGTGACAGGACATGTATAGGTCCCAATGCATCCAGATTGGAAGAATCAACTTGTCGCTTACTTTTATCATGCAACCCAACTTTTTCGCTCACCTTAGCCACATGACTTGCATTTTTTTTCTTGGATACAGACCCAATATTGGATGAACCAATTTTTTTCTTGATTGGCATCTTCTTTCAACTTGCCTAAAATTATGTAACATATTCATTGTCAATGTACAGTAAAAATAAATAATATTCAATTGATGAAATTTTAAACTAACCGATTCATTCGATGTAATAATCCAAGTTTTCGGCCAAGCTACAAAACAACCTTTAGCTTCACCCACATATGTGTACTCATCCTTAACTGGAATAGATAAGAACTCGTCCGGTATGATTGAGTCATCTACACTTACTTGTGCATTATATTTTCCAAGAGGTATATGATGCACTACCTCCAATGGATTATTTGTTGGATAAACTGTGCCCCTAGCAACAATATTATTCACATCCCCCAACGCTAAATCACAACCAATACCCTAACAATAATTATTTCAATGTTATTACTAAGAATTGATTTTATAATCATAAAGAATAATATGTATTTATATATTTGTACCTTTAACAAGTGAATTGGAGGATCTGAAATCGGAGAAGGATGAATGTAAGAGTTACTTCCTTGTGTGATACCGGGACTTTCTATACCCAATAACTTAAGAGATTGATTCTCTTCTAATAATTGAGAAACTTGCTTTCTAAGTTCTCTTTTTTCTTCGTCTTCTTCATCATCTATGTCATTATTAGCCTTATCCTCATCGCTTATGTTGGTCTCCCCTTTTTTTCATCGCTTTGTTGGCGCTAAAAACTGCTTGAGTAATGTCACTCCCAAGCTAGCTCCTCTAACACGGCCAGGGTGATCCTCCTTCCCTAATGCCAAAGCCAAAATGTCATGGTGACCATCTACTACCAATTGTCTCGCTTCTACTTGCCTCTGTAACTCTTCCTACAAAATAGAAAAAGGTTGTTTGTCCTTAATGTTTTTACTTCAACCACAAATATGAAACCAATATGTATAAATCTATAGTTTACCATTCGTTCCAACACCAATGCTGTCATCTCATCATATGGAACTCCATCTTTAGAATGACTATCTTTCCAAGGAATGTGTCTCCCAGGAATAACTCCATCTTTATAATTTACCTTCTATAATAGCAAAAGGTTACATATGAGCTTAATATCATATTAGATAACTATTAAAATTAACAATTTACTTACCAACTTCTCCTCTATATCGGCATAAGTAAATCGACCCGTATAACTTAAATAAACAACTTGAGATCTACTCTTTTGGCCACATTTACTTCATTTTTATATAAGACATTAATATTGAAACAATATGAAATATATGAAATTAAATAAACTTGTATAAACTAACACTTACTTTAAATTCTTTGCTTTGGGTCCAAGTGACAAACCAATCCCAATGTTCTTGATCAATATTTGGATACCCTTCAGGAATCTTGCTCAACATATCTGGGTCATCAAGATTAGGTTTCACAAACTCTGTATACAATGCATGTTTGTGCTTTTTCCATGAACATCCCATACAACTCATGGCATATATACGAGCAACGTCCAAATCAATACCGGAAAATGTAAAAGTTTCCTATAAAATAAAACAAATTGAAAGCATTAATATGAAATTGTAAGTTATGTTTGCATTTGAATAATTATAACATATGAATATTTCATTACATACAGTAACATCCGCCCATGCCTTGTTTTTTAAGTCAATGTCTACTTGCCCCCAATCTTTAAAGTTGATAGGAATGTGATTATGTGCATGTACTCCCAAATAACTCTTGAATTTTGCACCATTTTTTCCAATAGCTACACCTTTATAATTGAAATGTACCTCGGTCCGAACACCCTCACTGCGTAACAACACTAAATAGTTCATCTTTGTACGACCCCTTTTTTTCTTAACATTACTGTTATCTTGTGATGGATCCATCCTGTAATACAAAAATATGAAATAAAATGTTAGTCAAGAAAGAAAATAAATTAGATTAAACAATAAATAAATATTACAAACAATAAGTATTAATACTTTGTATCTTTGTCATTTAGTAAAGTAGATCAAGTGTCACCTTCATGACGAGTATATATTATTTGATTTTCTTCTTCTTCACAATTATTGATGTCACTTGCAACTACAACTTTTTCATGCTCCATAACAATGTCACCTAAAGCATCATTATTTATGGTATCATTGTAATCCCGACAAAGAGGAGTTAAAACAATACACCATCGCGAATCTTGATCATCTTGGATATAGAATACTTGTCTAGCTTGTGATGCCATTATGAAAGAATCATCTTTATGTCCAATACGATTAAGATCAACCAATGTAAATCCAAGAGTATCTTTTTTCACACCATATTTACTATCTACCCAATGACACTTAAACAAAGGAACTCTAAATTTAACATAATCAAGATCCCATATTTCATGTATAACTCCATAGTATGAAACATCTCCTTCAATTGGTTGCATATCATTACAACTAGAAAAATGCATAGTTTTTGCAACAATTGAAACTCCACTGTTTTGAGTAACACGGTTATCGTCTCTTTCTTTTGTGTGAAAGTGAGTTCCATTTATGGTATATCCATGATATTTAATGACACTAAACTTAGGACATTGTGCTATCCATCGCAATTCTTCTGTGATCTTACAATTTGGTTGACACAATTCATTTGCAATCTACATAGTAAAATAAAGTAATATTATCAATCTATCTAAAAGACTAAATTTAATATTATCATAGATTGATCATAACTTACTTGGATACGGAGCCAATAGATGAAAGTACGATTATGCTCATTCAAGATCCATTTTTCCCTCTTAGAGTGGTTGGTATCACGAAGATGTTTCATATGTTTCCTATAATATAATAACAATATATATATACTTCATAAGAATATTGACCATAACATTTCAAATATTATCAACAACTAAAAAGAAATAAATATGACTTACTCAATATAAGGTTGAACTTCTTCTATGTTGTTTAAAACATACATATGTGCTTGATGCCACATGATACGGTCAATTGTATCAACCCATCCACCTTTATCAGGTTTCCCTGATACATCTTCAATATTTTGTTGATGGTGATTAATTGAAAGATCAATCGGTTTCACACCAATTAAAAATTCAGAACAAAATTCTATTGCTTCTTCGGCAACAAAACACTCTGCTATACATCCTTCTGGACGACTACGACTACAAACATAACTTTTAAGAACTTTCATATCCCTCTCAAATGGATACATCCACCTTAAATACACTGGCCCACACAACTCTAACTCCCTTGTCAGATGCACAGTAAGGTGCATCATTATATCAAAAAATGATGGTGGGAAGTACATTTCAAATTTACATAAAGTAATTACAATCTTTTTTTGGATATCTTCCAATTTATTCAAATCAATAGATTTTTTACAAATATCATTGAAGAAGCTGCACATATCTATGATAGTAATCATAACATCTTTAGGCAACATGCCACGTAACATAACGGGCAATATTTGTTGCATCAGAGTATGACAATCATGAGACTTCATTGCATTCAACTTGCCATCTATTTCAGAAACCAATGATCGAATATTAGAAGAATATTTAGAAGGAACTTTAACTTTGGATAAAGTCTTTAAAAATCGCTTCTTTTCTTGCTTATTTAAAGTGAAACATGCAGGAGGAAGAAAAGTGCTCTGTTTGCCAACAACAGGATGTAACTCTGGACATAATCCACTTTCTTGTAAGTCCAATCTTGCACCTAAACCATCTTTCGTTTTTCCAGGAATATTTAGCAAGGTACCCAAAATACTTTCACAAACATTTTTCTCAATGTGCATGACATCTAGAACATGTCTTATTGGTAAAGAACTCCAATAGTCCAAATCAAAAAATATTGATCTCTTTCTCCAACAAATTGAGGTATCAATGAGCTTTCTTTGTTCTTTTGACGTACTAACTGGAAAGGTTATTCCATCAGTTGCATTTAAAATCTCATCACCTGTTGGTGGCAATGGATACGATTGAAGTTCTACTGTCCCATCAAAACATCTCTATTGCTTTCGATAAGGATGATCAAGAGGAAGAAACTTGTGATGACCCCTATAACATGTTTTGTGAGAATGTACTAGTGAATTTGAAAATGTATTTTTGTTACAAACTGGACAAGCTAGTTTTCCCTTCACTACATGACCAGATAAATTGCCTTAAGCTGGAAAATTGTTTATAGTCCACATTAAAATTGCCTTCATTGTGAATTTTTCCTGGCGATATGCATCAAACGCTTCAATACCCTCATTCCAAAGAGTTTTCAAATCAACAATCAATGGCTCCAAATACAAATCAATGTCATTTCCAGGTTGTTTGGGCCCTGATATCAACAAAGTTAACATCATGAACTTCCTTCTCATGCATAGCCATGGGGGAAGATTATAATTGACCAATAATACTGGCTAACAGCTATACTTACTACTTAATGAACTATGTAGATTAATGTCATCAGCTGCAAGTGCTAGTCTAAGATTTCTTGGATCTGATGCAAACTCTGGCCAAGTTTCATTAACTACATTCCAAGAACGAGCATGTGATGGATGTTCTAGTTTTCCATCCACCATTTGTTGTGAAGCATGCCATGTTAAGTTCTTTGATGTCTCAGTGCTTTGATACATCCGTCGAAATCAAGGAATAGGTGGAAAATACCACAAAACCTTAGCTGGTATTTTTTTTCTTTTCCTCTTCATTTACAGCCTTATAATCCTTCCACCTCGATTTCTTACAAGTTGGACACACACTTGTATTCACATGCTCTTTCCTATATAGTATACAATCATTCAGGCAAGCATGTATTTTTTCGTATCCCATTTCAAGCTCATTTAAAATCTTTTTTACCTTGTACATTGAATTAGGAAGTCGATGGTTATCAGGCAACATTTCACCAATTACACTTAAAAATTTCTTAAAGTTTTTATCAGACATTCCAAATTTTGCTTTCATATTGTACAATGTTACTAATGCTGATAGCTTAGTAAACTTAGTACAACCTTCCCATAATGGTTTTTCGGCATCTTCCAAAATCTTATTAAATTTTCCACCAAAATCTTCACCATCAACACCTTCATGCACAACATCTATTATTTCTACGGTGTTAACAAAAGCATCATTGCTACGCTTTCTTTTTGGGATAGGAGACGCACATGATAGTTCATTACGATTTGTAATCTCCTCTCCATGCCAAATCCAATTCTTATAGCTTTTGTCTATACTATTCTCAAATACATGATTTCAAATTTCATTCACATTGAATCTATTTCTATTCCCACACTTAAGACAAGGGTACCTAATTTTTTTCTACATTTTTGGCATTTTCAGTAGCAAATTTCAAAAAAAATTCAAGTCCTTTGCTAAATTGAGAAGACCTCCTATCCATATATATCCAAGACTTATCCATCACAATACCTAATTCCAATTTATACATAATAATGTCAATACTAAATTCAAATGAAGTTGTTATTAAAAATCAATTAGCAAAAATATAGCAATTACATAAATGTTATCATATATAAATTTAATTTTTGGGATATTATGCAACACAATAAAAAACATATCACACATTAATACATATTCATCCATTTGCATATACACACTTAGGAAAAAATATTATAATAAATTTTTACAAATTAATATTATTAAAAAAAAAACAGATCTGCAGGAAACCAAATTTCATGCAAGAATTTATATATTAATTCATATATTGCAGGAAAAAAAAATTTCAAGAATAACCGTCCCTGACCTGATCTGCGCTGCGGTGGAGAGCTGCCGTGGAGAGCGCATGCTGGCTTGGAGGGAGGAGTTGCTTGGTATGCACGTTGCTGCAGTGGACGCGGGTTGTTGTAGATACCGTACAAGGTGTCGCGCGGGCCGACACTAGAGTCAAGGATGACGGACAACGGTGAGAGCTGGGAGGTTGACTGGTGGTCGGTGTCGATCGTGCGGCAGTGGAGGCGTTGGGGCTGCTAGTAGTTAGGGTTTTTAATTTCTATCGCGAGCTGGTCTGGTGGTGATGTTTATAAAAGACATTTAGGGACAGTTATTAACCATCCCGAAAGGTAACACTTTTGGGGACGGTTAATAATCGTCCCTAAATGTCTTTTACAAAAATTACCGCACAACCATCCCAAAATCACATTTTTAGGGACGGTTCACCGATTTTTTTTAAATTACAACCGTCTCTAAATCTATATATTGTTGTAGTGAATATAGAAAACAAAGTGGTAAGGAATTCAGAATTGTTTTCAATGGACGTGTACATCAATTCAATTATGAAGAATTTGCACTAATAATCGGTATGATGTTTACCGGTGATGATAACATTCCTACCGCCGAAAGTTGGTTGAAATATGAATATTTTAGAAAGGATAATATAATTACAAAATCAAAGTTAATCCAAGTATACATAAGGTTAACGAAGAACATAGATAGAGATGATGTTCTTTGATTGTCACTTATTGTCGCATTAGAGATGATATTGTTGGGGGGGCAAAAGTCCCAAAAGATAAATTTTACATATTTGTGCCTTGTTGAAGATTTTGATAGATTTAACAATATGATTTCACCATACGAAGGTTGAAAAGCAGTATGGTTAATAGGGTAACTAATGCGTTCGAGAAAAAGTAGAAATTGAAGAGGAGATAGAAGAAGTTGATGTTGAGGTTGAGGAGAAAGAAGAAGATAAGCAATTGAGTAAATCATATCCATCAATATCGTATAACGTCTATGATTTTCCATTGGCATTACAAGTATGGGCCTACGAAGCCATACCTGCTCTAGTTGATGATCTCGTTTGCAAACGTGCATCAAATTCGA
The DNA here is from genome assembly GCA_029378325.1 of Elaeagnus macrophylla. Taxonomy (NCBI): domain Eukaryota; kingdom Viridiplantae; phylum Streptophyta; class Magnoliopsida; order Rosales; family Elaeagnaceae; genus Elaeagnus; species Elaeagnus macrophylla. The sequence goes on along the minus strand of CM055644.1, from coordinate 15,896,635 downwards.
TGCCTAGGATTTTGAATTGGGAAAACAAGAAGCTTGGTCTCTGGTTCAAATTCAAATACTTGGACAGTACTTACTTCAGTACTAATGATGTAACAATTGATGTTTTATTTAATTATAATTCTTAGTAATTTATTCTTTGAAGTTATTAAGTTATTGTATATATTCTATGTATAACTAATTGTTAAATGTATTGCAGCTTTCGTTCAGTGTTGGTTCCTATTGACAAAGAAAAAGACAATTTGTACTATCAATCAAGTTAGTTGCTAAGAGTGGAATGCCTGAAGAGTTTGATGGTGAGGTTTTTCCTAATGTTGGAAAAATAGAGATGAAGGGGAAGGAAAAATTCGTTGATCAATGTGAACCCTCGTCATCCACCACGCCCATTCATAAGGTATAATTAATATCATTCATATATGTATTTTGGACTTCGTGATAATTTAGTGGGATAAAATAATTCTCCTAAGCATAACATATTTATCTCAATTATTAATTTGAAATTATTCAAAATCATATCTTATTTTATCTTTGTAGGTTATCGAGAAATTGTTGGTTGTTAAGCAAGATGTTAAAGAAATTAAGCAAATGTTGGTAAAAATCTTAGATGTTTTGCATAAGGGAAACATAAATGTCCATTTGGAAGATGATGGTGTATTTCATAAAGGCAGCCCACTAAGGGCAGATTTTTGTGGTGACGTAGACACTGAAGTTCGCGTCAATGTTGGGTCTCCAATACTTCAAAAATCTAAAGAAGGGGTTATTGTTGGTAGTGAAGAAGATGTACAAAATTTGGATGATGACCAAATAGACGATAAGGATCAAAATTATGAATGAGTTAGTGGAGAAGAACAATACCTTCCCATGCCCAAAGGTGTTGCTAATAGTGATGATATTACTAGTAATATTGTCGATCATGTGGACACCTTGACAATTGCTAATTTTGAAAATGAAAAAATTCTTCAAGTTTTTTTCTTAGAGGATGAATTACAAAAAAGAAATCTAGCAGTAATGGATATGAAATAGAAAATGCTAGTGAGAGACAATTACAGGACCTCCATGTAAATGATCTAGATTCTTATATCATTGTTTCGTGTCCAACTAAAACAAAGAAATACTACACAAGAAAGCACAGATCTATTGATCCACTTCTGAAATCACCTAATGAAGAGTACAAGAAAATTAGAAGAAAGAAAAAGGCATCAAATATATACCAACCCATGGAGGATATTCTTCATCCAAGCTCTTATGAATATTATAATATCCACAAACAACCACAATTAGACAAATACCTTCATTTCATATCTTGGCTGCATAAATCATCGTCTAGTATGGTGTAAGTTATGAAATTTTATCCCTACATTTATCACACACCATGTTACAATTTTACATTTTCCATATTTATTTTAATTTGGTTCAATTTACTTTTAATTAATTAAGAAATTTTGTTTACATCACTTCAAGGACAACATCAGTGTTTGTTGCCCAAGTAAAGGAAGAGCGAATGCTATATGATTTCACCGTCTTTTAAAAAATAAAACAAACCTGTTTAATTCAATGAGTATTACTATTCACTTACAATACTAAAGTTATTTGGTGATGTGCATGTTTCTTTAAATATAACAATTATTAACACAAATAATTATTTAAATTTAATCCGTGTTCAATATACACATTACAGCACATTGACTGTGGTTTATGGTTATTAAGGAAGAAATTTCATATGTACACTCAGAAATTGTCTTGAGAAGAAATGGTCAACAATGAATTTCTATTTTTTTGTAAGTTAATTACGAATAATCTTGCTTGTAGTAGGTTTTCATTGAGTTTGTTTTAAATTAGTAACATATTACTTTATTTATTCTGATAGTATGATAACGTTATTTTTCACCGTCTTTTATTATCATAGAATGATAATACTACAATGTTTATACAGCATCGTCTATTAGGTCACTTCAAGCAATGAACGAAGTGACAATCCATTTAGAAACCCTACAATTGGATCTCAGATAGAACTTTAACAAACTATGTTTTGGGAGCAATACTAGAATTTGGAATCTCATGGTATGAGTTAGACAAATTGTATAGGGTTGTATGTTTCAATGATCACTGGATTACATTAGAGTTCGACTTAAATGATCAAGAAATACATGTCTACGATTCTCTTCCAAAACACATTCGAGATGCAACATTAAAGAAACATACGTCCAACATCTGTTCGCTATTTCCTGATTTTATTGGACATTGTAGGGTTTATGAAAGTAGGAGGCATGGTACAAACTTTAAATTGACAACACCTTGAAAGATTTTCTAGAATGTAAGGGAGAAAGTTCTTGTGCAGCAATCATCGTAAGTCCTACTTATCATATAACCAAAAGTAGTTTATTATTCAAATACTTGGTATAATTAATTATTAATAAAGTATCTATTATTTTATTTTGTAGTGGAGACTGTGATATTTATTCTTTAAAGTTTATTGAATTTCGCACATCAAGCAATTTTATCTGCAATATTAAAGAAGAAGACATCACTTTATCTAGGTAAAATATGGGCTACGAGTTATTTTATTCTGTAGAGAATGAATTACTAATGTAACATGTTAATGTAATGATTAAGTATAGCAGATCAATGTATATAACACTTTATATCTTCATGTAATATGTATGTCATCTAGTATGGATCTAAACTATATAATGTTTGTGCCGTTATATTTTTATTGGTTGATTGCTTATATAGGTTAATATACCTTCACTAGTGTGATCCAGGAAAACATTAGATCTGCTTCTGTAATTTATGGAACAGGTCAAAGAAGAAAGTATGTTTCAGAAAGTCATTAGCTATGCTATTTGTTGATGATCTTGGGAATTCAGAATATGTTGATATGGATTGGGAGCTGACTGAGGTATTTTGCTTTAGCTATTGTAGATACATGCATTTAATTTTGTGCATTCTTATTATGTTTTTCTCTTATATATCAATGTTGGGAAGTTTGTAATATTGAGTCCCTGTCTTCATGTTTGTTTCCTCAAACCTGTATGAACATTGGTTTTAGCACATAGGGACTGTTAAACCAATTGTAAAAGTTTATCTCTAATGCTTAAATTGCACTATCATTATTCTTTCTATATCTTTTGTGGTTTTTGCATGAAGAGGTTGTTCTCAATAGTCAAGAGTCAAACCTGATTTTATTTTTTACTACTTAGCATTATATATATAATATGTTATACATAACATTATTTTTTTTTAGTCAATTCATATGTTCAACAATGTAAAGTTATTTGTTTATAGCAGCTTATATTTTAGTGTTCTGCTGATTATTTTTTCAATTCAGGTCTTCTATTTCTGTTGTTCTTATGGAAGTTGTGATTTGAAGATGAAGGTTAGAAATGACGACATTTGATAAATAGACTCTTTTAGCTTTTTCTGATTTATTTTCTGTTTGATAGCACAACAGAACCGATGTCCGTAATTGAAGTGTTTGCTAACATATATTTTTTTGTTCCGAGTCTGAAATTGTATTCTGGATATGAATTAACGTTTGCTTGGTGAGTTAATCATGTATAATGTAATTTTCAGAATTAACGTTCGTCATATGATAGCTATCATTTCTTTTCGTAGTTTTTGTTCTCTCTTTTGATTTCACTTCTCTAATGACTTAATAAGTATCCCAATGGTATCAATCTCTCAATTTAAACGCTTTGATGTAGTTTAGGATATGCAAATCTTAATTTTTTTTTCTATAATTGGTAGGTATTTCTCGAGATTCCATGCACAAAAGGCGTGCCATTGGAGGAAGAAGAGAAAGTAAGTATTAACTTTGTTGTGAGTTATGTTACTCACTTTTGGTGTTGAGAAATTTGGGTAGAAATAAGTCATATATTGATTTGTATTGTATAATATGTACATTGATCCTTTTGCTAGCAATTATCGCGATTAATTTTTATTATTCTTTAATTTAGAAGCAGTATATAAGTTCTTCAATTGACCTATATATGACTTCTTTGTCAATTGGATCGTCGTCTTTTTAAGGTGCAAATAAGTTTACAATTCTGATGATAATTCGAAGTATTTCAGACTAATCAGTTTTATTAGTTTCGTATTCTTGCTCATAATTTCACCTAATCTATGGGAAGTAGCATCTTCAGTTTGAAATTGCATTGATTTGTTTGATTTAATACTTTTGTTGATTGTTTCTGTCAACTTGAATATGATTTAATACGTGTTTATCAGTTCAATGGTTATATATAAGAATGTTGATTGGTGCTTTTGTGTTCTTCCTAAGGTATGAGCTTGGAAGGCAGCCTGCAAACACAAAGCTCTCTAGCAACAAGACAGTGAGGAGGGATAGAGTTCGTGGGGACAATGTGAAATGGCTTGCTTTGAGACTTGACAAGGGAAACTACTCCTGAGGTAGTGAGGCTGTGACCAGAAAAACTCGTATTTTAGATGTGGTGTATAATGCATCTAACAATGAGCTGATCCATACTCAAACTTTGGTGAAGAGTGCCAATGTTAAGGTTGATGCAACACCTTTCAACTAGTGGTACCTCCAACATTATGGTGTTGATATTGGACGCAAGAAGAAAACTTCTATTGCTGCTGCCAAGAAGGAAGGAGAGGTTGGCACTTTATTTATTTTCATGGGTGGTTTTCTAGTTTACTGGTCTTTTTATGAAGGAAAAAAAATATTTGGTTCCATTTTTTGGATTAATTTTGTTATTGATGAGCCTGTATGGGGTTTTTCTCCCTTGCCTGTATTTTTTTTACCAAGTTCTGTAGCCTATTAGGTTTATTTATATTGTGAAATAGCCTAAACTTGAGGTGATTATGATTTATGATTTGGCACAAAAAGTGGAATTCTTTTTACGTGAACAAATTTAGGAATCGACTAGACTATGGTCAATTATATATGGTTTTGATGGCTCTTGTTATACTTATATTGGCCCTTATTGATATATAAGAGGCTGATGCTCCTACTGAGGAGGTGAAGAAGAGCAACCACGTAGAAAGGAAGCTGGAGAAGCGTCAAGAAAACTGAATACTTGACTCGCATATTGAAGAGCAATTTGGTGCCAGTTGTCTTTTAGCCTGTATTGCTTAACAACCTAGACAGTGTGGCCGTGCCAATGGGTATGACATTTAATCTATTTTTTTTTATTACATGCGTCTTTTCTCACAACAAAAACGGTTTTTTTTTTAGTGTTGAAGAACAATGCAAAATATATTTGCTTCAATTTTCTTTTTCCTTTTTTTTCCTTGAGATGTAGTTTACATGTTGCCGTAGCTCATTATTATTCGCCTTGTTATGAATTCATCCCATTTTTATTTTTACCTTCTCCTTTCAATGATAATGTCTATTTGTGACAGATGTATCTTGAAAGGCGAAGAACTAGAGTTCTACATGAAGAAGCTCCAGAGGAAGAAAGGGAAGAGAACTGGTGCTGCTACCTAAAATTTTGTTGTTGGCCTGTATTTTAGATTCAAGATTTTTTTTCTTTTTTTTTTTCATTTTATGGTTCTCTGATAGTGACAATATTGAACTTGATCTATTGGATAAACCCCTAGAAGTAATCTACTTTCTATGAGTTAGTCTTCAACAAATGTTTAAAAGTCGCATTGAACTACATTTCTCTTGGAATGTGCTTTCATTTAGTTCGACTTTATCCATGTTCAATGGCTATTATATATTTTTATATTCTTCCCTGACCTCATCGCTAATATTAGAAGCTTGCGGTTATCCCAATGAATAGTATAAGGAGACAAGAGAAGATTAGAGGGTGTGCCATGCACTATTATTCTGAAGCGGTTGTCTTGATTCCAAATTTTATTATATTTTAATACGTTGCATTTAACATATCGAGTATTATATATGAATTTGTTAAGACTTTGCTTGTAATAATTAAGTTGTTGCCCATCATTATATCTAACCTTGAATGTTTTTGCATTAAAATTGAAGATGATACTTGTTAGGAACCATAAAGAACTCCAACAACGCTACTATGATAGTATGATAACGTTTATATGCTCGTGAAAACTATAAATATTGTTTAACAAACAATTCAAATACATCATGTAATGGTTGAAAAAATGTTAAAATACATACTTCAATATTCGAAAACGAACATTACTCAACATAAATTACCCCTGATCGATCCATTTAGTTCTTCATATGTCATATGTCAACACCTTGGATGAATTCTCTCCTACACAATAACATTAAAAAAAAACAATTAATACAGATTCTTTTTTAATATCTGAATATATGAATCTGTAATGAAATACTAAGTAAGGATGATACTTGCATCGTCTATTCTTGGGTCTCAACTAGTATTTGCTGGTATGGGATCAACAATCATTTGTAGTACTTCATTGCACGTTGCATGGTTATGTCCAAGACGTCGACATCTGCTACAAAGAGTGATCTTCCTAATATCCTCACCACGAGATCGAATTCGCCTTTTTCTTGGCTTACTACTTTTGACCTTTGTTTTGGGTGGTTCATTAACAAGCTCTACAATTTCCATAGAAACTTCCCATTCACCATGGTCACTTGCAGGAAAAATTGCCTCAGAATAACCAAGAATGTAACACTCTGTTGTATACTTCTTATCAACCAATGAGTAAACATCAATATCTTCAAATCTTGCTGCAGCAATGGCATGACTACATAGAATCCTATGGATATCAAATTCCTTACATGTACAAATCTTATTTAGCAAGTCCACTTTATCACTTGTGTCTCCATAGATAACCTACTTATATTAATTACAAAAATAAATACGTATTTGTAACAGACAATGTAACGTATAATTAATGATAATTATTTATATCTATTACGGAATATAATTATAATTAATGTCTTGAAAATAATTTAATTCAGGAAAGTATCTAAAATATGTAAGCATTTATCCTAACAACTCTATATCTTAATGACTTTGTCCTGTTTTGACGTGTGATCGATTCAGTATCTTCAATAAGGTATCGATCTCCCCATTTTAAAGTCTTTTGACTACGATCCACAAACCATTCTTGGAGTTTAGCACGATAATACTCGTTAAGCATGGTAATCAGCATCTCACGAGTAGCCTTCATTACGTTATTGAATGACTCAAATATATTTGTAGTCATTATTCCATATCTCATTCCTGGACAATGATGCCTAGACCATTTTTCCTTTCCTGCATTAATTAAGTAATCCGTAATGGTAGGATCTATCATTTTCAAATCTGACATATACTTATCAAATTCTCTTCTTGTGTATGCCCTTGCACAACAACGAAATAAGGGGATTATGTTAGGATTTTTGAACCTATTATTTAGGTTCATTTCTATGTGGAATGCACAAAATCCATTAAATGCATTAGGAAATACTTTAGGAACTGTTTGTATAATGCTTGGATGCCTGTTTGAAATAATAACAAAATTTGTTATGACGCCTATTGCACCACTCAACTTTGACAGGAACCATTCCAAAGATTCGTTGTTCTCTGAATCTCCAATACTCATTGCAATTGGGTATGTGTTGCTATTCTCATCTAATGTTGCTGCCACAAATAACGTACTAGCATATCTACCAGACAAGAAAGCTCCATCAATTGTAATAACATGTCTCATACATGAACCAAAACCTCTTAAAGAATGTCCTAAAGCCATGAAGAAATATTTAAATCTTCCTTTAGTATCCACTTCAATATGAGTGACAGTTCTTGGATTTTTTGCTGTTAGTATGTGACAATAAGATGGTAGCTTCATGAATGACTCTTCCGTAGTGTCTCTTATTAAATTCAAAGCTTTTTCTTTAGACCTATAAGCAGTGGTATAGCCAATTTCAATCCCAAATTTCTCTCGGCAATCCTCAATAATGTCTTTTGGCTTATAAACTCGACCAAGCCTTAATAATTTCATTTTCATCACATTAGCAAGGACTTTTGAAGTTGTTGTTCGGTTTTTAACCATGTACTTGTTTGGATCACAATTATGAACATTGTTAATAATAGTAACCTTGAAACGCTCTAAACCAAGCACCTTAGTTGCTCTGTTTTTCCAACTACATCTTTCATGAGCACATTTTATAACTACAAGGTTACTCTTGCTTTTGCTGCTTCTTGTATCAAATTAATTTTTTATTGCATATATGCCAATTTATGTAACAAGATAAGACTTAGAATCAAATACTCTTCCAACACTTAATCCATGTTCAAAATTTGGAACAAACATACTTATGCTGGACCTTGAACACTGATTTTGCACTGCGTCTGTCGAGGATGGTAGGGCATGTGTATCTAGTACATTTACTAATCGTGGTGATGACTCATATATTGTATGTCCTTCAGCTTGTTCATGAGGTACTGAATTTCTTTCATTAATTGATCTATCTAAATTGTTTTGTACATCATGAAATCCATGATCATTTCTTTCATTAGAATGTAACCTTTCAATGTTTTCATGTTGTTCACAATTGATGAAGTCAACTAATGAATTATCCACATGAACTAAATCTAGCCCTTCACAATTGTTAATATTAATTGTTGAATCATTGTTGTGGATTGTATTCAAAATATTACCTCCATCCTCTGTTGAACCATTATTAGTATAATGATTTTCACTATCCATGCGTATAGTATTGGATCCACCGATACCATTACTTGATTTGCATGTGGATTGTACAGTGTTTGTCACATGAATTGAAATATACATTATAGCCTTACTATGTTTGTCTTCAATGTACATGTTCATAAATTCTTCCAAATCTTCATCATCACATATACGAACAGTGGGAAGCTGAATATCATTCTTGAAGAAGTATTTAATGGACAAACCATATTTGTATTTATCAATCTTTAATTTTCTAAACAATTTCTCCTCCAAATCCTGTAAATCATCTCCTTGTTGCAACTTAACAACAACACCTTTTCCACTAATATACTCCTCCCTACTTCCTTTCATTACCCACTCACCACCATGTATGATGAGTGCACTAACTCCCTCCATATGCCAGCCTGTATAAGCAATTTTGAAGACAATGAATTAACGACAGTTTGAACAAATGAAGTAAATATAACAATTGAACAAGGTCGATATGAGGTCGATAAATAATCAATTGTACACTACATCTACACTTAACTGAAAAATAGTAATTACTGATTTACTTCATGTGCTTATATGCATGTTAAGCAGACTAGGTCGATATGAAGTTGATATGCAAATATTTGTATACTACATTTACACTTAAGTGGATAATAGTAATATTGTTATTTTATGTGCTTATATGCATATTAAACAGACAAGGTCGATATGAGGTTGATAAATTATACACTACATATATACTCTTTGTACGTGGATAATAGTAGGTAGGTTACAATAGTGTGGTCGATTCGTAAATAATTGTACACTACATTTACACTTAAGTGGATCATAGTCATATTGTTAATCCATGTGCTTATATGCATGTTAAATTATTGCATGTGCTTATATGCATGTTAAATTATTGCATGTGCTTATATGCATATTAAACAGAAAAGGTCGATATGAGGTCAATAAGCAATAAATTATACACTACATCTATACCTGAGGTGGGTAATAGTAGGTAGGTTACAATAGTGTGGTCGATATGAGGTCGATAAGCAATAAATTATACACTACATCTATACTTAAGGTGGGTAATAGTAGGTAGGTTACAATAGTGTGGTCGATATGAGGTCGATATGCAAATAATTGTACACTACATCTACACTTAAGTGGATCATAGTAATATTGTTAATCTATGTGCTTATATGCATGTTAAATTATTTCATGTGCTTATATGCATATTAAACAGACAAGGTCGATAAGCAATAAATTATACACTCCATCTATACTAGAGGTGGATAATAGTAGGTAGGTTACAATAGTGTGGTCGATATGAGGTCAATAAGCAATAAATTATACACTACATCTATACTTAAGGTGGGTAATAGTAGGTAGGTTACAATAATGTAATCGATATGAGGTCAATATGCAAATAATTGTATACTACATCTACACTTAAGTGGATCATAGTAATATTGTTAATCCATGTGCTTATATGCATGTTAAATTATTTCATGTGTTTATATGCATATTAAACAGAAAAGGTCGATATGAGGTCGATAAGCAATAAATTATACACTACATCTATACTTAAGGTGGGTAATAGTAGTTAGGTTACAATAGTGTGGTCGATATAAGGTCGATCTGTAAATAATTGTACACTACATCTACACTTAAGTGGATCATGTAATACTGTTATTCCATGTGCTTATATGCATGTTAAATTATTCCATGCATGTTAAATTATTCCACGCATGTTAAACAAACAGGGTCGATATATGGTCGATATATGATCGATATGAGGTTGATATTGTACACAACATCTACACTAAAGCATATAATAGTAAGTAGGTTACTCCATGTGCTTATATGCATGTTAAACAGACAATGTCGAAATAAGGTCGATATGAGGTCGATATGTGATCGATAAGTAAATAATTGTACACTACATCTACACTTAAGTGGATCATAGTAAAATTGTTATTTCATGTGCTTATATGCATATTAAACTATATAGAGATGCTTATATGCATGTAAAAAAGACAAGGTCGATATGAGATCAATAAGAGGTCGATAAACAATAAATTATACACTACATGTATACTTAAGGTGGGTAATAGTAGGTAGGTTACTCTATGTGCTTATATGCATGTTAAGCATATGAGGTTGATATAAAGTCAAGAAACAAATAATTGTACACTACAACTACACTTAAGTGGATCATACTAATATTGTTATTCCATGTGCTTATATGCATGTCAAACTATTCCATATGCTTATATGCATGTTAAACGTACAAGATCGATATATGGTTGATAATCAAATAATTGTGCACTACATCTACACTTAATAGATCTTTCTTAAAACGGGAAAAGCAAAGTTTAAGGAACTTAAAATCTAAAACAAGCCTTGCAAAACCAAACCCACCTCCAACTATAGACTTCATTCATTCTATAGAGTTACATTTTTTAATAATAAAAGGTAAAAACTATAGCATTCTTTCTCTACATCATACTCAACCCACCTTTAACTAATGAAAATACCTTTCAATATTAACAAATCACATGACCACTTCATTCATTCTAATAATTTTTCCTAAAATGATATTTCAATTGGAATAATCATAGCATAATACCACATTGTTCTGGAGTGCAAAAACTAGTCACCACATCTCACATATAATTAAAATTGAATACAACGTATATACACAACTATCTAATATACATGTACGTACTTATGGTAATACCTGGTTCAAACCTGTGGTAATTGGGTCAGTAAGATGACCAAGACAAAGAAAATAACTATATTAGCAGTACCATAGTGGATGGTGGACAACGAACTTCGAGGTAGACTCGAGAAAGGAAGAGCCTTAGGGTGCCATGAGCTGTTGGTTTGGGGTTCTTAGGATTGTAAAATTAAGATTGAAGAAACAACGCACGAAGAAGGGGCTGGGGGATTCTTGTCGCCGAAGAGAGCACACAATGTTTTCCTTTTCTTTTCTGTTTTCTCTTTTTTTTTTTTTTTATTTCCTCACTTAAGGTACCGCCTGTGAGGGTTCAATAGGTTAATAATAGCCCCTTCTTGATAAAAAACCAAACAGAGGTCCTTAAGTGATGTTTTGCCACTTAAGTAGACCCTTCAAGGCAAAAGCCCAAGACATGGACACCCAAAATAAAGTTTTTGCACTATTTTAGTGCAAATGCTGCAGTTTTTTTTTTCATCTTCAATTTATTACGCTAGAAAATATATATTTTTATAAGAATAAAATAAAAAATTTTAAAAATTATAAAAGTAACATCTTTCAAACTTATAATAATAAAAATGGTGCTGAATAACATTAAACAATATCAAATTAAACAATGTTTAATATTAAAAAAAGTCTAAATTGTTGCAATTTAATTTTGACGGTATTAAAAAATAATATAACAATCCTCTTTTTAATAGTACAAATATATAATTTGAATACAAAATGTATTATTTTTATTGTTACAAGTTTTAAAAATGCTATTTTTATTATTTTCTCAATATTCTTTTTATTTTTTATTAATTAATTCCTTAATCATTATTATATTGAACCAATTTATTAATTATATAATAATATAATTTAATTAATTATAATAAATATAAAAATTACATTTTTAGTAATTTTTTTTTTTTACTTTGTAGTGTATCTCCCAGATTACTAAAATGTTGTTTGAGGTTAACTCTATGTTGTAGTTTGTATTTTTTAATGTAATATTCATTTTTTATTATAACTTTGTAATGTATTTTTATTCATAATATTATGACGTTTTTAATGTTTAAATATTTTAATTATTGTAGAATAATTTATTTTTTATTAATTTTGCATCATATACTTAAATATTATTACTAATAATTAATATAAAAATATATTTTTTTTATTAAAGAATAATTTAATTTAAATAATTTTTAGTAAAAAATATATAATTAAATTAAAATAAAAATTGAAATAATATTTTACATTTTCTATCTTTTATTAATATTTAAAAAAGAAAAAAAATACATGAATAATATTGTAAATAGTGATGCGCTAGATGAACAATATTGTGCTAAATATAACTAGGTATTGTTCGTCACATTATTTTAATGGAAAATTATAAAATTTTATTGGATTATTTTTTAGCGTAAAAACGGCATTAAAATAAAAATACAAAGGTCCCTTGAAATTCAATCATAAGATTTTTGAATGTAGTTTTGATTATTTGAGAGAGCTGAATGTCAAAAGGGAATCATTTTGACATTGTTTCAACCGGTGTGGGGTTATGAACAAATGTCCAATTTTTCATTTTGTACATTTAATTTTGAATTTCTTTTTCCAAATTGTAGGGTTTTTTTTTATTAAAGGGATAAGGTTGCTATCACACTATACTACTACGATTTATTAGTTATTGGGGTGACCCCTACCTATACGAAGTATATACCATACTAGAGAATGTACGAGGCCCATGTGTTAGACTCAACATTAAATTATAGGTTTTAAGATGCAATTCTGCATTCTATTGGATTTAAAGGATAAGATTACTGTCACACACTCATACTATCACGATTTATTGATTATTGGGGTGACTCCTAAGAGGTATTTATCCTAATACATGATGTACAAGGTCCATGTGTTAGGCTCAACAGTAAGGCGATGTTTGGTTATCTGAATGTAAAAATAATGAGAATGGTAATTGTAATAAAATTGAATATAAAATAAACAATATTACTATTATAATATTTGTTTAAGCAGTGTAATCAAAATAAATAATAATATTAAAATAAAGATTATAAATTATAAATGAAGTAAAATTAAAAATAAATTTTTTTTATTACTAAAATAGATAGAATGAGCAAAAAAAATCATAAATGATTATACAAATTGTGAGAAAAATAGAGAGGGCTGAAGCGTAATGAGAATTATCGAGGGTTGCAAATGTAATGAAGATTACTGCTACTGTTGTAATCTATTTACATTCTATTACAGAATACAGTCAAACCAAACACAATAATATTCTGAATGATTTTCATTATGATTACGATTACTGTCAACCAAACATGCCCTAAAATATAGATTTTAAGATATAAATTTATATTCCGCTGTCTGACAAAACTACAAAGCTTGCACAATCACCCATCATTCTTCCAAACATAGTTCTCTATCCCTATTGTCATCTTCTAACTCGTCCTCTTACATAAGGTTTATTTTAGTCTCTGACTCTTGAATTAATTACATCAATCGAACTTCAAATTTAACCATCTTCCATTGTTTTTCAAATTACTCACTCAAACAATAAGCTTTCTTTTTACATGGATGATTTGAAAGCCTTGACTAAGAAGCCATCTGCAAATGTGAATAAAGAAATCTACTTTATAAACACACATCCCTTTTAAGTGACACGTGCGCTGCAATATTAAAAAAAAAAAAGTAAGATAATAATATATATGGTTGTACTTAAACTATGTATTCTATTTTAAAATAAGATAAGAATGTGCGTACGTACGTAGGAATATTATGTTTAAGATAAAATAAGATTAGTATTTGATTATTATTTAAAGGGTTAATAGTAGAAATTTCATTCTTCCTCCCTAAGTAGCATTATATATAATAAAACGAGGCAAACTGAGCCTACAATAAATTTTCTAAATAGTAAGAATTTATATTCTATAAAATTGTTGCACGTCAGCATATTATAGACAGATATAACTTGTGAAATTGTATAACATGTCGATTGTAACTTGTAAAATATAATATAACAGAATATTTAATAAGTATAAATGTGTAAAATGAGTTTGATTTATACACACAAGTAACGTTTTATACCCTAATTTTGGATTTTTTTTTCCCGCAAAATGCGATTGCATTATGAGTTCAATTTTGTCTCCACTGAAACGCGACAAAAAGGTTGACCAATTGAATGAAATAGAATTTCAAATCATGTGTCATAAATAGTTGTTAAACACGTAAACAAATATAGTCCACTTTTATGCCACAAAATCTTAACATTTTAAGTCACTCTGCCCGTTGTGTCCTAATGATACTATCACACAGTAAAAATGGCAAAGGAAATTTACTCATGAAAAAGGTGGGCCCATATACATGCATTCGCAAGTACACATAAATTGATATATCACTTTTAATAGACGTGATCTGATTCCTTGGAATATTGGATAGTCTACTTTTTAAAATTGGGAGATTTACAAATTTAAAAAACATTCAATAATACTTTGAGCGCCTAAAACTGGTATAGTTAGGAGGCTGTTAGACCCCCAGTACGTTTCACGTACTCTCGTAGAAAGGGCACCGTAGGAAGTGTTGGTTGATTATGGTTACACCCTCATTATTATTTCTTATGTTTAATTCCTATTTTGTTATGTTTAATTTCTGTTTTGTTTGAAGTCTGTTATTGTCTGTTATTGTGCTGCCGTGCTTGGTTAGTTGTTATCATTTGGGGGACCACACCAATTTGTAACAAACTGCACATGGGCAAGGGAAGGGTATATGTAAGGCTGGGTGGCACGAATACTGGTATCGGGAAAATTGTAAGAGCATTAGCTCCTAGGAGAGATTCCAAGCCTCTCGAAAGCTTGGCAGTGAACCTATAATTCTATCAAAGCAATTTTCCCTTGAGTATTTCAAACAAATTCTGTAAGAACAGTTTCCAATTAATAGAAATCCTATCAAATTGGTATCAGAGCGGTCCGATTCTGGTGAAATGGCAAAAACAAACAATCAAAGAATGGAAGCCATGGAAGACGTGATAGGAGTACTACAAGGAGAGCAGGAGAAAATAACAAGAGAAGTTGGAGGACTAAGGAATGAAATACATACCTTGGCTCAGCACCTGAACCAACAATTCGAACAGATGTTCAAATTGCATGAGGAAGCTCGGAAACAAGCGGCATCTTCTTCCAACCAGGCAAAAGAAGCAGCGATAACTAGTCCAATGATGGAAAACTTACAGGGAGACTCACAGAATACTGGAAATTTGAGTGGGACGATGAACCCTAGACATGATTTTCGTTTCCGAAAGTTGGATATGCCCCTGTTTGATGGGAATAACCCTGATGGATGGATCCTAAGGGCAGAGAGGTACTTCGGCCACCATCGAATGACCAACGAAGAGAAGCTTGAAGCGGCGATAGTAAGTTTTGAGGGAGACGTGTTGCTATGGTATCAATGGGAACACAAGAAGAGAGAGTTCGCCTCATGGGAGGAGATGAAGAGGATGATTCTGAGGCAGTTTCGACCAACTCACCATGGTTCTCTATATGAGCAGTGGTTATCTCTGGAACAAGTAGGGACAGTGAAGGAGTATAGACGAAGATTCATCGAGTTCTCGGCTCCATTAGAGAATATTACAGAAGAGGTGGCCATGGGTAATTTCTTAAATGGACTCCGACCCGAGATCAAAGCGGAGCTCCGGATATTAGGGCCTAACAACTTGGGCCGTACAATGGACTTGGCCCAAATGATTGAGGAAAAAATAGCGTTAACGAACCGGGTGAACAACCGGGCCCATGGGTTGAAACCAAATATGGGTTACCATAACAAAGCCTCACACGGAGTAATTCCTCGCGTCAGTTACGAGCAGCCTTCAACGGTCATGAAATCCGTCGGAGAAGTAAGGCGACTGACCGACTCTGAGCTACAAAAGAAAAGAGAGAGAGGCCTCTGCTACCGGTGTGACGAAAAGTGGTCACCGGGACATCTCTGCAAGAAAAAAGAACTAAGTGTGCTTCTCACGACTGATGAAGACGAAGAATATGCAGAGGAAGAGATTAAAGATGAGGAAAATAAGGAATTAGATGGTGCTGAAGTCGATTCGGGGGTGGAGGTATCCCTCAATTCAGTGGTGGGTTTCACGACACCGAGAACTATGAAGATGCGTGGGCAAATTGGGGGTCAAGAAGTAGTAACACTTATCGACCCTGGAGCTACTCATAACTTTATTTCAATGGCTCTAGTCAACAAGATCCACTTGCCTGTTAGTGAAACAAAGAGGTATGGTGTGACCATGGGTTCTGGAGCAATCATCAAAGGGGAAGGAATCTGTCGGGGAGTGACAATGCATTTGCAGGGAATTACCATTAGGGAAGATTTCTTGCCTCTCAATTTGGGAAGTGCTGATGTTATATTAGGAATACAGTGGCTCGAGACACTGGGAATGACCCATACAAACTGGAAGTTACAGATCATGAAATTCACGTTAGGAGATCAGAATGTTACCTTGAGGGGGGATGTCTCTTTGGAAAAATCTTTAGTTTCCCTTAAATCAATGATGAAGACCATTCGACAAGAAGGTGTTGGAGTATTGGTGGAATTGAATCATGTGGGAAGTGATTGGGAAGAGAAGATTGAGATCCCTGAATTTATGAAGTCGTTGCTGCAGAAATACCAAACTATATTTGAACTTCCAAATGGTTTACCACCATCAAGAGGAAAAGAACATCAGATTACTCTCAAAGAAGGTACTGGGCCGATCAGTGTAAGGCCTTACCGATATCCCCATATACAAAAAGATGAGATTGAAAACATTATACAAGAAATGCTACAGGCAGGTATCATACGAGCTAGCATGAGCCCATTTTCTAGTCCAGTGCTACTTGTTAAGAAGAAGGACGGATCCTGGCGATTTTGCATTGATTATAGAGCACTTAACAAGGTGACAGTCCTCGACAAATACCCAATTCCAGTCATTGATGAATTATTAGATGAATTGCATAATGCGAGGGTGTTTACCAAACTCGATCTCAAGTCAGGGTACCATCAGATACGAGTCAGAGAAGAGGACATCCACAAGACAGCCTTCCGCACGCACGATGGGCACTATGAGTTTATGGTAATGCCTTTTGGTCTTACCAACGCACCTGCCACATTTCAATCTCTGATGAATGAAATCTTCAGGCCATTTCTGAGAAAATTTGTGCTGGTTTTTTTTGATGATATTCTGGTGTATAGCGGTGATGAAACCAGTCACCACAAGCATGTCGCACAAGTGTTTGAGTTGTTGCAGCAGCACCACTTGTTTGCCAATTTTAAAAAGTGTGAGTTTGGGAAGCAGCAGGTGGCTTATCTGGGCCATATTATTTCAGGGTCTGGGGTGGCTGCTGACCCACAGAAGATTCAAGCTATGCTTGATTGGCCTCTACCAAAAAACTTGAAGGAATTAAGGGGATTCCTGGGTCTCACTGGTTACTATAGAAAGTTTGTAGCCAACTATGCACAGAAGGCACTTCCTTTGACCGAGCAGTTAAAAAAAGACCGGTTTCAATGGAATGAGGCAGCAACAAATGCATTCACTCAGCTCAAGCAGGTAATGACACAAGTGCCAGTTTTAGCAATGCCTGATTTCACCAAAACATTTTGTGTAGAGACAGATGCCTCTGGTTATGGGTTAGGGGCTGTGCTCATGCAAGATCAAAAACCAGTCGCCTATTACAGCCAAACTTTGGGCCAAAAAGCACGCCTAAAATCAATTTATGAGAAGGAACTCATGGCAATAGTGTTTGCCGTGAACAAATGGCGTCCTTATTTGCTGGGAAGACAGTTCTTAGTCCGCACAGATCAACAAAGTTTAAAATTCTTATTGGAGCAAAGAATTGTGGGAAATGAATACCAGAAATGGGTCACCAAATTAATGGGGTATAGCTTTGAAATTCAATATAAACCAGGGGCCAGTAACAGAGTAGCAGATGCACTGTCTCGAGTGACACACCAACCTGAACAAGTGGAGTGCGCTGAGTTGGTTTTGCCACAATGGAAGCACTGGACAGCCCTGTTAGAGGAAATTCAACAAGATGAATTTATTCAGAAGGTGCTCACTTCAATCTCCACAGGTGAAACTCCCACACCAGGGTTTACTGTGAATCAAGGCTTGCTGTTTTTTAAAGGGAGGCTGGTTATCCCAAGAAAATCTAAATACCTCAATCAAATTCTTCATGAATTTCACGATACACTTGTGGGAGGGCATTCGGGGGAACTTAAAACTTATTTGAGAGCTGCCTCTGAATTGTTTTGGGTAGGGATGCGCAAGGATGTTGTAGCCTACGTTCAGAAGTGCGCCGTCTGTCAACAAAATAAATATTTAGCTACAACCCCAGCTGGGCTGCTCCAACCCCTGCCCATTCCTAATCAGATTTGGGAGGCAATCTCCATGGATTTTGTCGAGGGGCTCCCCAAGTCAGAAGGTATTGACACCATATTAGTGGTGGTGGACCGTTTGAGTAAGTACTCACATTTCATAGGGCTAAAACACCCTTTTACAGCTCCCACAGTAGCTGCAGTCTTTACTAAGGAAGTAGTAAAATTGCATGGCATCCCACACTCCATCGTCTCAGATCGCGATAAGATTTTCCTTAGCAATTTTTGGATGGAATTGTTCAGATTACAAGGAACTAACCTCAAGAGGAGCACGGCCTACCACCCTCAGACAGATGGCCAGACTGAGGTGGTAAATCGCAGCCTAGAAACATATCTGAGGTGCTTTGCTTCTGAGAAACCTCGTACATGGTATAGGTGGTTACATTGGGCTGAATATTGGTTCAACACATCCTACCACAATTCCACCGGCACAACCCCTTTCAAGGCAGTTTATGGTCGTGATCCTCCTACACTAATTAGGTACAAGCAAGCTACAGCTGCTGTCTCAGCAGTAGATCAGCTCTTGGAGGATAGAGATGCCAATCTTGAAGATCTGAAGATGCATCTCCTGCGTGCTCAGCAACAAATGAAGAAGTATGCTGATACTAGAAGACATCACAGTACTTTTGAAGTGGGTGATTTGGTTTTTCTTAAATTGAGACCTTATCGCCAACAGTCCTTGGCTAAAAGAAAATTTGAAAAGCTTTCAGCTCGTTATTATGGACCATATAAGGTGCTCATGAAGGTTGGACAAGCAGCCTACAAATTGGACCTGCCTAGTTCTTCCTCAGTCCATCCTGTTTTCCATGTTTCACAACTGCGAGCCGCAAAGGGTATGGCGCATTCTTCCTCTGATATACCAGACCAACTCTCTCCTGATTTAGAGCTGGTAGTTGAACCTGAAGCCTTGCAGGGAGTACGCCACAAAGTCACAGGGCAAACTACCAACCTGGAAGTTCTCATCAAATGGAAGCAACTGCCGGCATTTGAAGCCACATGGGAAGACTATTACACCATTCAACAACAATTTCCTAATTTCCACCTTGAGGACAAGGTGAAAGTTTGGGAGGGGGGTAGTGTTAGACCCCCAGTACGTTTCACGTACTCTCGTAGAAAGGGCACCGTAGGAAGTGTTGGTTGATTATGGTTACACCCTCATTATTATTTCTTATGTTTAATTCCTATTTTGTTATGTTTAATTTCTGTTTTGTTTGAAGTCTGTTATTGTCTGTTATTGTGCTGCCGTGCTTGGTTAGTTGTTATCATTTGGGGGACCACACCAATTTGTAACAAACTGCACATGGGCAAGGGAAGGGTATATGTAAGGCTGGGTGGCACGAATACTGGTATCGGGAAAATTGTAAGAGCATTAGCTCCTAGGAGAGATTCCAAGCCTCTCGAAAGCTTGGCAGTGAACCTATAATTCTATCAAAGCAATTTTCCCTTGAGTATTTCAAACAAATTCTGTAAGAACAGTTTCCAATTAATAGAAATCCTATCAGAGGCTTGCAATTTTCTTGTTATAAACTCATAAAATTGCCAAAGCAACTCTGTCCTGATTTGGAATGCAAGTCAAGCATTTGGATTCTGATTTCTCCAAACGCCAAAGAATTAGGAAAAAGAAATGTTACATAATGATGTAGATTTTCGTCTCTTAGCAAAACAAAACAAAAAAGTAGCTTTTCGTTTCTTCTTCAAAAATCAAAAGTGATCTACAAAGAAATGGATGAAAGTACATAAATTATACAGGCACACGAACACATGAGAACATAGTTGCTACTCCCCAACAGGAGAGAAACTTTTAGTAAATCATATTTCACTGCTAACTAAAGCAAGTTCAAATGTAATAATCAGGAGAAAAAAGGCTCCGAAGCACAAACTGTGGAGCAACTTAGGTAGCTAAATGACTAGGAGAATTGTTGAACATACTGTGCCACATGTAAGCTCTTGAAAGAACCATCTCTAGTTCTTGATCAGTCCAGTTATGAGTGGGAAGATGTTGAAGATACATCACTAACTCTTGGAAATCAAGCTTTTGAATCTTATCTGACCACTATATGTAATTATGCAGTCACTGTCAGTGCTACTGAGTTCATAATCATATTCAATCATCATATGTATAAACTTGTAATCAAGAATCCATATCTAAAATGGTATGTTTACTTGTCCTTCTGTTAAAAATGGTTTCAGAAAAAACAGTTTCTAGCTAAAATGCTTTCATAAAAAAAAAAGCACATGATTTGTGTCAGCAAGCACAACATATGATTTCTTGCCTCAGTACTTCTAGCAGATGGTTTTTTCTCCTATTTGTTTCAAAAACGTATTTTTGTCGTCAGAAGCTCTCAGTCTCAAAAGCATAATCAAGCACACCCTAAACCATGTAAAAAATATCCGAGTAAATGTGAAAGGTTTCCATCTCACCGTTAGAAGAAAACTGGCAAATATATACACAAGAAAATCTGGCAAAGCATCTCCCTCTGCAAGGTATGTGTCCCACAATCGAGTCACAAGAGGGAAAGGGATCTGATGGGAAAAGAAAAAAAGAAAAAAAAATCTCCATCAGCTTTGCAATGAAATGATGAACGCAAAAGGTCATCTGGAACTTTCTTCCGCATATTACTGTTAACTGCTTTTGGTTAAATATGAATAATACATCTAAAAGGAAAATATTAGCATTCTGAGCTAAAGAACAGCAAACCTCTCGAATTAAAAGACAGTTGAACCAACGGAAAGCAAATTGAAGAAATTCCAACCCTTGCTCCTCCATGTGTCTCGAAACAGGTTCTGGTGCAGTAATGGAAATAGGGTCAAAATGCTCAAAGATCATAAGCTTTGGGTTACAAATAGAAAATATTCACTTAGCACAACTCTCATGCCAAAGCAAATAATATCCAAACACAAATGAAGTGACGTAAAATATACTAGATAATTATCATTTTAAACCAGTGTTTGTATAAGTTGAGATTATTATCTCTTACGGATTTGATTTATCATATTAGTAAATTTGATGTTTATCTTTCACATTTGAATGATGTTTTCTTGTTAAAGAGAAATCTGTGAATAAGGGCTTTGAATTGAATATCAATTTCTCTCCCAATTATCTGTTTATTTCCTCCTCAATTTCTATTCATTTATTAGTCCACCTCTTTCATCTATTTCTCTCTCCTATTTCTCTATTTGTTCTACGTCATGAAGCAGCCAATGACTAGAAGAAATTTAAGAACAGGGGCAAGAAAAGAGAATTACCATCAACCCGCCTGACCAATTCCTTCAGTTTAAACACAAGCCTCTGAATACCTGGCTGGGCAAATGTGTAATGGTCTTGCATTCCATCAAGTAACTTTGACAGACACCAATAGCAGTCAGCTTCTATGTTAGATATATTATCTAGAGATAGATCAGAGATTGACCAGCTCTCCACACCACCTTCTAAGTATTCGGACAAGAAAACAACTAAAAAGGGGGTAACAAGATCATTTATTCCCTGAACATATCCACTTGCAGGATGACGAATAGCCCTGCGAGAAATTAGGGAAAGTAATACAATATAACAGTGACTATTAGCATCTTGAAGTAATATTATAAGTACTTAAATGAAGACTTTTTCCAGGCCTTCAGTTACTGACCATGTATATAGTACACGTTCTAGTGATTTCTGGACTTGCGCTTGTTGAAAGAAAGCAACATCTGGTACAGTTCTAGGACAATCAACAGCTATCTAAATGGGATAATAGAGTAATCCGTCAAAAGTAGTTTAGGATTAAATACATATCAAGATGGGCATTATGCTACGTTCAAACTACCTGGCGAAGCATGTTGATCTCGTCATCTGAACGCTCTGTGTCTGGAATGTCATAGTACTGTGCAACACAATCAAGATACTCCGACCGCTTCCTTCTTAGAACTCCCTCCCTTCTATCTGAATTAGGGGGTGCATATCCCTGTTGTCAGTACATTCTTAAATTTCAAGCAAGCAATAACATGAGCTTAATAAACACAACTGAAAACAACATCCCCCACGACTATGATTGCTTCTACAGCAGAGTGTGTACAGAAAAAGTCATTACCTAAAAGTAACAGGAAAATTATAAAATAACTACAAAATTATAGTACAAAACAGCTAACTAGAAAACAAAAATACAACTTATCCATTTGACCCCAAAAAAAAAAAATACAAGCCTATTACGAAATTTCTAGAAGTCCTCTGTTGATTCTATTGTACAGTTATCAATTTTGTAAAATGCTATTTTAAGCACTAAGGCATTTTCCTCAAGTAAGGCAAGGCTTAAGCCTCAAGGCAGTGGCAGTCTGAGGAGCAAGCCTCAAACATTAACTTTAAAAAACCTTAAAAATATTAATAAAATAATTTTTAATCTAATAAGCAATAAATACCAATAGAACATGAAAAGTAACTCAAACTTTAACTTTAAAACGTTAAAACATTAATATAAGCAATTAATCATGAAAATAACATTATAAAATAAAACATGCAAAATAAATAAATAGGTAATAGCTCTATCGTTTAAGTATCAATTTTGAGTATAATGAAAAATGTAAATATAAAAAGTTAAATAGAGGAAAAATGTGACTTATAATCCTGCAACTTAATGACCGACAAAATTTGAAGTTGTCGGAGGCAAAGGAAAAAGTATAGGTGAAGGAAGAACAAAAAATTGTAAAGGAAGCAACCATAATTATGTTCACTCATAAGATTATGATATTCTCCACTTTTTTCTTCTCGATGACTTTTTACCTTTTTTAATTTTGTAAAATCGGATCAAGGTTTTATAGGTAAACATGAAACCAACTTAAAAAGTACTAGTTAAAGCTAAAGCTTTAATCACCTAGAGACATAAAATTCGGCGTAAGCCTCATACCAAAAAAGCAAAAGCCTTAATTTACCACCTGAAGCTATTGCCTCGATATTTTTTTATTTTTAAGCATTGTCTTGAGGCAAGCCTCAAAATACCCTCTTACAACTATGTCATTTATGGTACCCACAGGCCATGTGAATCACTAATCCACTGGGAAAAAGAAGCACCAAATTGTACTAAATAATATCTATGTCCCATCCAAAATAAAGTTCCAAAACCTAACTAGGATAAGCAGGGCTTCCCAATTAAAACTTATAAAAAATTAAGGGTAATCTTTTAGTTCTTTTGAAACTTGCAGACCACTCATGTAGCAATAACTCCTATCTTGCCTATCCTATCAAGCTTCATTTTATACTTGATCAAATATTCACATGAGCTTCTCTCTCAAACAGTTTTGAAATGCTTTTAGAAAGCAACTACTAGAAAACAAAAAGCAGTACCACTATATTTTCCAATTAAAGGCAGCCTTTTATAACAAAACAGAAACATATCAATAAAAATAATACCATATTGGAACTCAGTAATCTTATGGACAATGGGCTAAAGATTATGGCTTTTCATCAAAGGTAACTGATACATAATAAAAATAGTAGAGCAATGTTTGATTAGTGACAACTGACAAAGTCCATCTTTTTGGTCACTACCATGGTGAATGTCTTAGAAAGCATTAGAGAGTAAGCTTACCAAGAGAAGTCTCCATACATTCGGTCGCATATATGGTGGCACACCACTCCAAGCTAACTCCCGTAACTTCTCTATGCACCGAAATATAAAAATATATATATACAAATAAGTAAAAACTATCATTTCTCCATAAAGCATACTTATACAAAGCAAAAACTACAACATCTAATCGCAAATAAAATATAAACGGTAAAGAACGTCAAGGGTTCGGCAGCTTATACAATTGGAACACATAAATCCTGTATATGTCATGTTGCTTTCGTAAAATTAACATTAAATCCTTTTTTGACCGTTTATAGAGAAATAGGGGTAAATTTTGTCATGTGTTGGTCATATAATCAAATTTGTAAGGTTATTTTTAATTATTTACCATCACCATAATATCCCCAATACATTTTTTATTCTAGAAATACCCTCATAAATTTGAAAACATGATCAACAAATAGCTAAATTTGAACCAATTCTTCAACCAACAAAGTAGGACTATAATATTAATTTTATAAAAGCAGCAGGACCTATATAGTCCACTAAAAAGCTACATAACTTGTTCGTTCTATCTATGTAAGCTACAAGATCCTTAGAGTTCTTCACCCAAATAAAAACATACTTAGTGTATCCAGACCCAACATAATTTTCAATTTTTGAGTGCAGAATAACAAACTTTAGAAGCCAAAAGATAAGGTTAGGTACACATTTGAAAGGCATATGAAGTTCAAAGAGCATTAATAAAATTGATTTGCACAAAGATTCACTCCCATAAAAATTTAGAAAAGAGAGAAAAGGGGAAAGCTCGCATATACTCAGTTCTAGTTGAATCTTCAGTAGTAGTATTTTTCTTGAAGCCTTTTCATAAATTGTCAAAGTTTTAAGTCATGCACTATTCCACTTATTTTATATTAATATAGAAAAAATTTCATCTATAGAGTGAAGATGAGAAAATAAGTCAAATTAAATAATAATAATAACAATAATGTGTTATACCAAGTATAACTGTTGTTTGTGACAACAGCTTTGTGAACTTCATAACCCTTGCAGAATCAGTGGCTCTCGCACCTATGGTGGATTTTTGACCTTCTTTGGAAGCATTATCAATATTTGAGATTGCTGATGATTTTAACTTGCTTGCTTCACTCGCACCCTGCACTTCTTCCTATATTGGAATTTAAGTTCATTTATCACAGTAACTATTACAGCTATACATGACCACCTAAACTCTTTAATGATGTGAATAAATACCTCTGCTTCCTTAGATGTCTGATCACTTGTCTCAGCTTCATTGTATGATAGGCTCCTTTCATAACTTGGGGAATTTTCCTGTAAATTTGAATCAAGCGGGACGGTTCTCCTAGTCAATAGCACTTTACCAGGAATTGTACGACCTTTGAGCAACCTATGAAGCAAGCAATTTTAACTGATGAAGAAAGCATCTTTCTTTTCAGCCTTTTTGATGATGAAAGACCATCAATATTTAGCTTAAATTAATCCAGCACTCAAGCCATTTTGGCATAAATACCAAACTGAAGTTTTCTTTTTTCTTCAGAAAAAGATCAAGTAAACATTGGCATTGTCATTCAGCTATCAAACCTCCAACCAAACGTACACCGAACATACACATATGTTCTAACTAATAAGATTATTATGAGAGACACAGGCAACCATTTAATTTATTTTCAATTCAAGTTAATTAATTCCTACTCCTTTCGCACACGTTTTCCCAGCAATCAAACAGAATAGGGCAAAATTGAAAAATCGATCTTAAATGCAGAGACCTTTAAATTATACGTACTTAACCATTGGCCTTTGTCAAATAAGTCCAAATCATCAAAACCCATTTCGAATTTCTAAACCAAATCCTTAATCTAAAAAAAAATCCAAACCAATTCCATGGAATTGAGAAATCAAAAGCTCTACTTTCTGTTCTAAAAAAAATTATAGATAGCGATCCAGAATGCAATAATAGTTAATTGAGTACATTAAAAGTTTTGTTAAATTGGCGATCAAATCAAACGAGTTCACGAGACAATAAGTGAGAAAAATCACGAGTATGTTTAACTGAGAAGTGAGAAATAAGAATTGGTTGGAAGTGAGATTCATACCCTTGAACATTTCGGAGAGTTTGATTAAATCTGGAATCCAGACTTGAAATAGCACTCTCTTTCTTTGGCTGATCTTCCTCTCTGTAGCTGTGGTTGGTGTTATTCTTCATGGTTGATTCGCAAAGACCATGGCTTGTTTATGCTTTTTAGGGTCTCTCTCCTCTGGCCTAAATCAGTTGGAAAATCAATTGATAATATGTTTTACACAAAAAAAAATTTTGATTATAGAATAAATTAAGGAAGGAAAAAAAAAAAAAAAAAGGCTGGATAATTCCTATATTGTACTATCAAAAAAAAGTCCAATAAGTATCTAGAAATTAAGTCTCATTATTTAATACAAATAATTATTAGTACAACTAACGTAACACTGTTACATTCGGCTGATAGAAATAATCATTTCTTCATTATTATTCTATTTTATTAAAAATATTTTAATAATTTTAAGTTATTAAATTAAAAAAAAAATTATGGGAACAATTAACTGGAGCAAACTATATAATTTATTTCTAAAAAAATTTAAAGTTCAATTTAAATAACTTTGTGTATATGAGCAGAAATTAATGATTAAATAACTGCTTTTTAATGGTATTGTGCTTTATTATGCAATTTTTTAATGACGGTTATGCTAAAGATAAGTTGATAACTACAACCAATTTAATAAGTCTATATTGCATTATTGTAGTACAATTTTTTTACTAAAATTTATTTTTTTAAAAAAAATTAAAAAATAGAATTTTAATGAAAAACTACTAATTAAAATTTGAAAATTATTGGACTACTTCAACTTAAATTAATAATAATATGATTAAATTACTCATTTTTATAAGTAATGGGATTATTTCATCTCCTTTACTATTTGTCGGAGAAAAAAATCCACTGTTTGAAACATTTTTGTTTACAAAATTGTAACATGCAGATCATGTATTTCCAATCTCTAATACAAGTGGTAAATATATATGTTTCGTATTCAAAAAATTATAGATTCAAGTCTAGGTAAAAATAATAATCTTCTCTCTCTTACATTCATATTTTTTTTCCTATTATTACTAAATTGAAAGACAACAATGTAACAAAAGATTCAACATTAAAGAGAATTTCATCTTTAATAAACCAAACGTTGCCTAAGGAGATCATAGTCTAAAATTTATAGCAAAAAAGTTAAGAAACGATGCACATTAACAGATTCACACTTCATCAACATGATCTAGCATGAAATGAGAGACAAGGAACTGCACAGAAGATACTGAGCTCTTATCCAAATTAGTAGCTTCCTCCACTCATCCAACAAGACCAATAGACAAAACTTTAGGCCTTTAGCAAATTGTTAAAGCTCATTGCATCATCAAAATTCTACTAGATCAAATCTATAGAGAAATTAAGTAAAAAAAACGAAATAACTAGCACAAGATTGAAAAAGTAAGTACATAAAGAATCAAGTTCTCAAAAAATTATTGATAAATAAATTGAAATGAACAAAAGAAAATAATATCCAATAATTTCACTACTTAACAATATCACCTCAAAATCATCAGTTGCTGCATACTCAAAGAAATAGATTCAACAAGTTCTTGATGTGGCAAAGAGTGACAACAAATTTAGAATTTATAACACTATTTGCCCCCACCAATTCTATAATTATGATTATTCATCACAATCAATGGTCATGAATCAACCAACTTTTTATCATAACCAATGGTCATGAATCAACTATCATATTTCTTTATGGATCCAAAGGTTCAAAATAAATGGGTGCATTTGAAAGGCCATACTTTCATCACATATTATTGTTTTACCATCACATTTTTTCAAATCATTATAAAGCATTTTCAAGTTTCTCACTTTTTTCAATGTGGGACTCTTAATTCATTTTGAAAATTTTCTTCAACAGTTGGAGATGAGACAAGAGAGGAGATTGGTGGAGATGATGTAGTCAAAGCTAGAGTGTTAAACGAAGAAAAGACGACCAATATTGATTTGAAGTCGATTTCAACAATCTCAAAGGTGATCATGATGGACTGAGAAGACGAGATGTGGAGGTAAAATCCAAGGCGCATGAAAACTAAGAAATCATGTATGGTTAACAAGGAGACTTTAGACGAAGTTTTTGAAAGGTTGGTGGTCTACTGGAGGTGGTAGAAAGGTAAAGAACTATAAGAGAGTTTTCGTGGCAGTAATGAGGACTTAATGTTCACCTAAAAATAAGGAGAATATACAATTTCAAATTTGTTGTTTACAAATAAATCTTAGCATTGTTATTATGTATAAAATGATTATTTTATGCAATTAAATCTTTTTATAAACTAGAACGAATGTTCAAATATGTACAAACTAGAAACATTAACGTGCATTGCACGTGTATGTGTGCATATAAATATATTATGATTATAGCTTTGGTTGAATTTTAGATGTTACAAGTTTTATTATAAATTATAGTCATATATTAAAAATCATATTTTAAGTATAAATATTTTTTTTCAAAAAAATAATATCAATATTTAATAAATTTTGCTATTAAAACATGCAATTTATAAGACTAAATAACTAAATATTTATTTTCTCCACTTTGATCTTGTGTTGGATGTCCTCCACTTGTATTATGTTGTTTTCAATATCTTTATTATATAGGTGAAGTTTTTGAATTGTATGTTGCTTTGACTATCAGTTAAAATGTGTAACTTTTTTTAAATTAATAAAAAATTTATATTATTTTTTAATTTGTGACTGTAACATTTTTTTTTTATGTATGTAATTTTCTTCCTATTTTTTGAAAATAAAAGGTATTATGATTATGATTTTTGAGTCAAATACAAACTTTTAACTTTAAAGGGAAAAAGAAGAAGAAGCTGAAGATATCATTTTATTTGACTTAATATATTTTAAAATTAAACATTTTATCAAAGCTTTGATTACATCAAATAATATAACTATTACCTAAAATATGAGCATAAAATGATATATATAATTAAAAGAAATTAACCTTTGTTGAAAAATGTTCTTTCTTTTTGTTGAATTATATGTTTTATTGAAAAAAATTCACATCAAATAATATTCATGGGTATTGTTTTTTCTATTTCTTCCACATTAAATAAATTTCAACAAAATAATGTATTTTAAAATCATAAAATTTTATATTATTTATATTTTAATTTTAAAAATAATATCAAATATAAAATTTATATTAAAAGTAATAATTAAATAACGTTACATATTTGTTTTAATCAATAATGATATAAAATATTTTGATTTAAACTTTAAATACTTTATATTGAGATACTAAATTTTTTATCCTAATTAATATTAAAACAAAAGATGATAAAATATTTTTTCATCAATATTTAAATTTTGAGAAGATAAGCATTAATAATTATAAATACTCAAGACAAAAGGAAAAAATTGCGAATGTTTTAGATCATTACAGGCAAAATTGGTAAAAATGGCAAATAACACGTAGAAAAATATATATAGTAAGAAGATTAACAATAACAAAAAATATGAACCAAAGCACACAAGTTGAAGGTACATTTTCAAATTTTCAAATTGTGCAATTTCATATTTGTTGCTTACAAATAAAATTTTCTTATTATGCTCACAATTTTGTAAGAATACTCGATACAATAATTTAATCATTATATTATTATTATAAATAGTAGTAATTTTTTCCTATCTTTCACAAATGTATTTACTTGTGTGTAGTTAATATTGTCAATTTTTTCAACCAGGTAAATATCCATGGAAAAAATTAAAAAAATTTACCTATAGAGATAACTTGATAAAGAAAATGTCTAGAGTGATTCAAAGGATCACAGCTTCTCGTCTCATCAAATCTTCAAACCCAAATTTCTTATAATTTTATATAATTTATATATATTTACTTTTTAAAAAATATAATATTATAATTAAAAATACATTTTATTTTTATTTATGTAACAACCATCAAAATAAATAATTTAATTATATCTATAATTTTTACGTTACATTTAATATGTATTAAACATAATTTTAAATTTATTTTACTTTTACAATAAATTTAGTTAATTTGTAACATAAAATGTATAGTTAAACTTATATTATTCGTTAGTGAAGAATACTCAATTCTCACAAATTCTAAAAAACTATGGTGGAGAATCGTCACCTTGCCCAACAAACATTGAGCATGGAGATAAAGATGTCAAACCCAATACATAATGACACGTGTCTTGTATGTCGATTATTTTACTTATTTTAATATTTCTTTTTGGTTAATTTTTACAATATATTTGAAATAAATATGAAATTAATTCTCTTATGCTTTCAGATTAATTGTGAAATAAAATTAATATTTAGTGTCTTTATCAGATGTGATAATTATTAAAGTCTTCATTAGATGTTACTGTTGTTTTAGTATTATCATTTCCGTGTGAAAATATATAGTTTTTGTATTATCAGATGTGATAATTATTAAAGTCTTCATTAGATGTTATAAGTCCTGTTGTTTTAGTATTATCATTCCCGTGTGAAAATATATAGTCTTTGTATTTTACTTGATGAATTTTTTGGTCCTTTTGTAAAGTTGATTATTGATGGCTCATTATCACACAATTACATATGACAAATTTTGGTTTAACCACAAAATGCAAATACTTGCATATGTTGTGAGCTCGTAGTGGTGCTCACTGAATAGGTTAGTGAAGAGGTCGTTTCTCTTTAAATAACACATTTTTCTCTTATTTTTATTGGCCAAGAGTAGGGGAAGCTTTGCCCATGTATTTTCAAGTTTCTCTGATACGTTTTGGTCCATTTCGATCTAATTTTTCTTTGGAGTGTCAAGTTTGAAAAATAGTGTCATCTTAGGATGCATGATATAAAAAATGAGTCTCTTTCATATTTTCAAACATTGAGTAAGTATAAAAAATGTGAGATTGAGTGAGGATTTGTAGATAGAAAAAATGCATGGTTAGCTAGTGAAGAGCCACAACATTTTAAAGAGTTTCTTTCAGAGTTAAGTTGTCGTATGTCGGTGTTGGAAAGATGCAACATGTTCTATAAGTGAGGATCCTATATAGCATTGTGTCATGTGTCGACTGAGTGTTACGAGATATCAAAGTTGTGCATAGGTGAGGAGCCTATATGTTGGCATGCTATGTGTCGGTTAGGTGTTGTACGGTTGCAATGCATTTGCATATTAGGAGTTGAGCCATTAGTGGTCCTCACATTACATGTTAATGAAGCTTCGAGATGATCTTGGATCTACTTGGATCATGTGTTGCGTTATCAGTGAGTAAGGGCAACTTAAGCTTAGTTGGGCAAGTGTCCTGATTGGTAGAGGTATTTACATTTATACTTTTGTTGAGTTATATACAATTAATTTATGTATTAATAAATTGCATACTATCGAATGATTGCTTTCAGTAACCCATGGATGTTACTACATAGGGATGGTACATATGTGGGTTTACCAGATTACATATTGTATTATGTATGCTCTAATATTGTGTTATTTATGCTTTAATGTTTGTGAGAATACAATCACCATTTGCCAAATATATTCTTACATAGAAGGTCTTGAAATGATTGTATATCTTTTATTAATTTCATTGTATTTTTGCTTGATTCACATGCTATGTGCTTACTGCTTTTCTATTGCATATCACTAGCCTATATAGAAATCCATGATGCACATTGTCACTAGTATGTTTATTGCTAATTGTTCTTTCTTATTTGTTGGTTCTTTACATGGTATATTGATTTAAGCATGTTGATGTTATTATTTATTTCGCTGTGTTATTTACTTAATTTACATCTTGAGACTTGCTTGACTGAGTTGAAATAAAGCTTTCGTGAGGTGGTGCATCCACCCCTTTCTAAGTCTCACCTATTTAGGTCAAAAGTTCAATTCACCTAAGTGAAATTGTTCCGACGTATGGAACTCTCATATGTGATTATTATTCTATTATCATGTTTAGAATCATTCCTTAATGTGATAATAAATCCATTAAGGATAATTAATATCAATAGTTTAATATATATGAATAATTTTGTCTAAAAAATATTAAACATAATTTATACTTTAATATATAATATAGATATAGATAAATACATTATAATATAAATATTGAATATTGACATCATAAAAGTTGTTTTTAAAAAATATAAAGTTAATATATGACATAATTTTAATATATAGAAATATTTTTTTAAAGTTATTTTGAAAATAATTTAAATCCTTATATATATAGTAAATATATCGTTAGTTGTATGGAGTAGTGGTGATGAGGATCATGATTGGAATGATGAATCTCTTAATGTCGAAGGTGGTGTTAAGGGTGATGTTTATAGAGAGAACAATGATGAAATTTTTGACAGTAAAGATAGTTTGGAGGATTTTGAGATTGAGAATGACCACCATATGAATGACACCGACTCTGATAATTGTAAGAAAAAAAGTGGTAGGAAAGTCAACAGACATTATGTTGGTGGGGAATCTAAAAGAAGAGTTGAAGGTTAAATTAAATTCAAAATAGGGGATAAATTTATTGATGCTAAGGAATTTAAAAATGTCTTTCAAGAATACATAGTTCAATTTGGCTTTGAATGTAAGAGACTTAAAGTTGACACAGCTTGAGTTTGCACCAGATTGTGGATGAAGGATTCATGAATCTATTCGGACAAATAACAAAACTTTTATAGTCAAAACACTTGAATCAGTTAATTAAAAAGGGAAACATACTTGTCAAAAGATTAAAAAATAAAGAGCTGCAACAACTCCTTGGTTAGCTTCTCAATTGAAGAAATTAGTTGTGGCAAACACTAGTATCAATATTTTTGTATTGGCTATGAGTGCAAGAGAAGATGAGATATTTATGTTCTTGACTTAACACTTTATAGAGCAAGGAAGATTCCTTGTAATAGACAATTAGGTGACCATATTAACAATTTTGCAAAACTAAGGCAATATTATCATATGGTAATAAGAAGCAACTCATAAGCAATTGTAGTTGTAAATACTCATTTACCAATATTAAATGCTAGCCCTTGCTTTAGAATATCCTTCATTAACTTTTCAGGACAAAAAAAAAAAGGATATTTAAGTGGATGCAGGCCACTTATTGGTGTGAATGAATGTTTTTTTTTTTTTGAAGGGTTCATATAAATGTTTAAAGGGCCATTTATTTGTTCTACCATTATTAGAAATAATGGCATGTTATAGCACATATATCGGCCTCAAATCATTTTTTCCATTTCTAGCTCGACGTCGTCGTTTTAGCATTAAAAAATTACGATTTTGACCCTTGCTAACATATAGGTTCTTCTAACTTCATCTTATGCAGCTACTCTTAGGAAACGAATAACAGCTAACTCTGTGACATTATCCTTTCAAAGCTCGTCGTTGAGCGTGAACAATGGCCAACTAGGAGTACAAGCTCTATAAATAAGTAAAAGCGCGAACAATGGTTAAGTAGCAAGTTTCTTCCTTTAAGGAAGAGTCTGCAGAAAGTTTGAAAAAACAAGAATTTGCTTTCAAGTTGATTACTCACATTAGGCACAGATAAAAAGAAGTTTTCCTCTTCTACATACATTTGATTTGAGAAAGTAAAGTTAAATTAAGGCTAGACTTTTTTTAATTGCAACTTTGAGATTTGGGTGGTTCAGATCTGCAAGCTTAATACATTGTGTGTGTTATATTTAATTGAATGAAGTGGTCAAAGTAACGAGAAAGAGTAAGGTTCTGATAATAAACTTTTATTATTATTCAACACTCAATTAATTATTTACATTTCTATGGCATGTATGTTGTTGGGATTAATAGATGATAAACTCTATGGAAGGTGGTTTTTTTGAAGTTGAAAGTAGTGTTGTTGTTGTTGATAAGACTTAAAGAGAGTAGAACAGGGTATGAGTTTTTGTTTCAAAGTATAGAAAGTAGTGGACTACTGAGGATGATTCTCAATTTTAAGTCTCATCTAATTGATCTAATGTATGTTTACATACAATTTTAGATTTTTATCTAAATTCAATTTTTATCTAATAAATTCAATTTGAGATTTTTATCTAAATTTTTTTAATATGCAAAGACTCAATGTAAATGAAATAAATTTTCTGTTATATTATTTTTAGCATGTAAACTGTAAATAGTTTACATACATGTTTAAACAGTTTACATAGTATGTAAATAGTTTACATACATGTTTAAACAGTGTACACACGTATTTACATAATATATAAACAATTTACATACATGTTTACATATTATGTAAATAGTTTACATACATGTTTAAACAGTTTTACTGTAAATACTTTACATATTTGTTTAAACAGTTTATATATATATTTACATAGTATGTAAATAATTTACATACATTTAAATGAGTATGTATGTAACACAATTTAGATACATGTTAAATGAGTATGTATATAACACAGTTTATATACATGTTAATGAGCATGTAACATAGTTTACATAATATGTAAGTATTATACAATTAATAATATTTTTATAATTTATCTAATTTTAATATAATTAAAATTCATAATTTTAATTTTATTATTATTAATTTTAAAAAATATAATTTTTAATTACAGCACACGCTATTTAGGTAAATTACTCGCCATTATTAAAGGTTTAGA
Organism: Elaeagnus macrophylla; assembly: GCA_029378325.1. Taxonomy (NCBI): domain Eukaryota; kingdom Viridiplantae; phylum Streptophyta; class Magnoliopsida; order Rosales; family Elaeagnaceae; genus Elaeagnus; species Elaeagnus macrophylla. The sequence continues at coordinate 15,861,671 of CM055644.1, read as the reverse complement.
TGTTGACAGTGGTTTATTTCTAGTTATTCTTGTTTGGACTGAATTTAAAAAGGGCAAAAACCTTAAAAGGTCTGTTTCTAAGTGAAAAGTTCACTTAGGGACCATCAGCCATTACAAAAGAAACAAAAGGCTTGTAAGGCCTTACAACACAAAACAAAAAGTTCAAAAAATTACAATGTCAGAAATAACAGAAACAATAGAAAATCAGGAAATATTAGAAATACAAACACAGGACATATCAGGATGTTTTTCACAAGAAATGATATTCAGTAAAAGGAAATTTGAAGAAATCCAAAAATCTAAGTTAAATCTTAAAGAAAAGGATGGATTTAGAGAAGAGTCTTTTTCCACAATTAGAAAATTATTTCCAAGAAAAGATATAGTATACTATGGAATAAGTAATAAAGAAATGAGCATAACTATAAAAGATGCAAAAGGAAGGTTTAATATACCATTAATTAATAAGGAGACAATTATAGAAAAATTATCAAAGATTCCAGAAAAAGATAGAGAAAAAATTGGGTACATTCATTTAGGAGGAATACAAATTTTAATAAAAGCACATTTTAGAGAATGAATAGATACACCAATCAAGTTAGCCTTATTGGATAATAGGATAACAAATAGAAAAGATGCTTTGTTAGGAATGATAAATGGAAACCTAGGATATCAGAAATTAAAATTTACAGCCTATCCAAGATTTGCTGTTAATATTCAGGACAAAAATTTAAATCAAGTACTCAGTTTAGCTTATGATTTTGAAAGAGGAAATTTAATGAAAGAAGGAAATCACCCATTTTCAATACACTATTTGGTAGGATATTCTCTAACAAATAGCCATAATAGCTCAATATATGGACAGCATGAATACATTGAAATAGATAAAACTTTTAAAGATATAGGACAAATAATAAAGAACCCAGAAAAACTACCAGAATATGAAGTACCAGATGAATGGAACTTGGATATAAAAGAAAAACCACTAATAACATCAAGAAGAAGCAATGTACAAAGAATAACCTTCGTAGATACACAACCAAAAGTTACAAATAGAGAAATAAAAGAATTAAAAGAAGAAATAGAAGAAATGAAAGAATTGGTTTATACAATGAAATAATGTTAAAAGAAAAATTGTTAAGAATACAATTGGAAGGAAGTAATAGTTTAACAAGCATAAATAAAAATCAAATATTTATAATGGAAGCTTTAATTCATATAGCAGAACAAATAGACAGTATAGGGAAAGAAATTACAGAAGTAAAAAAGAACATTAATAACTTAGAAAGTGAATTAAAAATTGATCCATTAAAAGGATTAAAAGAAGAACCTCCAAGGAGATCTGATGCATTAATTCCTATAAATGAAAAAAGAAAAGCAGAAGAATCTAAACAAATAGTAACAATCTAATGGATTTAATAAAATACAGGAAAAGTTTGGAAGAACAATTTATGAATCCTGAAAATAAGGACATAGAGAAATTAATTAGTTTGTTAACATTAACAGATAAAGAACTAGAAAAACATTATGAGCAAAAATCTTACATAAATAAAGAAGAAGATGATATGACAGTAATAAGTGAAAGTGAAAATGAATCTGAAGAAGACACAACTCAAAGAATTAATATGGAACCAGTACTAATACCCAGAACAAACCCAGAAAGATCAACTCCAGAAAGAGGAGAAACATCTGACCCACATAGAGAGGATAGATATAGGCCAGAAGAACCTGATCCAACATATAGAAGAAGACAACCACCTAAAATGGAAGAAGGATTGCATTGGGGTACTAGAGGAAGTATTCCATTAGAATTTAGACCACATGAAAACTATAAAACAGATATTTTAGATTTAGATTGTATAAGAGATAGAAAGAAAGCCTTAGATGAATGGGCTAGTGGAATGAGTGTAATCATACAAACATCATCAACTACAAATACAAACCCTTCAACTTGTAAAGTTTTAGTAGCACACAAAATGACAGGAAATGTAAAAATATGGTTTTCAAACCTAACTAATCAACAACATTTAGGAATGACAGGAAATTCTACAACAGGAAGAGATTATTTAGATAAAGTAGTAAATGAAATATATAAAGAATTTATAGGAGAAGATAAAGGAAGAAATATAACAGAATCTAGTGAAAATGAAATAAATGAAGCCAAATGGCATTTAACAAATATGGAAATATGTAATATGTGTTATATAGACTCTTTTATATGCGAATATGAAATGTATTATCATAAACTTCCACCATCTATGCAAGAAACCTATAAAGAAATGTTTTACCAAAAATTACCAGGAACATTACACAAAACTATGACAGAAGAATGGAACAATAGAAATACACAAACTATACCTGATACCCTAGGAGGTAGGATAAGAGGACTAAAAAATTGGATAATAATAAAATGCCAAGAAAGAAAAGAATTTAAACAAATAAGAGGAAATGATAAAATTTGTTGTGATTCAAGAGATTTTAAACTTCCAGGAAAATATGGATGTAATATAAAACCATATAATAAATATAAAAAATATAAAAGATATAAGAAATTCAGAAAAGTTAGAAGATTTAAGTTTAGAAAACAAGACTTTCAAAGATACAAAAGAAGATACAATAGAGAACCTTATAGGAAAAGATATTTTAGAAGAAATAGATATAATTCAATACAAAAGAAAAATTATTGCCCATCAGGCAAGAAGAAATGTAGATGTTGGATTTGTAATGAAGAAGGACACTATGCAAATGAATGCCCAAGTAGGCTCCAAGATAAAAAGGAATTTAGAAGGGAATTTCCCCAGAAAGCAAAGATTTTAGAAGAAGCCTTTAAAATGGAATTAGAACCAATAGAGGAATCTGATATAGATGATACGTGTAGTATTTATCTATTAGAAGAAATTGAGGAAGAAATAACAGACTCAGAAACATCCGACTCTGATTATGATTCTGATTCAAAACAATGGATGGAATATTAAGTATAACAAATCCAAATAGTACCTATATAAAAATAGGATTGAAATTCAAAGGATATAAAAACTACCATTTACATGCATATATAGACACAGGAGCTAGTATGTGTGTAGCTAGTAAAAATGTATTCCCAGAAGAACTTTGGAAACAATCCCCAAAAGAATTAATAGTAAGAATTGCAAATAATACCACAATAAACTTGAATAAAGTCTTAACAGATACAGATATAAGTATAGGAGGAGAAATCTTTCATATACCTACAATATACCAACAGAAAACAGGGGTTGATATATTACTAGGAAATAACTTTCTTAATCTGTATCAACCATTTACTCAATACCTAGATAAAATAAGTTTAACAACTTTAGATGGAGAAACAATTTATGTTTCAAAAATCAGGAAAGCTTTAGCAGTCTCATCACCAACATTTATGCAACAACACAAAAAGCGAAAACGTGGTGAGGATAAAACACATCAAAACCAAAAACCATATTTAGAGAACATTTCTTTAGATATAGAGGTTAACCAAAACCCCTTTCTAAATGAAATTCAAGAAGATAAAGCTTTGACAGGAATAAGAAAATTGTTAAGGACTGTATGTTCTGAAAACCCTTTAGACCCAAATATAAATAGGTCTAAAGAAATAGCAAAAATTGAATTAAAAGATCCCTCAAAAGTCATAAGAGTAAAACCAATGATTTATACTCCAGAAGACAGAGAGGAATTTGGAAAACAAATACAAGAACTTTTAGAATTAAAAGTAATTATCCCAAGTAATTCGCCTCATTCTAGTCCAGCATTTTTAGTAGAAAAAGAAGCTGAAAAAAGAAGAGGAAAGAAAAGAATGGTAATAAATTTTAAATCTTTAAATAAAGAAACAATTGATGATGGATATTTTATACCAAAGAAAGAAGAGTTATTATCTCTTATAAAAGGAAAGAAATATTTTTCAAGTTTTGATTGTAAAAGTGGATTTTGGCAAATAAGACTTGATGAGGAATCACAAAAATTAACAGCATTCAGTTGCCCTCAAGGACAATTCCAATGGACAGTTGTTCCATTTGGACTTAAACAAGCACCAGGTATTTTCCAAAGACATATGGACAATATCTTCAAGAAATATTATAATTTCTGTTGTGTTTATATAGATGACATACTAATATTTAGTAATAATTTACCAAAACATTATCTGGATATTATTAATGTCTTACAAGAATGCAGGAAAGCTGGAATTGTATTATCAGAAAAGAAAGCAGTTTTAGCTCAACAGAAAATAAAATATTTAGGGTTAGAAATAGAAGATGGAAAACACCATCTACAACCCCATATTTTAAACAATATACAAAACTTTCCTAGCATAATTAAGGACAAGAATCAATTACAAAGATTTCTAGGATGTTTAACATATGCAGAAGCATACATAAACAAACTAGCAGAAATGAGAAAACCTTTACAAATAAAACTTAAAAAAGATCATGTCTGGCAATGGACTGATGAAAATACTAGATACATGGATAAGGTAAAAGCACAAATAAAAAATTTACCAACTTTATACCATCCAGGACCAGATGATAAAATGATAATAGAAACAGATGCTTCACATGAATATTGGGGAGCAGTGTTAAAAGCAAAAGTGGATGACAATAACGAATATCTTTGCAGGTATACTTCAGGCTCTTTTCAAGGACCAGAGTTAAACTATCATAGTAATGAAAAAGAATACTTAGCTGTAAAGAAGGCTATTAAAAAATTTGCAATTTATGTTATAAGTTCACGATTTATTGTCAGGACAGATAACAAAAATTTTGGACATTTTTTAAGAACTAACATTGCAGGTGACTATAAGCAAGGAAGGCTTATCAGATGGCAGCAATGGTTTAATTATTACAAATTTGATGTAGAACATTTACCAGGAATAAAAAATAGTTTAGCTGATGCTTTAACTAGAGAATTAGCACCACTAACTATTTTTATGATTACAGGTATGGACAAAATTGATTTGAAAATCAAAATAAAGAAAAAGGAGATAAAAATCCTTGAAGAACAACTTGAGCTTTTAGAGCTTGAGAAAACCCTTATGGGATCAAAGGACGAACCTAATGGTTCAGAAAAGGACGAACCTAACAGTTCAAAAAAGAATGAACCTAACAGTTCAGATAAGGACGAACCTAACAGTTCAAAAAAGCAAGAACTTGATAGTTCAAAAACTTCTGACAAAGGAAAAGAAAAGCTCAACTGGGCAGATGAAGCAGAAAAATATGAACAAAGAAAGGTTTATGTTGTCTATAATGGACCAAACCCAGGAATCTACAACAATTGGGCAGATGCCAACAAAGCCATTATGGGAATCAGTGGAATAACCCACAAGTCTTTCACCAATCGGGTTGAAGCAGAAGGAAGCTATGCTAATTACAGGACACCTAAGCTTATCAATCCAGAGGGAATTGTAAGAAATTATTTTGCAGTACTCCAACAAACATCTCCTCTCAACAGAATGAGAAATTTAGGAAAAGTGGTCAGACCACCTGTAATATTCAGGAATACATCACCAGAAAGAAATCCAGAAACTGAAGAAAGAGGACAACACAGGAACCTCAGCAAAGGCCAATGGTTGAATTTGTATAATCTAGCTCGAAAATCTACTCAGGAACACATGGAGGATATGAAGTTCTATACAGTAGAAAAAGAATACCCAGCTGGAAGCAAATTCAATATTCTTGAAGGAGCTGACCCTATATTTGTGTACAAGGCATATCATGCAGGACTAATCGAAAACCTTTATCCAGGAATCAATTTAAATGAATTAAATTTATTTCCTGAAAATTTCAAGAAAGCCATTAAGAATTTTAGAAAGAAAATTAGGGCAGGCGATAAACCTGTTTATCTAAGATTTTTTAGTTCATTAATGGATTGGAATAATGAGGAATGTATTAGTCCTTATCATTTTGTTAAGTTAGGTATTGCCAATACAAACAGGGAGGTACCCAAACCAAGGGTTTTGCCAGAGAAAGAGTTCAATACAGAAGAACTTTGTATTACAAGAGGACAGATGCTAGGACAGATCTACTATGAGATCAGAAAGATTGATAACTCTTCTGAGATCAGAGTAACCTATTCTACCAGCAAAGTACTCATCACTTCACACAACAGTATGTCCATTACTGAAGAAGATGGTGAAAAAGTTAGCAAGTTTGAAGCTAATTTCAATTCTAACAATCTTGAAGCTAGCCAAGAAACGAAGAAGGTATTTTGTTTCTATGCTAGGAAGGTCAGTAATGACCATAAATGTATTTACTGCATAAGAGACAGAGAAGATGAAATGTCATCACAGACGTCATCCAAAGTGTCAGCAGAAGATGACGAAGAACAGTAAAAGCAACCAATAAGTGTCGGTAGAAGATAACAAAGGAAACCAGTTGGTAGAAAAAGCCAAGATGGAGGACCCATGAACAGTGACAGCACAACTCACAAAACAGTAGAAGTTGTCGAAAAAATTATTGTAAAAGAGATTCCTTCTTCTATAAAAGGAACTCTTATCTCGACTACTACACACACAACTTACACACAACCTCCACAACTTTCAATTCTCACAACCCTCACTCTAAAAAGAAACTCTTAATTGAGAAAAAATAGGACCTCTTCTAAAGATGTATTTAGAAGATATGTATGTTATAATAATGAGCAGCTAAGCTCCTTTTTCAAGATCCTTAGTTGGCTTTAGACTGTAATAATTATATACTATGAATAAGATGGAGTGACTACACTCTTTCCTTTTTCTTTGTAAGTTAAATTCTGTTTCCATAAATATGTACGGATGCAAGTGCTTCTCAAATGACCAGGTGGGTTGAGATTGGAGCAAGCTGAGGCATATAACAGGAAGCAAAAGAAAACGAACAAAGGACGGGAAGACTGTGGTGGACCCATTAAGTTCAGGTATGATAATTATAGACAGTAGCCAATTAAGAATCTTGAATGATTAAATATTTGATTATCTCTTTAAAATAAACATCTTTATAAAAACATGGCTAGCATAGAACTCTTTGAAAGAAAACTTATGGAAAACTTAGAAGAATATTTTGATGGTGAATATTATGAAACTTGTTTAGAAAATTTCCAGAGATTTGATAATATTTTAGATTTTTATACTGATTATATTTCAAGTATTTTATATTTGATTGATCATCCTGTAGGACAGATTTTAAAAAATTACTTCAATGAATATTTTGTTCGAGTAACTGATTCAGAATTTGATAATCTGATTTTTGGATTTTATTTGTTTAAATAACATATAGGAAGATAAAATGCCTAGAAAAAATATTGAAAAATTTGTAGAAAAATTGGAACTCATAGACTTGACAAGTTTACAGGAAATTCATTACCTTAAAGAACAGCTTTTAGCTTCAGAAATTGAACAGAATAAAATACATGATGAAAATCATAACCAAGACTGTAACTGTTTAGAATATACCTTTAAAATTAACTTGATACTTAAAATAATAAAATGTTTAGAAAAACTTCCACAAAATATATAAATAAATAACTCAGAAAATTAAATAGATAATAGATCCCCCTTTAAAGTAACTGAAACTTGAAACTTCAAAATTCAGCCCCAAATTGGTATCAGAGCCATAATCTTAATAAAAATAATAAATAATTGAATAAAATGCTTACAGAAATACAAATAAATAACTTAAAAGAATTAATCAAACTAATTCGAAATATAGAAAATAATAAAGAATTTAATAAAGATTTTATAGGACTATTTTTAGCATGTATGGAAATAAAAATGAATAAAATAATCCTATCATAAGAACAAACAGAAATTTTAAAAGAAAAATTAAAATTTTTAGAAGAAATAAAAATAAAGGAAAATTTTATAAAAAAATATAAAGATTTTATAAATTTTATTCTAGAAAAATTAATGGAAAAAATATAATAAAAATAACCTTTTTCAAGAAAAATTCATATGAAAGACCTTATGTGCAGTTTTACCACATGTAAGTTCCCATTTAGACAAATGCACATTTAAAAAGGCTTAAACTTGGATGCAATTTATGATTTTATTGCAGCAATATACTGGAGAGTTTGAAAAGATAAAGATATGCTTCATGTCTAGTAGACAAAAAGGATGTATTTCTGTAATAAATTTTTTCCCAACTTCACTGAGTGGCTATAGCATTGTCAGGCATGCGAGGCCTCTCAATCTTGATAAACATTCGTAATTGCCAGAACAAAGAGCAAGAGAGGTTACGTGTCGACAAGGAGCTCGATAACATCCGTACTCGCTTCAAGAACGAAAAGGTTAGTCTTTTTGAATTAGGGTCAGGATTTTCCTTCCCATACATGTGGTACTTTAATAATGGCAGTAAGTTAATTTTTCTTTTAACATCTAATATGGTTGGTTTGCTTTCTTTCATGTGGAAATGAGGTTTTGATTCAAGTAATGATGTGCTATTATTCTCTTGACTTTGGTTTGAGTTTAGTTAGTTGGCCTTAGTTGCTGTGTTTGGACATTGACGAAAATTTGAGTCTTCTCCATCGTGTTGTGTTTGCATTTGTCAGTCATAATTGGTTTGTGATAGGCAATAAGAACTCAGTAGGTCACGAATTTTGTTATAATTCAACACCATGGGTTTAGGTTATACTTGTTTGAGGTTGAGTTTTGAATTCGACAAATGTGGCTTGGTTGAGACAGCTAGCTTATGCTTGATGAATTAGAGGCGTGGATACCGATTACTTTTAGGATTCTAGCCTTATTGTGTTCATTTCCTGATGGTCCTAAAAGATTAATTGATCCTTTTTGGGAAATAGGCTAACTTAACTCCTTTTTACTATTCTTATTATAAGATGAACCAAACATGTATAAAATATACAAATGAGGTGTCTATACTAGAATAAAATTAGTAAAAAGGGGTTTTTGTTAGAATATCTTTCTTGATTTTTAAGAAACTAAGTGAGATTGGTTTTGAGTCTTGGTTTCTAATGGCCTTTTGGTTTATGTGGCACTACTTTTGACCATGTTTTGATTATGTCCATTTTTAAAACAAGACTGTGTTCTGTTGTAATCTCAAACCCTCGTGCAAATCTTACTGGTTTCAGCTAAATCATTTTCCAATTGTATTGGATTCTGGTGACATTTTGGTTATACTAGACTCTATAGAAAGGAAAGACACTTGATAAATATTAACTTCACCCAAAATCCTTGAAGAGTTGGACTATGGAGCCTCATGCAGTCCAAACACTGATCAAAGACATGCAATGTCAAATTAGGGTCCTTGATTTTAGGAACCACACAGGGAGTTGATAGTAAGATGTCATAATTGAAATTGGTACTTTTTTCCCCCCTAAACCCTTAGAGAAGAGATTGATACCTTTAAGCACCCCGTAAGTTAAAAAAGCATTCGTGTGCCGATTATATTGGGGCCAACTTACTGAGGAAATTGAGCAAGTATGACTCTGCGCTGGACATAACTTGTTGATACTTAATAAAGTATTCACAAAAAGCCAAGGTTTGGTGATTAGGAAATTGTAAATGAAGATGGTGTACAACAATTTATGTTTTTAGTGATGCTGATATGAAACGGCCCAAATGGGGAGGGGAAATGGGATGGAGAAATGGAAAAAAGGTAAGATAGAATGGTAATTAAGGTTAGGGATTTAAAAATTAAATAGAAAGGGGAGAGACATACAGATAAGAGATAAATCTGATAATCAATTCATGGTCAATTTTGAATATAAATACATTATTTATGCTCACTTTCATAGGATTTTCCAAAACAAGATAGCAATAATAAAAATAAACTGATAAAGATTAGAACCCTAAAACAAGAAATGATTTAAATCCTATAGGATGGTAACCAACCAAGAGAAACCCTAATTTAAATTTCTAATTATCTTTATTTGCATCAGATGCTTTTTTAAGTTATTAATATTCACAATATTTTCCATGGTCTCCATACAAAGTAAGCCAACATAATTGAATCATGCGTAGAAAGAGGAATGCATAGAAGTTTAACTACGTTGTTATAAAAGGCTATTTTTGGGCTTGGCTCAAGGCAAGGCTTAAGAAATGCTACCAAGCTATATCCTCAACTAGAAAATTAAGGCTTCATCTTTTTTGTATGAGGCTTAAGGCTTTTATGACTCGAGACAATTGAGGCTATAGCATGAAACAATTCATTTTTTAACTTTGTTTCACCAACTTCCCATAAAATTACCTGATTTTAAAACTTTAAAACAAGAAAAATGAAAGGAGAATATTTGAATCTCACTAACAAACATGATTATTATCACTTCGTTTACATTATTTAGTCCTCCTCCTCTCCTTAGCTTCCCTTTCTTTGCCTTCAACACCTCCAAATTTGGCAATCACTAAGTTTCACCCTTTCAAGCAACAATTTCCCCCGTTTGAATATTTATGTTTCTTCTTTTTTTTCTTTATGTCTGCAGCTTCATCTTCTTTGCACATAATTTTTGGACATTTTTTGTTCTTCTGTTGTTTTGTACTCCTCCTCCACCATGGTTAATGCCTCTGACAACTCTTAATTGACATTTGAGAAATAGTGCTACACCCCATATGATTTACTTTGTGTGTCCTATTGTTATTTCCATTATGAATTGCATATTGGAATAATAATTGCTTTTATTAATATTTTTAAGGTTTTTAAAGTTGAAGTTTGAGGCTTACACCTTGCCTTGCCTTCCCTTCCCTTAGCAACACACATCGGTACTTAGAATAGCCTTTTACAACATTGGTGTTAGAACTATCCGAAAAACTAACCAAGAAGACGAGTGCAGTTTATGGTCTTGTAACTGCTCAAGGTGACAATAAACACAAGAGAGAAGATAAACAGTAAAATTGCAGTGAAAATAACAGAAAGAACACCAAGAATTTAACGTGGTTCAATCCACAAGAATGTGAATCTACTCCACGGGAAGAATCTTCTTCCAACAATCCACTAAGCTCAGGGAAAGATCAAGTTACAAAACCTATGGACCATTACTAGCAATCCACACAAGAACTCACGCAACTTCTTGCTAAATCTCTATCTATTTCTGATCACACTCTCTACTCTAACTGAGAGCACATATGTAGTGCTTAAACAAATACAAGTCAGTCTTGATTGTGTGTGCACGCCTATACAACACGAATTTACACATGCAGTTTCATTTACAAAGGTTCTGCACTATTTGTGTAACGGGTTACAACAGAAAAAACATTGCTAGTAAGGCTTACAAGAGACAAGCACAATTTGAATCACAAACTGTTACAAATCTCCACCTTGATTCAAAGTTCCCTAACTTAGTTGGATTGTTGCAGAGAAGACCCTTGCCTTAAGTTAGTCCACCCTCTAACCTTCTCCAACCCTGAGCAACTGTAGACACAGATCAAACTTGCTCAAAGGGACTGTTTTAGTTAGCATGTCTGCTGGATTTTCAGCAGTGGAGACCTTCACCACCTTCACTTTCCCTTCATTCACAACGTCTCTGATGAAGTAGAGTTTAACATCAATATGCTTTGTTCTCTCATGGAACATAGGGTTCTTAGCCAAACAAATTGCACTTTGGCTGTCACAATTTATCTCTACAGAACTGGTACTGATCCCAAAGCTGCTAATAATCCCTCTAAGCCACAAAGATTCCTTAATGGCTTCAGTAAGAGCTATATATTCAGATTCTGTAGTTGATAGTGCCACTATATGCTGGAGTGTGGCTTTCCAACTGATCACGTTACCATAGACTGAAAACACATAACCAGTTTGTGATCTTCTTCTGTCAAGATCACCTGCATAATCAGCATCCACAAAACCCCTTATGATTTCATCTGTTTTGGATGACTTTCTATATATTAACCCGTTTGATTGTGTACCCTTGATGTACCTCAAAATCCATCTCACAGCCAACCAATGTCCTTTTCCAGGGTTTGACATATATCTGCTTACCAGACTTACAGCATGAGCCAAATCAGGACGTGTACATATCATGGCAAACATGAGACTCCCCACTGCGCTTGCATAAGGAACTTTGTCCATCAGAGCTTCTTCTTCTTTACTCTTTGGTGATAGTTGGTTTGAGAGTTTAAACTGTGTGCCAAGGGGAACAGAAACTGGTTTAGAATCCTGCATCTCAAACCTGTGTAATACCTTACCCAAGTAATCTTCCTGATACAAAATGAGTGTTCCATCCATTTTGTTTCTCTCTATCTGCATTCCCAATATCTTCTTGGCTATACCCAGATCCTTCATTTCAAACTCTGTTGACAGAAGCCTCTTTAGATCACATAACTCAACGTAATCTTTGCTTGCTAATAACATATCATCTACATACAGAAGTAGAAAGGTGACAGCAACATTGTTCCTAGATTTTGTATATACACACGGGTCATAGGGGGACCTTGAGAAACCTGACCTCACAATGAAGGTGTCAAACCTCTTGTACCATTGTCGTGGAGACTGTTTGAGGCCATAGAGAGATTTCTTGAGGAGACACACCAACTGTTCTTCTCCCTTTCTGACATATCCTTCAGGCTGCTTCATATGAATTTTCTCTTCCAAGTCTCCATGTAGGAAGGCGGTTTTGACATCCATTTGCTCTAAATGCATGTCAAATTGTACCACGAAGGATAGCAGAATCCTTATTGAGCTGTATTTGACCACTGGTGAGAAGATTTCAGTGTAATCAACTCCTTCGACTTGGGTGAAGCCCTAAGCAACTAATCTTGCTTTGTACCTTGTTGAGTCAGCCCCTGCATTAGCTTCTTTTATCTTGTAGATCCATTTGCAACCAACCAGCTTAGTTTCTTCTGGTTTGTTAACCAAAATCCAAGTTCTATTCTTCATTAAGGAATTGAACTCATCATCCATTGCCAGTTTCCACTTACTGGCTTCTGGGCACCTCACAGCTTCCCTATAAGAGATTGGTTCGATATTAGGAGTCTCCAGACCTGTGGTAAGAGCATATCTGACTATGTCAGCCTCTGCATATCTTCTAGGTCTTCTAATATCTCTTCTTTGTCTATCTCTGGTAAGTTGATAGTTACTTAAGGGATTATTAGTGATTTCATCTTCCAATGCTTCCTCATTATCATCTGCCTCAACTTCTTCATGCAATATTTCCTCCACCTCAGCATCAGTATCTGTTACTTGATTGTTCTCAGGGAGACTAGAGTTCAGATTATCATAATCAAAGTCAATTTGGTGGCGTTCTGGTTTTCTGGTGTCATCAGTATGTTCTGTCATTTTGTCAGCATTGTTTAGGGCTTCATCAAAAATGACGTCTCTGCTTATGATTGGTTTTCTTGTAGAGGGACACCAGAGTTTGTATCCTTTTGTTCCATCAGGATAACCAACAAAGATACACTTTTTGCTTCTAGACTGCAATTTACCCTCGTTTACATGGGCATATGCAGTGCACCCGAACACCCTGAGATGATCATACTTGGGTACTCTACCAAACCACATTTCATCTGGCGTTTTGAAGTTTATAGAGCTGCTTGGGCTTCTGTTGATTAGGTAGCATGCAGTTTGTGCAGCTTCAGCCCAGAAATGCTTGGGCAGGTTGGCATCAGACAGCATGCTTCTGACTTTCTCAAAAATGGTCCTATTCATGCGCTCAGCTACCCCATTCTTTTGGGGTGTGTGTCTAACTGTTCTATGCCTTTCAATGCCATGTTCTTTGCAGTACTCATCAAACTCTTGATTGCAGAATTCCATGCCATTATCTGTCCTCAATCTCTTGACTCTTTTATTGGTTAGATTTTCAACTGATTTCTTCCAATACCTAAAGTTCTTGAAGACTTCATCCTTACTCTTTAGAAAATATATCCATAGCTTTCTCGAGTAGTCATCAATAAAAGTGAGTACATATTTGTTGCCTCCTAATGAGGGGATGGGAGTTGGACCCCAGAGATCAGAATGTATGTACTCAAGAATGCCCTTAGAGGTATGCTGGCCTGTAGGAAACTTCACTCTTTTCTGTTTTCCTGATATGCAGTGCTCACATAGGTTGATGTGAGTGACCTTGTCACCATTTAGCAGCCCACGATTGGCAAGTAATGTGAGTCTCTTTTCACTTAGGTGGCCTAATCTTTTATGCCACAAGGTTGATCTGTCATCTGCTGCAATTGCAATTGTTGGCTCACCAACTGCAGTGTGGCCTTGTAAGACATACAAGCCATTTCTTTTAATTGCCTTCAGAATCACCAGAGATCCCTTTGAAACGCTCATTTTGCTTTGCTTCACCTTGATTGTGTAACCTGCAGTGTCAAGCATACTAACAGAAATTAAATTTTTCTTTATATCAGGTACATACCTCACATCTGGGAGTAATTTGTCTGATCCATCAATGAGAGTTAGTCTGACAGTGCCTATGCCTCTGATCTTGCATTCAAAGTTGTCACCAAGTAGCACCTTTCCTCCATCAAATTCCCTCAAGCTCTCAAACCATTCTTTCTTGGGACATATATGGAAGCTGCAGCCAGAATCAAGAATCCATTCTTGATCTGACTTGGTGGTGGTGATAGCAAGGACTTCAGGGCTTGGAGATCTTTCTAACACAACATCTGCATCTCCACTGCTTGCAGTTTCAAAGCCTTTCTTTAGGATAGGGCAGTCACGTCTAAAATGGCCTTCTCTTTGACATGCCCAGCATTTGTTTGAGTTTGTCTTGGATCTTGATCTGGATCTTGATGATCCTTTGTACCTTTTCTTGTAGGTGTTTGCTTTCTTGGTGGATCTACCCCTGGTTAAGAGAGATTCTCCATTTCTCGAGTCTTTGTTATCAGATTTTCCTGAGGTTTTAATTTCCAGCTTCATCTCAGCATCCTTAGATCTGAGAGCATTTATCACAGTGTCAATTGTGAGAACTTCTCTACCATATTGTAAGGCAGTCTTTACATCTTTGTAAGGATCAGGGACTGAATTTAACAGGATAACTGCTTGGTTCTCATCTGATAATTCTTCACCAGAATCTGCCAATTCGATTGTCATCCTCTTCAGGTCATCCAGATTTGATTCCAAGTTCTTTGAGGAGTCCATCTTGAACCCAAATAATTGGACTTTCAAATTGATCCTACTTGATAGAGATTTCACGAGGTAGAGCTGGTCCAACTTTTTCCAAACTTCCAATGCTGTGGTTTCTTTATTCACTTGCCTTAATACATTGTCTGATAAGTTCAGGATCAGACTGGTGTAAGCCTTTTCAAGAATCTTTTTCTTGTTGAGAGCTGTTATAGTTGCAGGAAACTCTGGATCA
This sequence comes from Elaeagnus macrophylla, assembly GCA_029378325.1. Taxonomy (NCBI): domain Eukaryota; kingdom Viridiplantae; phylum Streptophyta; class Magnoliopsida; order Rosales; family Elaeagnaceae; genus Elaeagnus; species Elaeagnus macrophylla. The sequence goes on along the minus strand of CM055644.1, from coordinate 15,846,452 downwards.
TCTTCAATCCCCTCTGCAACATCTTGCTGCACCAACAATGAATACATCTTCTTCTTCCACAGGCTGAAATCACCAGAACCATCGAACTTGTCAACTTCATATTTTGTATTACCCATTCTTCTTGAATTCATAACACACACAACTTCAGTCTTCTTGATGGTAGACGATCTGATTTAATTGCTTTGGTTGATCAAGCCTCAGCTTTTCAAGAATCAGATCTCTCACGATCGTTTAAGTAATCCAACAAAGCTCTGATACCAAAATTGTTAGAACTATCCGAAAAACTAACCAAGAAGACGAGTGCAGTTTATGGTCTTGTAACTGCTCAAGGTGACAATAAACACAAGAGAGAAGATAAACAGTAAAATTGCAGTGAAAATAACAGAAAGAACACCAAGAATTTAACGTGGTTCAATCCACAAGAATGTGAATCTACTCCACGGGAAGAATCTTCTTCCAACAATCCACTAAGCTCAGGGAAAGATCAAGTTACAAAACCTATGGACCATTACTAGCAATCCACACAAGAACTCACGCAACTTCTTGCTAAATCTCTATCTATTTCTGATCACACTCTCTACTCTAACTGAGAGCACATATATAGTGCTTAAACAAATACAAGTCAGTCTTGATTGTGTGTGCACGCCTATACAACACGAATTTACACATGCAGTTTCATTTACAAAGGTTATGCACTATTTGTGTAACGGGTTACAACAGAAAAAACATTGCTAGTAAGGCTTACAAGAGACAAGCACAATTTGAATCACAAACTGTTACAATTGGTTTAAGTAAAAATGTAAAATAAGACTACGCAGAAGCTACAATTTTAGGGATTCCAAAAAAGTTGAGAGAAAACCAAAAAAATCATATAAAGACATTATAGTTACCATTCATAAGAATAGAACAGTAAACTATTATCTATAGGTATGGTGTGACACTGAAACCCTATTCCTAATAGAATTATAAATATGACTCTAAGCTAATAATGTCAATATCTTAATTATAATATTCTTCTACACTTGTAAGGAAACTAAATATTCAACATCTTATATTTCAACAATTTAACTCTTAAAGCCTTTTAACAGAACTTTTAAAGGTTCTTAACTACAAAATTCATTTTCATGGAGTCCTCAGAATTATATGTTACAATGACTTTAGGTTTCTATTAAAAAAATTAAAAAAAAAGGCCTTAGGTCAGTTATTTGTGGTAAATATGCTCAGAAAGTTCTGATATGTGCCTCATCTCTTTATCTTGTAAATATGCTCAGAAAGTTCTGCTATGTGCCTTATCTCTTTATCGTATAAAGCTCTAACAGATTCAATGCCCTAATGAACTATCCCATATTGCAATGCTTTGTCTGCAATATTTTTATTGATTATAAAATCTAAATTTTAGATGAATTTGATCAATCAAGATGAGTTATCATCGTATCAATATGGATCCATATGAAAGAGTGTTGACTGGAGCTAGCAATGTTGTAGCATTGGGCCATTGGTGACATCCATATGCTTATTATAATAAGAACAAAAAAGGGCTTTAGGGACGGTTCTTTTTTGGGGCGTAATTATCCTGTATGCGGGCGTCCCAAAAAGTAGCACTTTTAGGGATGGTTATTAATCGTCCCTAAAAGTAAAATATAACCGTCTCTAAAACCCAAACAATCGTCCCTAAAAGTCTTTTGGGGCGGTCTAAAAATACTCTAGTAATCATTCCTAAAAGTTTTGCACACAATTTTTTAAATGTTTTTTTTTTATTTTTAAATTTCATTATAATGCTTTTATAATTAAAATTACCTTTATAATTTTGAAATTCTCAATATATATATATATTCAAAATCAACAATAATAATATCATTATTTAAATAACATTAATAATTAATCACTATAATATAATTAGCGATTAATTACAAAATTATTGGAATTATTCTTAATATATGACTCCAATATCTACATTAAACTAAACATTAAAATAGTTAGTAGACCTAATTAATTACTAATTATTAGTAATTAAATACAAAATTTGGTTTAATTCTAACCCTAATTATTCAAGTTCTACTCATTATGTTAATAATAAATGTACACCATTCTCGTCGACAAACGTCAATATCCTCTCTTGTGTATGTTTTTATTCATGCAAACTATATGAATAAATATATAATGTTTAAGTTAGAAAATAATTACATAATGTTATTATAAGAACCATAAACATTAAAGTTATTATATATATATATATATATATATACAAATACACATATTAACCAAATTACATACATCTTATAATCAACGTTATTATTTATCTGAAAAAAATAACAATTTTATTTGATAGATTTAGCATAATAGTAACAATGACATGCTATTTAGTATTAGAAAAATTTAAATACACATTTTATAGTTAATACTTACCAACACTTGACGATCTCTTCTTGGATTGTATATAATGTCCCTCATGTATCGCATTACATAAAATCCACATTCAACATCATTAGGTTGTATTGGGACCTATGAACAAATTATTAATTAAATTCTTAAAAATTATTTCAAAGTAAAAATTATTGAAGTTAATTAACATATTTATAATAATACTTACTTTGATAGGTCGGATATTGAGAGGTGGTTTAAATGAGCGCTTAATGGTCGAATACTATTGAGAGATAGCACTACAAAAATCATACATTGATGTTTGAATATATCATATATTTTAAGTTAATATATAATAAATGTAATTTGAAAGTATTTTTTTATCCAGATACTAATTGTACAAATTTTTGTGGTGGACTATTATCAAATGAGTTTAGCCATTCAATTATACCACTGTATGGATGTACAATTCTAAGCATCCAATGATTCCTACAAAGAATTCAAAATCATTAAATAACTTCACATGCCATAAACTTTAACACTTAATAAACATAATTAAATTCTAACATATTGTAAGTTGCTCACTCTATCCAATAAGACACTATAATTCATTCATCTTCACGAATATTAATCATTCGTTGAGCAAGAGCATCAATTTGCTTATCTAAATTGGAACTTCATGCATTAGATATCAGATCAGGATGCACAAAATGGTGTAAAGTTCTAGTATTAGAACTGATCATGTGATCATACAATATTCTATATCAATGAAATAAAGATTTAGTAAATATTTAATGTTATATTGTAGTTTAAAACTAATTAAATAAAAAATTATTACCTCTCATAAAGAGCAATAGCAATAGATTGAATCCAACTAATTGTGTAAATTGGAATAACATCCACATATTTAACAACTAAGGAGCTTCAACACCCAATGCATCAGAAACGTCAATTGAGAACTCAACTTGATTTGTTAGCATTTGAGTGTATACATATTGTGAAATGACATGACATAAATAGGTCCCAATGCATCTAGATTATAAGAATCAACTTGTCGCTTACCTTTATCATGCAACCCAACATTCTATAAATAATTTTTTTGGCTAATCTTAACCCCTCGAGAAACATTTTTTGTCTTACTTTAGTCAATACTTGTACAAATTTTTTTCTTGGTTGGAATCATCTTTTGGCTTGCCTAAACAATATATCAGTAAAAGTTCCCTCTAAATCTCATCAGATTTCATGGTTAGCTTTCAGCATCACAATTATTCATTGCACAGGAAGTAACCATGCAAAATAAAGCATGAGTTGATCTGAGTGATTGATATGAAAAATCTACACAATTATTATGTTTCTTCCTACATTTGGGCTAGACTGAGGACTTTAAATTTCTCAAAGTTGTAAGGTTTAGAATATTCAATTTAAGAGACTCCAGATTATTGTTCTTTGTATTTTTCTCCATTTCTTCCTCTATCCCTCCTCCATGTTCTCTCCCCTTTTTTCCCTATCTTTCAAATTTGTCATTTCTTGTTCCTCGTCCATGATAAAATTTCTATATTTACCAACATAATATCAACTGCAAGAATAGTAAGCCTCATACCCCAAATAGCAGAACATACAAAAGGAAAGAGTGGCATGACTAGTTTAATGCCATATTTGATCTCCCTTCCTTTTGACAGGTAAACCCACAACTACTCCAATGAGAGCATAATAAATCATTAAGTCAGTTAAGCTATGGCTATTCTAATGTTAAAAGTGAGTTAAGGATACCTATGTCTGATTATTTTTTACAAGTTGAGATTAACCAGCAGTAAGTCATACTAATGTAAATAAAAACAAGCTCTGCTCTAACATTTTGTCTTGTAAGCCTAGAGATAATACTGTGACCATTAAGGTAATACTAAGGACACCCATGTCTGATTATTTTTTTACAAGTTGAATTAACCAGCAGTAAGTCATGCTAATTTAAATAAAAACAAGCTCTGCTCTAACATTTTGTTTTGTAAGCCTAGAGATAATACTGTGACCATTAAGGTAATACTGGTTCACCAGGAGTATATAGTAACGTGAAGAATAATCAGATACCATCAACCAGCAATTGACATACCCAACCACGTTGAGAATGCAGCATACTGCGTTTTCTGTAATCAAATTGGTATTTCATTTGCAACATCATGATGGATAAGTGGGAAGAAAGGTTCAAGAACAATTCCAGCTGCACAACAATAAAGAAGAATTGAGAAAAATGGGAGGTTGATCATCCACAATAAATAGTTTTTCCTCTAAGCACTTTTAACAACAGCTAATATTAAATTATATTTGTATATACACACACAATAAAAAATTTATAACCCATTAATACATATCCATACATATACATATACACACACAATAAAAAATTTATCACACATTAATACATATTCATACATTTGCACATACAAGCATAAGAATAAACAATAATAAAACAATAAAATCAATAAATAATACAATAAAAATAGAATAATATTAATAATTACAAAAAATATTAAAACAAAACATTTACATACCATATTGTAGCAAAAAAAAAAAAAAATATTGCAGCAAAAATAAATTAAACAGGAACCTGTTGGAAGTGGCGGAGCAAGAGGCAGAGGCGGCTGACGAAGGGGGGCTGGTCACCGGCGAATGGAAGGCAACCGCTGCAGGTGGTTGGACACGCGCGGATCAAGAAGAAATCACACCTGGCGTGTTGGATTGCTCAGCAAGGCAACGCAGGGCAGGGTTGGGTTGGGCTGGGCTGGGTGATGTTCGACGGAGCAGAGCGAGGAGACAGTGGTGGTCTAGGTTCGAAGGCTCTCTCGCGGCGCAGAGGGCTGTATTAGGTTTTTCGGGAGACTGGGGGAGGGAGTGTGTTGCGTTTCTGGAGACATTAAAGCACATTTCGGGACGGTTATTAACCGTCCTTAAAAGGGTTACCTTTAGGGACGGTTAATAACTGTCCCGAAAATTGTTTACGAATTTTTTTTGCCCAACTGTCCCAAAAACATCCATTTAGAGACGGTTGGCCGTGTTTTTTCAATTCCTAACCATCCCTAAATCCAAATATTGTTGTAGTTACGAAACTCATACAGATTAGATATTTGAGTGAACAACCTTATCTCTAAGAGGTGTGTCTAATAAAGTATTTATGATGAATGCGGAATCCAAATTTAGATGAATGTGAATGACGAGGATAAGAATTTATGTTTCTTACTCTATCCATTTGAATCCACCTCAAAGAGTGCCTGGTGAAACTAGAAATATAGCAGGTTTGGAATTCATGGTGAACTTTATATGTTTGTAGGAGATTAAAGCTAGGTTACTTATTTGTTTGTTGTCTTTCAAATTTAAATATATTAAAGTCTAGAAATCCCTTCAAACATTGAAAATGTGGAGGACCATAGTGTAGTAAAATGAGTCATCTTCCACCAAAGGGTTTCTTGAGCTTTTGAAGATCAATCCATACAACCTAAAAGCCAAAGTAATGTCTCTGTTATAAAGGGAAAATTTATATAATTAAGATGCTAGAAATTGTCATCGGTGAAGCCTTATAACATGATCCATGAGGGATAAACATTAATCCAACAAATAAACTATAGAAAATTGTTAAAAGCAAATGACATAATTTCTCTTCATCTTCTACTATGCCACCTTTAATAATAATTTGCTTTGGTCTCCCTAGAAATGTTAGCTAATAACTAATAGGGGTTTGATAAATTCTTCTTTTGCCGATATGTACTAATTCTGATTATGCTAAAATGCATTGGGCTATAGTCCATGTTTTGTTTTGATTTCGTACAAGATTTCTTGCCTTTAAAAGCTTTTACCATTGTTTGTGTTTCATAATCATGCATGGATATTCTGGAAGCCAAATGTACTTGTTCAAGAATCAATTAATTTGTTTTCTTCATAGCCTCTTTTGAAAAATATTTATCACTTTCCATCGACCAAGTTAGATACACTATCATGCCTTGTGCTGCCTGCCCATCTTTATAATTTTCAGTAGGTTGATTTTTATTTGGTAATGGTATATTGGTCTAAATTATAGTATCAAGTGAATTGTCTTTTAAGTTATGCAATTTCTATGCAATGAGATAAAGCATTTGCTATATAATATTGAGAAAGAGTGAATTTTTGGTTACATTTATTATTCTTTCAATAGGGTTTGTCTCCTTATGAAAATAAAAAATATGTTTGGAAGATGCTTTACATTTATATGCTGGGTTATGATGTGGATTTTGGTCACTTGGAAGCTGTTTCTCTGATATCTGCACCAAAGTATCTAGAAAAATAGGTTGATTTTCTCACAACATTATCTCAATTCATTGAGCTAAAATCAGTTCTTTAATAGCTTTCGACTGTTAAAGATTGCTGTCATCTAATTGACTGGCAATTTTGGCCTATGATTGTTTAAAGAATTTGCAGTGTCCTTATTGTTGCTGATGATGGTCTATTGGTCCATGTGATAAATTTTTTAGAAGTATTATGTTGAATAGATTTGGCAATTAGAATAAGAATTTCTAAATCCAGTGACATCATTCTTTTTTTATATTCCAAACCATTGTGTTTACTTAAGCCACATCTGTCTCTGATATAGGGATGGCAATGGATCGGATCGGATCCGATCCGCTGATGATCCGATCTGATCCGTTATTTAAAAGATCCAGTTTGATCTGATCTGTTTTGATCCGTGGATCATACGGATCAGATCCGTTATTAATCCGTGAATCATATGGATATTCATGGTCCGATCCGAATTGTTTCATTTTTTTTTTTTTTTTTTTTTTCATTTTTTGAATACATTATTTAATATAGCATATTACATACTTTAAATTAATAAATATAAATATAAATACAATAAAATTATAGATTTATTGAAAATTATTTATTATTTATTTATAATTAATATATATTCAACTTTTTCGTTAATATTATAATCCATAAATTAAAAAAAAATTTGTAAAAAAAAATTAACATTATTATTTAATATTATTTAAAATTATAAAAGAATAATATTATAAATTTTTATAAATAAATAATTATAAAAATTTGGGAAGTATTTTTGAAATGTGACTTTTTTAGTACTAAATTTATAATTTTAAAATAATTAGTTTTGGATCGATCCATGGATCGATCTGATTCGGTTAGATCCATGGATCGATCTGTCTCAATTTGATCCGATCTGATCCGATCCGTTGATTTTGTATGTGGATCTTGATCCGATTTGATCCGAAAATGATCTGTTTTGATCCAATCTAGAGTGGATCATATGGAGCAGATATCCACGGAGCTCCGATCCGGTGGATCTTTTTGCCATCCTTACTCTGATAATGTAGTGTTTTCACTCTCATTGGTAATCACATTACCTTGTTTTGCACTCCTACAAACTAATTTTAACATATCCTTAACATTCATCGCATATGTTTTCTTTCATCCAAACTATAATTTACCTGCCATTTAATTGAGTTTTAATTATGCTATGTCGATGGCTGCAGGTTGGGTACATTGTGACATCATGTTTGCTCAATAAGAACCATGATTTTTTGAGATTAGCTATAAATACAATGCGTATTGATGTTATTGGTGGCAACGAAACTTTCTAATGTATGGCCCTGACTCGGGGGCTTCTCATGAACATTTGTGGCCTAAAGCGAAATGTAAAAAATAAGGCCTTAGATATTTTTTATGAATCAAATTTTCATTGGATGATAATAATTGATTAATAATACTAAAATATTTTTTGTATTGAATATAAAAAATTAATGAAAAAAATTAAATTAATAAATGTGTATTTAAAAGGTATTTTTTTTTGTGTATTTATTTGACAAAGAATTAAATTTATTTTGATTATGATAGAATAAAATTGAGAGTTTCGAAACTTTAGTATAAATTAAGAATAAAAAAAGACACGTAAAAAAGAGAAGAAAATATGTTTATAATAAAACGTAAAAAAGAAGAAGACTGTTTTTATAATGCTTATTTATTCTTGTTTTTGTTTTGTATAATCTCAATTAATTGAGAATAATTAAAGATTATCAAGAAACTAAAATACATGTAGTGATTTAAGAAATGTAAGATTTTTTTGTTCTTTATATAATAAAATTAAGAGTGAATAATTGTTCATCTTTTTTATTATTAATTAATAACATATATATTATTCATTAATGATAGATTTATCTAATAATATTATTAATAAAGATTAACTATTTATAAGTGCAAAATAAATAACTAATGTATTATTTTATAGCAATAAAAATTATGTGTCAATATATTCATCGTAATAATATTGAATTAAGTACAATAATTTTTTTTAAATTACTATATTCTTAAATTTTGTTTTAATTATTATTTTTTAGAGCTTGTAGAGATGGTTCAAAATAAAATTATTTATTTTTAAAAATATAATAAGTATTATAAAAAAAATAGGGGCCTTATTTAATCAGGGGCCTAAGGCGGCTGCCTCATTAGCCTAAAGGACGAGCTACTCTTATCTTGACTTTGGTATGTCATTTGGTGTTTTGATGTAGTTTTTACTTTAGAGCATATATGGGAATGTTATCTTGTATTTAAGCACATTTGTTTGTGCATATTGTCATTCTTTGCTTGTAAATGGCCAAGCATAACCTTAAATGGCAAAAAATATTGGTTTGGTTTAAACTAATAGAATGAAAAGGCTTATACAGCGTCTAATCCTATTTAAGAAATGATAATAAAGACAAGATATAATAGAATAAAAGTAATAAACATATCGTTAGAATTAGAATAATTCTAAGAATAAAATATACATAATATATACACTTCCACTGTTTGTAATTTTAGTTCTTTGTATGCTTGAATTATACTTTTTCTTGTTAGGGTTCATTTTGCTACATAAGTAAGAAAGTACATAAGTAAGGAAGTACATAAAATCTCTTGAATTAACAACTAATTTCCCATGATCTTCATATTGTTGTCATTAATAATTCTGCAAAAAGTTTAAAAATGTGTTGGTCATGAAAATATTGTTATTTTTAACCAATAATTTGTTAACGTGAGTCATGTAGGTTATGTATAATATATTATAATTAATATGTGTTTATCTGTAATAGAATTCTCCTAGTATTTCTAATAAAAGTGCTATTCAATTTGAATTAATCCATTCTGATGTTTGAGGACTATTTAGAGAGCTCATTGTATCGGGTATGAGATATTTTGTGTCGTTTGATAACTATATAAGATTGTCATGAGTTGCTTTTCTTAAAACTAAAGATGAAGTTTTTTCAGCTTTTCAAACTTTTCGTACCCTTGTTCAAAGACAATACAACAACATTATTAGGATCCTACGTTCTGATAATTAGGGAGAATATATTAACGTGTTTTTCAAGATTTTTTTCAAATATATGTGATTGTTCACCAAACTACTTGCCCACAAATACCAGAACAAAATTGGGTATCTGAAAGAAAAAATCGTCATTTACTTGATATGGCTTGTGCGCTCCAATTCATTAATCATATGCCAAAATATCTTTGGGACGATGATGTACAAACTTCTACCCATATAATCAATCGTCTCCCATCTAGTGTCATTCACAGACAAATCCCATTCAAGATTCTTGCATCTCATGTATCATTGTCATCATTTCACATTCTTCTTGCCCATGTCTTTGGTTGTGTTGCTTTTGTACATGTTCTAAAAAATTAGAGGTTTAAGTTAGATATTTGGACAATTAAGTGTGTATTTGTTGGTTATAGAGATTATTAGAAAGGGTACAAGTGTTTTCATGAAAGTACATTCTTGACCTACTAACTGAGACATGTATGTTAGATTGTAAATTTATTGACACTTCTATTGAGCAAAACTATTGTCTAGCAAAGTATACAGATCAGGTACTAACTGATCGAACTCGCTATCATAGGTTAGTTAGGGGCCTAATTTATTTGGCACATACTAAACTAGATGTTACATATGCAGTAAGTGTGGTAAGTTCGTTTATGTGTAACCCGAGTAAGAATCACATTGATGCAGTTGTAAGAATTTTAATATACTTGAAGTTAGTCTAGAGAGAGGAGTAATGTTCTCTAAACACAACCTCTTGAAGTTTGTGGCTTCATAGATGCAAATTGGGCAGAAAATATTATAGATAGATTGTCGACATTAGGATACTTCACCTTTATGGGGGGGGGTAATTTGGTTACATGGAAAAGTAAGAGGCAGAAAGTTGTGGCGCGGTCTAGTGCTGAGGCTGAGTACAAAGATATGGCTCATGGGGTTTGTGAATTGCTGTGGATAAGAAGTTTGCTATTTGATTTGGGTTTCAAACTCAAAAATACTATGCAGTTGTATTGCAACAGTCGAGCAGCTATTGATATATTACAAAATTTAGTACAACATGATCGCACTAAGCATGTAGAGATTGATCGTTACTTTATAAAAGAAAAGCTAGATGCCAAACTCATTAGCTTCCCTTTTGTTCATACTGAAAAGCAACTTACAGATGTGCTCACCAAAGAAGTTTCTAAGAAGGTGTTTTATGACTTACTAAGTAAGTTGGGCCTGGTGAATATGTATGCGTTAACTTGAAGGGGAGTGTTAGCATGAGTCGTGTAGTTAATGTATAATATATTGTAATTAATATGTGTCTATCTGTAATAAAACTTTAGTTTTTACAGGATTCTAGTTTATTCAAGACTCTTATAATTTATCTTACTTCTATTGTGAGGTAAGATTTAATGAGAAATATATTTCATTCATATTATATTTAACTTGAAAAAATTGGCTTTAAAAGAACAAATAACAAAGTATATTTTAAATAATGTAAAATGAAAACATTATAATTGCATGAATAACTGCATGGCCATTACTCAAAACAACATTATTTCATGTTAGTTGGCAGAAAAGATTATGGATACTTGATCAGAAGTTAAAAGAACAATCTTTTATTCTAAAGTTCGTTGTGTTTAACTTTTCACATTGCAACAATAACAAGAAACATCATACTACATTTATAAATATTACAATTTACACACTCAAATACTCACTAACTCAAGATACAAATAATATTTTTGCACGAGAAGTACCCAAAAATTACAGAATATCAATAAGAAATATAGACAGATCAAGAACACACGAAGATAAAATGGTTCGGCTCTTATTTTATACGACCTAATCTACTGAAAAAGGAAAGCTTTTATTTACCAGTAATAAACAAAGTACAACACATCAAGAACAGATACAGAGGAAACCTAACATATTTAATATATCATAATACACAACTCATTCAAGCTAGAAACAGGTGAAGAGAAAAAAAAAAACCCTAAACAACATGAGAGAAAATGAAAAGAAGAAATAAGAGAGTGTTTGGCCAGAAAACCTTAAAAGGGTAATATATACACATCACAATAAATGACCAAATTGTCCCTTGAATGCTCAACCTATACGTAAATTAAGGCCCATGGACAAGTTAATAAAGCCAAGCAGATCCAAACTTCATCAGCCCAATAAGTAGCGTCCAATACATGAAATAATACAATAAGTCACATATTAAATCATTTATCATAGCATAAATATATATATATATATATATTATACATGGCATAAATATATGTGTGTATAAGTTTTCATAATATTTTTAATATATTTATATATCAAAATTTAATAATTAATATTTACAAGATTATAAATTGGTTCGTTGAAAAGTTCTGTATGTTTTTCATTAATAATAAATTCATGAAACTCAAGCAAGATTAGTCCAAGTTGTACACGTTTTCCCAAACCTTTTCTTTTTCAACCCTCAAAGTCCAAAAAATTTTATTCAACAACATGGTCATAGATTTATCAAAGTCAATTTTAAAAATCAAAGTTTCTTTTTCATTTCTCCTACTAGCTGCAGTGAGCCCAGTTCGGTAAGATTAGTTTTTTTTTTTTTGTTGTTGCTTAATTGCCTGACTGAGCTGCCGACATGATTGATCAATTTATTTATGTCTAACTGCATTGAACCTATCTAATTCATAAAATCAAACCTCCAACAAATTTATATAATTAGTTTGTTTGTTTGGTTAGGTAGTTTAAATCTAGTGTTGAGTTATTTATTCTAAAAAATTTAATGATGGTATAAATCAATATTTATTATGAAAATCACCCCAATTAGGGTTGAGATATTGGCTTATTTACAAAGAATGTTTAGATATTGTTATTTCATAATCTAGAAGGCTAGGGAAAATTGGTAAGTTGAAGATGTCTGCTGTGTATGAGAGAGGAGAAAAAAAATAGAAATGAGACTGACAGATGACAAGAAAGGTGGTGAGAGAGTGTATTTTATGAAAAATAAAAGGAACTAATTTAATATTATTTACCTATTAAATTAAACAAAAATATGAAATGGTTCTCATCAAAATGAATTTAATAAGTTATATTTCTTAAAATAACATATTTTGTTGAACTTTTTGACCATTTTGAGTCGATGATATGATAACCTGAACTTAACCCAAAATTATCCTACACGATAAAAACATTTCAATTAATGTGTTGATTCGACACGACTTATTTATAAAATGGAACGATTTGTCATTTTTAATTTTAAATTTATTTAAAATATTATAAATTTAATAAAAAAAATAAATTTATATACTTAAAAAACCAAAAATTTAAGCAGTATAATGGTAATCATGATTATAAGTAATATTTGTAACGAATTAACATATATATCATATTATACATGCTTAGTGTAATATTATTACGCTAAGAAGAATCTTTTCATCACAAGTTATGATCAATTATCAACTTAAGTGACAAATTGTGTTAGGACGAAGGAGATCAACCCGATTTTATCCTTAAATTATATTATGTTATATAAATTGATAATTCATCATAATTTGTGATCAATAGAAGTGCTTTTACACTAATATGTATTGCTTATTACAGGCTTTTTAAGTTTTTCTCCGTTGATAGAGTTTGAAAACTTTTCTAAGATGCGTTTCTCTTTACTATAAAAATTATTTGATTTTTTTGGTAATTATATTATCACAATTAATTTTATTATTATTACAATAAAAGTATATAAAAGCTTTATTTTATATTTGTACCAAATTATTGTTGCACACATATGTATAATATTATACATGCCAGTGTAATATTGTTACATTAATAAGTATTGCTTATTACAGACTTTTTAAATTTTTCAAGTCCTTCGATGGAGTTCAAAAACTTTTTTGAGATGTTTCTCTTTTTAGCTTTAAATAATATTTGATTATTTTTTGGTAATGATATTGCCACAAAATAAGTGAATGAAAAGACTATTTTATCATTATTATTAATTACACCTTAGTATCATCTATAGTATCTATTTTTCCTGCTATAAGAATTAAGGCTTTTATTATGAATATTTGATTTTTATTTATACTTGTTAGACTATTATTTTTTTCTAATTGTATTTCTAATAGTTTTTCTTTTATCATTATTATTTCATTGTGTAAACTATGTCTTTTACTTCTTCAATTTCCTCTTTTAATTCTTCTATTTCCTTATTCCTTTTACTAACTTCTGCTTGAGTATCTGTAAATTTTATTTTTTGTATATTATTTCTTTTTGATGATATCAGAGGTTTTTCTTTTATGTCTAAGTTCCATTCCTCAGGTACTTCATATTCTGATAAATTTTCTGGATTCTTTATTACTTGTCTTATATCCTTGAAGGTTTTATCTATTTTTATAAATTCATTTTGTCCGTATATCGAACTATTGTGACTGTTTCATTAAATTTCCTCGTTTAAAGTCATAAGCTAAACTTAATACTTGGTTTAGATTTTTATCATGGATATTAACAGCAAATCTAGGATATGCTGTAAATTTTAATTTTTGATATCTTAAATTTTCATTAATCATTCCTAGCAAAGAAATTGTTTCTCCATCTAAGGTTGTTATACTTATCTTATCTAAGTATTGTGTGAATGGTTGATATAAGTTTAGAAAGTTATTTCCTAATAAAATATCAACTTCAGTTTCTTGTTGGTAAATTGTAGGTATATGAAAGATTTCTCCTCCTATTGATACATCTATATCTTTTAGTACTTTATTTAAATTTATTGTAGTATTATTTGCTATTCTTACTACTAATTCCTTTGGTGATTGTCTCCAAAGTTCCTCTAGGAATACGTTTTTACTAGCTACACACATACTTGCACCTGTGTCAATATATGCATGTAAATGGTAATTTTTATATCCCTTAAATTTTAATCATATTTTTATATATGTACTATTTAGATTTGTTATGCTTAATATTTCATCCATTATTCTAAATTATAATCAGAATCATAATCAGATGTTTCTGAGTCTGTTATTTCTTCTTCAGTTTCTTCTAATAGATAAATACTACATGTATCATCTATATCAGATCTATTGGTTCTAGTTCCATTTTAAAAGCTTCTTCTAATATTTTTGCTTTCTGTGATAATTCCTTTTTAAATTCTTTTTTATGTTGGAGTCCATTTGGGCATTCATTTGCGTAATGTCCTTCTTCATTACATATCCAACATCTACATTTCTTTTTTCCTGATGGATAATAATTTTTCTTTTCAGGTGTATTATATCTTTTTCTTCTAAAATATCTCTTTTTATAAGGTTTTCTATTATATCTTCTTCTATATTTCTGGAAGTTTTGTTTTCTAAATTTATATCTTTTGAATTTTCTAAATTTCTTATGTTTCTTATACTTATTGTAAGGTTTTATATTACAACCATATTTTTCTGGTGTTTTAAAATCTCTTGAATCACAACAGATTCTATCATTTCCTTTTATTTGTTTGAATTCTTTTCTTTCTTGACATTTTATTATTATCCAATTCTTAAGACCTCTTATTCTTCATCCTAAAGTGTCAAGTATAGTTTGTCTATTCCTGTTATTCCATTCTTTTGTCATAATTTTATGTAATATTCTAGGTAATTTTTGATAAAATATTTCCTTATAAGTTTCTTGTATGGATGGTGGTAGTTTATGCTAATACATTTCATATTCACATATAAAAGAATCTATGTAACACATATCACATATTTTCATATTTGTTAAGTGCCACTTAGCTTTATTTATTTTATTTTCACTAGATTCTGTTACATTTCTTCCTTTATCTTTCCCTATAAATTCCTTGTATATTTCATTTAGTACAGTATCTAAGTAATCTCTTCCTGTTGTAGCATTTCCTTGAATTTTTAAATGTTGTTGATCAGTTAGGTTTGAAAACCATATTTTTACATTTCCTGTCATTTTGTGAGCTACTAAGACTTTACAAACTGAAGGGTTTGTATTTGTAGTTGAGGATATTTGTATAATTACACTCATTCCACTAGCCCATTCATCTAAGGCTTTTTTCCTATCTCTTATGTAGTCTAGGTCTAAAATATCAGTTTTATAATTTTCATGTGGTCTAAATTCTGGTGGAATACTTCCTCTAGTACCCCAATGTAATCCTTCTTCCATTTTAGGTGGTTGTCTTCTTCTATATATTGTGTTAGGTTCTTCTGGCCTATACCTTTCTTCACTATGTGGGTCAGACGCTTATCCTCTTTTTGGGATTGGTCTTTCTGGGTTTGTTCTAGGTATTAATACTGGTTCCATATTAATTCTTTAGGTTGTATTTTCTTGTTCAGATTCATCTTCACTTATTACTGTCATATCATCTTCTTCTTTATTTGTGCAAAGTTTTTCTTCATAATATTTTTCTAATTCTTTGTCTGTTAATGTTAATAAACTGATTAATTTTTTTATATTTTTATTTTCAGGATTCATGAATTGTTCTTCTAAGTTTTTCCTATATTCTGTTAAGTCCATTAGATTGTTATTATTTGTTTAGATTCTTCTGCTTTTCTTTTTTCATTTATGGGTATTAATGCATCAGATCTCCTACGAGATCTTCTTTTAATCCTTTTAATGGATCAAATTTTAACCCATTTCCTTTTGGTAAGTTGTTAACATCCTTTTTTAATTCTATAATCTCTTTATACATTTCTAGCTGTATTCCTTTTAAATCTTGTATGTTTTCATCTGTAGTATCTATTTTTCCTGCTATAAGAATTAAAGCTTCCATTATGGATATTTGATTTTTATTTATACTTGTTAGACTATTATTTTCTTCTAATTGTATTTCTAATAATTTTTCTTTTATCATTATTATTTCATTGTGTAAACTAGGTCTTTTACTTCTTCAATTTCCTCTTTTAATTCTTCTATTTCCTTATTCCTTTTACTATCTTCTGCTTGAGTATCTATAAATTTTATTCTTTGTATATTATTTCTTTTTGATGATATCAGAGGTTTTTCTTTTATGTCTAAGTTCCATTCCTCAGGTACTTCATATTCTGATAAATTTTCTAGATTCTTTATTACTTGTCTTATATCCTTGAAGGTTTTATCTATTTTTATAAATTCATTTTGTCCGTATATCGAATTATTGTGACTGTTTGTTAATGAATATCCTACAAGGTAATGAATTGAAAATGAGTGGTTTTCATCTTTCATTAAATTTCCTCGTTTAAAGTCATAAGCTAAACTTAATACTTGGTTTAGATTTTTATCATGGATATTAACAGCAAATCTAGGATATGCTGTAAATTTTAATTTTTGATATCTTAAATTTTCATTAATCATTCCTAGCAAAGCATTTTTTCTGTTTGTTATTCTGTTATCTAGTAATGCTAACTTGATTGGTGTATATATTCCTTCTCTAAAGTGTGCTTTTATTAGAATTTGTATTCCTCCTAAATGGATATATCCAATTTTTTCTCTATCTTTTTCAGGGATTTTTGTTAATTTTTCTATAATAGTTTCTTTATCAATTAATGGTATATTAAACATTCCTTTTGCATCAGCTATGGTTACGCTCATTTCCTTATTACTTATGCCGTAATATATTATATCTTTTCTTGGAAATAATTTTCTTATTTTAGAGAATGATTCTTCTCTAAATCCATCTTTTTTTTTTTTAAGATTTAATTTTGATTTTTGAATTTCTTCAAATTTCTTTTTACTGAATATTATTTCTTGTGAAAAACATCGTCTTGTATTTCTACATCCATTATTTCTGACATTTTGATTTATATATATTTTTGTATTATTTTGTAAGCTTTTACAGAATTTTATTACTTTTGTAAGATATTACAAATTTTTCTTTTTTATAAGGCATTACTTATTTTTATTGCTATATAAGAATTACAAAATTTTAGAGATATGAGTTTAGTGTTTAGTGGTAGATGTTAATAGTGCACCCATATATAAATCTTATATAACCTAACTAAAGGCTAAGCCCAGAGGCATTAATGAGCTACTGTATGTAAAGCCCAAGTGGCTTCTTAATACATTAACTTGGCGCTGCTGTTCACCAGGTAATATATATATAAATGGGTTATACATAATAACATATAATAAATATACATTAAAACCTAATACATATTACATTACATATTATTTTAACAAATCAACCCAATTAAAAATGTCATATTTCTACACTTATATTGCTGAAATTTTGAAAATGTCTTATGAACGTCTGCTTCTGCTCAAACATCAAAACACAGTAAGAGAGCTATTATAAACCAAACGGAGCATGATTTTCCAAAAGTGTTTGAGCTCAGAAAACACATTTTGTGCTTCCTGAAAACATTTTCTTTTGAAATCACTTTTTACAAAAACCATTTTTAGCATAGACACAAGCAAATGGACCCTTCATAACTTTTATTTTCTGCCACTCAGGTTAGAATTGAAACAGATCCAACTGACAGAACGCAGTTGCGCATGACGGTTGCGTCAGGGGATCCCTCATTAACATTTGAGTATGTATAATATTTTAGAGGCCTTTGTTGTTAATTTTTAATTTTTACAATGTAGATATAACTTTCATTTCATGTCAGGTTGAAGGAGTTCATTAAGGAACAATTAGTTAGCATAAATATAGCTCATGACACAAGATCAGTATTGCTAACTAGGCAACACGCTCAATATGCCGAGTGTCATCCCGCCTACAACTCGTACTATGGAACCATTAATGTTAGAGATCACACATTATTTTTTGAGCAATAATATTAGACAACACTTGAATGATAATGTTTATTTTATTAATTGAATAGAATGTATCGTTACACTATCCAACAAATTACACCTCTCAATAAGAGCCAGGCAGATTCACTGAGAGTTGCTACCTGAGAAGCATAACTTAAAGGTTACTTGAAGCTTTATAAAGGAAGGCTTTAAATGTGAATAATACTATACATTAGCAAATAATTTATAAGTCTTAGCATCAAGGCTTATTTGTCTAACTGCTGCAACTGCTGCTATAACACCCAATGCTGAGAAAACAACAGCAATAGTGACATTCAACCAAAAAACAGGACTTCGTTTTGAAGGCTTAAAGGTAAAGTTGAAGAAAACCACAGGCAAGATAAAGTCAAGAGGAATAAAACCAAAAGCTCCAAGGAGTGCATTGATGTCTCCAAAAAATGGAAGCATAGCTGCTACTATTGTTGCTAAGATAACCGAAGTGGACCGACAAACTATTCTTGGAATCACATTTCTAGCAGAAAACTCTTTGCATGATGGGTCTCCGAATGTGCGTTCAAGTACTTCATTTGTGGGCTGTAGATAAATCTATGAAACAACGACGAAAATTTGGGTCCAATTTTAGCATATTTCATAAAAGATAAAAGAGTTTTTCAACATAGAGTTTGAATGTGTTGAATTTTATTAAACCTGTGTGGATGGGTAAAGTTAAATGGGTGTGTATTTCACATACCTTTGTGAAAATTCCACACAGACAGACTTGTAACACATTACAAGTGTATGTGGAATTTTCACATAGATATGTATTACTTGGGTGTAGATGAAGATTGAGAAAGAGAGCAATAAAATGAATAGAGACTGAAACATATGGTAAAATAAAGCTAATTTAATTTAGATTGTGAATATTAGTGTAACTCAATCCTATTTTACGATTTAAAAAGAAAAAGAAAAAAAGGGTTAAACACTAGTGTTAATACTTGCTGAAAGATAGAGATGGATAGTTTCTTACCACACCAACAGCTGATAATTGAAGTATAGTGAAAATGTTGGTCATGAAAATGAACCATTTGGGCACTAAAGATTTTCCATTGTCCAAGAAATTGGTAAGGATTAAGCCATGAGCTTGATTACCAAATGCCCAATAGCCAGATATAGCAACACTGAAGAAAGTCATTGTAATTACTGTATAACAAACACATAGACCCTTGAACATCTTTCCTTTCACTGGTGGTGCTATTGTTGCCTGTTAACAAATAATGTTAATAAGTGATTATCAACAAACCAAATTATACTCTGACCCAACCACAATATACTGTTAAAAATGGACTCAACAAAGTCTATTTTCTTTGGTTCTTCTTTCGTTGACAAAACTCAAGTATATACACCAGTTTTTGGGTTTGACCTAGCCGCCTACTAGTCGAGTGGTAAAGATGAGATACTTTCACTGCAAGTATCTCTACTAGAGTTCAATGCTTTTGTATTTTCATTTCTTTTGCACTTTTGTCTCTAGTTTTGAAATTGTAAGATATTAATCCCCCAACTTATAAAATTAGCGTAATTAACATCGTATCAAATAATTTCATAGAAAAAAAAGGGCACTTGCGGTCACTTTACTCATTAAACATCTACTAGTGCTTCTAATACCGGTGCTTCTACTAATAACGTTTAAATAAATTCTATTCAATTTTTTTTTCTCAAAATATCAAAATTGCAAATAAATGTTAAAGTGTCCAAAAATACAATAATTACGTGACTAAAGTACGCTAATTTTAATAAAGATTACTAATGTGCCTTGTTATTGCTACCCTAATTTCATACATGTGGAACCAAAATGTACTAATCCTAGAAAAAAAGATGTTTTGTTTTTAGACGGTAGACAATAGTTGATGTGAGTCAAACATATGAATTAAATTAAAAATTGATGAGATTTATTACCAGATTACTAGATGAATATGGTGAGTCTTTAAGCTAGGTGACTTCAAATATGTCAAACTGGCTAAAATATATTAGAGAGTTTAATTTTGTCAAACAATACAAATATAATTATTAATTACGGAAAAATGAGTGATTTAAAAACCTGAATTTCTGGTATGATACCATTGCCATACGCTGTAGCAATGATGGCAATAGCATTGAAGATTCCAAAAACGCGATTCTCAGTGTTGCCTTTTAGGGAATAGTCTTTCTTAGGCCCTTTTGACGAGTTCCCTAACAAAATCAAATCAAAACCATCCTTTAAAAATCCATTCAATAGCCAGCACTAGCTTTACGGAATAAAAGATTTTTGAGTATAATAAAGGGTAATTTTGGTGGATTACATAAATTTTATTATTTTTATAAAATTAACATTAAAATTTTATTTTAAATATTGATCGAAAAATTAACTTAGATCAAATCACGTGTTACTTATATAAATAATTTTTAAAGATTATTTACGGTCATTTATCATCACTCTAATAACTTATATAAAATTGTGATTTTAAAAATACATTCGTAAATTTAATAATATGAATAACAAATTGCAGAAATTAACTGATTAACGGTTAAAATAAAAATTTAATACTAATTTTATAAAAATAATTGGAATTATATAATTCACTAAAAAGTTACTGATCTTAAACTCCACTAGTGAAGTTAGACTTACCAATATAAGCAGAACCAGCAGTGGCGCAAACGCTATAGGCTAGACATAAGACCAAAGCCACCAAGTTGATGTGCCTTAGTGAATGAAAAGATGGGACTTGGGCTAAAATTAGCATAAAACATCCAAATATGATCACAAATTCATATAACTTGATGGATCCATTTGGGTTTGTCAGCAAATAAATTGCCTGTTAATATAAAAAAGCATTAAGCATTGTCCTCAGTACGGATCTAGAAAAAGAAGAGAAATAAAGAAAGATGAACAAAGTACCTTCATACATTGTCCTCCAAGAAGAGTAGAGGCAACTACAGCACCATAGCAGACCACGAATTGAATAGGGCCCACATAATAACGACCCCATTTGGGCCCTGCTTTCGATAATTACTTTATTAGATATTGGCTAAATTATATACTAGTACTTCATATATATTTTTAATTAAATAACGACCCCATTTTTCTATCTCTTATTTATTAAAAATATATTTTTTTTAATAGAAAAATTCCATAATTTATTGATTTCAAAGTATATTCATTTTTTATTATGTTTTTTTTAGCTACATTGGGTGAGGAAATGAATAATCGCTATTATGAAAATCAACATTTTTATTCTTCTACCTTTTTTTTTTGTATTATTTTACATTTTTACTTTTAAATTGGTTTTTATGTATATTTAAATATGTATTTTTATTTTATTTTTTTAGATAGTTATTTATTGGAATGAAGAGTTCTATGATATTAAATCATATCTCAGGGTAGTTTATTGATACAAAGCAAACTAGTTAGGACGTCTGAGAAAATCTTGGGGACTTTATTGATATTTATCCATACTCCTTAGATTTTTCCTTTTATCACAAGAATTCCTTATTACCTTTATAAAAAAATCTTTTATTTTTCATGGGGTTGTACTTAACTGTAATTTAATGACAACTTTGTATTATTGTTTTTATTACCTATGTAAGTACAAAAATGTAATTTCTCATAATTTTAATCTAAAGTGTTTTATAAATAAAATTTAAAATAAGTTTGGTAATAAAAACAATTGAAGGATTTCCAAGTTCAACTTTTCCTCTTAAAACCCCATCGAGTCCAATAAGGCTCCGATGGTTTTATCATAAAAGGTCGAAGAGTTAATTGAAAGGATCTGCCTCATCAATCGTCATGGCTTGCATCATCAGCCTGACATTGAAGAGGTCAAGCAACAACTGCACAAGTTTTTTCTTGTTTTGCTGCCTAATGAAACGTATGCAATGACGTGTATTCTCACTATTTTATCTCTACAGATATTTATCACTATCTGCAGGAATACCTCACTTTTCTCTCACAGTTTAATTAAACTGTGGTATTCTTATTTCTTTCTCTCAATGTTTTTGAGAGACGCTTCTTTGGTGAGTTGCTTTCTCTTCTATTTTCCTTCTCTATTTATAGAGATGAAATTGTGAGAATACACGTCATTGCATACGTTTCATTAGGCAGCAAAACAAGAAAAAACTTGTGCAGTTGTTGCTTGACCTCTTTAATGTCAGGCTGATGATGCAAGCCATGACGATTGATGAGGCAGATCCTTTCAAATCTCCCCCTCTGCCTCATGAAGGGAGAAATCACATTTTAGTTCCATCATTTAGAACTCATTCCAGCTATCTTGGAACATAGCTCGAGTTTCTGTTTGGGAACAATCTTTGTCAGCATATCAGCAGCATTCTTGTCTGTATGAATCTTCTTCACTTGAATCAGCTTCTTCTCAAGTGCTTGGCGTATCCAATGATACCTTACATCAATGTGCTTAAGTTTTGGAAAAAGAAAACCAATTTTGGAAGGATATACAGATGCAGACATGGCAGGTGACCTTGATAGTAGAAAGTCTACATCTGCATATTTGTTTACTTTTGCAGGGGGAGCTGTATCTTGGCAGTCAAAATTGTAAAAATGTATTGCATTATCCACAACAGAGGCTGAATATATTGCAGTCACAGAAGCTGGGAAAGAGCTATTGTGGATGAAAGTTTTTCTCCAAGAATTGGGTTTGAAGCAAGATGAGTATGTGGTTAATTGTGATAGTCAGAGTGCTATTGATTTAAGCAAAAATGCCACATATCATTCTCGCACAAAGCACATTGATGTAAGGTATCATTGGATACGCCAAGCACTTGAGAAGAAGCTGATTCAAGTGAAGAAGATTCATACAGACAAGAATGCTGCTGATATGCTGACAAAGATTGTTCCCAAACAGAAACTCGAGCTATGTTCCAAGATAGCTGGAATGAGTTCTAAATGATGGAACTAAAATGTGATTTCTCCCTTCATGAGGCAGAGGGGGAGATTTGAAAGGATCTGCCTCATCAATCGTCATGGCTTGCATCATCAGCCTGACATTGAAGAGGTCAAGCAACAACTGCACAAGTTTTTTCTTGTTTTGCTGCCTAATGAAACGTATGCAATGACGTGTATTCTCACAATTTCATCTCTATAAATAGAGAAGGAAAATAGAAGAGAAAGCAACTCACCAAAGAAGCGTCTCTCAAAAACATTGAGAGAAAGAAATAAGAATACCACAGTTTAATTAAACTGTGAGAGAAAAGTGAGGTATTCCTGCAGATAGTGATAAATATCTGTAGAGATAAAATAGTGAGAGATTTACCACACATTTGTGAGTGTGAGAGATACACTTTGTGAGTGTATTATTGTAATACCTCAAGTTTGGGCATAAACTTGAGAGAATTGTTGTACCCATTTTTCATAGTGGAAGTTTTTCGAAGTTGCCCCGTGGTTGTTTCCCTCTCACATTGAGTGGGTTTTTCCACGTTAAATATTGTGTGTCATTTTATATTATTCCTGCACATTTATTATTTGCTATTCTCAATCTCGCCAACATTCCGCTGCGCCACATATCCCAACATTAATGACTAATTTAACTTATAATGCATAAAAATAATAAAATGATATAAATAATAAAAATTAATATTAAATACAATTTTATTCTATAATTAAAGGTGACATTATAAAATTATTATAATTTTACTAACACTTGTACAAATTATTTTTAGCAAAAAAATATTTGGATCTTAAATTTTCTCCATTTTAAGTCATTAACCCAAATTCGAATGTCCTATCCAGTACTCTTGGGCCATATTAGTTCATTTAAGTCCGGCCATATTAGTTCATTTAAGTTCAAAAGTATATAAATTTAATTTGTAAGAGTAGTTATTAATTTTATTTTACTCAGATTATCTTTAATAATGATTTTAATTTACAATTAAATAATTAATTTTATAAATTTTTATTTTTTTAAAAAATAATCATTAATATATTTGATAATAAATTTTATTTAATGATTTAAAAAAAATCAAAAATTATCTACAAATTGTTTCATAATGCTTTCTATGAAATTTTTTTTTTTTTTTTTTAAGTTTTAATCATTTTCTTCTAATACTTATACACACAAAAGTTATAAAGATAATTTGCTATCTAGTAAAATATTTGGTGAAAGTGAAAAAAAAAAAATTAGAAATATGATTCAAAAATTTTATTTTTATAAATTTATGAATCATCACATATTTTAGTAATGATTCCTTAATATTATGAAATTTAAAATAAAAAATCGTTAAGAATATATCTTATTAAAAAATTATTTGATAAAAAAATTAGAAATTAAAAAATTATGACCTAACATACCCTTAATTTTTTATATTAATTATATTTTTAATGACTATATTTACCACCAAATTATTAATTTGGGGTAAAAGTTATTTTTGACCGAAAAAGTGTCTTAAATAATTTGACAAGAAAGAGAAACAACGACGATATGGAACGGAGAGGGGGGGAAGAAAAATAAAAAATTAGCTCGATCAGTCGTGCTTTTTAACGAAGGCACTTGTGCATTTGTTCGTTGAATACATTTTATCAATTTAAATAATATTTAATAAAAACTAATGTTAAAATATTATAATCTATATATTTATTTTGTAACATGGTTAACAATTGACACGTTTATAAAATAATTATATAAAAAAAAAAAAAGCAAATTCATTACTTTAACAATTTTATAATGAAAGTCAGTATTTTTATCCAGATCTCAAGTTATATGATAAGATTTTAAAATTTTAATAAATTATTTCATTCTATCAATTGACACGTTTATAAAATAACTAAAACAAAAGCAAATTGACACGTTGTATAAGGTCATTATTATTAGGAAGAAAAAAAAAATAATTTTATAATGAAAGTCAGTATTTTCATCTAGATCTCAAATTATATGATAAAAATTTGATTGGATTTTAAAATTGTAATCAATTATTTCATGCCAATAATCATATGGCAAGTTGAGGCTTGGAATGAGATATTAGATCCGTTTGAATTTTTTTTTAATTAAAAATACTTTTAAATAAATTAAAATATTTTTAAGTATATTTAATAATGTTTTTAAAATTTTAAAAATTACTATTTATATTTTTAAGATAAGCAAATAATATTTATTTTTTTAAAAAAATAATTTTAAATACATACTCTCATATTAAAATATAACTTAAAATTATTTTTAATATCTTAATCTCAAATACTTAAATAATTCTTACTTTAACCAAATCACCATTTTAAATCACTTCTTTTCGTGGCCATTAACTTGATTGGATATTAAAAATAAGACGGATCACATAAGTTAACATCTCATCTCAATAATTGAGATAGATAAGAGTTTTGACTAGAATGTGATAAAAAGACTAGTAGACAAAACTAACTCAACTCTGGAGCCAGTGAGGTCCAGCAAGATCATCATATGGCTTTGTCATCGAATTCAAAGTATCTAATATTTAATTCTCTAATAAAAATCTTCATCAGATATACTCGCCAGCGGTCTCCTAATTTAATGGAGATTATTGGAATTAAATTTTTTAGGAAATAAAAAATTTAAACTTGATTAGAAAATTGAGATTGTAGACAAAGAAAGTAAAAAGACTATAGATTCAGTTAAAAGTCTAAAAATAGAAGCTGATTCAGAGACACTTTTTAGCTACTTATAAAGCTTTATAAGCTCCAAAAGCGCTTTTGATATACATCTTTATCTTTCATGTTTACTCCAATTATGGATAGCAAATTGAACCAAAAGGTCAGGTCAGGTCAGGTCATGGTTAGGTTGGGTTGGGTTGGGTTATGGTTAGCAATTTGGTTCAGTTGATGGTTAGGTTCAAATTTTATTTGTTGTATCATGTGTTTTGAATTTTTATTTTGACGTGTTTTTAAATGAAATTTTCTTTTCCCAAAAATAGCTAAAATGGTTTAGTTCAATTTATTAGCTCGATTAATCTAATCCGAACCAAACGATGGACTTATTGAAGAGAGAATGTGGGGTTTAGATGAGTAGATATAATAAAGGAAAGGAAAGGAATATAAATACCTAGAATGTCATTTGCCATGTCTCTGAATCGAAGATGGCGATTTCCCAATTGAGCATGATGTTCTAAAACCAAAGAGAGCATATTGTAGGAGTAGAAAGTTACCATTGCTCCAATTATCAAACACAAAATCCCAACCGTCCATCCAAGAAAGGTGAATGCATAAGGCAGACTTAATAGTGGAGGAGCCACTATTGATGTCGTTAAGTGGTATCCACTGTGTATCCATGATCCTACAATCATTCATTCTACCAACAATCAATAACAACTAATTATATATTTATTTTTAAAAGAAAAAATGAGTAATAACTCATAAATTTATTACAATAATATGACTAGTAACATCTACTACTATTACATATAAAATTATAGTTAATCAAGACATAGACACGAACATAATTATTGTAAAGTAAAGATAGATAGTATTTTTCCAACTAAATGGGTACATTATTCATTGAATTAAGTAATTAACCAACACATGGGTTTTGATTAAACTAGATAACAAGTAATCAAACTTATGTTTTTCGTAGTTTTCTGGTTTTAGATCCAGCAACTAAGACTGTGAACTTGGCAACTTATCGTTTGAGCTAAAAAAGAATTAAGAAGAAAATATTGAAAATTGTGATGATGGATCATGTGCTAAGTGTTAGCATATACTAGTACCTTTGGATTTAAGAACAAAAAGAGCACCGGCGTCAAGGTTAGTTTTATTCTGAGGAGCTTCTTGAGCAATTTTTGCTTTTCCTTCTTCATATTCTGGTATAGATCCTGGTTCCAGAGTCCCCATTTCTCTCTCTTTCTCTCTCACTCTTCAAATCAGAAAGAGAGAAGATGAAGATGCCTCAGAAGCAAAGATCAAATGGACTAGTAATTAAATTTGTCCTCAACCAATCTAGTCAACGCTATTTTATGTTATGATGCGCCTACCTTTTATAGTTTTTTTTTTTTTTTTTTTTCTTTTTGGGCTGCTATAAATATATTTACCTTTTTTTTTTTTCTTTCCTTTTTATCTTAATTCTCATTATGTAATTTAATTAATTTCTTATTATTATAAAATCTAACTATTATTTTATTATCTAATATTTTTAACTTGATACATATAGGTACTATTTTTCTTTTAAAATTATACTATTATATATTATAAATATATTAAAATTATAATTTAATATTTTAATTTTTCACTAAACAAAATTATTTGAATTCGATTATATATTTATACTTATAAAAAAAAATTATAACAATAATGTATTTTAAATTTGAGATATATAATTTTTTTTTTGACTGTTTTGTTTCGGTAAAACATATATAATAACATTTGTGTACGTCAAACGTAATTAGAGATGAAACTAGGCTACCCCTACCTTTAAAAAAAATTATTTATTAATTTGATAGTTATATAAGTAAAATAAAAATATTTTTATCACAATTTAATATATATATTAATTTATATGATATAATTTAATTAATAATTAATCTCACAATTATTTCATTATTTTATATTCTTAAATTTATTTTCAATCAATAATTAACATCTCGATACAAAATATAACTTGATGTATATTGCATTACTCTATATAAAAAGCTAAAATTGTAAGAAAAAATGAACTTTGGTCTCACCTTGGCACCTCCTATACGTTTTTGTTTCTCTTATCTGTATTTATGATTCTATTTAATGCAAAAATATAAAACAACGTGCTTCACTATTAAGTATTAACTATTTAACAATGACTAAATGAATAAAAAAATAAAATAAAATAACCAATGCATTCTAAACAAGAATCCAATAAATTTAAATAAGAAATACTCATAAAATTTATTATGATTTTATTTTTTTGGACTAGGTTGTTACCACGGTCGATATAACAATAGCCCTCTCAAAAGTATAAATTAATTTATCTGTGACAACAGGCTTGCACTTATTTTTTTTTATCACGTAAAGAAATAGATATTGAGTATTAACATTTATTAGAAGTGATTTATTTAAGAATTACATTATAGTTTTTTTTTTAAAAAGATATGTAATTCAATTATGATTATTTTTTTTTTTTTATAAAAGGCTATAGCCAGTAGTTTTCAGTGGGTGCACCGGAACATCTCAACTAAGTTGGCACCTCCTTAGTACCTTCTTTATTAAACCACTCAACCACTAATATTATTAAATATTAATAAAATTAAGCATATAGATAAATATTCTCAACAAAACTTGTAATTAGATTTATTGATAGCATCTGAATAAATGAAAGAGCTAGCGAAAGATGGGGCATTCCACCACTAAGTCGTTGTACATAAGCTAGGAACCCTAGAGGCTAAACTATCAGCTGTAGCATTGCCCTCCCTGTAAATATGTGAGCAGTGAAACTCCATATGAGTAATTTTATTTAAACAATCCGTCCAAGCAGAATGCCACCTCCAAGGAACCGAAGAAGACCGAGTCTGAAATAGAACAACAACATATACTGAATCTGATTCTAACCAAAGACGCCTCCACCGAAATGTATATGCATACTTCACCACATAAATGGTTGCCGCTAGTTCTGCTTCGAAAGCATATGATACTCCAAGTGGAATGCAAAAACAACCCTTAACAAATGATCTGAAAGTTTGAAAAATACCTGCACAACCAGATAATCCTGGTGCTCCAAAAGCTGCTCCATCTGTATTGACTTTTATCCATCCCGAGGGTGGTGCCTTCCAATTAACCTCTATAATTCTCGGAGCTCATCTTGGGATGCCTGTAATTCGAAGTCGCCTAAGTGCCTGTAGATCATCCATAGTATTTCGCATGCAACCACTCTTTGAGAGACTCGCCTCGCGAATAAAACGTCATACTGTGGCAAAAGCCGAACTCAGCGTCGTCCTCTTATTGTTAAATCGATAGTCATTTCTAGTAGTCCAAATCACCCAGATGACAGAAACAATTCCTACTTTCCATAAATTGGCGAGTTGTGATCCAAATTCCATTGCCATTGCGGTCTTTCATAGGTTTAGGATCTAAGAGTTTGTACAAGGTCGTTTTCCAAAGGAGCATAGGAAGTCCCAAAGAGCACCTGCAAAATGACAACTTAAAAAAAGATGTGACAGAGTTTCCTCATTGGATCCACATAACGAGCAACGGGAAGGAAATTATTGTCCCCTCCTTTTTAATTGACAATTCGTTGGAAGTTTATTCTGAATAGCACACCATAGCAAAATAGATCGTGAGGGCGGAATATAATGAGCCCAAATGGTCTTACCCCAAATCTTGCGTTCCCCAACCACACGTAGTGAATCATAAGCTTCACTGGCTGTAACAGCTCCCTTAAGTGAGTGTGTCCAAACCCTGATGTCCGAACCAATGCCAACAACTATTGACTGAATTTCTAAGGTAATATCTGGATATGAGTCTTTGAAGGATTGCGGCAAATTCCAACCATCTTCACAAAGGTAGTCCTCCACTAGTGAATGTATCGGAGGGTCCACTAGTGGATTATCCATCCTATCAATTAGTGGAATACCTAACCAATTGTCTGTCCAAAACTTGACTGTAAAATTCCTTCCAATTAACCACCTGGACTCCTTTAAGAGGGTTAAATAGTGAGATCACAAACCAGGGCAAATTGATGAGCAGACATAATAATTCCGTGGAGAGCCATTTTTTGCTAGATATCTGCTACGTAAGTAAAGCAGAGTGTTAGAGCTCCCTGTGATTACCCTCCATGCAAACTTTCTTAGCATGGCCTCATTTAAGAGATGAATATCCCGCAAACCAAGACCTCCTTCATCTATTGGACGACAACAGTCTTTCCAAGCCACTTGTACCTGTTTGACTATGTCGGTCTTTCCCGACCAAAAGAAGTTGCGAATAATTTTTGTTAGGTCCTGAAGGATTATTTTTGGCCATTTATATATTTGAAATGAGTGAAGAAATGTACCCTGAATGATCGAAGAAATCAAGCAACGTCGTTTTGCCAAAGAAATAGTTAGCCCATTCCAGGCCTCAATTTTCACACGAATTTTATCTGCTAAGCTTTGAAACCAACACTTTTTCGGAGCCCCCTGGAAGAGATTGATGCCCAAGTAAGACAATGATGATCTTCCAGTGCGCATGCCAGATAAATTCCGAAGTGATTAAATGTTGTTCGGTGTAACACCTTTACCAAAGTAGATAAAAGATTTTTTTAAATTTACCATTTGACCCGAAAGGCGACTATACAAGAAAAAAGCCTCAGTTAACACTTGAATGTTAGTCTCACTTGCACGACCAAAAATAAGAAGATCATCTGCATATCCAAAATAAACATATAAAGATGTTAACGTGAGATGTAATAATTGATGGGTTAGATACTTTAGTATTTTTCTTATTTAATAAAATATATGTATATGAACTCATATTTTTATAGTAGTATACGAGTAGTCACTATATTTAATTTTAGGTATACTAATAGTCCAAAATTATAACTTAATTGGGTTTAATCCATGTACTATATGAGAGTTGTGAAGAGCAAATTGTCTTTAAAATGTTTTTTTCTTCCCACCAATGAAAGCTTCTTTTTCGGTTCTTTTTTTTTTTTTTTTGTTACCAAAATTTTATT
Source organism: Elaeagnus macrophylla (assembly GCA_029378325.1). NCBI lineage: Eukaryota > Viridiplantae > Streptophyta > Magnoliopsida > Rosales > Elaeagnaceae > Elaeagnus > Elaeagnus macrophylla. The sequence continues at coordinate 15,815,459 of CM055644.1, read as the reverse complement.
AAATGATATATAATATATTTAATATTATTTTTTATATTTTTCTTGTAAAAAATAATATAATATATTTGATATTATGTTATTCAAAATTTAATATATTTTTAATTTTTTTAAGTATTAATTATGTTAAAGATAATTTTAATCTTTATTATTTTCACATATTTCATGCAAATGCATTAATTTTTATTTAAAATGTAAAAATTTTAAATGACATAATATCAAATATATTATATTATGTTTTACAAGGAAAAACATAAAAAATAATATCAAATATATTATATATTATTTAATAAAGTTTTAGTAAAAAAAAAAAGAAAAGAAAATAAAAGAAGGAAGCTTTCATTGGGGGAAGAAAAAAAAAATTTAAGACAATTTTGCCATGTGTGTGCCACATGCATTAATCCCCAATTAAGTTATGATCTTGGACTATTAGTATACATAAAATTAAATGTAAGGACTATTGGTATATTACTATGAAAATATGCGTACCTTTTATTAAATAGAGGAATTACTAAAGTACCTAACCCAATAATTGATCGTTTATTTATTCATCAGATCGAACTTGTTGATTTTATTTGTATTTGATTGGTATGACTTTTTGATCGAATTAAAGAATCCTAACCTATATTCAATCCAATTCGATCCGAAAACTGTTAGGATTAGATCATTTGAATTTGATCAATGAACTTATTTTGCTATTTTTTTTAATAATTTTGAATAAAAAACTTAAATTTTCACATAATATAAACATATTTGAAAAATAAACTCTAAAAAATATCAAATAATAATATTAAAGTACGACTCAAACCTACATAAAAAAATTAACACAATACAAATTATAATATTCATTCAAATAATAAATTAAATTTGTTATTTAGCCTTTTATGGTTCCATTAATATTGTTAAAATATGATGTGATATATAATAAAAATAAGAATAACCAATAAGAATATGCCATATGTATAAATGTAAATATATTTAATTTTTTTGATCGAATCTGATGGTATATGGTGAAATTCATCATCCAATTCAAATATAATGGATTGAAAAAATTTCAATCTAATTTAATTCTATTATCGGATCGAAATAATTTAAAAATTAACGGATCGGATTAAAATTATTAAATTATCCAATTTTTTACGCATCTAATTATCCTATTTTTGTAACATGACGGAGTTAATTCTCAAGAACTAATTTTACTAATTTCTTATTCTAACTTCTCCATTTTTACTGATTTAATATTTAAACTTTTGCAATTTCACCCATTTAAATCATAATTTGTTCAATTTGATTAATTTAAATATTTTAGGGAACAAAATTGATGAAAATGAAAAATTGAGATATCAAATTAATTAGTCTTGGAAATGTTGAATACTAAACTGGTTAAATAAAAAAAACACTCGACATCGATTGATAACAAGGTCAATCTTGTTTGGCAAAATTATTCAAAAAGTGTTGCTAAAATGTCCTTATCGTGGATATTAAATATTGCTGTGATATTGTCAATAACATATTGACAAATGTGGACAAAAAAAATTTATTTAGTATTTTTTTATTTTGACACAACATTTTATATTTATTTCATATATATATTTTTTATTTCTACCTCATTAATTATTATCACATTTACTTTAATACTCTGACTTATAGTTTTGTATTTTATAATTCAAATTATTCTATGTACTGTCGGGTTTTATAAATTTATTAATATTAATGTAATTACAATTTATATAATTATTTCACATTTTAACTACTCATTTTATAATTTTTTAATTAATTGACATTTTTTAATAAATTAATTAATTGATTTATTGATTAATATGAACACCACAAGTATTTATTAAAAAAAATTATTTATCGATTGTTATGATGCAGTTTTTATAGATTTAATTATTGTGAATTTTTTCAAGGTTTTTGTACAATATCTTTAATATTTTTGTAAAATTATATTTAAGTATTTACATTTCAATCGACATTGACATTATAAGCGTGGAGTAAATGTCAAAGTTTGAGGAAAATTAGTTTGAAAAATTACTAAAATTAACACCATTAAAATTTATAATAACAAAAATAACATTTCAATAACATTGAATTAGACAATGTTCAACATTGAGCGGGTTTAAATTGCAACAGTTCAACTTGAACTGCTTCAAAGACAAATTATGTAATAGTCTTTTTTTTAATAGTGAAAATACATGACTTAAATAGAAAAAATGTTATTTTTGTTATTACAAGTTTTAAGGGATTATATTTTTTTTTTCCGTTGTTTACCAAATTAATTTAGACATTGGTTAATTGTTGGGTCGAGGAAGTATTCTTTATAACCCACCACCTGTTTCCTTATAGTATGTTTCTGTAACACAAAATTATATGTATGAACGGACCTGATTATTCGATCTATTTCCTAATTTCTAATCTAACAAATAAAGTGCTGAAATGATAACATACATTGTTATTAGTTCTAGCTAATACTCACAACTTTGACTATTAGGTGGTAAGGAAAAGGAGTAGGAGGCAGATGGATACGATGGTAACTGCCTGGGTTCATGAGCTTAAACGGGATGGGCTTGTTGAATGGATCCATTTTTTGGGGTGATTAACACGGGATAAGCACAATACTATTTCGTTTACTTTATAAGCTTTATAACAATTTTTAATCACATTATTTTTACGAGACACATAAGTAATAAGTCATTTTATTAAAAAAGGAAAAGTTGAACCACTCTTGAAATGGTGACAATATTGTATTATTAAAACTAGAGTCAAAACGATCGGTATCAACTTTTCATCCATTATCACATTCTCTCCCATCATTTATCTCCTTTTTCATTGTTTTTTTTAATAATTTTATTACTATTATTTGGCGATTTCTACCTTTTCTTTACATGGAGTTATGTGTATGTGTTACTCCTTTATTTTTTATTGTTAGAAATTAAATATACAAGTTACTGAAAAGAGACCCTAAAGAAAAAATAATAAATTTGGAGCAAATAACATGCTTAAAGATGATATATATACTTTTTTCCCGCTAAGAACAAAGAAATAATAATAAAAAATTTGAAATAAAATAATAATAATACATACACATAATTTATTGCATTCTTAAAATGTTTGTATAGTAATAGAATTATAACAAAATTATATATATATATACATATACAGCCATGATAAAGTATAAAAATGGTTGAAGGAAACGTGATAATAGTAGAAAAATTGATATTGGTTGCTTTGCTCTAGTTTTAATAATAAATTGTTATGTTAATGTTTCGATAAAGATTAAACTATATCTTTTTAATAAGTGAAAAATTTATGTATTTTTTATAAAAATAATATAATTAAAATATTATATTAATATAAATAAAATAACTCATAAGACACTTAATCTTTGAAATAATTCAACCACTCTTTTATTGGATAATAGTAAAAATTGAGGAATTATTACTCTTGTTGTTAACTAAATTACATGTTTGGTCGACCTGCCATAATATGAAGATATGAGCTAGGTAGAGAAAAAGAACAGAGTTTGTGCCCTAAATAGCATAATATTACGTAAATAATTAAATTAATTTTAAAATAATATATTTATTATACATAAAATTATATGATATTGTATGTACATAATTTACAAAATATATATATTAAATAAAAATAATTCATGCTACGTGACACAATAATACTAACATGCAAGTTAAGCCCAATGAAAATTTATGACTAGTAGATAAGTTAGATAAATGACCAACAAATATCCCCTAATTATATAAAAATAGATAATTATGGAGAGTCATCATATATATATATTATACACATTAAGTCATAACTCATATCTCCCATTATTCATATAAGCATAACACACTTATATTCTCTGTCTCCACTTCTACCAAATTACTAAGAAAGACCTTGGTCTTCTATTTTATAGCTATTACTTAAACTAACTTAAGCATAAAAGGGTCAAAGGCTATCACACTTCGTGATGGTTTGAGGCCCTAACAATGTTGACAATAAGAAAAAGTACATATTCTTTGATGTTAACAAAAAATGGCATCAACATATGGTACTTTTTGTGAGAATAAAGTGTGTTCTACTAGCTGACTGTTACAAAAGAGAATCGTAGGATCGTTTATTGTGTTCCTGACTAGATTCAGAAAATAGATATGATAAAAGTAATCAAATTGGATGTCTCAACAGAGGTTGTGTGAATGCTCGTCAAAAATCTCCCACACAAACTTATTGTTGTTTTCCTGACAAAGTTGAATCCTTCCACAAGCTCTAGAACTTCGGCTCAGTCAGGTAACCCAAAAGCTCTACCAAATGCTTAAACACCTATGCTTCAATAGCCTACCCATGCAACAGGTCCTACAATTGTCGAGATCTACCCACCCTATGACTGACCAGCTCATCAGAGTATAGATAGCATGAATTGAAGCCTATCTAGATGTGTTGGCAAACACACTCCAGACCATTTTAGAACTCCTCTCAGAACTAAAAGCTCCAGAACTAGATCCAATCCCTAGTGGCATACTTGTAGAATCCCCCAATGCTCAAGGCTCCGCCAACAGTCGAACAAGATCTAACTAGAGATGTGATCCCCTAGGTTAAAATCTAAGCCCTCGTGCACCCAAAGCTAAATGCCACATAGCCCAGAGCCTCCTAGACACTTATGCTTAGACACCATCTCTTCGCTAGTCAGCATTGCACCGCTTAGGTCTTGTCCAGTGTGCCTTGTTCGAAAGCCTAGAGGCCTGTAGGCAAGAACACTTTATTAAGGCTAGTGATGCCAACCAAGCAGTCCTTGTGGCCAACGGTAGGTACCAAACGTTCCTCGCACGACTACTGACAAAATTACTGAGTACAATAGAGGCTAAATAGAGGAAGGTTCCAGATCTAGCAGTCTCCTTAGAATCTCCTTACACCCCAGAGGTTATGGCAAACCCTTTACCCAGTAAATTCAAAATGCCTAGTATGGCCACCTATGATGGTACAAAAGATCCTCTAGAGTACTTGGAAAATTTCAAAGGGTTAATGGATATGTACGTTTATAGCAACATAGTAAAGTGTCGTGCCTTCCAACTAACCTTGACAAACAAAGCCAAAGCTTGTTATCGTACTCTAAGACTGACCACCATAGAGTCATTGTATAATTTAGAAAACAGTTCCTATCCCACTTCTCCATAAAATGAAGGAGACCAAAGAAAATCTACCACTTGATGACTTTACAACAAGAGAAAGGCAAATCTCTAAAGGACTTCTTTGACCAATTCAACTATGAGAAAATACAAGTCATCAACTAACTCAGTGGTCATAAGCGCCCTCCACCGATCCCTACACCAAGGCGCTTTATGGCGCAACATAGCCAAAGATTTTTCCGCCATAAAAGTGGATACCACACAGCTGATCAACACTTACCTAAATGTGGAAGAGTTGACAAATAATAGAAAGGCCAATGAACAGCCTAAAAGGAAGAGGGATGAACTAAAATATAAGGACAGGGATTAACCTAAGCGCTAATAAGGCAAAAGGTCCAGGACGAACCAAAGGGAAAATTGTTGAGACAAGGACAAAGATTCTGACCACCCAAGATAGGGCTTTCATGTCAACACTCCATTAATAACACTGCATATCTTAGGAAAATGAGAAATCATGGATGGGACTGATCCAAGTACTGCAGGTTCAACAAAGAGGTTGGGCAATCCATAGATGAGTGTTTCTAACTGAGAGAAGAGAGATAAAGTCTCATCAAGAAAGGATATCTAGGAGAATTCGTGTTCAATGAAAGACAACAATGTAATAGCGTCGAGCCTCCTGCACTAACTCCAAGCATGACTCCAACCTAGCCTGGGTACTCAACATAGACCTTAGGTGGTGTTTGGTTGTTTGTAATAAGACAAGTAATGTAATTGATTCAGCTCATTACAATGTTTGGTTTCCTTAAAGAGATGTAATGTAATGTAATCAATTACATCTCTTTAAGGAATTATCATTACACAAGTAAACACACGGAATTGCAATTACATTACGAAACCTTTCACGCTGCTCGACTTCGTGTTGTCCCTTGCCGTGTGCCGTCGCTGAACTAGAGGCTTCGTGTGCCGTCGCTGAACTAGAGGCTTCGTGCGCTATCGTTGAACCAGAGGCTTCGTGCGCTGTCGTTCTCCCTCGCCTTCGTGCGCCGTAGTCCAACAGTCCTCGCTGTGAGCTCTCCCTGCCGTTCGATCTCCCTCGCCGTGAGCCCTGCCTCGCCATTCTCCTCCGTGCCATTCTTCTTCTTCAGCTCGCGTCCCCCTCTCGTCTTTTTTTTTTTTAAATTGTATTTTTTTTGCTAAAATTGTATTTTTTTTATTAATTGTTGTTATGAAATTGTATTTTTTCTGAAATTTTATTTTCTGAAATTGTATTTTTTATTAATTATTGTTATAAAATTGTATTTTCGCTAAAATTGTATTTTTTATTAATTGTTGTTATGAAATTGTATTTTTTCTGAAATTGTATTTTCTAAAATTGTATTTTTTTATTAATTGTTGTTATAAAATTGTATTTTTTCTAAAATTATATTTTTTATTAATTGTTGTTATGAAATTGTATTTTTTCTGAAATTGTATTTTTTTTACTGATTAATTAAAATTTATTAATTGTTATGAATTGTTGAAATTATATATGTTATTTTTTTTGTTATAATTATTATTTTTTTTGCTGAATTGTTGAATTTAAAATAATTATATAATTTTTTTTTCTATTCCATTACATTACAGTAGTCAAACCAAATACTGTAATACTGATTCCTTTTTTAATTACAGTGACTAAACCAAATACTGTAATAATAATACTGATTTCTTTACATTCTATTACGATTACGATTACGATTATGATTACGATTACGATTACATTCAGCGAACCAAACGTGGCCTTAGATCTTTGATAACCTACTTTGCATGAAAAATTAGACTACAATCATCACGTTAAACAAGCACGTCGAGCTTTGACGAGTTTGGAACATAATTTGACATGGGGTCATAATTGAAGGGTCCAAATCAACGTGGATGGAACTCATCTCCTGAACCTTGATCACTAGCGATATGTTAAACCGCATGGGCTGCTCCTCAACAACCTTATGAGGTAGCACTACTATTATCACCCCGCCTAAGTTGTTCTCTTCCTCTTGGACCCATAAGAAGGACAACCATATTAGTCGAAGCAAGAATGCTCTTAGATCTAAGCTCCCTTACGGATTTAAGGGCACACATGACCTTGTCCTTCTGACCGAAAGTATGTTGGAAAGTCATCACTGCAAAACAAAGTTTGAGTAAAAAGGATTAACATGTGGTAGCCCAAGAAAAAAAATAAATCTTAAGTGAAAATAGGCAGCTTAGAGTCAATAGTGATAAACCAATATTTATCCTAGTATTTTTCTATTTTCAAGCATTATTTATTTATATATTTTGTTACTTTGAAGGTATTTGTATCATTTTATTGGTAGATAAAGATTGGAAAAGTTTTTATAATTTTTTTGAATTTATTTTATTGATTTATGAAAGCTAGTAGATTGAGATAGAAGTAATATGGATCAGATTAGACAAGAAGGCCCATAAGTAAAAAAGAAATTAACCCAGGTAGATTCGTATAGTACGCACATGGATGCCTTAAGCCACAAGGAACGTGCTGCTTTACGCTACGGGCACGTGGATTGATAAAGAAGTATCCGGGATGAACTCAGTAAAAATGACTCCTAACACCCAAAAACAACACCTTTTTTCTTCTCCAGTCAACCAATGTTGAGCCTCCATGTGTCATCCTTTTTCGTCGTTTTTGTTCCACACTTTGCTTAGCAGCTTTTTTGATAAAAATTAATCTCAACCGTCAAAAGTTTATGAACCAACGGTCTAGAATACCCTTAAGTTAACATATGACTTATATGTATATCGTTTTAAGTTTCATTGGAACCAATGTTTTGTATGAAAATTTGAGATAAAATACCCCATAGAGGAAGTAGCAACCAAGATTACTCTTCAACCATTGTTGGACATTTTTTTCAATATTTTTAAAGAGGAAGATAAACAAATTAAAGACTTGTTTAGTGTTCTTCAAGAGTATATTTAATTATTTAGATTGATTTTAATTTTTGCTATAAAAATGATGTCTTTTACAATTCAGTTATTGGTTTTAGATTTAATTAAATTAGACCAAATTTATTTATGAGTATTTAGCTTTACTTTCATGATTGAATTGATTTTTTTAGGTGGATTATTATTTGAATAAAGTTTGAGGTTGTTTTACATTCTTGGTTCTTAATATTTTTAATAGTGAATTATTTATTTACCAATTATGATTTTTTATAAAAGAGAGAATTTTATAATTAGGTTTTAAGAAACATCATTTAGGCCTAATTGTGCACTATTGAACATAAATATAAATTCATTCATGGTTGTTTTTTTAGTTTAGATGATTAAATTTTTCTTGTACTATTTATAATTAATTATCTGAATAAAATAAATTAGCTAGTTAATTGCTATTGCAAGTTACATAATATGGAGTTTCTAATTTTATGAAAAAATCAATAATCTTAAATTAGTTGTATGTTCTCTTTATTACGATTCAATTAGCTAATTAATTTATATCAAAGGAATAAACTGGTTAATTGTACATGAGAATTATCATGATCAATAAATTTTTTTAAATTTAGTGAGGAAAATAATATTACATACTTAAGATTAATTATTAAATTCACCTAATTAATTCAATTTATGATTGATTAACTTGATAAGTACTCATATTTTCTCATCAACAGATCATTCGTGTAAAACACTCTTTTTATGTTAACTTGATCATTTAATTAATTAATTATTTTATTTTATTTTTCACTTTCCCAATGATTTGTTTAGAGTGTCTAGGTTTATTTTATTTTATTAATTAATTAGTTTAGAGAAAACAAATAAAGTATCTAAAATCATTGCAATTCCACGATAAACTAACCTCAGGATAAACTTATCGCTAGACTACTAGTAATTCGTATAATTGTGAGTGTTAATAATTTGCACATCAAATAGCTAAGGGTTGTCTCTCGCCAAACAAACCTAGACATGGCGACCGAACAAACCTACTTCACTGGATGGAGCACATTCATTGGATAGACCCCCATTGTCAGATGGTCTAAGGCGGCTGGACAAACCTCCCTTATTGAACGAATCTTCGTCCCTCTACTCGACCACAACCGTACACTATCCTTGTCTGCTTTTATGCGTGTCCACGACAATCAAACCCAATTGTGTCTGTCCATCACTCCAATATATATAGAATCACTTCCTGCGTATTAAGGTGTAGGTGTATGTACAAGTGAGGTGGATGGCAAGAAATTAATAAAATATGCCTCCTATACAAACTATGCATTAATAAAATAAAATAAAAAAGAAGAGAAAAGTACCTTGGGAACATGAAGACTCCTCTCATTCACTTTTTCTCTCTCTAAAGGTGTGCTATCCAAAAGTTTGAATGAAAGGTAGAGAACGAATGAGGGGTGAATGCTAGTAAATATAAAGATGAGACACAATCCCATCTATCTGCCCAAAAAATCCATCAAGTGGATGTGAATGTGTGGAGAGCTACTGGGCTCTAAACTCCAAGTTTGAAATTTAAATTTTCCCTCCAAAATGAGTAGGGTTAACTTTTTGAGAAGCCACATTGACCTTAATGTAAAACTCACATTGAAAGTTTGATTGCAAATCCAGAAATATTTCTAGTGACTGAAATCGTGGCACACATTTTAACAGTTAGGAAGAGTTTGGATTTTACAAACCGCATTGACAAAATAACAAATGAAAGTAGCTTATGAGTTGTTGGCGTGACTGAAAGGCCAAATGCCCAAATATTGACAAGAATCTTACAGACATACGTCCTATGCCATGTATCCAATCCTAAGAGGCATGAGGGACTGATATTGGGTGTAAAATAATCAATGCCACGTGGCACAATATTACTAGTCATACTTAGCTATGTAGCCAGTAGGTTAGCCCAATAAGCACCGAGTCAATATATAAATTCAACTGTTAGATAAATGACCAAAAATATAAATGATCGACAAATATCTCATAATTATTCAGAAAGTGATAATTGTTGATAAATAGCTTCGATCTTATATTAAGTATATCTATATGGATAAGTGATTGCCATCAGGTATATCTCATCCCTTATATATATGCATATTGTACATATTAACTCATAACTCATACCTCCCATTACTCACATAAACACAACATAACTGCATTTCCTCTGTTTCCACTTCTTCTCCCAAATCATAGAGAAACTTTAGTCTTTTCTTTATCGTTTTTACTCGAACTAACTAAAATATTGGAGGATCAAAGACCACCACACTCCTTGGTGGTCTGAGATCCTTACAAGTGTTTTCTGTTCGCAAGACTATAATAAAGAAAAGTACGTCCTCTTTTGATGTTGACAAAAAATAGCTTCAATAGTACATAAATTAAATATATACACTTTATATATATAAAATAAGAATGGGCACGAAGATAGACGAGAACAGTTTTTGCCATATATATATATCCTCGAAATCAAACAAATAATTGTGCACCTGAAATCATCCAAAAATTGTTCTGGTTCATAGACGGGTATAACCGGGTGGGGACGGGTACAAAAAAATAATCACTTCATACTCTATTTTTTTAATCAAAAAAATTTATTCATCATAATTTTTAATAAATATTAGTGTTTTAACTAATAAATAATTTTAATAGATAAATATATTTATATGTTACAATTTAAATAAATTTTTATATATATTTAAATTAAATTAAATTAAAAAAAAAAAAAAACTGTACTGGTGAGTACAGTTTTACTTATAACCATCACTGTCCCGTCCTCTATAATTTATATCTGAGTATTTCTTAAAATTATATCCGTCTCTAAAAATAGCAAGTAATAACCGATTCGTGGATCGGATATTTGCAAATACCCAAATACGCGGAATAAAATGCTCAATCCTATATAAGACCAATTAAATGATGCATAAATTTACATATTGTTTGAAGTAAACCTAGAGCTGGTGGTTCATGCGAAATGATTGCTTAATGAAGCAAAAGAATGAAGTATATATATAGCAAACGATTTGGGACATATAACATAGCTTGGGCCAAATGTGTGGGATATATATATATATCTCATTATATTTATTCTTCATTACTGTTATTGACCTTAACTAACATGTTGCATCGTTAAAACTAATAAATAATTTTTCTTAATTAAGTATGGTGAAAAAAAGGGCTACCGTCGGACATAGAAAGAATAAAGAAAGTAAAAAGTGCTAGTGTATCTTTAATTTATTTAGATTAAATAGTATTTAGCTTATGTTGAACTGATGATTGAAAATAAGAAAAGAATAAATCTATTAGGTAAATAAAACTTTAGTGTGTTATTTGAAGATGACATTAAACAGAAACGATATTATCTCTTTTAAAGGGAAGACTAAAAGTGTAAAATAACATAATTAAAATGAAAGGGGGCAAGAAAAAGTGTTTTCATGCGTGAATAGGGTTGTTAAGGATGTACTGTTTTGGGTTACTTAGATTATCGTTACTTTTGACAAAAATAGCTGGACGACAGCGTTTCCATCATATTATTTTACCTTTTTATCCTTAGTTTTTTTTTTTTTTTTTTACAGTCAAGGCTCTGCACTCCTGATACAGATTCCAGATTCTTCTTTATCCTCATTCCTCATCCCTCCCTTGTCTCTTATCTCTCATATTTCTTTCTCCTTTTCTAGTCTCGACGCCGTTACCGGCGATAATGTCATCATTGCTCTATCAGTGCCAACACCAACATTACTCCCTACAAGCTCTTAGATGAAAGCAAACTGTATGGCCTACTCCACTCGACAATGCAAGAAATAGATAAGAAATAGCGAATTCGCTGCTTTACTGCTACCATTTTCTCAACTCTCTTGTTAATTTCTCTTGCTTTGAAATCTAACACTTATATTTGTCCTCGTTTGATCATTTGCTATATCTAACCATTTTCCATGTCCTTTCATTTTTGTTTCTCTCTTCTCGGAGGCTTTGGTCATTCTTAAAACGTTTTCAAGCTTTTTTTTTTTTTACTGATATAAATATAAACTATTAAACTAATATCCACAGATTTGATGTTTTTGTTATAAAATGGGTATTTAGATTCTTGAATAAACGTTACTTTGAGGTTTTGAATAGAACTTATTTTTGGTATAAGTATAAGTTCATCATTAATTTGGATTCTCCTGCATGAATGTTTCGAAATTATATATTTATATACTCTCAAAATGATATTTAAGTGAATAAAAAATTGTGTCACAAAGTTCACTAATTAAGAAAAAAAAATGTTATAATTTTTGGTTTTTGTTACATGGAAAAAATACTAAAATATGAAATATTTTATATAACATTTGTTTTTTCATGAGATGTAAGCTTATGTAGTATAAAGGCTCTTTTCACGTGCACTTAGGGGTGCAAATCTTAGGATTTTTTGCCCAAAAATTTAGAACTCTAATTGCAGACACGAATGTCATCCAATTTTGATAGGCCTTGCGCGATTTGGGTTTTACTACACGTAATTTTATTTTTTTTCTCAGAATTAAATTGTAAATATTGAGGAGATTTATTACTGCAATTTTAACAGTTCATACAACAAATTAAAGCAACAGTTTTTATAACAGTTGCATTTTTTGTAGCAATTTTTAGCAACTATAACAACTATATTTGTAGCAGGCAGTTTTAATAGTTATTAGTGTGCAGTTTTTCAACAGTCACATTTTGGATGCCTATATATTAATTATGCAGTTGAGGGAAAATACACAGCAAATATCAACCTTTCTCTTCTCAATTTTCCTACAACAAACTACTTCCAAATTTTCAGCAAATATATTATAGAACTAAGCTTTATGTGATAGAGAGCAGGTTCAATTCAATTCGTACAAACAAATTAAATTTAGTGTTCTTAATCTGTTTTAGATCATTATATTCTGTAAAGTATTTTTTTTTTAATCTCAAACACCCGTTATGAGGAGAAATATTTATCTTAAAGAAATCGTTTATAGACCTCGATCTTCTTTTATATTTATTTTATTGTAATTTACGATTTTTATTTATTCTGTAATTTTAATTTAATTTATTGTTTTTATAATATTTAATTTTGTGTTCGTCGATTATATTATTTCCTACGGTTTTTTTTTTTTTTCCAATTTTTTCACGATGATGAGCATAGTTTGGCAGCAATATTATTGGATCCTTGTCGTTTGTCAACGCCGACAATGAGTACTACCGGCGATCGACTAGAATCCTTCTCCTTCTCCAACATCACCATCTCTTCAGATCTTCCATATATTTTCTCCCATTTTTGTTTTTCGATTTGACCACATTTCCGAAAATTGGTATGCCTTTCAAAATTGCAGGCAATAGTTGTTGTACCTCCGGTTAGTCACCAGAGTTTTGAAGGCGATGGTGGTTACTGTCGGACTTTTGACATGACCTTGTATAATTTTATTAAAGATTAGATGTAGGGTTATTTTAGTCTTTTTAATATATAATATATGTTTGTGTTTTGTTTACACTGTGCATTTTAATTAGTTAACCAGTTATTATTTATTTTACTATAAACAACCACTATATTACTCCCGAACTTGCATATAACACCTCCCTAATCGAAATAACAAGAAATATTTTCTAATGAGAGAGCTAATGCTCAAAATATATAATATCTAAACAATTTAGTTTCTTACATTAACACTCTATAAAATGCTAAACACAAATAAATTTACACTTAAAATATTGCCCATCTCGCACCCACCAATGTTTCTCTCTTCAATCTTAAGTTGCCTACATGTTAATTTAAAGTCATACTTTTATACTTATTTGCAAACATTGCCACTAATTTGTTTCAGTAAGTGACTTTGTGATAAATTGTTTTTGCTTGATATGTAACTTGCCAGTATAAGTGATAATTCATACCGAATTTACCTGAGCAAAACTAAAATAAATTCATCATGTCACTAATTGTAAGCTCGAATATAAACAAACGAGTTTATGTTAGGTTAAATTGGCCCAAATTTTTTACATACTTATTTTATTTTATTTTTCAAATTCATTTAACTAAATATTTACCGAAAATACTATAATTTTTATGAAAATTTAATATTTAAATAGGATAATAAAAGCTTTCAACCAAAACTAAAGTGAAAACAATAATAAAATTTGTTACAAAATAAGTCAAACCAAGATTGTAGATTTATGTTTTCTATACTTGTAACTAATGCCTCTACATGTTAATCTCTTTCAAAGATAAAAACTAAAATGAATGTAAATGAATATTTTATGTTTGAACTCTATGTAATTATAATTAATGATGGCATATAATACTTGCACAAATAAAATTGAACTAATTAGGCAGGCTAATTTTTTTTTTTTCCTTTTTTTGATAAAAATAAATCAATTACAAAACACAAATAAATAAAACTAGACAAATACATTAATATACGAACATCATTTTTCATTATTCTAATGGTAGCGCTACCAATTAATTGCCCATGTTGGTACCTTCGATTACCATATAAAAAAAGAACCCTTATATCCCTCCTATCATACAACCGAGAACTCCACATATTCGACCTCATTAGACCCTTTTCCATATGAATGACCACATATTGTCCAAATGATAAACCATCACTGGATTGACTCCTAAGACCCTAGTCACCAGACTTCGACTTCGACAATAAAGTATTAGCCAATAGCCAGGTACATCCAACATGGCATCTATATGATGATGCGAGCTTTAAAGGACTACCCTTGAAAACTCATAAAAGACAATGAAATGTCAACCCAAAAGGTTGTAACATTGAAACCCAACAATAAATTGGAAAATTTCCTAGGTAGCTAGAATACCGATTGGGAGATAGGAGCCCTACGAGGTTTCCCAAGCCTCGACAAACTATTAGATGCTACAAGATTTACTAAGTTTTGATAAGTTCTTGAAAAGCTCAATTGAGAACCAAGAGGAAAAAACCCTTATTATTTCATTGATAAAAATCCGTGTCTAAAACTTTTTAGTATTTTTGGCCTTTCATGTATTTAACAGGCTAAAATAAAATATAAATTCCTAACCGATAAAAGACATGTAAAAGCCAAAATATTATTGTTGGAAATTAATTATGAAATCCTAGGAAATAAAGTAAATACGAGATCCTGCCAAATAAACTATGAAACTAAAATGAAAATTATTTTCAAATTTTTTGCCACAAATTTTGATCCCATTTTGGCCAAATAGTAATCTAAATTGGTGATAATTCTACAAAAATAAAGTTATTTAGCCACTTTTAACCTAACTATTTATATTATTTTAGACTTATTAAGGTTAAAATGACTAAATTTTATTTAAATATACGAATGTAGATGAAATGATAGCAAATGAAGGAAAAACGAGCAAAAGGGACAATCAACATAACTAGCCTCATGCCGTGGCGGCCACTTTATTGTGCCACGATTCACATGTTTTACATAGAAGATCCAAGACTTGTGTGCCACGGCATGCAAAAATATGTACTGCAGTGCGCACACTTTCACTGGAAACCAAAGACCCTTGTACCGTGACAAGGAAATATTTGTGCCACGGCTCACAATGTTTACTAGGCAATCCAAGGAACTTGTATCGCGGCCTGGCAGTACACATTATTTTCCTGTGCGAATTTTGACACTTCAAATCCGTTTTTACTTCATTGAATCAATCTCAACTGTTGGATCACAAAATAGATTAACGAGTTAGGTTAAGTCATGGTTAACCTATAAAATGTGACTCTTAGCAACCAAACAATTTATTCAACATATTTCATTACTAACCTAAATCTTAAGAAAAAGAGGCAACACATTTAAAGAGAAGCACAATAAGAGGCTAATAGAAGATTAAGGCTATAAAGTTTAGATTCATCAAGAGAGATTGACTTATCTTTTTGTACCCTTTGTATTTTATTTATTCTCTTGTTTCTTTTCATCATTTTGGATTTGATTGAATATGATTATGATTGGCTAGACTTATTGTTACGATCTTCTTGAATTCAATTTTCCTATGCAATGAATTAATTTATTTTTTCATTCCATTATGAATTCAATTTAATTATATTATTTAATCAGAATTGCATGCTATTCATTGATTGGCTAACAATTATACCATAAAGGTAATTAGGTAGCTTTGAGAGAAGTATTTAATTATTTATCTCGATTGAATAACATACATGATTTTTAGGCTGAGAGGTACGATTCTTGTGTATGTGATCGATAATTAAAGTTCTTAATGGGTAATAATGTAATCTAATTAACATGAGAATGTGATTAGGTTATTATATTGCATGTAGTTTACTTGAGAAAAAAATACATGTTAAGTTAGAGTCAATTGATTATATAATTTGTTTGTCGATTAATTAGAATGGTAGATTAATTTATGTGCAAGAAATTGAGTGAGAGTTGATTCGTATGACTCTTTCATATCCAATTAGTTAGTATGGATGTGTTAGATCAAATCTTATAAATATTATATTTTTGTTATTTTATTATTTTATCTATTAATTTTTCTTAGTCTAAATAATTTAAAGTTACTACAGTTTGATACTTAATTCCTTAAAAATCCAATCCTCATGGGTTAAATACTATATATTTAAATACTTTTTACTTGTACACATTCATGCACTTGTAAAATTTGCGTCAATTAAAAATATTTTATTTCTATAAAAGCTGTAGCCCAAAATGTTATTTTTGCAATGCATTTTGATTTGCCTCAATTAGATATCAGTTGGCAAAGATATGGCAGAGTTATCTTTGCAACGCATTTTGATTTGTCTCAATCATATATCATATAACAAAAATATGGCAATAATATTGACCACAGCTCAATGAAACTTTCCAAATTGAAATTTTATTTGGCAATTCTTTGCCCTAAACACAAACCCTTAAAGCACTCGTCGTAATAACTAGTAAACTTGTCTATTAATTAATTTTTTGAATAATATGTTCAATTAAAATGTTCTCCTTCAATGATACTTCTTGAGTCTCATCATATCAAAGCACCAACTCTGAGAGATCCTCCTAGCATGTCCCTTACTTGAAATAGGACACACGCATCAAGCATCTATGTCACTCATACCATACTTGGCAATTAACAAGAGTTGAACGAAAGTATGACTTGTGAAAGGTATTATGAGTAACTTGTAAGAGACATTGATTTAAGTTTTTAAGAGAAAATTGATTCATTGAAAATGGTATAAAGGATAAACCTAATCAATTGTAAATAAAAGTTTTAATTTTTTTTAAATAGTTCTATAAAATAATAATATAAATATAAATATAATAAAAAAAAATTAATAAATGAATTAGGTTAGTTCGATTTTTTTAATATTTTAATGAATGAAAATCAAACTAACCTAATATTAATCGATTTTTTTATTGTAAAGAACCAAATCAAACTGATGATATTTAAAAACCGATTATTTTAGATTAGGTTGAGTTGGATTTAATGAGTTAAATTCGTTCCTTTTTTATTACCCCTATAATTAGGATGGCACTAACCCGATCTTCTTGTTTTTCGTGCGATTAGGGATGTTCCAAATTTTTTTTTTTTTAATAACATAGATGTCTCAATTTAAAACAAAATTTAATTCAAATTATGTTGGATTTAGACAATTAAATTGCATTACATACCCTTCCTGCCAGTAACATTTCAATTTCCTTTTCTTTTTAATTTTAAAATATTATTTTTATATAGCATGCTTTTTATTTCAATAGCATTTTTATTTTATTTTTTGAAACTAATAAAATCTTAACCCAAAGTTCATAACATTTTACATATAAATATCAAAATATTATTATTGTATAAATTTAATAAAATAAATAATATTAAATCTCACAAGATCTTTGGTGATCCATCAGAGTTCCACCAACCAGTGTTGATGTCTCACTAAATGTAACATATTATATCTATATGTATCTTTGTATGTTATCTTTTACAACTTTTTATATCTTTATGTAACATGTTATATCCATCTCAATAATTTGATCAATTCAATTTTACTCTGCAATTTATAAATTCAACTCTACCTTTGTTATAACATGTTATATTTACATATACCTTTGGATATAATATGTTGTATCTATCACTAATAGGATCAACGAAACTCTAATGAAGATGTAAACTCTATTTTTGGATGTAATATATTACGTTCACCTCCGACAAGGTCTTTAGTGATGATGGCTGAAGCTCCAACAAAGTAGCCGACAGGACTGTCGGATCTAATGAGGTCATCGAAAGAGTCTTATAATGATATCATTTTATTAAAATTATAAAATGAATATATTTTGATCTATTTGTTAAATAATATGATATAAAATTATAAATTTTAATATGAATTATTACTAATTAAAGAAAATTATCAATTTATATAAAAATAATGAGCCAAAAACTAATTTAATTTGCCTTGCATTTTTTTTCCTATCATTTTCTCTTTTCACTTTATATTATTACATTGCCAAATGTTAACAATCTCTTGCACAACATGACAGTTTAAAATTTTTATTAGAATTGAACAATAATTTTTAATTTTTTAAAAAAATTTACTATTTTATAAATTTATAAATAAAAACACAAAAATATATAACTAAATTTTTCCATATATTAATTAATAAATAAATATATTATAATTTAATATTAAAACATGATACGAATATGATTAAAAGCTTCTGATTGTCACCCATAGTTGTCAAATAAATTAATGTTCGAAAATCTTATCATTGGAAGAAAAAAACAATATTTCTTTTGTTTAACTTTTTTATTTGTTCAGCTTAGCCATGCACTTTCTTGGATACTACACAAATAGTCCTTAGATTATTTCACAATTTACACTTTGTTCTTTTATAAATATGCATGTTTGGTCTCTTTATTTTTATTTTTATTTTTAGTCTTTGATTACTGTACTTTTTTCCTTATAAGTTGGTGATTTCACCTCTTAATTTTCACACATTTTGTCTAAAAATTAAGACAAACTTGAAATTGAACTTTAAAAGTATAAATAAAGGACCAAAGTGTAAAATATTAAAAATTAATGGATTAAATTGCAAGAAAAAATAAGAAGTAAATGGACTAAATTATAAGCAAAAAAAAAAAAGGGACCAAAATGTAGAGTATGAAAAAATTTAAGGATCACTTGTATAGTTTAACATTTTTAATTTTTTTTTTTTCTTTTATCTTATATAAATTTTCTCTCTTTTTGTCACTGTCTTGTAACAAATTTTTTTTTCAAACTAAACAACCATTGTAATTTAGCATATCTCTTACTCTATAGAATGTCCCTGAACTCTACTGGGCCACGCTCAGCTACACAATGCTAACTTAGCATCTTATCTAGGTCTTCGGGCATAGGTCAGGTAACTTGTGCAGAACATGGCCTACGACACACTTGCACCAGCAAGTTAGGGAAGAACCCATGCATAAATTATTAGTCAAGAGGGGACCAAGTCCTCCAACCAATGGACCCCACTTGCAAACCAAATGCGTGCCCAATGTAGCATGATCAATTAGGCTATAGGTTATAGAGTGAGACAGCCTAATGATCCTTAAAACTATACACAACATAGCTTCAATGAAGCTCTAACTTGAAGGTTGATCATGAACTCCTACCCCCAGAGCATACGGTCTTTTATTTAGCATCATTGCCTAAAGGTAGACAAAATTCAAACCAACCCATTAAATCCTTACAAACCCAGCTAAACCAAATGATTGAATCCGTACAAACCCAGCCAAGCCAAATGGATTGGATTGGATTGGATTGGATTGGGTGCATTATGTATTTTTATTGAATCGGGTTATAACCAACCCGTTTAGCTCCTGCCAAAAATGGATTGAGAAAATTCTTGTATGAAACGCGGCCAACCCATAAGTATTAGTATACTCTATAAAAAATTGCTAAAAGTGGGAATTAAAACTATCTTATTTGTCTATTTGTTAGCACCAATTTTGGTACACTTCTCTAAAAAAAAAAAATGGTAGACACTTCAGCTTGTCATAATGGTGTATGTTAGATTTTTAAATGTCAACTGAAATATAATAAAAAAATTAGGATTCGACTTGAATTCTTAATTAAAGATTTGGAGTTTTTAACTAAAAAAATTTTCTAAGCAAAATTTGTAACTTCACTCTGTTTGAATTTAGAGAAAAATTTAGATACCCAAATTCTAGCAAAATAATTATACTTAATAATATTAATTTATTATTTTAAATACAAAATATAACTTTTACTCTAATACTCTCCCACTTCTCTCACAGCACACATTCACTTATTTCACTCTTCTCTCTCACGCACTATACTCTTCGCAATACGACTTGCTCACTTCTTCCGCACACTCACTAAGCCATACATACATATTTATAGGCGAGAATGTTTGGCTGTTAAACTGACTTATTTCTTCTACCACTTTGTGGTTATAATACTAACTATCTCGAAACATATTGCTAGATATTTCTACAGAAAAGCTAGAGTATTAAGTAATAAGAAAACTCTAGAAACATTGAGAAGATTAGAGAGAGGAAGTGATACCTCTTTTAACACACTTTGGCTTGATTACACTCCTCGGAGGGTTTAACTTGAATGATTATTATTCTTGATGTCATTATCTTAGCCATAGGCCTACCTCCAATATGGAAATGTGTGAGTGGAGAAAGTTGTTCTGAGGTAATTAATAAGATTCTTTATGTTGCATCATCTCATTAATTGCAAGTACTTCAATTATTTCTCATAGTCTGCAATAAGTTATCCTATATGGTTCTAGAAAGAAAATGAGGTACTTGTATCAAAAGAAAAAACAATAGTAGGCAGTCTTTTTCTGATATTTTATTAGCAATGTAGAGATAATTCAGTTCCAGCCCGATCCAGGCAATATAGGCAAAGCCTGGGCCCCGATATAAAAAATGTCCCATTTTAATCAGAATATTTTTTATATATTTTTTTTATGTTAAAATATAATAATAAAAATAACTTCTTTTATTCTCTTTCTATTATAATATAGGAGTGACAATTATACTATAATGTAAAAACACCAATAACACGATTATTACATAACTAAAATGCAATTAGACTAAAATTTGTCATTAAATGCTTTATAAATTTAAAAATTCTATATAAATAATTTACTTGAAAAAAAAAAAATTATTCAGTCAAACAATACACGAACACAAATATGACACAAATTTATTACACAAATACAGCACGAATATGACACAATTTTTAAGCTAATATAATGGGACAAAAAAATAGCATTTTAAGCTCTAACTAAAATATTTATATTACCTCATTTGGATGTAAGACATTTATATTATATTAATTGATATTATGTCATTATATTAGTTATATCATTATCATTTTTATTTTTTAGTAAATTTTTTAATTAATAAATATTTAAATTCTTAATCCAAAAACTTAATTTTTTAGCTATATAAATTGTGAAAAAAATTATTTTATGGCATTCATAAAATATTTATCAATCATTATAAATTTATTAATTTTTACAACTAATTGAATTAAGAAGTAATTTTTTGTTGTAGTTGATAAAAAGTATAAAACATTATTTATTCTTACAATTTTTAATAAAATAATAATAAAATAATTTAAATAAAAATTAATACTAATATGTGATTATAAAAGAACCTTGTAATGAGTATCGCTTAGGATCCTGTGAATGCTTGGGCTGGCCCTAAGATAATTAATTCATTTATGATTTTTTTAATAATTATTGATGATGTACCCTTTTAAGTAGAATACTAACATAATCTATTTTCTTCTTTTTGAGATTGCCATTATGTGTTGGATGTCAATGGACATGGAGAGATGGTTGATGCATACTAATCATATTGGTGATTCTCCAAGAAGATAAATCTCTATGTTAAAAATGTACCCTCTGTTTATTGTTTGGTATGTTTTCTGAGAACTTTGTCTAACAATATTAAAATAATTATTTAAACTAATAACAATGGATGAATAAAATGATTAATAAAAGAAGAAATACTGAATCAAGAATTGTATTACTCTTTTATTATTATTGAACATTATAGAGTCTGAGACTATATATACTAGTCTCTTGTTAAACTCTTCTACACAGTATGCACGTGTAGCTACTAACTAACTGATAACAAACTAAAAAACTATGAGAGACAACATTCTCATACAATGCATACCTTGATAGCACAAACTGTAACTATTCTAACAATCCCCTTCAAACTCATGGTGGTGGTAATACTATGAGTTTGGACTTCAAACTGAGAAACTAAAGGTGTATGCAAAACATCACAAAGCTGAAGTGAAGTATCAACATAAGAATATTGTATACTAGTACTACCAAAATGTTTAATGAAAAGAGAGGAGCCATTACCTACTGCAACTCCGTTAGATCCATTATAAGGTGTAGAGGTTGTCAAATTATCAAAATCCTTGGTAAGATGATGAGGGGCACCTGAGTCCAGCAACAACCCTTCACTAACTTCACTCGAAGTGCCAGCAAACATTGCTAATGCCTTTCCACTACTAAGCAAGTCTCTTAGTTTGAAGCACTTGTTATTTGGATGACTAGGCTTGTTGTAAATCTGACATTGCACCCGACTATTAGATCAACCATGATAAGAATTTGCTTGACTCTTGTTTTGTCTGTATGTGTTAGCAGATCCTTGCTTAGGTTGATAGTCAATACTTCAATACTCCTCTGCAAGAACTCATGTAAATTCTAGCTAGAACCACTAGAAGAAGTTCTTGATTGACCACTAGCATTATTTCTAAAGGACATCTTGTGAAACTTAGCATCATTAGCCTGAAGCACAGAGTTGACATCAGTATGTACCTTTTGAGTAGGGGTGTCAATCGTGTCGTGTTGGTCGTGTTCGTGTCGTGTTTGTTCGTGTTATTCGTGTCTTGTTTTCGTGTTGGTTGACACATTAAAAAATTTACTTAGAATTTTTTTTATGTTACTTATTTATAATAGTAAGAAATAACAAAATCTTTAAGAACATAAAAAAATTATTGATCAATTCTTACTAAAAAAAATTATTGATCAATTCTTACTAAAAAAAATTTGTGTCGTGTCATGTTCGGATCGTACTATCGTGTCGTGTCAAAAATTGCCACCCCTACTTTTGAGAGATAAGCCTAAGTCATAAGACATCAATTGACTTTGAAAATCTTCAAAAGTTACATGCTCACTCCTCATTAACATTGTCATAGAAGATACAAAAGAATTATAATTTGAATCCAAACCTCCAACTCTAAACAAAATTAAGTCACGCTCATAAACATCTTCTCCAATTGCTGAAAGATTATCAGCTACTACTTTAAATTTCAATGTGTATTCTTTAACTGAAAGAACATTTTTACGAAGTGCCTGTAATTCAAGATGAAGATCCATGAGTCTTGCTTGAGACGATGCAGAAAATACTTTCTTTAAGGATTGCTATTGTCTTGCTGCAAAAGCTCCATGACGAAGATGCAAATGCATAAACGAAGACACTAAACCATAAAACCAAGACCTCACAAGATTATTCAAGTTGTTCCACCGAGTAAATTCAGGATTAACTCGAGTACTATTAGTAACAAATTGTGATGGAGGCACAATAGACGAATCAATAAGATCCTCCAAGCCATATGCAATGATGATTGAGAGAATTTACTCTCTTCAAATCAAGTAATTAGTGTTATCTAGTTTGATTGAGAAACTGAGATTCACTAGAGAAACAACAAAGCTGGAATAAGCAGATTGTGTGCTTGAGGCAACTTGATTATTTGGTGTTACCAATCTTGATTCATTAGAGTTATGCGAAATTGATTTGTGACCTTGAGGTGTGATTTCCATTGTAGCACCCGCAAGAGCTTCAAGATATGAATGCTCTTTAAGCTCTGATACTATAAAAGAAAAAATACTAGATGAAGAATTGCATTACTCTTTTATTATTATTGAACATTATAGAGTTTGAGACTATATATACTAGTCTCTTGTTAAATTCTTCTACACAGTATGCATGTGTAGCTACAAACCAACTGATAACAAACTAACAAACTATGAGAGACTACAATCTCAAACAATGCATACCATGATAGCACAAACTGCAACTATTCTAACAATTAAAAATATAATAAACCTTCAAACATATCAAAACAATTCATTATTTAATAGTCTTATTTAGTATATATTAATATAAATGCATTTTATATTTATTTTTGAACAATAAATCCAAAAACATTTATAGAATAAGTAGTTAAAATGTTTAAAATAGTTATTTAAACTAATAATTCTTACGATTAATAAAATTAATAATTCAATTGAAAAATTAACAATTCATCCATTTTTTTTGCTATTGAATTTATGCTTAGTTCCCCCTTTGAACTCAATTTATGGCTTTGTCACTGTGTGTTAGTGGGGCTCGGTCGTAACTTCGAAATCAAACACGAATATATTGATTTTTCATTATGGCAATAATATGGTTATTTTTTGCAAGTGGCAATAACACATCTATTATTCAAGAGTTTATTCACTTTAGGATCTCGATCATCTCAACTTAGGATCTCGATCAACTCAACTATTTTCTTGATCTTGAAGTAACTCATGCATTGATAAGATGTTTAAAGGTACCTTTGAGGTACTATTTCTATAATGAAGTACTCATAATGGAAGCTACTGAATCTTTATACTTGATAGCATACACTGATATAGATTGGAATTCATGCCCAAATGAACAAGATCAGTTCTCCAAGACTCATGAGTGGCTATTATACATAAGGGTGAATTAGATCTTTTGTTGGTGTGTAAACTTTATTTTATTCATCTTTTATGTGTTCTTGGTACTATCCAGGGGTGAGATTTTATTATACAATTGCCAAACCAATCCAAATATATATGTTGGTTAATTTGGCCAAAGTCCAAAACTTTAGTGCTAAAGAAAAAATGATGTTGGAGGTTTCAATTTTTTTTTTTTTTTTTTTGAACAAGAAGCAGCTCCCCAAGAAGGAGATTAGGTAATGCCCATTTTTATTCATTCACCTTAATCAATGCTAATATTGAGAATATTAATAGTGGCTAGCACTTAAAGCTATCGTCAAAGATATCTTTGTGCACAATAACTGTTTTTTCACCCCTCGAAACTATGATTTCGTACATATAACCCAAACAACTCCCATATCAATATATATATTTTATTTTAGTTTTATTTATAATATTATGCATATTTAAAATTTAAATTTTAAAGTTATATGAGATTATATATTTTTCCAAACATAGAAAATTATACATCATAATTTTTTTTTTTTTGACAATTTCAAATATCTTATAGTTAGTATATAAAGTTGTGTTAATTAATGCATGAGTGTGATTTTTGTGAAACAATATGTCTCAAAGATTCAACTTTCTTGGTTGATTGTATTTCCACATTAGATAAATATTTAGGAATTAACATTTTTCTCTCGATAACCCAAATTGTGGTTATACGTAAAAATTTAACGATTTTTTTTCAAAGTTATTTATAATTTATAGTTCTAAAGCAATTAAATGAAACCAAACAAAATATTAATATATAATTGCATAGTACAAACTCTTTTAAAATTAAATATACAATGCTTTGAATAAGTAGATTGAATTTTTTTGATTCTTACAAAAATATTTATTTTTATTTTACTTAAAAGCATGTACTAAATAGCTAAAAAAATGAAAAATAATGTCAATATTAAAAATAATTTAGTAAAGTAAGTATTACGTTAAATTTTTAAATTTTTTAAACCAAGAATATTTGTTAATAAAAAATAATAAGAAATGTGGTTAAATGGTGAGAAACTGCTACCAGCTCATAATTGACTGTTATTATCTAGAATTGATGCTGGACGGTTATGATTATTAACATAATCGTCCCCTCCAATCACCATATGTAATGACAAAGAATATAAGGTTTTGGATACAATAAAATTCATGCACGAATAGCTCCATGAAAAATATACGTTTTCTATAAAAATTTCTGGTATGTTTCCTAAACAATTTTGTGCTTGTTGTCTAAATCCATGTACTTATTACAATATGTAAATTGGTAAATATATGTTTTAAAATTTAGATTAATATTTGATTATGCAAAAATTTATGAAAATTTTATAGAACAAATAATTTTATTCTACGTAAGTCAAAGACCTTCAAGTGTTACCCTTCAAGTTTAAGTCAACTTAATGATGATTTTGAGAGGTCATGAGCGTCGAGAAATATGACAAATCATAGAATAATAATAATATTTAAATAGAAAATTGCAACAATCTCTTGATATAGCTTTTTTCATGCTTGTGTAATTAAAATGGGCTAACAAATACATAATACATTCTACAATATATTGACTAATAAATAAAAATACAAAATAATCTCATAAAAATGTGCCTTTTACTCTTTTGAATTTTAATTTCAAAAGGATATTTCTCTAATATATAAATAATAATTACTTTCTCTCAAGCACTTAAGTTTAACTTCTCTTCTTCTTTCTAATATATATATATATATTGATTTCTCTTCTACGATGAATTATGACTTTTAACAATGCCTTTTATAACATTAGTTTTACTAATATTATAAACACAAACCTTATAATTGAGGAGAGAGAAGCTCTCCTCATTTTCCTCTCCTTTCTTTCCTTTTTTCCTTTTTATGCTTGAAATTTTTTTTATTCTTTCATTTCCTCTCATCTTCTCTTTCCTCTCTCCACATGGAGGGAATTCTTTTAAATCTTCCTCTCTCAACTTATGTGGAGAACTCAACCATGCCTGCTATTTTTCTGTATGGTTGAAACTTGTCTTTCAGTAATGACTTGGTTATCATATCTGAGGTGTTGTATTCAATATGGATCTTCTCAATTTTTTAACCTCTCGATTCAAACTTGCAACAAGCCAAGTACTACCTGAATGGATGACATCTTCACCACAGGTAGGGATGGCAATCGTATCGTGTTAACCATGCTTGTGTCGTGTTATTCGTGTCAAATTTCATGTTAGTTGACACATGAAAAAATTTACTCAATTTTTTTTCGTGTTACCTATTTATAATATTAAGAAATATCAAAACATTTAAGAACATGAAAAAATTATTGATCAATTCTTACTAAAAAAATCTGCATCATGTTGTGTTCGGATCGTGTCAGAAATTACCACCCCTAATCACGGGTGAGAAAACTTCATCAAAGTCAATTCCCTTCTTTTGATTGAACCCTTTTACGATTAGTCTTGCCTTATACCTTGGTCGTGAGCTATTTTTTTTTTAGTCTTCAGTTTGTACACCAATCTGTTTTTGAGTGTCTTTCTTCCTTAGTTAGTGCCACCGAATCATACATGTGGTTTTTATGTAAGTATTTCATTTCCTTTTGCATGGCTTTCAACCACTCCTTATGCTCATATGTCAAAGCTTCTTCATAGCACTATGGTTCTCCTCTATCAGTGAGCAACATAAACTCATTTAGAGAGTATCTAATTTGGGTTAAGTACTATAATTGATCTTCTTAGCTGAAGTCAAACAAATTGTTTTTGAGGAGCTAATGTTTTTTTTCAGTTCATCGTCAACTTGGTCATCAACAGTACCATTACTTCTATCTTTAACTACATCATTAACTAGATCATCACCAATTGGAGGATCGTTTATTGTATCTCCAACATATTCAATTGAACCTCTCCCATCTTTTTGCTCTATTGGAAGAGGAACTAGATCCAAGTTGACTGGATCTTCTTTCGAGCAATCAAGCTTTTAATCTCTTTGAATATCTTTAATATCTTGATCTTTAAAGAAGATGATAGTTCCACTTTTGACAATCTTTCATTTAACAGGATCTCATAGCCTATACCCAAATTCTTTATTACCATATCCTAAGAAGATGCATTCCTTCGACTTGGAGTCGAGCTTTAATTTCTCATCTTTGAGAATAAGAACAAGCTGTCTACAACCAAACGCCTTCAAATTATTATAGGATACATCTTTGCCTTTCCAATCCTAGTTTGGAACATCTTTATTCAATGGAGCTGAGAGAGAGATTTACCAAATCAACTACAGTTAAGAAAGCTTCGCCAAAAATTCTTGGACAACTTGATATGAGATAACATTGTTCTTACCTTTTCAACAATTGTTTTATTCATTCTCTCAGCTATCCCATTATGTTGAAAAGTCTTTGAAATCAATCTTTATTACATGATTTCATTTCTCATGTAATAAAGCCTGAAAGCACCCATGCATTCTCCCCCGTTATCAGTGAAGATACATTTCAACAATCTGTCAATCTCTCATTCAACACTAGCATAAAACTACTTGAATACATCAAACACTTGATCTTTAGTCTTGAACACATATGTCCGAGTCTTTTATGTCATAGCTCGATTGAGGAATCATCTTTGAGAGCATTCATGCTCCCATTACTAACTTTTGCATTAGTCATGTAAAGAGTATTTTCTTTCTTTCCTTGGACTACTATTAGAGAACTTTTAGTAAATTCTCTTACAACCATCAAATACATTGGTGTAACAATCATCATTAATTAGTCTATGGAAATTAAATTCAGACTCATGTTTTACATTCTTGAGAACCAAGTGACAACTTGTGTTGGTTTCAAGTCTTTCCAAGATTTTGGACAATTTATCATTTTTCATCCTAACATTGTCAAAATCTGCATTGGTGTAGGATGTGAAAAAGTCCTTTCGTGAGGTTATATGATAAGATGCACCAGCATCAATGATCTAACATGTATCTTGCGATGCTAAATTAACAATACACCAGATTTTCATTAAGCATAATAGTAATCGTGCCTCTTGCTTCACCATTTTTTGCTCTCTTTTGAGCTATCTGCATTTTCTTTTCATGTGGCCTTTTTCACCATTATAATAACCTTATAGGTCTCTCTTCATCATAGACCTTCTTCTAAACCTATCTCTTGACTTGTCCCTATCATGAAATTTTCTATTATTGTTTCTTCCACAATATTCAACAACAAGTGTTTCAAACTCAATTGATGTTTCTTGCTTTTTTATGGAACATGCTATCTTTTACTATGTCTAATGTAAGAACATCTTAAGGAGCTGAGTTACTTAAGGATACCACCAATGTACCCCAACTATTTGGTAAATAATTGAGTAACAATAATGCTTGTAATTCATCATTAAGCACCATTTTTATATTAGTTAATTGGTTCACCAATTCATGAAAGTCACTTAAATGTACACAAATACTTTGGCTATCTTTGTACTTTAAATTAACTAGTCATAGGAAAAGAGACGCTTAATTCTAAGCAGTCTTTCTCTTATACATTGACTCCAACTTTGTCCATATTGAATATCAACAGTATCTTGAGCTACATGATGAAAGATGATTTGATCGATTCATTGTCGAATTTGTCCAACAATTTTAATGTTCACTAAGGTCCAAGAGGCATTGAATTTTTCTCCTGACTTCGCTCCTTCATTTAGAAGCAGCTTATACAAATCTTTACAGTAAAGAATGTCCTCCATCCTTGTCTTTCAAATTGAATGATTTGAGATCATTAATTTAATCAATGTTGTAGATGAAGTTGATACTAGCTCCTCCATTTTGAAAACACACAAGACTATTATAATATAATTAGTCGACGTGACTCTAATACCACTTGTTTAAAAAGATGACAAATAAAATAATGAATATAACTTTCTTTATAGCGTACACTCATTAAATGGGCTAATAAATATATAACTTTTTTTTTACTTTTGTGTAATTAAAATGGGCCAATAAATATATAATATCTTCTGCTATATATTGACTAATAAATAAAAAATAAAATAGTCTCACAAAAATGTGACTTTATACTCTATTATTTTAATATCAAGAGGATATCTCACTTTACAAATGAGAATTACTTTATAAGATCGGCTTCTTTCCTTCTTTCTAATATATATATATATGTGTGTGTGTGTGTGTGTTTGTTTTAATTTCTCTTCTTTGAGGAATTATGGCTTCTAGGATATTTTTTAGGATAATAGTTTTACTAATATTATAAATGCGAACCTTGAATTGTGGAGAGAGAAGTTCTCATTTTTCTCTTTGTTCTTAGCTTATTCTTTTTTCTTTATGCTTGACATTTTCTTATTCTTCCATTTTCTTTCATCTCCTTTTCGCTCTCTCCTCCAAATAGGTTCCATGAGTCTCTTAAGGTTTAGGTTTTATAATGTTTAGGTTGTAAAATTGGTCGAAAATCAATCCCTAAATATTTTTATGTGAGTGATGAACACAATTTTGACATATATTTTGTTATATTTTTAAGCATTCATTTTATGTTTTATTTTATTATTTTCGTGTTTTGGAAGGTATTTATGTGTTTTGTAGGTTTTTGGACTCTTAGAAGAATATTAGATTGAAATGATACAAAAAGAGAGAAAATGGAGTAACAAAAGCTAGAGAATGTAAGGCTTACATTGGAATTCAAAAACTATGTAAGGGTTACATACAAGACAAAAACAACGCGAGCCTAGGCATGAGAAAATGCGCGCCTAGGCGGGGAGGTCTCTATTTTCTATTCTGGAGCCAAAATGCAACGCGCGCCGAGGCGAGCAAAAACATGCGCCGAGGAGAGCGTGCCTCTGCCCAAAAACCCTAAAACACATGTGCCACTTTATTCCTCCTATAAATACCACATTATATCTCTCCCAAACACAAGTCTTCATAGCCAATTTCTTCCCCACCTTAGTTGCTATTGTAGCAAGGGTTTTCCACCCAAATTACACCCAAAATTATGAGAAGACACTCCATTGTTGAAGCTACTCCAAGGATTTGAGAAAGATGATCAACCAAATTTAAGGAATTGGAATTAAAGGATTCATTGGGGTATTTTAAGTGTAATATCTTTTTCTTCTCTGATTTTGTAGTTTGCCTCCATGACTAAATTGATTGACACCAATTTAGTTATGATTGGCTAATTTATGTATTTGGGATATTAGTCTTACTTCCAATGATTGGAAGAACAATTTTGTAATTTAATTATATATGATTTGGATTTATTTCTTGTTCATGTTCTTAATATTTTTTATTATGAATTAATGGTGGACCAAACCTTAGTTGTAGTTAGAAAGAATATTTTAGAATTAGGCATTAGAAACGCCATCTTTGCTTAATTGCGCATTATGAACAAGAACCGAAATTGATTGCATTGATTTGTGTTAGTTTAGGTGGTTATAATTATTTCCTTGAGCTAATTCCAATTGATTAGTTAACGGTTTGGATCAAAGACGTTAATTAATTGATTGTAGTGAAAATTGCCATTGATTTGAGATTTTCTAGGTTTAGCGAAAAAATCATTAAATCTAACTTTTAATTGAATGCTTAATTTGTTCTTTTCATGAATGGATAGCGAACTAAGATTCCCATTTACATCCATCATCCTCCCCTTGGTTGTGATTACTTTTATTTCCATTTTATTTTAGTTCTTGTTTTAATTCCGAATTTACAATATGTTCTTCAATCGACAATTGTTAGAATGTTTATGATTGTTTATTCGACTGAATAAGAAAATAAATAACGTTTTAGAACCACCGCAATTCCTTGAGAGACGATTTTGATAGTATATACAAGTGATTCGTGCACTTGCGAGCTTTTTATAAAATACAAAATTTTATTATCAAGTTTTTGTGCATCAGTGAGTCACTTATTAGTCTAACGATAAAATAACTAGAGCAAATAATTATGGGCTTGGTACTTTTCTAGTACCCATATTATATTAAAAGTATCCCAAATTGACCATGTTTTCAAGTGGTTCTAGTTTAGTACCCATGTTTTTCAAATGGTTCCAATTTAGTCTTTTTTAGGATTTAGGATAGATTTACTATTCACAAAATTGGGCAAGAGTATATTCATCATTTCATCCTCTTATTTTAAATCAATTAATGTTTTTTTTTTCTCAGTTAACTGGCATCGTTCATTAGGTTAACAAATGAAAAGAAAAACGCACAATGGTTCTTCAAAGTTTTGGGCTTGAGTTCATCTTCCATCTTCTCAGAGTTCATCTAAGGTTCATAAATAGAACTGATAGAAAAGATACATTTCATAAATATCAAAGTCATACCCAGTCTATAAGAGAAAGGTTAGTAAAAAATTTAGAAGCCTTACAGGGTCTTAAAATTTTATATATGTGTGAATGTGATCAGAAGCCACAAAGATTAGGAAGAAAAAATTGATTCCTTTTCTTCAATGTTCTTCATGGCAGAGAGATTTGCTTGGATTCCTCAAATATTTTAATAAATGACAATTTCTAGCAGCAGGAATTCTCAACTTCAATATCAACTTTTGTTCTTTTTTTTTTTTAATTAATTCAAAGAAGAAGAAAGAAACTGAAGAAAATGATAGTAAATATGTTTTATAATACTAAAAATTCCTTATATCCAGTAAAATGGCTGCCAAATGCTTTCAGATCTTTTTTTCAGGCAGGAAGGTAAAAATGACAAAAATAACCCTACCTTAATGTAAAAATTTGACCAAATCTGCTCAAAATTTAAAACCGAAACTATTTTAAAAACATAGATACTAAATTGGAATCATTTAAAAAACATGGGTACTAAACTGGAACTACTTGAAAACATAATCAATGTGGGATGCTTTTGATATAATATGAGTACTATAAAGGTACCAAGCCCAATAATTATAGGAGATCTTTTCTGTCTTCAAAACAAGCGTACATATCGAAAATTTGTAATGTATTGGTTAGAATAATTTATATGAGTTTGAAGTAATCTTTGTGAGGAAACACAAAAACCACTAGATGAAGATGGGATTGTGTATGCTTCGAATTTGTATAGTTTTGCAATTGTTGTCATTGAAAATTTCTCTGTTTTGAAAATATAATTTGTTGAATTTTGTTCCAGCCCTTCAATTAATATGACATTACATTAACCTCTTTTGTTTAATCATATTTTGAGTTATTAATTTTTTTTTTCATTTCTACATTAAACCCACTTGACAGTTGACACTTTGCCCCATTATAAATAATTATATAATCTTGACCTAAAAAATACTTTTAAATAAAATTTACTAATCCACAAGTTGGGTTAAAAATTTAAGATGCGAAAAGTCAGTGATTGAAATTTTCCAGCGATTTTTTTTTTTTAATATAAAAAAAGGTATAACACAAGGATTTCTAAGGAAGTAAATTTTCCAAAGACAATTGTCTAGAGAGAGAAAAAAAAAATGGTCAGCATTTGCAAAATAAATTGATTAATACTCGGTATTATTATTATTATTATTTTCTAAAGACTAATGCTCAAGTCCATTCAGTAACCTCCTAAAGAAAAATGTATTATAATTAATTAGATATAAAAGTAAAGGTGCAAAACTCATTTACTTATAAAGGTTAAATTAAATAAATTCTAAAGTATGTATTAATATATATAACAAGAAAAAATATACATAGGTTTTAGACATGTGAATTATTTTATTTACTTTAATTTTTTTATTTAATTTATACAATATATTTAAAATAAATATAAAGTTAATTTTTTTACATTTTCATATTAATTGTAAAAGGAAAATAATATTTAAAATTCTTATGTGACATTGTAATTCTTATATTATTAGAATTCTTATTGAATGTAGTTCTTATTTTATTTTTATGTTTTATGTTTAGAGCCTTCATTTAATAACATAATATATTATTAAAGGGAAATTGATATCAATAGTATAATATATAAGAATAATTTTGTTAAACAATATTAAATATGATTAAAAAATTTATATGTAAATAAAAAATGGGAGCCTTTTAACTTTTGTATTATCTACGCTTCATATTTATAACATGTTATTTAGATTATTTTGAATTAATAAATAAATTTTTATACGTTAAATTATGATAAAAAAAATATTTATTTACAAAAAAAAAAAAAAAAAAAAACCTCATCAAGTAACTTAAAGTTTTCAAATTATTTATAACTCAATTATAACACTTAAAAGTAATTGCAATTAATATCCTCGATAAATTAGCAACAACAAAAAATGAATGTCATCACATGTCAATTAACCTACTTTGTAATCAAATTTAAAAAAAATAATAAATATAATATTTCTAAAATTTATAATTATAAAAAAAAAATCTCATAATTTACTATGAGATATTTCAATAAATACTTAAAAATATTAAAACTCAATTAAAATTATATTAAAAAAAATAGTCTATTGAGACATCCACCTCTCCCACTCCCCAGAACTAACTTGTTCACTATTTCTTTGACTATTAGATCAAAACTCAAAATTGGTGCATGAAAGAAGAGTCGGTAACGATTACCGTTCCTCAATAGTAAGGTTTGGTAGAAATTATCGTTCCATATTGATAAGATTTGATGATAGGGTCTATCATTCCTCATTGTGAGGTTCAATAACCTCTATCAAACCATCATTGAGCAACATGTCTTCTACCAAACCTTTGGATAATCTTTTCCAAAAAAATTCACAATTGTCAGATTGTATCATCTCCATTACCAAAAAGGCCTATAAATCAATGTAACTCTATTATATTACAAATCAATCGAAAGAGAAAAGTGGACAACCTAATCACCTTTTCAGTTTCTAAAATAGATGAGAGTGTGCAAAACTAACGATGGTGGTCGACCTCCTTCAACGGTCAGGAAGTGATGGTTGGGTTGCTTTAATAGCCATGATGCGATGGTTGAGTTCCCTTAAAAGTCACGATGTAATGGTGGTCTTCCTTCAATAATCACGATGTGGTGGTTGTTATTTGGTGGTGAATATGGCTTCTCAATAATATTCTTGGAATGTCTTTGGAGCTCTTGCAATTTTGAGTTTTTTTTTTTTTTATAAATTTACTTAATTTAATTTATTTGTGAATTTTTTATTTATTTATTAGGATATTTTAAAATAAATTATGAAAAAAAAAAAAAAAATTTGAACAAAAATTTAATTTAAAATAAATATATTATTTTTATTATTATAAATTTTAAAAGATATTATTATAGATGATTTTTCTTAAATATTTAGCTTTGCAGAATGACAGACATAATCCATGAATTCAGGCAATTAATGCTCAATAATAAAATTTAATTTTGCTCATTAAAAGCAATTTATAAATCAAAATTAGAAATTTTTTATGAATAGGAATTTATTGATAATGGCATAATGCTTCATTTTTTGTTGAGAAACTATCATATGACGTAACCTAAAATTCATGCAATTAATTAGCCACATGATTAGTCAGTTTATCCAATAAGCCATCAGCAATATTTATATTCCTATTTGGGGATTTTATATACATTTATTTTTTTCTTCCTAGGAATTGGTGAACATTTTTTTTTTTATATATATCTAAAATTTTAATAAAATTAATATTTTTAATTTGTGTTATTTATTATTCTCAATTCAGTTCTTATATTAGCTCAATTTATAATATTTAAATTACTTACTTTTTTTTATTTTTATTGGTCAAACTATAAATCATATATTTTTAATCTAAGAGTTATATATTAAAAACAAGTATAAAGAAATAAAGAAAAAGCAAGCGGACAATCCTCATCCCAATTTATAAACGTTTTCACTCTAATTCTATCTCTAATTGAAGTCTACTTAAAGGAGAGATCTCCAAGGTTACATCTAAATAACTTTTTTTTAATTTTTTTCCATTTTTAGGAAAATGTACAAATTGAATTTATCATTTTGAAAAATCAAAGAAAAAAAAGGGAAAAAATAGAGATGATGTATGTATCCCACGTAAATGTATTAACCTTTTCAATTTATTTACATGTTTTTGAATAATCTTAAGCTTAATTTTCTTTAAATAAATTTCTTTTATGTAAATGATTTCTTTTTTTTCACCAGCGTCATTTTTTACCAACTTCAACTTCAACTTCAACTTCAACTTCGAGTTGTTTCACTCACAAAATTGCTTATAGTAATGTTAGAACTTTTAGTTTCTATTTGTTTTTTATTGAATATTGTGCAAGATTTAATTATTTAAATAAAAATATTTAAAAAAAATAACAAAAATAACAACATTAAAACTTATGATAATATAAATAGAACTTTTGTGTTCAAATCATATATTTTTACTGCTTCAAAAAAAAAATTATATATTTTTACAATTAAAAAAATGATTGTTATATCATTTTTTTTAACGTCGTCCAATTAAATGCCGTTCTTAAACCTATTCAATATCAAGTATTGTTCAATTAGACATCATTTAATATTATTAAAGTGATATTTTTATTTTTATAAATTTTAAAAATATTATTTTTAATAATTTTCTAAATATTTTCCTATAAAAATAATAATTTATTTTTAATTGTTTGTTCATATCATATTTATCCTTACTTTTAACTTTAGAATAGTGTAATAAACTATTCAGTATTCAATATACTTCTTTGAAAAAAAAAATTATCAAAAATCTGTGGGTTCTTAAAATTTGTAATAATAAAATTAATAATTTAAAAAAAATTATCAAAAAATAACATTTTTAAAATTTATAATAATAAAACTAGCATTTCAATGACATCGAACGACATTCAATTGAATAGACGTTTAAAAAAAATAATGTAAAAGTTATTTTTTAATTATAAAAATATATTATTTCAATATAATAGGTGTTATTTTTATTATTATAAATTTTGAATGTGCTATTTTTTTTATTTTTAAAATAAAATAAAAAAAATTCAACATACTAAATGAAAACTAAAAAAACGTGGGTCAAGATTCCTGAAATATTATCACTAATGAGGATCTACATTGTCTTGGCTCTATCTTCCTTGTTACAAAAGAGAGAAATAAAAAAGTGTGTAAATTGAGAAATGTCTTCTAAGAGTAAGATCTAGTGGTATTAGAAATTTAGAAGCATGGATATAAAATAAAATAAAAACACATTGGATCTTATTTTAGCTGCCATAATTATTTGCTAGTGACTTTTCAATAATTGATATTGTTTTTATTCTTTATCTA
The DNA here is from genome assembly GCA_029378325.1 of Elaeagnus macrophylla. Taxonomy (NCBI): domain Eukaryota; kingdom Viridiplantae; phylum Streptophyta; class Magnoliopsida; order Rosales; family Elaeagnaceae; genus Elaeagnus; species Elaeagnus macrophylla. The sequence continues at coordinate 15,778,476 of CM055644.1, read as the reverse complement.
AAAAAAAAAAAACATTGTTTTTATTCTTTTTTCTGAAATGACAGATGTATCCCCTTTTTATTTTATCATTTCTTCCAAAGACTTTGAACATGCACTGTGCGCTGGGACCTGGGAGAGCCAGTTGGGATTGAACCGGTTAATGAGAAATTTATGAGCAAGTGATTTGGTAATTTTTATTAATTTTTGAGCAAGTGAACTGGTTACTGAAATCCAAAAGAGCCCCTCAATATAATTAAATAAATGTTACTTTAATCAATTTATTAATTTTTATAATAGATTATTATTTTTCTCATGAAGAATTGAACAATTAATCTATTTTCAAAAGAATTTTTCTTTATTTAATTTTTTTATTAATTTTATAGTTATTAATGTTTTGAATATAATTTATGTAATTAATATATCAATTTCGTAACAAAATTATAAAATTAAAATGAAAAAAAAGACTGTAGCTAACTCATTACATGTGCTATCATCACCCTTACATAAATTGAGATTTTCCAAATTAAAAAGAAAAATTCAATTAGGACCGAGAACTGACTATAAAACACCCTACCATATCTTTCTCTTAGTCTCAGTCTCAGACTCTCTCACTCCATAGTCACTGCCTCAATACTTCTCTGTCTCTACTTCATATTTGGTGAAAAACAATACGAAGTAATTGTCGGCACAGCTTGAGAGTCTAGGATTGAGGCTAAACATAGACATTTTTCTTCACTTTCCAATTCTATATCAGGAAAAAGATCTGATTTTTCACGTAATTGAAGGTTTTTCGCCATTTTGTCTGGTTGTTTCTTACCATATATAAGATTGATTCAACTTTCAATTAAAATCCACATCAAACTTTACCACATTGCGTATAAATCAATAGGAAGCGAGGGGATTAGAGATCTGGTGTTGAGAAAGTTCATTCTTTTTTGTCGGTCCTCTGTTTTTGTTCTTCCTCTGCTCTACTGTTTGGTAGTAGAGAAAGAGAGATGGCTAGTGAGAAAATTCTCATCCCAGAATCATTCCAGGTTCAGACTGGATTTGACATTGCCGGTCAGATATTCATGATGTGGGAACTAATCAAAGCGCCATTGATAGTTCCTCTGCTACAAATTGGGGTTTATATTTGCTTAACTATGTCGCTAATGCTCTTTATTGAGAGGCTTTATATGGGGATTGTCATCATTCTTGTTCATCTCTTTTGGAAAAAACCAGAAAAACGCTACAATTATGAGACCATTCAAGAAGATGTTGAAATGGGTAGTACGAATTTCCCTGTGGTTCTTGTTCAAATACCAATGTTCAACGAAAAAGAGGTCAATTTTGGTTTCTTGATCCACTTCTTTTAGTTTTTATCTTCTGGGTTTTGTAGAAAAAGCCTAAAAGTTAGGAACTTTATTTTTTTTTCTCTGTTATTTGGGTCAGGTTTATAAGATCTCAATTGGGGCTGCTTGTGGGCTTTCATGGCCGTCCGATCGTCTCGTGATCCAAGTACTCGATGATTCAACAGACCCTTCAATCAAGGTAAACTCATCTAATTATATCTCATTATTATCATACGATTGTTGTTATACTTTCTTTCTTTTTTTTTTTAGCTTTTGCCCAAAAAAATTTACAACATGGGTTTGTTATTAAATAGCAAATGGTGGAAACAGAGTGCCAAAGATGGGCAAGCAAAGGCATTAACATAATATACCAAATCAGAGAAAACAGAACAGGTTACAAAGCTGGTGCTCTTAAAGAAGGTCTTAAACGAAGCTATGTGAAACAATGCGAGTACGTAGCCATATTTGATGCTGATTTTAGACCAGAACCTGATTTTCTCAAGCGAGCCATTCCCTTCTTAGTCCACAACCCAGCTATTGCTTTGGTTCAAGCTCGTTGGAGATTTGGTAATTAACTAAATTTAACTAAAGTACAGTGTTTACATAGCCATTCATTATTATTAGTCTATTATTTTCTTGTCTTGGATTCTAAGTCTCATCAATGTGCCTGATTTTCTTGGTTTTATCTTTTACTGAGTGTCGGTGGTCATTGGTTTTTGTTACTACTTAGTACTTACTCGTCTATACTATAGACGAACAAAAAAGTACGTGGCTTCTTTTTCATCTTTATTCTCTTCTTTTGGTAATTTTGCTTTTTAGTTTACTGTTTTCGTCGGCGGGATTAGTGTTTGGTACTTTTGGGAGCAGTAGATATGAACAGTTTAGAATCCATCAATCACGGTATTAGCCTTCCTAGGCCACCGTGATGTTGACACGTGGCTGTCCCACTGAATTTTGATAGACCCTCCCCCACCTTTGAATAATTACACAGAAAAGTTAAAAAGAAAAAGGAAACAATTATAGAAAATCATAAATAAAACCTACTCTACCACTTCAAACTACCAAGCAATACCTAATAATAACACCAAAAATGTAATTTTTCCTAACGAAATTTCATTATGGAATATAGGGATATTTCATATAAGAAATTGGTCCCTTTTTTAGCATTAATATTCTTTTCATAGGTAGTTAAAAGAATTTGTATTTATTTATGTATATTTTTTTTTAAATAAATAAATAGTCACATCTCCATAGTTACACTCAGACTTTAAATACTCTTGAGCCACAGCTCATTTGAAGTAACTAGAATAACTAGAAGAGTAGAAGCATATTCTTGTTCTCTGTTATGGCTGATGAAATGACGCAAGTGTCCTAACCGTTGGTGATCGTCACTCTCGTTTTTCGGCTGATTGACTGCAATAATCATTGCTAAACATGCGGGGTAGGTTCGTCATTTCTGAAAATGAGTACAACAATGGTAGTTTGCTTTGCTAGATCAACGACCCGGATTGTACGGATCAAACGGTCAACTCTTTTGTGGAGCGGTGTGTTGTGGACTGTTGTGATTAAAACGGCAGGGCAATTTTGTTATTTGCTTGCTTGCTTGCTTGTCCTCTCATGCATGTGCTTTTTGTATTTATTTTATTATAAAAAGGAAAAGATATAGTGTTATGGGGGAGTACATAGCTTGTGGTGGAACCTAACTCTCTTGTTACCGACACTTGGTTTTGGACTTTGGTGACGTGGATGACTCTGATTTGTGTCACGTGAGAGGTAAAAAAGATACGACACAATTTCTATTAATGACACACTAGCAAATCAGATTCAGCCAACTCATCTTTCAGAGGGTTGTCATGTGGAGGGTGGTCCACCTAAGAATTTTTCTTCAATTATTTATCTATATGTTTAATATGATCTCATATTTCAAAATCATTTATGAGATATTATGCTAATTTAATGTTTACGCTCGTTTTGTCAAAATTGCACTAAATCAATATGGCATGGGTTATTTCTTTGGGTCCCTGCAGTGAATTCTAACGAGTGCTTGCTGACAAGAATGCAAGAGATGTCATTGGATTACCATTTCAAAGTTGAGCAAGAAGTTGGCTCAGCAACACATGCTTTCTTTGGCTTCAATGGTATTATTTCTATTTTTTTAATAAAATTGATTATTTTTTAAGTTATATTTTCCTTTCTGAGTGAAATAAATAAAGCCAAAATAAGCTAAACCTCACAAGTCAGCAAGATCCTTATTTCATTTTCTACCCAATTGGCTACTAGTTGATAATGATTGAAACCATAAAAAATTATGGTAAAACAAGTTGATACAATCAGCAATTTTTATACTTTTATATTAAAAAAATTATCCTAAAAATCACTTTGTTCATTATGCTACTATAATACTTTGATCACATAACTTATATAAGGGTTACGACACTTTAGTCACATAACTTAAAAATTATGTGATTAAAGTCTTCATTCTCTACACTTAAAAAGGGACACTTTAGTCACGTTATAATATTGAAGTAATGTGACTAAAGTCTACTAATTTTAAAAATTGAGTGACTTATGTATCCCTTGCATAAGCTACGTGACCAAAGTATCTTAATGACATAAACAAAATAAATTGTAAAATTGATCACCTTTTTCATACTTGAATTAGAAATATGAGTAGTTTGCAAAAGAAAATTTGGCTAATTGACTCAAAATTAGCTTTTAAGGTAGTAGAATTTGTATAATTCCTATTTGATGACTAGAGGCTTTAGTAAGAGCACTATTATATATTACAAACACAACTAAAATGGTAGAATTTCATTGCATACAACTTTGTTAGTCCAAATGTAATATTCAATCATATTTTACTGTATTATTTGAATTATATAACAAATTTATGATATTTAGACTTTACTTTTATATTGTTCATAGTCTTACTCACAAGTAGCACCAATCTTTCTTCTAACTTTGTTAAAGAAAAGCTTTTTCTTTCTTTACATAAAGCGTAAGAGCCACTTTTTTAGCTAGCATTCTATTGCCTACTACACACCCTTTGAAGAATGTCCATTAAATGTGGAGGATAAGTAATTCTGATGTGTGAATGTGTTGCAGGAACTGCGGGTGTATGGAGAATTGCTGCAATTAACGAGGCTGGTGGTTGGAAAGACCGAACCACTGTCGAGGACATGGATCTTGCCGTCCGAGCTAGTCTTAAAGGCTGGAAATTTCTGTACCTTGGTGACCTACAGGTGTTTGATTTAATGCCACAAACAACTATGAAAAAAATACAAAATGCATGTATTGTGTATTGCTTGTTATAATTCTTACAATTTATTAATGAAATTCTTGACAATTATGCGTCTTATAGGTGAAAAGTGAACTTCCTAGTACTTTCAATGCCTTCCGTTTCCAGCAACACCGATGGTCTTGTGGTCCTGCAAATCTCTTTAGGAAAATGGTGATGGAGATAATAAGAAATAAGGTTAACTTTTATCTTTTTCCGTATTGTTTAAAGTCTGTTTATTTGTGCCTTTGTTAAAACTGGTTTCATACAAAAGCAGTTTCAAAAGATGTGCTTGATGAAATGTGATTTCTAAGCCCCTAAAAGCATTTATGACAAGTTTTTACTGTTTGGTCGTGAAGCACTTTTACAGTACCTCAGAAGCATAAATAAACAATTCACATAGGTTATTTTATATTCCATTATTTTCCCTTTGTCTATCACAACTTGTAATATTACTTAATAAACAATTCACATAGGTTATTTTATATTCCAGTATTTTCCCTTGTCTGTCCCAACTTGTAATATTACTTTATGCATGTGTTATGCAGAAAGTGACATTGTGGAAGAAGTTCTACGTCATATACAGTTTCTTCATAGTTCGGAAGATTACAGCTCACATGGTCACTTTTATCTTCTACTGTCTTATTCTTCCCTTAACCATACTAGTTCCAGAAGTTTCAGTTCCAATTTGGGGAGCTGTTTATATTCCATCAATAATCACCATTCTCAATTCAGTTGGAACTCCAAGGTTTATTTATTTCCTAATTTGTGTTTAATTTGCAACTTCTTTTCCATTACCCAAAAATTGAAGTTTTTTTCTTTTTGTAGGTCATTTCATCTTTTGTTTTATTGGATTCTTTTCGAGAATGTGATGTCTTTGCACCGCACAAAGGCCACTCTCATTGGTCTGCTAGAAGCTGGTAGAGTTAATGAATGGATTGTTACTGAAAAATTAGGAGATGTTCTCAAAAACAAAGCAGCTGAAGCAGCAAAAAACAAAACAACCCCCAAAATTTTCAAAATGCCCAAGTTCAAATTTGGAAATAGGTATATAAATTCATTTATATCCTTTTCTTTGACCTTATATGTCAATAATATCATGAAGAAAATATGGATAAATTTAAAACACACATAATTTGATAATAATAAAAAAAAAAAAAAAACTTTTTTTATATATGTCTAAATGTACATGTTAATATGTACAAATTCGCTATTGTAATGGTGTACATTTGAGTATATGTTAAAAAGTTGCACTTTTTTCTTTTGTTTTTTTTTTGTTACTTTATATCATGTGATAGAATTTTATTAGTTGCAGCACTGACTCATGTGAACACTAAAATCCATACACTTCTGTCTCTTTCTGCATGGTTTTACCTTCTGGACAAAACCTACCATATGTTACAAATTAAAATATTCAGCAAAGGCATGTCTTTTTGCATCAAGTTGTTGTTCCACAATAACTGATGTGGCCGATAACCATAGGTCAAAACAATCAGATTTACTTTTTCTTGCCTATAAATGTCTGCCACATCAATTGTTGAAGACTTGAAGCAAAAATACTTTTTGATAATCAACAATATGAGTAATTTCCATAGCCAACGGGAATGTATGCAGTGCTTTACTGCCTATAATTATTGCTGAAAATGATATTTTTGTCTTAATAAATGAGTAAATTCAAGTTGGAATCTTTGGTTTGGTTGTAAAAGATACAAGTTTTCTCTTTCCAGAGTTTCACTTTACTGCTGTGTCAGCAGCCAGATTAGTTTAGGACATTTACATAGATTTTGACAGAGACACAGAGTAGAGTAGATTAGAATCCAAGTTTATTTGATTAACAGCATTGCTCTCATTAAGGTTTGTCATAGGGTGTTTTAGTTACTATTTTCAATAAGAGCACTATTCATCACCGAAATTACATGGTAGAACGACATTCAATAACTCTATGCCACAACATTTGCGAATTCTCACATTTCGTTTCAATTAATATGTTGTTTGTTTGTCTTTTGGTAGACTTCATCTACTGGAGTTGGGATTTGGAGTGTTCCTCTTCTTCTGTGGATGTTATGATTTTGTGCATGGGAAGAACAACTACTTTGTTTACCTCTTCCTTCAGACCATTACTTTCATGATCTGCGGATTCGGATACGTTGGCACCATAATTCCCAGTTCTTAGCGATAGTTTTTTTTCAGTACACATTAATATTTGATACAATCATGTTTTTTGTTTCTCATGTCATATCACCCCGGCCCCCATCTTTCTCCCCTGCAACAAAAAAACATATTAGTTGGAAGGGAGGGGGCTTCTATGAGCAGAAATGTTTATTACAAGTTGTGATATATATTCATCAAATGTGGGAAGAAGAAATTGTTCTTCGTTGTTCCTGCCTCAGCAATCTTTGTGGCTAGTTCAAAGAGAAATATTGGTGTTGTTCAAGATATATTATTGGAATTAATTATTAGTCCAGGAATATTAAGCAGAAACATCTGATTAGAAGAGGGCTTTTTGTTTTTGTTTTGTGGGTTAGTTTATTTGATTTGATTTGGGTTGATTGTGATTGTGAAATTCTATTCTTCTTTCTTTGTTCCGTTGCTTGTAGTTTTTTGGTTTTTTCCAGAATGGGGAAATAAGCTTATGGATAGAAAGGGTGATTTTGTTATGGAAACTACAAAGTACCTCTCATATGATATATTTATGTTCTTGTTAATTACACCTCCTTGATTTTTTTTTTTTCTTTTTCAAATATATGAAAATTTAATTTCAGCAAATTTTTTTTTTTTTTTTTTGCTTACATTGCTTAAAAATCCACTTGGAACATATGTCATTACACTGTAACGTAATTGGCACAAGTGAACGCATATATGAATTCTAAATTAGTAATGGATATATATGGTATTAGGATGAGGTGCAAGACATCGACTAATTCGAAGACATTAAATTCATCACACCAAAATTTAACCTCCAAGTTTTCAAGATTATACAATGGAGGATTTAGTCTCTCTCTAACCTCCTTTTGTAAAATGAATTGCTTCAAAAAATCAACAAGAAAATACTCATTCACAGAAAATCTCCTACTTATGGGTCCACATTACTTGTAAAAAGTCAAAAGAGTATAGTTGGTGTGCGGTATTTGAATTTAAATAAAAAATATATATTTATTAATGACTCAAATCTACGTTTAAATAAGATCATTGTAATTTGTAGTAACTATTTAATAATTTAAATTATTATATTATTTATTTACAAAAAATACCATCTACTCAAGCCTATAAATAAGCTCACTCTACCCTCAAAAGATACGCATAATCTACACATAATGCACGATAAGTTATGCATATATAAGCTCACAGCTCAAAATCCTATCATTTTGTATTTTAGTCCATTCATATTGGCTTAAGCATTAAGTGAATATATACAACACACTATAATATCATTTTTTTGAATTGTGTGTTGTTAGTGACTTGCAGGGCTGAGTCAGAAAAAAAATTTAAGAGGACTAATTTTTTTTATACAAAACAAAAAATTAGTAAGAATTATAATAAATTATACTCAATTCAATATTAAATTTTTTCATGTCATATTATAATAGAAACATAGAGCTAACACATTATAATTAACTTATAACAAAAATATAACAAGTTAATAAATATTAGTATCATTAATGAATAAAATAAATTTATTAACTAAAAAATTTAAGCAAATAAAAATCTCAATCAAATATATTAAGATTTATAGACACTAAAACTAAAATAAACACATGAAAATATAAAAAGTAAAATATAATTTATAATTTTAAGCTTGAGATTATATTTAAAAATATATGTTTATAAAAAATATAAGAATGACTAATAATAATAAAAATAATAAAATTTTTATATAAAAAAATTTCAAATAAATTTTAAAAGATTGTTAAAATAAAATGTCAAATAATATAATATTAGATAAGGTTAAAATTTATATTGAAATAAAATATAATAAACATAAACTTAAAAAACTTTAATATAAAGCTTATCATATACTTATTTTTTTAATTTTATTTTTATAATATTGAGTTTAAAAATATTTAAACATTATTTAGATTCTTATATTTAAGAAGAATTTTTTTTAGTTTACTACTTTAATTTTATTTTTGTTAATAATAGTTACCAAATACATGAAAAAATATATATATATTTAACCACTTTATTTACAATTTATATCATTTTTATCTAGATATTTCTTAAATATTGTTAATATATACTAAAATATGTACATAAAAATTAGAAACAAAACTAAGTATTTCTTAAATATTCAACACTAAGTATGATGTGCTACGTCACTACTACAAAAAACACATTTAGGGACGGTTCCATTTCGGGTCGTAACCGTTCCGTATGCGGGCGTCCCAAAAAGTGATACTTAATTACCGTCCCAAAAAGTGATACTTAATTACCGTCCCTAAAAGTAAAATGTAACCGTCCCTAAAAGTATAACAACCGTCCCTGAAAGTTTTTAGGGACGGTTACTGGGAAATTTTATAAAAATTTTCCAGCAACCGTCCCTAAAAACTTTTGTATGAGGTTTTAATCGTCCCTAAATGTGTTTTTTTTTTTCCAGTAAAATTTGCCAGTAACCGTCCCTAAGAAAATTGCATAAAAGACAAGTATCAATGGTGGAAGTGTTCAACTTCAAAGAGAACAAAAAATTAGAAGATTGAGGATTTAAATAGATCAGTACAAGGCCCCTCATATACTTTACAAAATTGCATTTGTCAATTGCCGTTTAATTAAAAACATTTAAATCAGGGGCAAAATAAGAATAATAGCATTATACAATTTAAAGTTCTTGGAATTTCTACCCATCCCGCCTAATCCCAAAAATTATAAGCATAATTTAAACCAGTACCGGCTACAAGAGCTATTATAAGCATTAGGTCATTTGAATGTAACAAATCAATCCTCTCAACATAAATGGCCGTCTCATAAGGGCATACTTCAAAACCATAAAATAAAAACAGAAAGAAAATCTAGAATCTGGTACATAATAGGTCTACTCAATCAATGTTCACCGGGCATGCTCTTGATGATATCTGAATCGCCTGAAAATGTAATATGAACGATCATCACAACTACTTAAAAAAATGGGGAAAAATGACAGCAAAACATGCAGTCATTATGAAGGAAGAGTGTCAAGTATGAACAGCACTTACCAGGATCTACAATGCTAAGGCAGCATACTCTGTAATATTTACCACAGGCTGTTCCCAAATCAACATTGTCTGAACCAACAATTCAAGAGAAATATTAACCCTCAGGTTATAAAACCATAGTCCTTAGCAAGGATTCTAAAGGATAATTTTTACGGTGTGTAAGCACATTATGAACTTCTGAAACATTAGTAACGAAGGGAAGCGCACAGACATAAATTAAAAGCAAAGATATCCATACACTATCTGAACATTTCATCAACTTTAATTACCATATTATGATAAGATTAGCTTTTGATACAAAATTACACTTAAAAACTTACTCCCGTTGTAGTGATGAACTCCAACTTTAGCCAACATTGCATAGTATTCTATCCAGGGGCGGAGGCAGGATTTATTTTTAGGGGGGGCTGACAATTGATTGTTATTTGTTAGTGTTAGTTGATTTGTCTTATTGGTTTGTGTATTTAGTCATCGCTATTAAGGGAATACGAGCTTCTTGTATATGGGGTTTTCACTTTTCATCCCAATTGACTTGCAAATTTATTGGATGACCGTGAAGGGATTAAAAAAACTTTATACATGAGACTTGAACTCACTTAACACTCTAATATTCCAAGGGTGATTTCTCAAATATGACTATAATTTTCTTTCATTTTTTTTTTTCAAATTACATTTTCAAAATACACTAAATAACATTAAATGCGTTTGGACTTTTATTAGCATTGTTTTTCTGTTCATTGAAAAACATAGGTAGTTAGGGGTTGAGCATGAGGAATTAATTAATGATTCTTATATATGAGAAAAATTAGGAACTTCAATTGTTTGAGATAGCTCTGTTTTGGAGTGAACTTTTTTAGATTTTTATAGTTTTGATAAAATCAAGAAGAACCAGTTGTAACTTGTAAGTTATTAAGTTCGTGTTGTGGTAATCCTTCCATATTTTAGTTGTATAATCTCAGTTCTCATATCAGAGCTTCAGCAGTCAGCACAAAATTAATCTAAATCGAAAATTTTAATTTGGGATGAAATCCAAGTATCCAACAGAAAATACCAACCTTTACAGGCGTTGGCAAATGGCAAGCATGGAGGCTGGCGCTGGGCTGCTGGAGGCTGGCAACTGGCGAAGTGGCGCAATGGAGGAGGCGTCAGGCGAGAGAAGAGATGAAATAGTAATCTCTCATGCAACGAAAAATTACCAAACTCTAACTTTAACTGGGGAAATACACATGCAAAAAGTTTTATTACCAAAACATAAATGCTCTGATTAAAACATAGAAAATTTTATTAAGATGAGTCAAAGATTTGTGCGTCCTTACTCAGTCACCAACCAGTCAAATAAGTGCGACTAAAAATTGTAATTTATCAGCAAAAGAAACAGCACAAGAAGTCAACAACTAAGGAAAAATGAAGCTCTAACTTTAACATGTGTTACTAGAAGAAAGTTTTCATTTTGATACTTATTTGAAAGTCTCTCGTCAGCTGGAAACGTTGCCTTCTTTTGGCTGAATATACACTATGGTAAATTTATAGTCGGCAATTCATTCACATTTTTATTAAGAAGGTAGCTTGTTGTAAATGTCATAAAATAAAATGGTTTCCAAAACAATATAACATTTAAAGGAGAGCAATGGAGTTTGTAACGCAAAATAGATTGTAACATGAAGTCTCTAACTCTGTAAGTTCAAACACAAGTTACATATTCAAAACAGATAGCAATAGATGAGATAAATAAAAACTGAAGTCTCTAATTCTGTAAGTTCAAAGTGTCAGTGCAGAACCATAGGCCCAGTGAGATTAATTAAATATTCTCACAATTAACAAGGAATTCCTTGGGATCATTGAAACTGTAAAACTCAAGAAATCAAATATTATGCTACCCATAGACAGGAACCAAATGCAAACACAAAAAGATGAATTGGAAAAGAAATTAAGAACTTACCTAACAAGCTTTTCCTTAATGAAATCCATATGGGGAAGAAGGATAGAGCTGAAATTAGATCCTGCAAAGCCACATCATCAATAAGCACTTGTTATTTTACTTCCTCTGAGCAATTTTTATTTTGCAAAAAGTTTTGTATATCTGTATATCTGAGCATAAGAGAAGTTTGGATGTGAGGAAATGACAACTGGGAAAGGAAGGTTTTGTTTAAGACATGTTATGATCTGATGACGAATGAAAAAATAGTGTCCAGACTCATAAAGCATATCATATAATCAATTATCTATTGACCCATAAACAATGAAGTTCGAGATTTCTTTCATAGCAAAATATCATTAAAAATCAAAATTAATAAAAAAACCTAATATTCAAATCCTCCATTAAAATAGAAGCAATCAAAGAGAAACATACCCTTCGGCAGAGATGTTTTTCAGGTATTCCAGAAACTAGACTCACCTCTCCGCGCTTGAGCTCTGCTTCAACCAAGGCATCGGAAGAGAAACATCTAATTCGCGAATCGCGATGCAAAAATTTGTTGCGTTTTCCCCTTGGTTTGTTTGAATGTTGCAGTTGATGAGCCATTGAAGAAGACATTCGAGGTTAGTGCTTCGTCTTCGCTGGGGGCAGACGGCAGAAGCTGGAAGCGAGCAGCAACGGAGGAGCAGTTGTTGGCAATGATTGTCGTACGCGTTGCTGCAGATACCGCCGGCCAACACTGGAGTCACGGACGAGGGAGGACGGCGACGGCTGGGAGGTTCACTGCTTGTGTCGTGGGGGCGGCTGGAGGCGCTGGGGGGGGCTGATATATTACTTAGGGTTTTCGATCAGAAATAACGCGAGAACTGGTGGGCTGATGTTTATAAAGACATTTAGGGACGGTTATTAACCGTCCCGAAAGGTAGCACTTTTAATCGTCCCTAAATGTCATTTACGAAAAGTTACGCCCAATCGTCCCAAAATCCCACTTTTAGGGACGGTTCACCGAATTTTTTTAAAAAAGAACTGTCCCTGAATGTATATATTGTTGTAGTGCGTATCATAATTAGTGTGTGCAAATTTGTGTTTGCTTACCATTCCTCTTCATTTATGTACCTCTGGGCGATTAGGGGAATAAAGACACAACCTTTTGCACTTTGAGAAAGACTCCAAGAAGTTTATATTGTGGTCAAAGTAATGGCCAGATGCTCTTATATAATAATACAAAGTCTGACCTCAGAATTTGAACTTAAGCTAGAGATCTCCAACTGTAGAACAAGTGAATTACTTGGTAGAAAACTATAAGAATACTCTAATAGTATTAGATTGGAAGTTTAATAGATCCTTGAAAACATTTTGCAGTCAAGCAAGTAAAAGAACTTTAGATTTGGAACTTCAATTCCATTCCTTGAAATTGAATCACAGTTTGAGACACTTTTTAGATGGTGATATTTCAAATGACATATTCTTTCTTATAAAACAGTGAAGGGTCATACTATAATGATGTTTTAGTCCATAAAACATTTGCTTAAGTTTATTACTATAAAAAATAAAAATAAAAAGTCTAGGTTTTCTATTTCATATAAAAGTCTATTTACACTTATTATATTTAACTCACTTTTTCAAGTTTTGTGTTCTTATGCAAGGATGCATCAAGATTTTTTGTGGCCTAAAGCAAAATATACAAATGTGACTTTAAATATTTTTTATATATCAAATTTTTTATATATTAAATTGATTAATGATATTAAAATATATTTTTTTATGTCAAATATAAATAATAAATAATAAAACTTAAATTAATAAATAGTATATAGTTCTTGTGTTGTTATTTTAATTATGAGATCAAAAAAGTTAATTTTTTTTTAGGAAATTTTGGAATAAAACTAAAAGTTTATAATTGTCAGTAAAAGTGAACATTTATGTTTGAAACTTGAATAAAACAAACAATGAAAAATATAAGTTTTGAACACTAAAAACAAGATAGACACGTAAGAAATAAAGAGAATAAATCATAGTTTTCACGATATTAGATTAGCATGATTCCTGTGCAAAAATGACACGCATAAATCAAAAAATGTTCTAAATTTTTTTTTGAGTTGTTACTATTGATAACTATAACTTTTTCATTATTTATTTTCAGTGTACCAGTTCTCAACGACTCGTGGCTTGGCCAATGCATAAATTTTAACTTTAATTTTAACAAGTAATACACATACATGCATTTTGTATTTTTTCATGGTTGTTTGTGGCATTAAATCAAACACCTGTAGGTCACCAAGGTACAGAAATTTTATATAAACCCTTTTTGACCAAGGCCATCTTTACTTTTTGAAGCAAGTATATTTTGGGTTTAATTTTTGCCAATATTTTTACACGAATTGCAGATCTAATTTTTAAATCATCTTTTATTTCATTTTTACTTAATGTTTTATAAGTTTTGCGGAAGCTGCGGAAACACCTTATTAGTTAACCAATCCTTGGGTTGTGTGGGCTATTTCAACTTTATTATTGAATTGTTGGTCATGGGTTGAAGGTTTGGTAAAGAAAGAAATAAAAAAAAATAAATAAATAAAATTGTATAATCAAATCGAACCGTTTATCATTAAGGTCATGTCTCAAATGTAATTTTTTAAATATCATTTTAATAATAAAAATATAACTTTTGGGAATCTCTTGTAGTTCAGGTAGTAAAACTCACAATCCTCCACCAAGAATCCAGTTCAAATCTTACCCGAATGTATAAATGTGTTTTCTCTTTATTAATAAAAAGAAGACGACTTTAGATTTTTTTTTTTTTTTTTTATAAAAAAAAGTTAAAAAGAGAGAGATATATAAATTTTTATAATGTATATTTATTCTTATTTTGCACAATCTAAAGTAATTGAGAAAAAATTAAATATTATTAAAAAACTTAAATACATATAATAATTTAAAAAATGTAAAATTTTCTATTTTTTATATAATAAATTTAATAGTGAATCATTGTTCATCTTTATTATTATATAATAACATTTTTATTATTCATTATTGTGAAATTTCATCCAACAATAATATTACTAAAAAGTAATTATTTATAAGTATAAAATAAACAATTCATGTATTATTTTTATAAAAATAAAAATTTGGGTGTCAATCTTCATTATAATAATATTGAATTAAATACAATAATTTTTTTTAAAATTACTATCTTTTTAAATTTTATTTTAATAAATTAATTTTTTTAGAGATTATGGAGATAATTTAAGATAAATTATTTATTTTTAAAAAATACAATAGGTGTTAACAAAAATTAGAAGTCCCTTATCTAGTCAGAGACTTGAGACTTAAGATCGCCTATCGGATGAGTCACCCTGTTCTTGTGCTCTCTATGGAAAAATGATGTTTTGATGAGCATTTCTTGATTTCATCATCTAGTTGTTTAGGTTTGCAGCATACTAATTAATAATCACTACTACAAATATGTCTTTATAGGATGGTTATTGGTCTTCCTATGCCGTCTTATAAAGTTCCGTCCTAAAAGAATCGAAAAAATAGAACGTTCACTGAGCATCGTATAAAAAATTCTTTTAGGACGACCAGTCTATAAGAATTTTTCAAGACGGCTACTAACTGTCTTATTTTTTATGAAAAAAATTATTTTAAAACGGCTAGTAAAATTTTTTTTTAATTTTTTTATAAGACGTCTAGTGTTCGTCCTTTAAAACTTTCAATGCCATTATGGACGGCTAGTTTCTGTCCTTTAAAACTTTCAATGGACGGCTAGCGTCCGTCCTTTAAAACTTTCAATACCATTATGGTGCTTTTCATATATAAGCTCTTCGTGTATTCAATCTCTGGTAGTTCCTTAGGGACTCTGAACATGCCTTCATTCTTTGTAGTGGTTGAAGTTGAAGTATCACACCCATCATCACCATCAGTGATCTCGTTAGGAGTTTGTTGTTCTTTGATGGGGAAGAGCAGGCCTAGCATTCTTTCACATTCTTTCACAAGCTTGAACAGCAAGTTAGTGGTGTAGAATGGTTGTTGCAAAACCTTTTGAATGAAGGGTAAGCGAATTAGAGCACCAGTCCTTTTGTCATACTTCTTTAATATCTTTACAAGCCCTGTTTAAGGCATATAAATTAAGATCATTAAGTTGAACACTTGAACTTAAGTGAAAAAACGCAGAAGAACATTAAACACAGTAAGCCTTAGATCCGGATGGCTATACAAGTTTTCTAGAGACTCTTCGATACGTAAATTGTCAATGACCACATCATGTTGACCAGAACAAGTTCTACAGCCTACAGGTGATGCCAATTTAAATTGTAGAATAACCTATATAAGTACTTATTCCTAAATGATAACAGCAAACTAAAGACCATGTTCAGGGCTGTTACATAGACGCCACGACACTTGGTCAGTGAGACAAAGGACCAGGTGCCATAGGGATCAAGCTTATAATGAATTGAAGACAGAGAAAAGTAGAAGCATATCATGTTCGGTTATTAGATTACCATTCTTGTAGTACATTAAGTGACATAGGCATTTTGTCAAAAATCTCTCTTTAATTGCATGGTTAGAACTAAAAAAGAAATCATTTATAACAACTTCATGCATTCCCAGCCGCCCAGGTAAAGAGAAAGACATGTCTTTGATATATTACAAATTGAAAAAGTTTTTAATTACGGATCTAATTAGCCTAGAGGGGGGTGAATAGGTTATTTTCAATTTTCAACAAATATTATATAATCTAATCACAACGGCCAGACATGCAATCGCGTGTAAAGATAAATGCGGAATAATAAAACAACACACGATATTTTTAGGTGGAAACAACCTAGGCCACAACAATGACCTAAGAGGAAAACCACCGGTCCACCGGACCACCTAACTATCCACTATGAAAATTATGTTCAATTACAACCATAGAGTCCAGAACTACCCGTCGCAGATAGATCCCCCTTTCTGTAATTTACTTACGAGCCGCTTGCTCCTTTCACAGCCTCCAATAGTTAGATGTCTGGATCCGGACCAACGTTCCGATCTACTTGAGTCACACAAGATCAACCAAACCCGTCACCTTCAGTAATTTTGAGTCACACGAAATACTGAAGCCGTCACCTGTAACGTTAGCACAATAACACAAGTGCAATGCGTGTCCTAGAGCGGATTCAAACAATGAATAATCCTAACTAGCAAATATACTAACATGCGATGTAAAAACAATATCAGCTAGCAAACCCTAGAACATTCAATTAAGCTCAATATCATGCAAATCAATTAGGCATATGAATATAACATGAGAAAGCCTAAGAACAATAGATGAAGAGAATAAGCACAATTCAGATGCTAGAAAGTATTAGTGCTATGTAATTCTAAATGCTCAAGTTGATTGATTATGCATAAACATCCCTTCACTTATATAGAGTCCAATCCTAGTTCAAATAGGATTTGCAATTCACTATAACTCTTTTCCTATTAGGATTTACCAATTACCACAATTATCCTCAAATAAGAATACTGTTCTTAACATTAAATGTGGTCAATTAGGTAAAAGAAACATAAGGGTCGAATTAAGAAATAGAGTTTGAGTAGGAATATAATACTGGCTCGATCGATCGACAGGCCGTCTCGATCGATCGAGAAGGTCTCGATCGATCGATACACAAAACTCGATCGATCTAACTCAAACAGAGAGAACCTGGATCGAAGTTGTTCTATACTCGATCGATCGAACATGGTTCGATCGATCGGTCCAATTGCTCGATCGATCCAGTCCAAACAGAGAGCACCTAGATCGAAGTTGTCTCAGTCTCGATCGATCGATCACTCGATCGATCGAACAATACTCTCGATCGATCGACCAACATGTGCACAATACATTTTTCGTTACGATCCATACTAAGTGTCGTGCTCAATTGTGTGCAGATGTATGCATGATGGAATATTATACCTGTCATATGGGCGTTGCAAGCTTGGTGACTCCATCATCACGTGTGGTCTGAATAATTGTTGAATTCCTATTCTAGATTACAATCAAACATTTTGTCCACGAAAATTGCCAATACAAAATAAACCTTACAATCTCCCCCTTTGGCATTTTCGTGTGACAAAATCACTCTCTCACTACATAACGCTCAAGGTTAAAATATCATTACATCAATTACATAGTGGACTGTCTATGATCTGGTGGACCATCTTCGCTTGATACTTGATACGCTCGGTCCACTGAAATTAGACAAACAAATAGCACACAAATGTGGCTTGAAAGCCTCATTGCTTATTAGTTCAGTGTACATAAAAGTGCGAAAGATATGTAGTGTATGTGGACATGAATCTTTCTCCCCCACAACTAATAAATGCAACATCTCCCCCTAAATTCGATCTCCATAGCAACATGAATAACATGAATCTTTCTCCCCCTTTTTGGCATACGAAATTGACAAATGATGAAACACTAAAGATGACAAGGGTCACTCTCAACAAGGTGGGCTAAAAATGCATAAGAGCACACATGTATATGTCCAAGGCATGTAGGAGGAATTGCATTAAGTCAAAAGAAGAATAATGAAATATGTATGCAATGACTCCCCCTAAGTTCTATGACTCTCTAGACGAAAAATAAATTCAAAAAAATTTTTTTTTTTTTTTTTTTTTTTAATTTACCACACAAAGTAATGAACTCATTTAACACGAATAAGCATACAACCAATTGAAAAATTATTTTTGCTTTAATTTTGATCATTCATTGTATTAGTAAAATAAATAGATCACACAAGCACACTAACACATATAATGACATATTGATATTCACTTAGAGTAGTATACATTGTGAACTCACTTGTATTCCAATAATTTCATTTATGACCAATTTTAAGAGACTCAAAAGAAAATAAGTTCATCTATCATGCTAAATCATAATTGAGTCTTCAATCTTACATAATAAAATATGTCTATGAAAAGGAGATTTTTTTTTTTTTTTAAAACAGTTTTGCTCTTTCTTTTTGTACATGCCAAATAGAGTTTCTTAATTAAATTTTTATTTTATTTACCATTTTTTTTAAACATGTACGAGCCATAAATCTAATATGATGACTTTCACACTAGTTATGAGGTAGCCCTCTCCGCTCACTACGGTAGCTTCACACATCATAGTAGGTAGCCCTCTCAATACTAGTTATCTCCCTAAGATGAAATATTTTAAAAAATAAGAAATAGAACACAAAATAATTTCGCAGTCAAGATTAGCTCAAGTCTTAGAGTTTTTCAAAATTAATCATAAATTTCATCGATGACATACATGAGTGTTCAGTGGGTGTGTGCATAAGTTCAGTCAATAGTGTCATCACATGTGAAAAATGCAAGTGTGTGTAAAATTTTGAATTGTTGCATTACATATACAATGAGAATCAAAATAAGCCACAAAAGACAAGGTTGTATAAGTATAAGCATTATTTGAATCCAAAACCTTGTAGACCTTTTTTTTTTTTTTTTTTTTTTTTTTTTTTTTAATCCAAAAAAAATAACAACAAAAAACGAAATAAATAAAAAAAATACTCACCTAGGGTCATTTAAACACTCAAACAAAAGTACCTAGGTGGTCTAGCAATAGTGGTCAATTGATAGGAAACATGCAATCTTTCCTAACCCAAATTTTCATGAATTTTGATTTCTTTATGTTTTTGGGTTGAGACTTAATTGCATTAGATTTTAAAGGCATACTCTTAGGCTCATATTTCCTATTCAAATTCAACATAGGCATGGTATGATGATAATTATGAGTTCTATACCTATAAGCATGAAGATGATCATTAAATCGAAAAGCATTCATCAAAAATCTACAGTTAGGTCGAATATGGCCTTTTCTACCACAATGATGACAAACAGGCACAAACTTAACAGTTTTAGCTCCTACAGTTTTAGTGGGTGTTTGTGCAGAATTTGTAGCAGTAGAGATAAAGTTAGAAGACCTTACAAATGTAGTTTTTGAAGTGGAAGGTGTACAGTTTTCATCTTGGAAACCAAGTCCACGAGTATCACCGAAAGGCTTACCAATGCTCAACATCTTATCAAGTCGTTCAGCTCCAATTGTTAATCTCTTGACAGTTTCCTTTGATTGCTCCAACTCCTGCACAAGCTTTGAATTTTCCTGTTCAATACCTGCAAGACTTAAACTTAACTTGTCAAAATGCTCAGACAGTTCAACTTTTTCTTTTTCTAAAACTGATAAATTAAGGTCTTGCAAATTGATCTGTTCATTCAGCTTTGTTACAGTTATGAGTAGTTTATCTTTTTCTTTCTTGCATTTAATTAAATCAATAAATAACTCCTCAAAACTGTCTGCATTAAATTTATCAAGGATTCGTTTACTTCCCTCTTCATCTGAGTCAAAGTCTGACTCACTGGAGTATCCACCAACAGTTGATGTAAAAGCTACGTAGTTAGAGTTGACATTTTCTGAACCACTAGCTTGGTCTTCATCACTTTCTGTGTCACTAAGGGTAGCATTGAAAGCGTTTCTTGTTTTCTTCTTCTTGTTGGCACAATCTGCTGCATAGTGTCCAAAACCATTGCATTCAAAACATTTAGGACCAGTGGGTTTAGATTTCTTACCTTCTGAACTCATTGGCGTGAATTCTCTTCCCTTACGATATCTTGATTTTTCTTTAATCTGTAGATCCTTTTTGTTGAACATTTTCTTGAGTTTTCTAGCTAGAGTGAGTAGATCTTCATCTTCTACATCATCATCACTATCGTCAGCTTCGGTGGTTTTGAGAGCAATTCCAATGTTCTTTTTGGGTGCTGGAAAGTTCATCTCAAATGTTTGAATTGACCCAACTAGTTCTTCAATCTTCATGGTGTCAATGTCTTTGCTTTCCTCTATCGCTGTAACCTTTGCTTCAAAGCGTTCTGGTAATGAGCATAAGACTTTTCGAACCAACCTGCGTTCATCAATTTTATCTCCAAGATTTGAAGAAGAGTTAGCAATATCACATAAATTAGCATAAAAATCAGAAAACGTTTCATCCTCCTTCATTCTAAGATTTTCAAACTTAGTAGCTAGCATGCGAAGTTTTGTTCGTTTAACTTGGGACGTGCCCTCATGGGCAACCTCTAGAGTGTCCCAAGCAGCCTTAGCAGTTTCAATATCAGAAATACGTCGGAATTCATCCGGAGACACAGCACTAAAAATAGCATTTATGCCCTTTTGGTTCCAGCCACTACCAATTTTATCTTGAGAAGTCCAATCAATTCTAGGTTTAAGTGTGACTACACCATCCTTGGTAACCGTAGGTGGTTCCCAACCATAAAGCACAGAATTCCATACACTTTCATCTAAGGAACGTAAAAAGGCTCTCATACGAGCCTTCCAATATGGGTAGTTAGACCCATTAAAATAAGGTGGACGGATTGTAGAAGAACCCTCTCTAAAATGATCCATAATAAGGTCCTAGGCAACACTAAGTATATCTAGTGACCCGCTCTGATACCAATTGAAAAAGTTTTTAATTACGGATCTAATTAGCCTAGAGGGGGGTGAATAGGTTATTTTCAATTTTCAACAAATATTATATAATCTAATCACAACGGCCAGACATGCAATCGCGTGTAAAGATAAATGCGGAATAATAAAACAACACACGATATTTTTAGGTGGAAACAACCTAGGCCACAACAATGACCTAAGAGGAAAACCACCGGTCCACCGGACCACCTAACTATCCACTATGAAAATTATGTTCAATTACAACCATAGAGTCCAGAACTACCCGTCGCAGATAGATCCCCCTTTCTGTAATTTACTTACGAGCCGCTTGCTCCTTTCACAGCCTCCAATAGTTAGATGTCTGGATCCGGACCAACGTTCCGATCTACTTGAGTCACACAAGATCAACCGAACCCGTCACCTTCAGTAATTTCGAGTCACACGAAATACTGAAGCCGTCACCTGTAACGTTAGCACAATAACACAAGTGCAATGCGTGTCCTAGAGCGGATTCAAACAATGAATAATCCTAACTAGCAAATATACTAACATGCGATGTAAAAACAATATCAGCTAGCAAACCCTAGAACATTCAATTAAGCTCAATATCATGCAAATCAATTAGGCATATGAATATAACACGAGAAAGCCTAAGAACAATAGATGAAGAGAATAAGCACAATTCAGATGCTAGAAAGTATTAGTGCTATGTAATTCTAAATGCTCAAGTTGATTGATTATGCATAAACATCCCTTCACTTATATAGAGTCCAATCCTAGTTCAAATAGGATTTGCAATTCACTATAACTCTTTTCCTATCAGGATTTACCAATTACCACAATTATCCTCAAATAAGAATACTGTTCTTAACATTAAATGTGGTCAATTAGGTAAAAGAAACATAAGGGTCGAATTAAGAAATAGAGTTTGAGTAGGAATATAATACTGGCTCGATCGATCGACAGGCCGTCTCGATCGATCGAGAAGGTCTCGATCGATCGATACACAAAACTCGATCGATCTAACTCAAACAGAGAGAACCTGGATCGAAGTTGTTCTATACTCGATCGATCGAACATGGTTCGATCGATCGGTCCAATTGCTCGATCGATCCAGTCCAAACAGAGAGCACCTAGATTGAAGTTGTCTCAGTCTCGATCGATCGATCACTCGATCGATCGAACAATACTCTCGATCGATCGACCAACATGTGCACAATACATTTTTCGTTACGATCCATACTAAGTGTCGTGCTCAATTGTGTGCAGATGTATGCATGATGGAATATTATACCTGTCATATGGGCGTTGCAAGCTTGGTGACTCCATCATCACGTGTGGTCTGAATAATTGTTGAATTCCTATTCTAGATTACAATCAAACATTTTGTCCACGAAAATTGCCAATACAAAATAAACCTTACACAAATGTCTATGAGCTACTTCTGTGAAACAAATGAAAGAGCAAAAAATGTATACCTGTATCGTTAAGGGCGCTGTAGTTCTGCAACAAAACCATCTCTCCATGGAAGTCTACAATTTCCTTGCGTATCCTAATCATCTAGTCACTGTATTCCTTTGCCTTTACGACCCTGTCTTGTAACTCCTGCATTCCAGTAACAAATGACACAAGTGTTAAGTCAGATTCCTGTTTATATACATTTTTCTCTATCACCGACCCAAAAACAACATGAATGCATACATAAGAAAAATAAGAGTTCTGAATAATCACTAACTCTTCAAATCAAACCATATATAGTCATTTTTCATAGTTCATACATTAATGTTAATATGTTATGTAAAGCAGCTTAGGCAAAGAACAAAAAAATTAAGAATAAGAAAATTGTATAGTGTATGTTTAATTATTGTTAGCTCATATTGTGAATCTTACAGTAAAATTAGTCTAATTAAAATTGAAATCTTCAAGCCCTGAGCCCCTAACCAAGTGACCATCTATTTCAGAAACATTTTCAAAACAAACAATGAGTACAGAATAACACGTAACTTTCAGATCAAAATTAAACCATATAATCACTTGGATTTGGTCAGCTTGTAAACCTCTCTGGACCGGTCCTACATTGTTATGGCCGGCTCAGATCTCTTTTTATTTCTTATATAATGTATTATAAATAGAATTATAACTAAAATCGATTTCATTTCATTCAAATGCCAAACAAAGCTTAATCTAATGGATAAAAGGTTCAAGCATAAATTTCCTAATGGCATACCTTTATTCCAATTCTGTCGCTTTAAAAATCACTCTAGTTTCCCTGAAAATCCGGTACCCGTAATTTACGGCTATCATCGGTCTGTCAATTTTTGTAAAGAAAACAGAAAAGAGAAAAGAGAAATGAAAACTAAAGCTTAGAAGAGAATCAAGAATATCAAGTTTTCATTAATCTTTCGAGTACATTATGTCTCTGTTTTTCATTACATTCACAGTATTAAGCTAGGCTATTTATAAGCACTTACAACTATATCAAAATATCTCTAACAAACTTAGCTGACTCAGCTAACTAATCATAACAGACTTCCTTAACCATTTTTACAATAATCCAATACAACTAGAACTATTGTAAGACACTGTGATTAGTACCTCCAATTGCACCAGCTCATCTTCTGCACTTCTAGCACTGTGGTCAGCATTTCCAATTACACCAGTTCATCTTCTGAACTTCTGGTACCAACCTTGATTGAGCTATCAGTTTTATCTGCTCGCAACATCAGCATTATTAGCATGTTCACTAACACCCCCCTCAAACTCAATGGCAAAATCATGATACTGAGTTTGCCTCGGAGGAAATTAAATTGAGAATGAGAGAGTAGTTTAGTAAGAATATCAGCAATCTGCTCAGCAGATGGAACATAGTGAATAAACAGCTGCCCCAAGAGAACTTTGTCACGTACAAAGTACATATCCAACTCCACATGTTTTGTTCTTGCATGAAGAACAGGATTACTGGCTAAGGCAATAGAACTTTGATTATCACACCACAAGGTTGGGGAAACAGTAGGAGCATACTGAATTTCAGAAAGAAGCGCCTTAACCCACATAATCTCTGAAGTAGCATTAGCTAAGGCTTTGTACTCAGCCTCTGTGCTGGACCGAGAGACAGTAGATTGTTTCCTAGAACTCCAAAAAATTGGATTTGCACCATAATACAACACAATACCAGAAGTGGACCTCCTATCATCAGGACAAGAAGCCCAATCTGCATCAGTGAAACCTTGAAGAAGCAATTGAGAGGCAGGCTTAAACACTACACCATGATGCACAAAACCATGCAAATACCGAAGAATTCTTTTAACCGCATGCCAATGAAGAACCAAAGGCTTAGCCATAAACTGACATACTTTGTTAACAGCAAAAGTAATATCAGGTCTGGTAATTGAAGTATACTGTAAGGCCCCCACAATGCTTCGATAAAAAGAAGGGTTATCAAATGGTTCTCCAACACAACCAGAAAGGGTAGTATCAGACGCCATAGGAGTAGGCATAGGCTTGGAAAACTCCATCTTAGACTTTACTAACAACTCTCAAATATACTTAGCATCCAATAAGGCAACAATAGCATGCACTTCAGTTTCACCACTATCAGTAAGAATAATATCGTCTACATATACCAATAAGAATATAGTAGAAGCAGAGGTAACCTTATAAAAAAGTGAGACATCAGCCTTAGACTGAACAAATTGCAAATCAAACAAGGCAATTTTGAGTGTGTCAAACCAAGCTCTTGGAGCTTGTTCAAGACCATAAATGGCCTTTTGCAGCTTACACACATATTGAGAGTATCTGGAATCCTCAAAACCTGCTAGTTGTGACATGTACACCTCTTTAGTCAATGCATCATTGAGAAATGCATTATTAATATCCAACTGATGCAACCTCCACCCTTTACTGAGTGCAATTGTAATAACCACCCTTACTGTGACTTGCTTAATGACTGGGCTAAAAGTTTCAGTGAAATCAAAGCCAGGAATTTGATTAAACCCCTTAGCAACAAGTCTAGACTTAAGTTTGTCTACCTTCCCAGAAGCCAACCTTTTAACTCTCCAGACCCACTTGCTACCAATAACTTTCCTATCTCTCGGCAAGGGTACCAAAACCCAAGTCTTATTTTTGATAAGTGCATCAAATTCAACTTGCATGGATTTCTTCCAATCTTCATGAGTTAAAGCTTGCTTAACACTAAGTGGTTCAGTAAAATTGAGATCAACAACAACTGAAGCAAGTGCCTTAGGCTTGTGAATACCCAGTTTAGACCGAGTAACCATAGAATGAGAGTTAGTAGTAATAAGCTCAGAAGGTATAGAAGTGATCGTTGTGGTCACTAATGTGCTAGATGACAAAGGAACATTAAGAGAGGAAAAGGTTGACTGACTTGACTGTAAAACTGGTGCAACAGTAGGCAAAGTTGAGATAAGACCAAAAGAGGTGACTGATGGTAAAGCAGTAGATAAGCTAGAAAAATTGGAAACTGGTATAATAGATTTAGAAAAAGCAGAAACAGATGGGGACAATACACACAGAGATTGAGAACCTAAAGAACTAGACTGAGTGCTAGAAAAAGGTAAACTCACAGGTATTGAAAAGGAAGACACATTGGATAAAGAAAAAGAAGCAGGTACTTTAGTAGAAAGGACAGGTAGAACTGTTCTATAAGAGGAATGCGTGGAAGACACTAAAGAACCAGTAGACCCAACCATGGAAAAGGGAAAAGATAACTCATCAAATATTACATCCCTACTGATGTACAATTTTCCTTCTTGTGACAAACATTTATATCCCTTATGTCTTGGACTGTAACCCAAAAAGGTACATGGAAGAGACTTTGATTCAAGTTTATGACCAGTATAGGCACGCAGACATGGATAATACAAGCACCCAAAAACTCTTAAGAAATTGTAATCAAGTTTAGAATGAAATAACACCTCTAAAGGAGATTTAAAACCAAGAATAGAAGAAGGCAATCTGTTGATAATGAAAGAGCTAGAATAGAAAGCATGAAATAACATAGCCATGCCCAATTCTACAATATGTCTATGTTTTCTCTCAGCACAACAATTTTGCTGAGGTGTATGACGACAAGAAGTATGGTGAATTATGCCAGAAGCAGCCAAGAGAGAAGTAAGACCTTGAAACTCACCCCCCCAATCAAATTGAAGTGTTTTAATTTTGCAAGAAGTTTGTAATTCAGCCTGATTTTTAAAGTTAAGAAAAGCCTGATAAGCACCAGCTTTTGTTTTAAGAAAGTAGACCCACGTGAATTTAGAAAAGTCATCAATAAAGTTGATGTAGTAATTGTAGCCATTTGTAGATTGCAAAGGTGAAGTCCACAAATCAGAGTGAATTAATTGAAGAGGGATGGTAGCATGAGTAGAAGAAACAGAAAAAGGTAGAGAGTGACTTTTGCTCAATTGATAAGTCTTGCACACAAAATTGGCACCACTGGTATTATTAGTAAATGGTATTTGACAATGATGTAAAGCTTGCCTTACTACAAACATAGAGGCATGTCCTAACCTATGATGCCAAGTTGTTAAATCTTGAGCAGAAACAGAAGTAACAAAAGCAGATTTTACAGAAGAGAAAGGATGAACATTTACTGAAGGAAGAGACAGAAGAACATTACTAGAAGAACTAGTCTTACAAGAGTTGGAAGCTTGAGATGATTTCAGTTGCAAATCAAAGACATAAAGACCATCAATAAGGTTGCCTTGAAGCAAAATCTCCCCCGTTTGTTGATCCTTGACATAACAACAAGAAGGATGAAATTCAAAATAAACTGAATTATTTTTAGAAAATTGAGTGACACTTAACAAATTCTTTGCTATATCTGGAACTAACAAAATATGACTTAACAAAAAGGATTTACAAGAAGTGTGTGAAGAATAAACATGACTGAAACCTATGTGGGAAATAGAAAGATGCTTACCATCACCAATCATTAAATGATCAGACCCCATGTAAGATTGTGTGAGAGTAAGATTGCTTGGGTCAGAGGTGACATGGTGAGTAGCACCAGAGTCAGTATACCACAAGGATCTAGAAACCACTTCTGGTGCCACAGCCATTAAGACAGAAGGAGACGGTGAGACATGAGATATTTGTTGTTGTTGTTCAATACTACTAGGAAAATATACTGAACCACTAAGCTGAGTTATAGCAGCATTAACCAATGACTCAGTTGAAGAAACCAAACCTGTTGAAGCTAACAAAGCTTGAGCATTAGATGAAGAATTGATTGAATCTGTCATTTGCTGAGGTGGAACAATAACACCCTGACTTTGATGATTAGTACTTGGAGGTCTGTAAGTAGTATCAAATCTGTACCAACACTTTGAGACCAAATGACCCAGCTTTCCACAAAGTTGACACTGTGGACGGTTGTTATTATTAGAAAATCTTCCTCTTCCACCATTATTTCCATTGAAATTGCCTCTTCCTTGATGAGGATAAAACTGTGGTTTTCAGTTACCACTATTCACAGGATTACCTTGATGTAAAGAAGATCCTTGCATCACATTATAACCATAATTTCCATCAAGATTCATATGGCCTAATTGGTTTATCAGAGGTGCAAACTGACCTAGATTATTGAAACTACTTGTATTAGGTGCTGATGGTTGAGTTCTAATACCCACGTTAACGGAGGGAAGTGGAGAAACATTCATCACTCTCCTACTTTCTAATCTACTTTCATGGCTCAATAGAAGAGCTTTAACATCATCTATAGTTACATGTTCATTCAGCATTTTCTCAGTCACTGTTGCAAAAACACTGTCAAAATTCTCATCAAGACCACCCAAGATGTACATCAACTTTTCTTCTTCAGTGATAGGACATCCAGTAGATTCTAATTCATCTCCAAGTGTTTTAATCTTTAGGACATATTCGTTGACTCCAAGAATTCATTTCTTTAAATTTTGCAATTCTCCTTTCAATTGAATCATCTTAGCTCTAGATCTTGAAGCAAAATTCTTCTCTAGTTTAATCCAAGCTTCACGTGAAATATCAAAACCAGAAATTAATTTCAAGATTTCATCTGACATACAAGTCATCAGCCAACATCCTAACATTTCATCTTGTTTCTTCCAAAACTTAAATTCTGGATTAATTGTACCATTTGATAACAGAAACTTTGGTGAATCTTGAAGCACATAACTATCCAGTTCTAAACGTCTCAAAATTTTCAAGATTTGATGTTTCCAAACAGCAAAATTAGAATAATCAAGTTTGATTGTTACCAACAGATTATGAAAATGAAATACATCTCGATCAGCTTGATTTGAGATTTGCACGAAAATTGAATCACTTTGAACACCAGGAACTGTTGCGCGTGGAACTTCCATCGCTTTTTCTTGTTGTATAGCTAAGTTCACTTGAACTTATGCTCTGATACCATGTCAATTTTTGTAATGAAAACAGAAAAGAGGAGAGAAATGAAAACTAAAGCTTAGAAGAGAATCAAGAATATCAAGTTTTCATTAATCTTTCGAGTACATTATGTCTCTGTTTTTTATTACATTCACAGTATTAAGCTAGGCTATTTATAAGCACTTACAACTATATCAAAATATCTGTAACAAACTTGGCTGACTCAGCTAACTAATCATAACAGACTTCCTTAACCATTTTTACAATAATCCGATACAACTAGAACTATTGTAAGACACTGTGATCAGCACCTCCAACTAGGGGTGTCCAAAAACCGAACCAAATCGAAAAAAATCGAAAAACCAAACCAAACCAAACCGAACCGGACAGTTTAATAAGTGAAACGGTCCTGTCCGATTTTTTATTTTTTAAACTGTTTGACTAACGGTTTGGTCCGATTTTTTGAAAATTCAAGCTGGACTGGACCGAACCGAAATTTAAAATTATTTTTAATATTTTATTATATATATATATATAGATCAGAAGTTCTGATTTAGAAAATCAGAACCCTAAGGCGTTCATTTCAAATCAGAACCCTAACGCGTCGCGGACCAGCCGTCTCGCGAACCCTAGCCTGCGCCACTTGCCGCCTACCGTTAGCCAGTCCACGAGCTCCCCCAGCCGTCCCGCGCCCCTCCAGTCTCCAGCCGTTCAGCTCCTCCTCTTCGGCCATTGAGATTTCCTCCTTTAAATTGAGCAAGGTTCTCGGTTTACCCTGTAAGTGTGAAATTTTCATCCTTTTGGGCATTGATCCTCTCATGTTTCTTGTGTGCTTCTTAGGTTTAGCATTTATTGATCGAAACCAGGCAATATCGTGCATTTATATTTTCTTCTGTTTCATCTGTTTGGCTGCTGAGAAATATAGTTATTTATTTTATCTGTTTTAAGAAATTTGTGTAAAGAAAAATCCAAGATTCTTTCTGAATTGG
Source organism: Elaeagnus macrophylla (assembly GCA_029378325.1). Lineage (NCBI taxonomy): Eukaryota > Viridiplantae > Streptophyta > Magnoliopsida > Rosales > Elaeagnaceae > Elaeagnus > Elaeagnus macrophylla. The sequence goes on along the minus strand of CM055644.1, from coordinate 15,748,947 downwards.
TTATACTGCAATAAATCGTATTATTTTTCATTCTGAGGAATGAAACATCACTTGTGAAATGTCTGCATCTAACTGGAAATTAACACTTGTTTTAAATGCGAACGTTTCTAAATTTCAATTATCATCTTACTTGGGGGGTTAACAAATGTACCTCTGTATCAGGAATCAGAGATCATGGTTTTTTGGGTTTTTGGATATGGTTCCCTTGTATGGAACCCTGGGTTTGATTACGACGAGAAAATAATGGGTTTCATTAAGGATTACAGGCGAGTATTTGACGTTGGTAAGTTTCTACAGTTTTTTAGTTAATTCAACAGCTAAAGTAATTGAGGGGAAAAAGAGCAAGGAAATGGATACTCTATTTTAGTTGTTAACAAGACAATAAACTTGAAGCTTCTCCTTATAAAGTATTTTGAACTGTTATACTAATGTCATGTAAGACCAGAGCACTTCTAGTGATGACCATAATTGTGATAATGGGCATCATGAAATGTGATCTTCTTCTAGCTAGTGTAATAGTAGCTTGGTTGAGAAAATAGGATATGATAGTTATTCATATATTATTACTCTGCTTCTAATCATTTAATAAATCAATTGAGTATTCGGGAATATTGATAATTGATGATATGTTGAAATAGTTGTAATGAAATCAGTACGATGGATGTAGATCGTGTGCTATCATTAAAAACTTAACATATGACTATTTTCATAGGTAGTGATAGCATATATGAAGGTTCAGAATCTTTGCAACAGTTAAATGTTGAAATGAACTTGATTTCAGAATGTTGTTTCATCTTTGTTGTCCAAACCTGAAAAAGCCGTTAACCAAATCGGACCAAACCGTTCGGTTTTAAAATTTTATTAGTCAATCGGTTCGGTTTGGTTTGGTTAAATTAATATGTTCGGTTCGGTTTGGTTTTTTTTTTTACCAAAAATCGGATCGGACCGGATCGCGGACACCCCTACCTCCAACTGCACTAGCTCATCTTCTGCACTTCTAGCACTGTGATAAGCATTTCCAATTACACCAGTTCATCTTCTGCACTTCTGGTACCAACCTTGGTTGAGCTATCAGTTTTATCACTGCTCGCTGATGCACAAATACTTGATAGTCAAATTTTATATATTTGTAAAAAGCTCGCAAGTGCACGAGTCACTTATAGTAAGCAACAAGTATACTCCCAAGATCGTCTCTCAAGGAATTGCGGTGGTTCTAAAACGTTATTTATTTTCCTATTTAGTCGAACAAACAATCCTAAACATTCTAACAATTGTCACGTTTGTAGAAAAGATCGTAAATTCGGAAATTAAATGGAAAGCTAAAATAGAATGCAAATAAAAGTAGTCACAACCAAGGGGAGGATGATGGATGTAAATGGGAATCTATTAGTTCGCTATCCATTCATGGCAAGAACAAATTGAGCATTCAATTAAATGTTGGATTTAATGATTTTTCCGCTAAACCTAGAAAATCCCAAATCAATGGCGATTTTCACTACGATCAACTAATTAACGTCTTTGGCCCGGATCATTAACTAATCAATTGGAATTAGCTCAAGGAAACATTATAACCACCTAAACTAACACAAATCAATGCAATCAATTTAGGCTCTTATTCATAATGCACAATTAAGCAAAGATGGCGTTTCTAATGCCTAATTCTAAAATATTCTTTCTTACTACAAACTAAGGTTTGGCCTACCATTAATTCATAATAAAAAAATATTAAAAACATGAACAAGAAATAAATCCAATTCATATATATAATCAAATTACAAAACTGTTCTTTTAATCATTGGAAGCAAGACTAACATCCCAAATACATAATTAAGCCAACCATAACTAAATTGGTGTCAATCAATTCAGTCATGGAGGCAAACCACAAAATCAGAGGAGAAAAAGATAATACATTAAAAATACCCCAATGAATGTTCTAGCTCCAATTCTTTGAACTTGATTGATCCTCTTTCTCAAATCCTTGGAGAAGCTTCAACAATGGAGGGTCTCCTCTTGATTTTGGGTGGATACCCCTTGGTGTGTTAGTATTTGCTTGGAGGCTCAGATCTGTGTTGGTTGGAGGCTGAAAGTGTGATGATTCCTCCTAGGGTTGCATTAGGTCTCGTGTATATGTAAGGGTTTCCATAATTGATGTAAGTCTCGTGCCCTAAAAGGATTCCAGTACGCGCGCGCGCGCCGCGGCGCACATTTCCCATGCCGCGGCGCACAATGTTTTTACAATTTACGAGCCAAAACAGAAACTTCCTCGCCGCGGCGCACATTTTCCATGCCGCGGCGCGCGATGTTTTCATGATCTCCAAATTGCAACCCGAGAGCCCCTCGCCGCGGCGCACAATTCCTTCGCCGCGGCGCGCCTTGCATGTAACATTGTACATAGTATGTACATTTATGTACATACGTTGTACATACTCAGTTGGTTATCGATGTAAGGCTTACAGAATGAATGGCACCTAATGTAAGGCTTACATATTTAGACATTTTAACTTAATTTTTGCTCTCTTTTCTACATTTCTTTCCAAATCCACTTTGACCTGCAAAACAATATAATACCCTCCAAAACAAGATTATAACGAGATTAATTGCAAAATAAACACTCAAAAACATAACAAATAGTAGATCAAAATAGTGTTCATCAAATACCCCCAAACCTACATTTTGCTAGTCCTCAAGCAAAACTAAAATTAAAAAGCCAAATAACAAAACTAAAATTGAAGTTAACAAAACTTGTCATGCTTTAATTTCTTTCCAAATCATAACCAGAAATTCATGCACAAATTTATCCGACAATCAAGCACATCAAGGTTCACCATTTAGATCAATTTTGCTTCACAAATCTAAATTCCAATACTAAAAGCGTATCAACATTGACTCCCCCAAACCTAGTGTTAAGAATATGAATTCGTTTCAACTCTAATCCTCACAATAATTACTCTCTAAATCACACCGATCCTATGGGTTCAAGCACTCAACAATGTATATGCGAATAGAAGTTATGTAAAGAAACGAGCTAATAGGTTCGCATATGATTAAACAAGAAAGGCTCAAAAGTGCATAACATTGATCTCATGAAAGGAATCAAATGATAGGATTTATGAAGGAATCACATTACTAATCTCATGCTTCAATTAAAATCCTCAAGCAAAAACTTCAAGTGTGCCATAGAATGAAAATGTTTTGACTTTAGGGGAACTTATTTCCTATTTTTCTCTCTCTTTTTTTTTTTTTGTATTGTATTAACCATTCATACTTGAAGAACTTAGGGTCATAATAAACTTATTATCTCTTCTTCTCTTTTTTTTTAGACCCACATACATATGTAATTTGTGAATGGCTACTTCTTAGCTCTTTTTGTGTTTGATATAGGAATTCCCTTTTATATTTTATTTTTTTTTTAAAGTCAAACACGAATGAAATAGGCAAACACTTCAAACTTTACTTAAGTCATTTAATCTAAGCAATTCAATTAAGCACATGATCCCTCATTAAATGTTTAAAATCCTAACATTCAATGCAAAAACCTATAGAGATCATCTAGCAATTTGAAATGATATGAAAGGTGTTTAAAAGAGTAGAAGAATATTTATCTCTCCGAATAAAACGTTAGGGGCTCAACAATATTCTCACAAGGTAGTCTCCACTATTCAATTCCTATACACAAGATTTGGGTGCATCTCAGTTTCAACATCAAAAGCATGAAAAACAGATTGCAAATTAAAACCGATCCTTACAACAAACCTCAAATATTTTAAAAATCAGATAAACAATGCACAAAGACTAGTTATTCATCAAACATTGACCAAAGCATGAAAGTATTGTTACCAATCAAAAGTGCAAAATGCACCCCCAAACCTAAACTAAACATTGTCCTCAAGGTTTTCAACTACACACATGTTCAGAAAAGAATTTAGAAAGGGCAAACAGAAAATTAAATTAAACTTAACGAAGGTAAAAGAAAAGATAGATAGTACCTAAAACGGTGGGTTGCCTCCCACCAAGCGCCTAGTTTAACGTCTTAGCAAGACGTTGCTAATCCACTCCTATCCACCATCATCAAAAATCTTGAAGTGTGTGACATCAATCTTCCGAGCTAGTATGTCATTAAGCGTATCCTTCCATCTCGGTAGTTGTTTCCTATGAAGCACAGAACACACTTTCTTGAGGTGGTGTGGAAAAAACTTTGGGAATGAGCAAGTCTTGAGTGCTTTTTGTGGCATGGGAGGTGAAAATAATTCCTCCTTATTCTCTATAGAAGTTTGCAAAATTTGATAGTCCTCAGCTTGACATTCTTTGAGAATTGCTTGCTCCCCATTTGCATTTTCTGCACAAAGTGGTAAATCGTCAAAAGTTTCAGGAAAATAAATATTTTCATAATTGTTACCACTTTGAAGGATTATGTCATCCTTCTCTTCCTCAATTTGAGTGGGCAACTCTTCTTGTGCTAGAATTTGTTCCGCTAGTCGCCCAATTTGCACCTCAATCCTCATCATAGAATCCTCTAAGAAATCCATCCTTTGATTACGTTTCTCTTGGTTTTCTACACTAACTTGAATAAAAGTATTCAAGGTCTCCTCCAAGGTTGGTTTCTTAGGTTGAATGGGTAGGTCATAAGGAATGAAATATGGGTTTTGTATGGGGTATGGGGCATAAGATGGGTTAGTGTTTGCTTCCCAAGAAAAATTTTGGTGATTTTCCAACTCGGGAGTATAAGTATAGGGGTCATTCCAAGGTGGGTGATCATTCCAAGGTGGGTGATATCCCTCATTAAAATCGAAGTCCTGGTTGGTAGATGTATGGTGATCACCTGCAAAAGCGCAAACATTAGCATTATGTCCATATAAACCACAAATATCACATACCTCCATGTTTGCTAGCTCTTGGATATCAATATCCAGCTTGATTAAGTGCTCTTTTGAATATGTTAATGTAGTGTACGAACGGTACCTTTCATATACTAACAAAAACAACAAAGAGGTCAAAGCACCACAATATATACCACAGAAAAAGCAAATAAAAACAAAAGAAATAAATAAATAAAACAAACAACTAAAACAAATGACTCAAACAAATAAAAACATTTAAGAAACTAAAAACAACAAAGCAAAACACAAATACTAAAAAAATCACAAAACTAAAAAGAAATCACAAAAAATAAAGAAATACGAAAAACAACTAAATAGAAAATAAATAAACACTTTAAAACGCCAATTCCCCGGCAACGGCGCCAAAAACTTGATGCACAAATACTTGATAGTCAAATTTTATATATTTGTAAAAAGCTCGCAAGTGCACGAGTCACTTATAGTAAGCAACAAGTATACTCCCAAGATCGTCTCTCAAGGAATTGCGGTGGTTCTAAAACGTTATTTATTTTCCTATTTAGTCGAACAAACAATCCTAAACATTCTAACAATTGTCACGTTTGTAGAAAAGATCGTAAATTCGGAAATTAAATGGAAAGCTAAAATAGAATGCAAATAAAAGTAGTCACAACCAAGGGGAGGATGATGGATGTAAATGGGAATCTATTAGTTCGCTATCCATTCATGGCAAGAACAAATTGAGCATTCAATTAAATGTTGGATTTAATGATTTTTCCGCTAAACCTAGAAAATCCCAAATCAATGGCGATTTTCACTACGATCAACTAATTAACGTCTTTGGCCCGGATCATTAACTAATCAATTGGAATTAGCTCAAGGAAACATTATAACCACCTAAACTAACACAAATCAATGCAATCAATTTAGGCTCTTATTCATAATGCACAATTAAGCAAAGATGGCGTTTCTAATGCCTAATTCTAAAATATTCTTTCTTACTACAAACTAAGGTTTGGCCTACCATTAATTCATAATAAAAAAATATTAAAAACATGAACAAGAAATAAATCCAATTCATATATATAATCAAATTACAAAACTGTTCTTTTAATCATTGGAAGCAAGACTAACATCCCAAATACATAATTAAGCCAACCATAACTAAATTGGTGTCAATCAATTCAGTCATGGAGGCAAACCACAAAATCAGAGGAGAAAAAGATAATACATTAAAAATACCCCAATGAATGTTCTAGCTCCAATTCTTTGAACTTGATTGATCCTCTTTCTCAAATCCTTGGAGAAGCTTCAACAATGGAGGGTCTCCTCTTGATTTTGGGTGGATACCCCTTGGTGTGTTAGTATTTGCTTGGAGGCTCAGATCTGTGTTGGTTGGAGGCTGAAAGTGTGATGATTCCTCCTAGGGTTGCATTAGGTCTCGTGTATATGTAAGGGTTTCCATAATTGATGTAAGTCTCGTGCCCTAAAAGGATTCCAGTACGCGCGCGCGCGCCGCGGCGCACATTTCCCATGCCGCGGCGCACAATGTTTTTACAATTTACGAGCCAAAACAGAAACTTCCTCGCCGCGGCGCACATTTTCCATGCCGCGGCGCGCGATGTTTTCATGATCTCCAAATTGCAACCCGAGAGCCCCTCGCCGCGGCGCACAATTCCTTCGCCGCGGCGCGCCTTGCATGTAACATTGTACATAGTATGTACATTTATGTACATACGTTGTACATACTCAGTTGGTTATCGATGTAAGGCTTACAGAATGAATGGCACCTAATGTAAGGCTTACATATTTAGACATTTTAACTTAATTTTTGCTCTCTTTTCTACATTTCTTTCCAAATCCACTTTGACCTGCAAAACAATATAATACCCTCCAAAACAAGATTATAACGAGATTAATTGCAAAATAAACACTCAAAAACATAACAAATAGTAGATCAAAATAGTGTTCATCAAATACCCCCAAACCTACATTTTGCTAGTCCTCAAGCAAAACTAAAATTAAAAAGCCAAATAACAAAACTAAAATTGAAGTTAACAAAACTTGTCATGCTTTAATTTCTTTCCAAATCATAACCAGAAATTCATGCACAAATTTATCCGACAATCAAGCACATCAAGGTTCACCATTTAGATCAATTTTGCTTCACAAATCTAAATTCCAATACTAAAAGCGTATCAACATTGACTCCCCCAAACCTAGTGTTAAGAATATGAATTCGTTTCAACTCTAATCCTCACAATAATTACTCTCTAAATCACACCGATCCTATGGGTTCAAGCACTCAACAATGTATATGCGAATAGAAGTTATGTAAAGAAACGAGCTAATAGGTTCGCATATGATTAAACAAGAAAGGCTCAAAAGTGCATAACATTGATCTCATGAAAGGAATCAAATGATAGGATTTATGAAGGAATCACATTACTAATCTCATGCTTCAATTAAAATCCTCAAGCAAAAACTTCAAGTGTGCCATAGAATGAAAATGTTTTGACTTTAGGGGAACTTATTTCCTATTTTTCTCTCTCTTTTTTTTTTTTTTGTATTGTATTAACCATTCATACTTGAAGAACTTAGGGTCATAATAAACTTATTATCTCTTCTTCTCTTTTTTTTTAGACCCACATACATATGTAATTTGTGAATGGCTACTTCTTAGCTCTTTTTGTGTTTGATATAGGAATTCCCTTTTATATTTTATTTTTTTTTTTAAAGTCAAACACGAATGAAATAGGCAAACACTTCAAACTTTACTTAAGTCATTTAATCTAAGCAATTCAATTAAGCACATGATCCCTCATTAAATGTTTAAAATCCTAACATTCAATGCAAAAACCTATAGAGATCATCTAGCAATTTGAAATGATATGAAAGGTGTTTAAAAGAGTAGAAGAATATTTATCTCTCCGAATAAAACGTTAGGGGCTCAACAATATTCTCACAAGGTAGTCTCCACTATTCAATTCCTATACACAAGATTTGGGTGCATCTCAGTTTCAACATCAAAAGCATGAAAAACAGATTGCAAATTAAAACCGATCCTTACAACAAACCTCAAATATTTTAAAAATCAGATAAACAATGCACAAAGACTAGTTATTCATCAAACATTGACCAAAGCATGAAAGTATTGTTACCAATCAAAAGTGCAAAATGCACCTCCAAACCTAAACTAAACATTGTCCTCAAGGTTTTCAACTACACACATGTTCAGAAAAGAATTTAGAAAGGGCAAACAGAAAATTAAATTAAACTTAACGAAGGTAAAAGAAAAGATAGATAGTACCTAAAACGGTGGGTTGCCTCCCACCAAGCGCCTAGTTTAACGTCTTAGCAAGACGTTGCTAATCCACTCCTATCCACCATCATCAAAAATCTTGAAGTGTGTGACATCAATCTTCCGAGCTAGTATGTCATTAAGCGTATCCTTCCATCTCGGTAGTTGTTTCCTATGAAGCACAGAACACACTTTCTTGAGGTGGTGTGGAAAAAACTTTGGGAATGAGCAAGTCTTGAGTGCTTTTTGTGGCATGGGAGGTGAAAATAATTCCTCCTTATTCTCTATAGAAGTTTGCAAAATTTGATAGTCCTCAGCTTGACATTCTTTGAGAATTGCTTGCTCCCCATTTGCATTTTCTGCACAAAGTGGTAAATCGTCAAAAGTTTCAGGAAAATAAATATTTTCATAATTGTTACCACTTTGAAGGATTATGTCATCCTTCTCTTCCTCAATTTGAGTGGGCAACTCTTCTTGTGCTAGAATTTGTTCCGCTAGTCGCCCAATTTGCACCTCAATCCTCATCATAGAATCCTCTAAGAAATCCATCCTTTGATTACGTTTCTCTTGGTTTTCTACACTAACTTGAATAAAAGTATTCAAGGTCTCCTCCAAGGTTGGTTTCTTAGGTTGAATGGGTAGGTCATAAGGAATGAAATATGGGTTTTGTATGGGGTATGGGGCATAAGATGGGTTAGTGTTTGCTTCCCAAGAAAAATTTTGGTGATTTTCCAACTCGGGAGTATAAGTATAGGGGTCATTCCAAGGTGGGTGATCATTCCAAGGTGGGTGATATCCCTCATTAAAATCGAAGTCCTGGTTGGTAGATGTATGGTGATCACCTGCAAAAGCGCAAACATTAGCATTATGTCCATATAAACCACAAATATCACATACCTCCATGTTTGCTAGCTCTTGGATATCAATATCCAGCTTGATTAAGTGCTCTTTTGAATATGTTAATGTAGTGTACGAACGGTACCTTTCATATACTAACAAAAACAACAAAGAGGTCAAAGCACCACAATATATACCACAGAAAAAGCAAATAAAAACAAAAGAAATAAATAAATAAAACAAACAACTAAAACAAATGACTCAAACAAATAAAAACATTTAAGAAACTAAAAACAACAAAGCAAAACACAAATACTAAAAAAATCACAAAACTAAAAAGAAATCACAAAAAATAAAGAAATACGAAAAACAACTAAATAGAAAATAAATAAACACTTTAAAACGCCAATTCCCCGGCAACGGCGCCAAAAACTTGATGCACAAATACTTGATAGTCAAATTTTATATATTTGTAAAAAGCTCGCAAGTGCACGAGTCACTTATAGTAAGCAACAAGTATACTCCCAAGATCGTCTCTCAAGGAATTGCGGTGGTTCTAAAACGTTATTTATTTTCCTATTTAGTCGAACAAACAATCCTAAACATTCTAACAATTGTCACGTTTGTAGAAAAGATCGTAAATTCGGAAATTAAATGGAAAGCTAAAATAGAATGCAAATAAAAGTAGTCACAACCAAGGGGAGGATGATGGATGTAAATGGGAATCTATTAGTTCGCTATCCATTCATGGCAAGAACAAATTGAGCATTCAATTAAATGTTGGATTTAATGATTTTTCCGCTAAACCTAGAAAATCCCAAATCAATGGCGATTTTCACTACGATCAACTAATTAACGTCTTTGGCCCGGATCATTAACTAATCAATTGGAATTAGCTCAAGGAAACATTATAACCACCTAAACTAACACAAATCAATGCAATCAATTTAGGCTCTTATTCATAATGCACAATTAAGCAAAGATGGCGTTTCTAATGCCTAATTCTAAAATATTCTTTCTTACTACAAACTAAGGTTTGGCCTACCATTAATTCATAATAAAAAAATATTAAAAACATGAACAAGAAATAAATCCAATTCATATATATAATCAAATTACAAAACTGTTCTTTTAATCATTGGAAGCAAGACTAACATCCCAAATACATAATTAAGCCAACCATAACTAAATTGGTGTCAATCAATTCAGTCATGGAGGCAAACCACAAAATCAGAGGAGAAAAAGATAATACATTAAAAATACCCCAATGAATGTTCTAGCTCCAATTCTTTGAACTTGATTGATCCTCTTTCTCAAATCCTTGGAGAAGCTTCAACAATGGAGGGTCTCCTCTTGATTTTGGGTGGATACCCCTTGGTGTGTTAGTATTTGCTTGGAGGCTCAGATCTGTGTTGGTTGGAGGCTGAAAGTGTGATGATTCCTCCTAGGGTTGCATTAGGTCTCGTGTATATGTAAGGGTTTCCATAATTGATGTAAGTCTCGTGCCCTAAAAGGATTCCAGTACGCGCGCGCGCGCCGCGGCGCACATTTCCCATGCCGCGGCGCACAATGTTTTTACAATTTACGAGCCAAAACAGAAACTTCCTCGCCGCGGCGCACATTTTCCATGCCGCGGCGCGCGATGTTTTCATGATCTCCAAATTGCAACCCGAGAGCCCCTCGCCGCGGCGCACAATTCCTTCGCCGCGGCGCGCCTTGCATGTAACATTGTACATAGTATGTACATTTATGTACATACGTTGTACATACTCAGTTGGTTATCGATGTAAGGCTTACAGAATGAATGGCACCTAATGTAAGGCTTACATATTTAGACATTTTAACTTAATTTTTGCTCTCTTTTCTACATTTCTTTCCAAATCCACTTTGACCTGCAAAACAATATAATACCCTCCAAAACAAGATTATAACGAGATTAATTGCAAAATAAACACTCAAAAACATAACAAATAGTAGATCAAAATAGTGTTCATCACTCGCAACATCAGCATTATCAGCATGTTCACTAACACGGTCAACCACAAGGCCTCAGACACTATCCACCCCAGTCTCACGGTTCCACCATCGTCCCCAGACCATCATTCCGTCCGACGTCGATCTCCATCGTGCGTACCTTACTACTACTCCGACTACAGCACAGAACTTACAAGCACAAAACGTCACCGTTTGCCATAAGTGAAAAGTTTTATGTTAACAAACAGAGAAAGAAGAAGGAGAAGAAGATCCGAGCGAAAGTACAAATTAGACCTGGAAAGTTGAACTACGAAGCGGAAGAAGTTGAAGAGAGCGAAGCCAAAATTGATTCATCGAAAAGCTTCTCAATGGAATCTTCGAGTGAATATAGTACTACACCGAACGATATAATACTCAGCGAGATTTCTTCTTCGTCATGTAAAGTAAGAAAAATCTAGGCGTTTGGAGGTGGCGACGGTGTTGGGTGGTGGCAGTGCGACAGAGTGGTTCAATTTCGAGAGAAAAATATAAGGATTGAATTTTTAACTTAAAATGAGCCAGGTATATACGAGGAGAAAGCCAAGAAAAAAATAATACATTTATTTGTAAAAAAGAATTACATTTATTTTTTAGAACGGTTAATAATTGTCTTATATGTTACTATAATAGTCGTCCTGAAAAAATAAGTATAATTTTTTTTAAGACTGTTAAAATAATTTTTTTTAAAATAGTTAATAGTCGTCTTATAAAATTATGCCTAATTTTTTTCGTAATAGTTGTCCTATATTTTTTTTAGAACGATCATATATTTGAGTTCTATTTATTTTTTATTCTAAATTATAAGTCATTTTATATTATCTAAATTATAGCAGTGAATTTAAGTATATTGCGTGATTATACGATATTTATGCATATTGTGTATATGCCTTGCTATTGTTTTTTTTATTGATCTTAATTATGATGTTTTAGGTAGCTTACAGCTTCTTGTTTAATTGATTTCCTTCATAAAGCTTTAGGTTAGGACTGTTCCTTTCTTAATTAACTAGGACATGCATGCATTTTGTTATCGTGCTAACGCTTTTTTCAGGTGAAAATACTTGGACATGTTTGACGATTTGTTCTACTAGAGACAAAAATTTGGAAAAATTATAAAAAATAACATTCTTAAAATTTATAATAACAAAATTAGCACTCAATAATATTGAACGTTTAATTTAAACGTGTAATATTGAACGTTTAACATTGAACCAGTTTAAATTGTCATCGTTCAATTCCAATTGAATGGATATTAAAAATATATATATATATCAATCATTTTTTAATTGTAAAATTATAAATTTGAACACAATGAGTGCTATTTTTATTATTATAAGTTTTGAGAGATATTAATTTTGTTATTTTTTTAAAAATGTATCGAATTTGAATTAGTTATTTATCTTGTGAAGACCACGATTACTCTTAAGAAAGCACTAGTGGCATTACCACTACAATGATACACTATCATATCTTTGTAATTGAACATTTTTGTTCATAATGGACAGGTGGTTTAATGGAGCCAATGACGGACTCATATTGAGGGCTATACCGGGCTCAAGCCCGGATAGCCTTTTGGAAGTTTTTTTTTTTTATATATAATCAAAAAAATTAATTATATACATATATATATATATATATATATATATATATATATTGTTAATAATGTCACCTTTATGATTAAATGAAAAGTTATATTCAGTGACAAACTCATGCACGGTATAGTCTTTTTGAGGTTTTTTTTCTTTTTATTTTTAATAAATATTACTAATATTTTTATAAAGCATAATATATTATTTATCACCAAAATTCTATAAATAAACTTAGACTAATATACCATTTTTTGATATTATATTGTCTGCAACTCTGCTTCTTTTCTGCTTTGTAATTATGTTCTTTAGTCTGTTGCTTGCTCTTGCTACATCAAGTCAAAGTCTAGTATTTTTTTTTAAAAAATTTATTAAAGTTATTTATATTATTTTTAAAAATATATTAAATATTCAAAATATTTATACTTAAATTTACAATCAAATCAATAATTGTATGTTATATACTTTGAAAAATTATAACTTTTAAACTTTTAATCGAAAAATATCATATAATTATTAATTAGAGTGTCTATGTAAATATAAATTTGTATATATTTTGCACTCCTATTTCTTCGTAAAGTTGACTATTATTTTCTTAAATTAGTTAAACCTTATTTGATAATTAATAAATTTTATGAATTATCATTGGAACAATTTAAATAAATTTTTTGTTTGCTTTTTAAATTTATATTTATATTTTTTGTTTTTTAAGTTTATATTTTTTTAATATTAATTATAAATTTTGATATTATAAATAAATTTTTTTATAATTTTTTTAATATATTAGCCCTCCTAAGAAAAAAAATCTGGGTCCGTCCCTGAATGGAGCTGTGATTTTTTACTTAGGATATGTTTAGTAACATTGTTTTTATATAAAAATACTACATATTTTTACATTTACTTTTACTCAAAGTTACATGAATAGTGTTTAAATGTTGATTTGGTAGTCATTTTTTATAAGAAAATACTCATCCTCCGACTTAGCCTCTTAACTGAAACTTTCATTATCTCATCAAATTTATAGCACTTCGTGTCAAAGAACGGATGTTCAAATTTATAATATTTGGATACATATAAAATAAACCAATGTTTAAATCCATCCAACGTATTACAAATGTGTGTGACAAAATGAATATAATCCCAAATATAATGGTTAAATACGCCTATCCTATTTGAGATTCCCAATTTCACCCATGACCCATTGTCATGATTGGTGGATATGTAAAGTAAAATTATTTTATTTAAAATTTTCAAAGGTGGAGATTAGCTACAAGTAACAATTTATGACATAATACAAATACAATAAAATACAGATAAATTTTTTAATTATAATTGAAAAACAAATTTTTCATGTTTTTAATAATTTTGTCATTTTTTACTATTTTATATAAACAATACGAAAAAAATTGAAGTAATTTTTTTTTTTATGTATTAACTAATATATTTACACAACATAATTAATAATAAAAATAACAATACGGATATAATTAATTAACATAATTTGTCACCTATGGCTACAATAATAATAAAACTAATAACATTAAGAGTGTTTTTATTTATTGTTTTGAAGTACATTTATAAGTATAGTAGTATGATAAGTTATGATGTCCATTAAAATCTGCCCCTAGAATTCCTTCGAGACAATTTGCCACATTATGAGAGAGCCCAAGCCCACACCCTAAAACGACTTTGAATTGATTCCAAAACCCTAGTAAGCGGGTGTGATACTCCATTGTGTAGGTGGCGGCATTTCCCTTATAAAACCACTTCAAACCCTTCACATTTTCTTCTCTTTAGTCTCTACTTGTTTTACCCAGCCTTCTCATTTTCGCTCTCTACCACTCTCTTCATTTCAAAACATTTCCAAAACCCTAAGGCTCTCTCTCTATCTACCTCTCTATTTGCTTTCCATGGAGTTCTGGGGTAATTTCTCTACTTCTTTCTCATCTACTTCGTATTGGGATTTTTCTCTTTTGGATTTGCTATGCTGATATTATACTTCTTAGCTGTGTTCTCTTATTTCCTCTCTTGATTTTTTTCTGACATTTATGTATTTGGGGTTTTCATGTATTATATCATTTGATGGCTTCGTTAGGCCGACTCATTTTCATTTTATTTTAAAGCAAGATTCGATTATGTTAAATGCGCTTCTCTTTTCTTTCTATCTCGCTATTGTTATATTTTAGTGCTATGTTGCTGTTTTGTCATCTATACGGTCATTCAAGAGTTGTATCAAGAAATATTGCACGTTCGCGAAACATGCGAGTAATTATATTAACTTGTACTTTTTCTTGTTTTATTTTGTTTTACATTTTAGTGTTTTCCTACAATCTTTAATGGCTTTAGTTTGAAACCACTCGCTCTTTGATTTTACTGTTTATGTGGACTTAATTTTTGTCTATTGGGTCCTTTTGTAGTTTGTTTCATTGATTTTCAAACTTATGATTCTTTATGTTGTCCAGCTATTTTTATTTTTATTTGTAGGTATTCAGTTAATTATGTGTACAATAATTTTAATGAACATCTTAGTATTGGTAGTCAATGGCAGAACATGTAAATATGTTTCCATTATTGATGTGTTATTCTCGGTTTTAATTCTTGGCCTTAAGGTTTGTTTTTCTTGCATTATGGATGGCTTTCAAGTTTTTTTTTATTTATTTATTTTTGGGTTATAATGGCATATTGTTACCTGCTTTTGTCTGGGTTACAAATGTGGCATTCATATCCCTGATGTGATTATGTTTTTATTTTGGTTTCATTGTAGTCACTAATTTTTATTGGAGCTTCGATTAGTTGAGTTAGATAATGCTGTTATTCTATATTTGTAGATGCTTTGATTTGTTTACTGCATAATTTGTGGTGCTCTTGCTAAGTATAATTTCGTCTATTTTGTATTTCCACAATTTGCAAGTCTAACTTTCCATATTCCTTTAGTTATTTTATTTTTATGAGATAATGCTAATTGTTTTTTCCCCATATACTCTTCATTCAGGTGTTGAAGTGAAGGCTGGAGCTCCTCTTAAGGTCACACCTGAACTGAACAAGGTCCTTCACCTATCACAGGTAAGAACCACTCCAATATGGCTAGTCATTTCTAGACGATTTATACATTAAAATAAATTGTTGAAATATTCTTCAATCCTTTTGCTAGGCTGTCTTGGGTGAGACAAAAAAGGACACAGGTGATGAATCTATTGTTATCAATGTGAAAGTTGGAAATCAGAAGCTTGTTCTTGGTCACCTTTCCCTGAAGACTCTCAAACAATTGCAATTTGATCTGGTTTTTGAGAAAGAATTTGAGCTCTCACACAACTGGAAGAATGGGAGTGTATACTTCTCTGGATATCAATCAACATTTGGAGATGAATATCCTCTACTTCTTAATTATATTCCGTCCATTCATTTCATGATCATCAGTTTAATTGTTCAAACAATTTTAACCCTAATTGCCATTTATTTTTATTTTATTTTATTTTATACGTTGCCCCTTATTTTATTGTTTTCCTTTACTGTTTGCCTTCTTCCTTGCACTAGTGATGAGTTTGATGATTCTGGTAAGTTGTAATCACTTGCTGCATAATTATCCATTTATATTTCTCCACGTTGCTTGAGATAATCCTCAATTTTTTGTTGTAGATCTTGGTGATTCTGAAGAGGAAGAGGAAGAGCTCATCCCTGCAAATGCAGTACAAAATGGTAAATAATGCACTTGGTTCTGGTTAATTGTGTTATGAGTTTTGTTTCTCTTTCTAACTCCTGTTTATTATTCTTGTTAATTGCTGGTGGTAAATATCTTTAGGGAAAGTGAAGGGCGAACAATCTAAGCAAGCTCCAGCAAAAGTTAATGCTGCCAAACCAGCACCAGAAAAACCAAAAGTTAAGGTTGTAGAGCCCAGCAAAGATGAGGATTCTGATGAGGATGATGATGATGAATCTGACGATGATGAAGATGGCTCCGAAGATGATTCTGATGAGGTATTATTCCTTTTATTAATTTCAGAGGAATTTAAACTTTTTGGCTATTATTTGTTTTTTTTTTTTTTTTTGAAAAATTATCAAAAATAACACCCTTAAACTTATAATAATAAAATAACATTCAATAACATTGAACGATGTACAGTTGGACGACGTTCAACATTAAAGGTTTTAAAACAATTGGATGGTGTTTAAAAAAAATAATGTAAGAGTTATTTTTTTAATTGTAAAAATATATGATTTGAATACAATGATCTATTTTTGTTATTACAAGTTTTGAGGATGCTATTTTGTTTTTTTTTTTTCTTTCCTTTTTTTCACATATGATTTGTTTAATTGGGTGGTTTGGTAATTTAAGTTATTGATTTATTGCAAATGGAACTTACCTTTTTTGAATTGGGTGGTTTGGTAATTTAAGTTATTGATTTATTGCAAATGGAACTTACCTTTTTTGCATGGATACATTTTGCAGTTTTAATCTAAAGCTTATAACTTTATCTTTATAGAGAATTTATGCTGTATTGTATTGTTTTTGTTAAATGTATAGTGAGCTCATTTGTATGTTACATAATGTACTCTTATAGGACATGCCTGGGGCTGATAGTGATGAAGATGATGACGAGAGTGATGAAGAAGATGACGAGACTCCAAAGAAGGTAATCTTATCAGCCAATGAATTCAAATAATTTATTTTTTTGTTTGAAATTTGTAGTTTTGATTATCTGTTCATGTCTAAATTTAGGCTCAGCCTCAATCTGGCAAGAAGAGGCCTAACGAATCTGCATCTAAGACTCCTGTTTCTGCAAAGAAGGCAAAAGCAGTTACTCCACAAAAGACAGGTAATGCCTATTTTTTTTTTAATTTTGTATCTTACGAGGACTTTTCAGTTTCTCAACTGTTGCTCATACTACTGGTTTATTATGTTCTGCTATGAAAATAAATGAGTTTATTTACTTATTGAATTTAAACTTTTATAATACAATAATCTCTATGGTATTAAATACACAGACATGTAGTTCAAGTAAACTCTAAATCTTGAAATTGAGCTTGCCATATAGGCCCTTACCTTGAGCTACGGTTTGATGTTGAGAATTTGTCAAAATTTGAGGTAGACTTGTGCGTAGGTTGACCAACACTTTCTTGATTCTTCACTTATTGGCTTCAAAATGCAAAATATTGAAAAGTGGTTCTGTGATGAGTTGTCTTCCTCATAGTTGGAGCTTGTCAAATTTTGATATCAAGAAGTTTATTTAATTTCAAGCGTTCATTTACTTTAAAAAGACTCGGTAGTTTTATTTTCTATAAAATTTTAGATCTTACGAGGACTTCAGTTTCTTTGTTTCTCAAATGTTGTTGCCATTAGCTTGTGTAATTCTTATTCACATGTTGAATTATAACTTTTACAATATATTCTATCACGTAATATGTGCACAAACATGTAGTTCAATTTAATGCGAAATGTTGAAATTGAGCATGCCATAAAGGCTCGTACTTTTTTAATGGCTACAAAATTCTAATTCTAAATATTCAAAAGGGCGAGTTGTTTTCCTCATAGTTGAGTGTAATTTTCTTCTTTCTTGCAGGTGGTAAGAAGGAAGCCCATGTTGCTACACCACACCCTTCTAAGAAAGCTGGAAAGACTCCTGTCTCAGCTGATAAATCTAAACCACAAACGCCAAAATCTGTTGGCCAAGTCTCTTGCAAAACTTGCAGCAAGTATGATGATATTGATTGATAATTTGTTATTTTACAGTGACAGCCTTTAAAGTATTTACTAATATTCTCTTGGAACGTGTGTAGGTCTTTTAATTCAGAAACTGCTCTTAGTTCTCACACAAAGGCAAAGCATACTTGAAACTGGAGTGCAGATTATGGGACACTCATTAAAGTGGTGTTCTGGATTTATTTTTGAATTTAGTTAACGGAACTGACGCGTCTAAGATTTTGGTTTCTTCGGTCAAGTTGTAGCGTAAAATTTTCGTATTGTATTTTTTTTTTTCCTTTGGATATTGCACCTGAGGAATTTATCTTAATTTGAATGGAAGCTGTATGAATTTACATCTTTATGTATTTTTAATTTTTGGGAGCTGTGTTAGTTTGAGAGCTGGCTTAAATTAGTCTTGCTTCAATTTTAACTTAATTTAAATTTAATTTAAGCTAGTAAATGTTAGTTCGAATTTAAACTAAATATAAAAGATTGATCAATTATATATATATTTTTTTATTAAAAAAAATGTTTAATAATTAAAGTTTAAATAATTTTACCTAAAATAATAAAAAATATCTATATAAATATAAAAAAAAATTAATTATTAAAATAAAAAATTAATTATTAAATTAATTAGGTAATGTTTAAATGCATTAAATTTTACTCCTGTAAAAATTATAAGTTTTTACATTAAATATACTTACTAAAAATTGAACAGTTAAAGTAAATTTAATGTTATACGAAAACATAATTTTTTTTATATACACAAGAATAAAATTTTGACAATTATATAATATATAAGTTTTTGAACAAGTGGAAAAAAGAAGAGTACAATACAAGTATCGATTTAAAAGTAGAAGCTTCATAATGTTAATCTAAATTAAATATAAATATTTTTTTTTAAAAGTTAGATAAATTTCAACGCTAAATCTATTAAACATTAAAAAATATAGCATAATATTGTGGCAAAATGAATAAATTATGATTATTTATTCATTATAAACTTATTTTTCAAAAGAAAATGGAAGAAAAATAACTAATATATCATAAAATAGAAGTATTGAAAAAAATAAAAGATTATTTTAATTTTAATATAGTATTTTTTATTTTTTTATTTAAAATTTTATTTTATTTTATTTTATTTCGGGTTAATGGACAGACCCTAATCCAACTCAAATTTTTTCAGTTTATTCGAACTGGACTGAAACAAATCCAAATTTAATTTGATTCATGTTCTATTCATATTTTTCAATTCAGATTCGATTCAATTAATCAAGTTATAATATAAATTGTCAGCCTATCAAATTTAATTTTTGTTGATATTTTTATAATTATTTTTCATTAATGGCTACTTTACTAATAAAAGTTGGCTTTAGTGGCTTAAAAACAATTATTGCAGCAATATTAATTCCCAATTTTAACATAGTAAATTGCAACAGTTTTTCATGCTTTTAAATTTTTTTTAGAAAATAATTTAAAATATTATCTTTTAAAATTTATAATAATAAAAATAAAATTATTTTTTAATTAAAATACTTATGAATTAGTGTTAGAAAAATATTGAAAGAGTTAATTCTCTCGTTATAAAATTAATTTTAAGAGGATTGTATTTATTATTATTTTTCAAATTTTTTTTACGTTTAATTTTTTATTTATTTAGAAGAAATGTAACGAAAATATAATTTTATTTGGCAAGTCGTTTTCATAATAAAAATTTTGCGTTTGGTTATCTGGTAATCTACCTGCATTCATACCTACCGCTAATCTACCTTATGTGGACGTGTTTTAAAATTTTTAATAAGAATAATTTCAAGATGTACAATCACAAACAAGTGGAGGATTCTATTCTAAAAACAACGCATTCGTGTCCTTCATTTATTTTTTGCTTTACGTCTATCTACTTCTGTACTTAATGCGTTGCATCCTAAACCAAAATTTTATTATTTTATCCCCTTATCTACTTCTCTACTTCATTCTATTCCCACCTCCCTTTCCTCTTAGAGAAACCATGGAAATTCTATATATATTTTTAGGAGGAAATATAATTTTATCGCATTCCTTACCTTGAAGTTATAGTCGTTTCTTGATCAAATAACCTTTAAGTTGGTTCCCAAATTGAAAATAAAATTAGTGTTGAAATTTGGGGCTTAAATGTTTTAGGGTAACATACATGTTCAAGACACATGTCATTTGTCGTGCTCTGTCAACCTATTAAAGTCGATATTTTGTCACATTAAGTAAGTTTATTAGTATATTTGTAAAAAATAAAAATTTGATGGTATATTTGTAGTATTATAATCTATTTACACTATCTTTATTATTAATCCATCACACCGTACCTCACAATTGAATTGCATGTTACATAAATAGTTGTCCTACATGATTTAATAACAAGAACATGCTTCAAGACCAATAAAAAACTAAATGCGTTTGTGGGGTTGATGTCCCAATGAGCCATCCAAATCACTTAAACAATTTGGCGGTTCTTGGATTAAAAGTGTCATTTAGACAATTTTTTTTTTTAAAAATAGGCCAACTAATTACAAATTATTTTCTCTTAATAATGTTTTATTAAAATATTTGAAAAATTGTAAAAAATAATACTCTAAAATTTATAATATCAAAAATAACACCACAATAACATTGAATTGTATCAAATTGAATAAAGTTCAATATTGAACGAGTCTAAATTACCTTAATTCAATTTAATAATAATATTACAATTTTTTTTAATAATAAAAATATATAATTTGAATACGATTAATATTATTATTATTATAAGTTTTTGAAATATTCTATTTTTTTAATTTTTTTTAAATAATTAATTTTATAAAATATATTGTAGAATCACGAGAAGGTAGTATATATTTTAAAAGAATATAAACCGCACAAATTCTGAACATTTCCAGTGGAAGTAAAACAAACAATAGGTCCTTGCTACTTCGCATCTGCCATCTACATCTTCTTTGATGCTTAGTTGCTTACAAGTTTCAATTCTAATTAATAATTGAGAAGATAAAACCTTAATAATAAAGTCCTAGCAACCAATTTTATTTTAAAAAAAAAAAAAAACATAAAAATCTAAAGAATATTTTATACAGCATACAACTTCCACTTTGGATTAAAACAATTATTATAATGCTACCAGATTACATTACAACATGAATTCCATGAATCCCAGCCAAGCAAAGCCCGTACTCTTCTTCTTCGAAGCTTTCTCAGCCTCTTTTGAACACGACGTCGTTACACCTCCTTCTTTTGCCGTTTCTGATTTCCTCCAACATAGAAAGAAGTTCCTTGATCCCAGTTCCATCAGTTTCTCCTTCCTGTCCAAACCTGGCCCACAACAGAACCCATCAAACCGTCAATCGCTAGCTTAAACGTTTCTTAAAAAAAAAATCCACAAATCACAATTTAGATGAATTTAAAAATTTGAAAGAATCAAGATTAAGGTGGTTAGAAATTTAGAATTTCTTACTCTCTAAGCTAAATTGCGAGTAGTGAAGATCGAACCCTGTCGGGTCAATGGAAGGAAGGATCGGTCGGCGACACTCCATGGCGTACTGCCGGACGGCTGTGACAATCAACTCGCCGACTGTAGATTCCGGCGACTTAATTACCTGTACTGCTCCTAGACTCCCTTGAATAGTCACGTTAAGCAACAATTTCGTTAACTTTGGCCGTCCTTCCAAAGACGATGATGTCGTTGATGCTGTACCAACAACTCTTCTGTAAGAAAGCAACTCCGGCACCGTCTTCGGGCGATGAAGCTGCGGAGCCATCGATAGTTCACTGCGGCCGTGAAACGACGACGACTTCGCCGTTAGTCTTGTTCTCCGACCACTCTTCTCCTCTTGTCCTCTCCGGTTAATCCTCGGACTTGGCATTGAAAGTTTAATTTATATACTCAATAAAAAATAATGAAATATTTTTTTAATTTTTTGTGGTTCTTTTTGGGGTATTCAAAGCCAAACCGGTTACCTCAAGCGGCGGTAACGGAAGAATCTGAAGCGGGGGAAACCGAAAGCTGGAGAAAAGCCAGGTTTCCGGTAAACGACAGCTATCATAACCTGTGGGATATTACTGTAATTAAGGAGGCCAGGTTTCGGGTTAACGGAAAAAGTATAGAAGGAGCGAGAGAGCTAGACGAAGAACTAGCAAGGCAAGTGCTCTTCTCGGTTTTATATGGAAAGGAGTCCAAGATATACTACCAAGTAAAGACAACAAAGTCAATTTTGGCTATGACAAAATGTATTTCAACTCAGGTTAGTTATACTATGTTTAAGCGTTAAAATATTTTTAAATGTAAAAATTATTAAAAATATAATATAAATAAGATTTTTAAGGCTTGTAATTAACAAAAACATATAGCTCATGTATTTTTTATTATTAACAAAAGTTTATCATTTTATATTAAATTTTATGTTGAAATTTATGTAATGAATATCTTTTAATATTATTAAAATGTTATTTTTATTATGATAAATTTTAAGAATATTATTTTATTTAATTTTTTAAAATCATTTTTTTTTAAAATTGATACATTATATACTATAATATTATAATAAATTTAAATATGTATTTAAATTTATATATAATTGATAATTTAAATGTGAAAAATTATTTTTATTTTTATTTTAAGATAGAATCTCATTGTGTTTATGGGATTTTTATTGACTTGTTCAACCTATACAAAATAAAATGTCAATTCTGATAGAAGCATAGGAACGAAGTAAAATACTAGTGAGATTTTTTATTTCTTTAAAAAATTAGTCAAAATTAATTATCTCATTAAAAAAAAAAAAAGAATAAGTTGAGATTGGTAGTACATAAATCAACGTCAATATTTCAAAAATCTTTTGTGATGACTGATAAGTAGAATTGTCAAAAAAGACGGCTCGATTTGGCACGGTTTAGCATGTTAAATTAGTGTGTTATGTTAGGCTTTAGTCCGTTGATTAGCATGCTATATTGGTCTTTGATTTATGGGCCGTGTCGTGCCTCTATTTTTAGCCAGTATGCTTTGATGTGTAGTGCAGTGTTCAATCCGTTAGGTTATGTTTAACGGGTTAAGATAGCTCATAATTCATTTATTTTATTTTTATTATATATTTATTTAATTATTTAGTTAAAAATTATTAATAATACTTTAAAAAATTAAAAGTGAGAGTTAAACTCTCAAATTTTTATTTGATAGATTATTAAAAATTTATTAGATTATGTCCAATTTTATTTAAATGTAAAAAAAATTATTTATTTATTAATATTTTTTTAAAATAATAAGACTTTGTGTGCCGTGCGGTATCGACCTAATCTATTAAGTGCCGTGAACTATGAGCTGTGTTTTGCTACTTTTTTTGATTAATATATTGTGCCATATTATATCGAATATTTGATAGATCGTATCGTGCCAGTCCCGTTTTACATCCTGATGAGCGTTAGAGAAATAAGGAATAATTTTCGTGATGGTCCGTTTGACACATGAGCGTTAGAGAAATAAGGAATAATTTTCGTGAGCAATGCTGCTTTTATTATTGACTCATGACAAGTGGAAAGATGTTTGTGGCACAACTCTTCCGGGTTTGCGGTGTGATGTAGACAATTATTATCCGTCATAAGGCGGCTTTGAAGTGCGGGTGAACGTTCAATTAAAAAAAACAAAGTGTGGGTGAACGTTTTTTTTCCTTCTTCCCAGACATGTACTAAGTGAAACTTGCTTTTATTATTTTTGTATAATTTTGGCTTTAAACGAGCATGAGTGTTATTGTCTAACAATCAGGTTATTAACGTTATAAACATGATATCTGATTTATAATTTATGTTTAATTAATAGATTTTATGATTTTTTATAAAAATAATAAATAATATATTTAATAATAATTTTTATTTAATGATTTTTTTTTTAAATTCCTGCAATTTGTATGATAACATTTTCTGTTTTTGATTTTTTCAAAAACTTTAAAAATAAATCAAAATTTTGGTTATTATTTACAAATTTTGAGTTTTCATCATTTTTTTTCCCCAATATTTATATATATAAAAATTATAAAACTTAATTTAATTTCTAAAAAAAATGTTTAAGAAAAAGAAAAAAAAATCACAAATCTAATTTAATTTTTTTAATGATTTATGAATTACTCCATGTTTTATAGTAATTCCAAAAAAATGTAAAAATTAAAATAATTTTTTTTATTAAACATACTTCATTAAAAAATCATCTAAAAAAATAATCAAAATTTAGGAATTAAAATCGTTATTAAACATGCTCTGAATGAAAATATTATGAAAAATAACAAAAATAATAATCTTAAAATTTATAATTATAAAATAATATTTTTTTATACCTAGTTTATATATTTTTACTGTTAAAAATATCCAACCATGCATGTAAAACGCTATCTAATTACATGCCATTTTAAGTTAGACTACAATTATTTAAGAGTTATTTAATATTAAATTTCATTTGTTCCATTTAATATTATGGTATAATATCTTTGTTGTTATAAATTTTATAGATATTTATTTGTGTAATTTCTCAAAGTATTTTAAGAGTATGGATGATGGACTAAAATATTAATAATATATTTCACATATTTACGAATTTTAAATAAAATAAATATGAAAATAAAGAAATATTTTTTTTGCTAAATATCTTTAAAATATTACAATTTTAAAATAAAACCAATGATAATGTTCAATATTATTAAATTAAATATAACATTTTTAGTTTACTCACTGAACAATACTTTTAATTTCCGTAACAGTTCATATTTATAAAATTTAAAATTTCAATCATAAAAGATTAAAACGCAGATATTAATATATATATAAATATTTAATTTGAAGAGTATATTATATAAATGTAATAGGGCAACAGTATTATCATAATTAAATTTATTTTTAATTATCATAATTATTTTTTATTAATGATAATTTTAACTAATAATAATGACATTAAAATTTAATTAGTTATATGAAAAAATGGATAATTCAAAGAATTTTATTTTAACAATTAAAAAACCAAATATTTTAAACAAGTTTCAATATATGTAAATGTAGAGTCAATAATGGTATTATTAAAAAAATAATAATTCCTTCCGTATTCTACGTCTAACATCCAATTATATAGTTTATAAAATTAATTTTATGACATGTAATCGAATATCTTGTTACCAATTTTTAAAAGATAAAAAGAAAGAAAGAAATATGTTTTTTATATATAAAAAAACATTATATATTTTTTATATTCCTTACAGCTTTGGAAATATATATGCTACACGTACCTGTGGTGTGTGTGGTGAGAACTCGTAGATTCGATTTAAGTTTTATTCCCGTGTTCAAGTTGATTACACTTTTTCTTTTTTGGGAAATTACCAAAAATAGCACCCCCTAAAAATTATAATAACAAAACTAGCACCCTCTTGTGTTCAATTAGAATTGAACGTTTAATATTGAACGTTCAATATTCAATTTGAACGTTCAATATTAAATAGGTCTAATTATCGTCATTCAATTCTAATTGAACGGATAATATTGAACGTTCAATATTGAACGAGTCCAAATTATTGTCGTTTAATTTTAATTGAACACAGGGGTGCTAGTTTTGTTATTATAATTTTTGGGGGGTGTTAGTTTTGTTATTTTCCCTTCTTTTTTTAGCTACACTCTGATAAGGTTGTACGTAAGTTATTAATAAGTATAATCAAACCATATTCAAAATTTAGTGTATTATTATAAACGTAGAAAGTACATACAATTTATAATATTATTCTTTTAAAAACAATAAATTTAAGTTAATTTTTATCTAATGATTGAATAAAAATATATTTAAATTATAATGTTGAATGAATTATTTTTTATTTATATTAATTATCAATATATATTTTTTAAATACAAGACAATTAAGCTTATATTTTTTAGAGTGCTATCGTCATATTATTCGTGCTATAACCCCACTAAAAATATATATAAAAAAATTAATTTTTTAGAATTTAATATAGTAAGAAATTTTAGTTTTCATTTCTCAAGGTTAATATATTTGGTGAACTAGTACAAGGTTTTAAAAATTTATAAATCACTCGATGTTTAGAAGTTGCATGTCTTTATTTGCACATTTTAAAAAATCTCCCCATGAGCAAAGTATCACATGGTACATTTAGCTCCTCATCAATCAAAGATATTTATTATCTTTGCATTTACACTATGTTCAGGTACCTCTCAATTAAAAATATACCTTATCTTCACACTTTATATTATGATTCAACTACTTTAGAGTTCACAATGAAACTCGAGTTAATGCATATGCAACCCATTCAGTTAGGAGATTCACATAGGTGCCTATAATGAGTTGAGGTTAATTTTTGGAAGTCCTGATGTTTTGGTATTGAAATTCCCATGTGTAAAATATAGAGTCTATATTTTTACTTAATGTATTTTTCTCACTTTGTAAGGTCAATTATTGATAGTTCAGTATATTACACACTCCTATATATTAAAGTTTACATGATACACACAATACTTTGAGTTTGGAGCATATCGTTGGCATGTTTAGGTTGTGTATTTGCATTATTATGTTTTTGTAATTTTTAGAAAACTATTAAGCATGTTTTAAATTTTAAAAGACTAGTTTTTAGATATCGTCTAGTGGTCAGTGAGAGTTTTACGGCTATTACTATCAATGAGGGCAGTTAGTACCCTTGTTGAGGTGGTTAGCGATAACTCTCTGACGTGCTCAACAAAGGTCGCAGAAGTTGAAAAGTTTTCTATAAATACCCCTCATTTGTTTTATTTTCTTAATTAGAAAAAACGTGGGTGAACACTTGCAATATAAAAACTCGTGGTTCTAAGAATAGTTGACTTATAGTTTCGTATCAATGATATATAGAGTGTGGCTTTGTATCAATTGATACGTGGAGTGATTTCTGAAAAAACTTGGTTTCAAGCAGATCAATTAAAATGAATTAAGTACCAAAGCATGGTTTGCACCTAGGTATACATGCATAGGAGTTGTCATACCTTAGGGTTGATCACATATATGAGTCATTGGTGATATTGCCACATCACGTGGTAGTGGAGCTCCAAAAGAGAGCTAATCAATTGCTGTGGAAACAATAGTAGAGACAATTAAGGTGCAATTTAGGCAAGCATTTTGATTGACGAAAGTATTTGTGTTTATACCTTTATAAAGTTGTAAATTCTTTATTTACTTTTAGTAAATTGCTTGCTACCCTCATAGTTGACCTTTCAACCTATAGATGTTATCACATGGATTGAATTTTACCACTCTATATTGTTGTGTTATGCATGCTGTATATTTGGTAGTTAAAATCAGAGTGATTATAGAATATATTCCGACATAAGAGGTATTGATTGTCATTGGAAAGCTTTTTATTTCTTTATTACTTTCCATACATATCTGTTTTTAATTTTCTAGTTGTTTTTTTCCTACCTATTTATTTAATGAATTGTTGTTTGTTTATGTTTTTTCAATGTATGAGAACTATTGAGTTTCTTAAGGTGTTCATATGACCTATCTCTTGATAGTTTATGAAGTGTTGGACTTTCAACTACGATACCAATTGAAAGTTATAGTAGGCTAATATTGACCTAATTATAATAAACCTAAAGAGTGTGAATAGCTTATTTTAAAAATACCAATTTCAATGTGAATAAGTTATTTTAAAATTTTCAATTTCAATTTTGAACTAAATACAATGGCCAGATAGATAATAGCTTGAAAGTTATAAAAACAAAAAATAAAGTGAAAACAACCAAAGTTAAAGACAACTTAAGAGAAAAACACGAGCTCACCAAACCACCTAACCTATGCTTCAACCATATAAATAGGGAAAACAAGCAGCAATTGGGTATTCTAGAACAAAAATTGTTTAAGCACAAATTAAAAATCAATAATGAATATTGCTCAAACTTAAACTAGCATGATCACAAAAATATGTCATAGGAGAGAATATAAATCAAATCCTTAATTAAAAGAGCAGAGAGAAGACAAATTGTTAAAACTGGTGCTCCAAAATTTTCTATGTCGTGTGATAAAAATTATAGAGAGGTGAGTGATGTATTTATAATAAAATAATCCTAGAAAATAAGAAACTTATAAGTAAACCCTTTGATGTGGAAAAACAAAACTGGTGGTTTGGAGTTAACTTGGATTAAAAATTGCATTGCAAAGAACGAGAAAAAATGACAAATTTTTGTTAGGATTGATTCCACAAGGATATGGTTACGCCTACAGATGAGGGATCGATCTCTCGCTTTAGACCTAACTTTTCAAAATTATGGAATTTTAGACATAAATTAACATATGTCATGTGACACAATATTATTGGTCTTACTCAATAATGTGGCTCATGGCCTAGCCTAGTGAGCGCTGAGTTAGTAGGTAAGCCCAACTACTAGATAAGTGATCCATTAGATAATTAAGCATCAAGTATCCCTTAATTATTTAACAAGAGATAATTAGAGAAAGATATGCCCCGATGTTAGGATAAGTCTATCTTTTCAGGTAAGTAACCGCCCTCAGGTATATTTCTATCTCTTATAGATATGCACTTTGTACATATTCACACATATATGATAATACAACAAATAATGCACACAAATCCTGTATTATCTCAATTTTCACTTCTCCTTCCTGTTATCAAGAAGTTAGGGTTTAGGTCTCTTCCTTTATCACCATTACTCGAATTGACTTAAGCATTGAAGGGCTAAAGATGACCACACCCCATGGTGGTATAAGGTTCTAACATGTTTTCTTTGTTCGCAGAACCACAACAAGGAGAAATGTACCCCTATTTTGATATTGAGGAAAAACGGCATCAACATTTGGCACGTTTGTGGGAAATAAGTATGATTTACTAGTTGACAACATAAGCAGAGAATTTTACGAGCAATTATTATGTTCTCCATCAGATAAAAAAAATTCAATAAAGACAACTTTTTTGAGCGCCTCAATGTAAGTTGAGCAAGTGCTTGACATAAATCTCCCACACAAACCTAATGTCTATTCTCTCGATGAAGACAAATCCCCTCACAAGTTCAAAAACTCTAAATTTGTCAGAAAATCAAGTACCTCCACCACATGTGCTCCCACATCCTGTCCATGCAACAGGCCCTGCACTCACCATGGTTCGCCCAGGTTAGGGCCCGACTAGCTTGTCAAAGGAGAGCGCAAACTAAAGCCTATTTGGGTGTGATGGAACACACATTCCAACACAGCTTAGAATGCCTCCCAGAACCAAAAGCTCTAGAATTAGATATGAAAATATGTGAAAAAATATATCATCTTCAAAAAATATCACAAAAAGGAATTGTGGCTCCCATAGCCACCACCATCAAATGATAGTTCAATTTTTGACACCTCCAACAAGTAAACCTTACTTGGATGCTGAGTAGAAAATCCAAATCATCCTTTTATGAAGATGCAACCCAAGAGGGGATCCACATTCCACTTTTTTATCCGATCCATAGCTCCCTATTCATATATAAAAATTCATGTGTCATATCAGAAATTGTAGACCACTATTAGGAAGATTATGTTCTGATTAGTTTGTACCCAAAATTTGGGGCTGAACTGACATTGAAGTGAGATACATGCAGTAGGTTATGCCTAAAAAAGAGAAAAAAACTGGCACATCTTGATCTAGTTTTCCAAACAGAATGCATAATCGTTTGTGTTTGGTTCAACCACTTTTAGAGTTGTTCTTGAAGAATCAAAATCATTTCCAAAATCCTCTTGATGAGATGGATCGAATGGCATGGTTTGTCATAGTTTAGGCCCGACCACCTTAGGACAACCTCCTTGGCGTGGCCTGCCAGTAGGGAAATCATGGAACAGAGCCTCTCAACGAAGAATTTCCATAAGCTAAGAACTTGCTGGATAGAAAATTGTTGAATGGAGAACTGCTAGACGGAGAACCTTTGAATTGAAAACTACTAGATAGAGTACCGCCGGATGGACCTCACTCTTCACACTCACCTAGCCTTTTAGCCTGTGTTTGCACCAGCTATATCACAACGAGTCTGGATGGATCATCTTAGAGCCCCTACTAGAGTACTTCTTGTCAACAAGGACTCCTTACAACACATCCCAAGTGCTAGAGCATGTTTGTGCCCGCCTGTTGCCTAATAGGCCAACTGGTAAGTTGTATAGTCTAGACTGTTGTTTGACTAGCCGTGTAGTCCACATTGACACATATGAAATGAATAAATGATTTACAGACAATAATGTCCATATTACCACCTCCCTATGTTCCATGATTTACAATATATCAAGTATTTTTCTGTATTGGGATACGAAAGAAAGTTGGAGTTTGAAAAATTACTTTTTCTAAACGGAGTTTCCGTATAACCAATATGCAATGTGTTTTTATATATTGTTGATACGAGGTAATTTTTCTTAAAATCATTAGTGTGAGTTATCTTTTTTAGAATTCACATTTTCTGATCGCAGGTATTTGTACCACACTACGTGGTGGTGTGGCTTTTGAAGTGAGCCGGATCCATTGCTAATCAAAGTACTTGTGAAGACAGCTGGTAAAAATAGCACAGAAAGTTAGGATGGGTGGTCCTAACTGATAGAAATATAGACATTTTACCTTATCAAGTTGTATTGTTTATTTTTTTTAGTGAATTTGGCAATTGAATAATTGACTTAAGTAATTCGTGAATGTTATCATTTAAAATTGTAGCCTAAGTAGGTTTACCACATTATATTGACTTGTTTGTATGCTCTATTATTTGTGTTAGTGCAAGTACCGTATTTTTAGCATATGTTCAAACATATAAAGATTATACTGTAATTGAAAAATATTTATTACTTTACTCTATATCTGCTATTTGCTTTACTGTATTTATGTTATTATCTATGTATTTGTTATTTGTTGTTTTCATTGCCTGTATAAGAGGGACGAGTCTAAGGTATTTGTATTAGCTTGACTTGATAGTTTGTTGGGTTCAAACTCTCTCAATTTTGATGCTTTATGAAGTTTTATAAAATATTCTATAATTTTGATTGAGTTTGCACATGAATTTTTCTAAAGTTTCAATTGACAACAATAATATCATTGTTATTTTTTAAAATTTAAGTCCCGATATTTCAATCAATATCAATATTTTAAACCTTGGCAATACCCATACTCCTCAGCTATCTCTAAACCCTAACAGTTATCTTTAGTCTGTTAATCTTAATCTTTTTAAATTATGAGAGCTTTTCTTTAGTCGAATTTGGCAATTTCGTTGGATATGTTTTATTTATTTTTAATTTTAGTTTAATAAAATTAACTATGTTCTAGAATGTTTTATATCTAAATTTAGTAGGATCGAGGCTTGAGACTTGTGTTATAATGTTAAGTTAGCCTTTACTTTGTCTATAGTTGGCAAAAATTTAAAATACAGATTATTTTAAAAGGTGTGATAATAACTCTAATTATGGTGAGGTGTTTTTTTTTACAAAAAAAAAAAAATCATTATTCTAATTAACTTGCATTTTGTGCTTCACTCATTCTAAAATATATAATAATAAAAAGATTACGTAGAGACTAAATTTGTATATAATGCATAACTATATGTCACCATGTCAGAAACATTGTCGTGTTTGGTTATAAAATAGTTTAAAACAAAATATAAAATAATGGTTTTAAAAGTGGTTCCCAATTGAATGCTTTTTTATGATATTGCTTTAAGTAAAATTCCTAACAATTTAAATTTGTTAAATGTAAAATTTTGTTTAATTTAACTCCATTTATTATTATTAAGTGTATTTGTATTATTATAAATTTTAAAAATATTATTTTATATTATTATAAAAAGAAACCTGAACTCTATAGGTCCTATAATAATTTAATTTAATTAGTTTAGTTCCATAATTATTACATTAAGTCCAAAAATCTAATAATTTTTGAAAAAAAATGTTACAATAGTTATGTTATTGTGTATAAATGAGAATGTTAGTTCTATAATTTTTAAGTTATGTATATATAGTCCCGTTGTTTATGAAAATTAGACACTATAAGTTTTCAACTTTAATACTTTTGTTGGATTAAAAGTGCTCATTTAAAAAAATTATATGATTAAGATTGATTATTTTTCATAATAATAAAAATTGTAGTATCTAATTCATAAATTATGAGATTAAAGTACTTATTTTAAAAAATTATAAAATTTTTAGTGCCTAACTTAATAATTATGAAATTAATATAATCATTTGTTTAAAAAAATATAGGATTTTTAGGCCTCTTTTTTCTTAAAAAAAAAAAAATCAATCAAACATAATATTCTCTACCATGTTTAGTTTGACACGTTATTATTATTATTTTTTTGCTATATACTTATTAATTTCTACTAAAATATTTGTTGCTGCTTCTAACTTCCATAGGTGAGACAAATCAAAGGCTGCTTTTTTTAAGAAAAGAATAATCAATTATTGGCTCAATTATTAGATTTTCCTTTATATTTTATTATGAATCATCTGTATATTTTTCTTTCAAGAAAGAGAAGAAATGAATAATTTATTTGCATATGAAAACTATAAAATTAAAAAACGTATGGATGTTCTTCAAGTCCTTAATGAACAATATAGAACTAAATGTCTTTTATGTCCCAGAGATGGAATTAAAATAATTTTTTTAGGGAAGGTTTCAAATTATAAATGAAAAATATTTTAATTTATAAATATAAAATTATTATATAAAAATATAAATATAAACTTTTGATATCCTTATTTTCCTTTCGTATCATTGATGGTATGAAATAAAATAAATAGTTATTTTTCTAATATATAATCACAAATTTAAACATACATTATAATTGTTATGAATAGAGGTTGAATCCATGCTATTAAAATACACACCATAATTACTGGTCAAAATTATAATTATAGTTTAACTAAATAATAATTACAAGTATACAAATTTAATTAAATATTTTATAAAAAATATCAAAATTTAATAATTTTAATAAACACCGATAATTAAAAATTTAAAACTATTATAATATAAATTTTATGAAAACAAAGCATGTACATAATTTACATATTTAACATTTTATTTATTATTATTATTATTATTATATCTTAAATTAACGACGTTGTTAATGAAATTGGTTAAAATGATATAAATGTAAGAGGATATATTTACAACAAATTAAAAATTGAAATATATTTACAACTTATTCAAATATTAAGGACATAAATTATATTTAATTAAAAAATATAAGTTAAAATGAGTTTTAGGAAGTTTTGTAAATGAATAATTAATGGTTTCGGTTAATTTATATAAAAAAAATTCCGGTTATTTAATAAGAAAGGTTCCTGTTATTTTAAGCAAGGAAAATGACCAGGTTTCTAAGAAATAATCTCAATTTTTCGCTTATTATAACTAACGCTAGAGAAGTGTCTCAATTTGCTACTTCAATAATTTTTTATTATTTATTTAGATAGAGTAGATCAGAAGGAAAGTTCGTGTAAATATATTGTGCAAAAATTGTGAGTTTGTTGGACAGCATGAAATTGAAATTTTAGATATGCGTTTCGATGTCGAGCTTTCATTTATTATGTTTTACTAGTCTTGGATGGATATATATCTTATTAGGGTTAGGTATTGACCTAATGTCAATGATTTGTGGTGTATGAGTGTGTGACAATTGTTCTATCTTTTATACATGTTTTTATTTTCGGTGAGGTATTTTTTAACACAAAAAAAAATTTCATTGTTTGTTTTTTAAATAGATATTTTAATCTATTTCTATTTCTATTATTATATTATTAAAAAAGTCAGTTTGGCTACAAAACGATATATTGATTAGACAATTATGGCACTAATAAACTATATAGCCTTACTATAGTACGTAAGCCACCTATTACTTAAGTTCCACCAAATTAAGCTTCGGCAGTCTTTACAATTTATTTAACTGACTAATAAACAATAATTAGCTATTAGCTAAGCAAACACTGAAGCCTTCATTAATTGAATACAAAACGACTAAAATATATACACGTGGCTTATAAAATATAAGCTTCTCAGATCAAACCATTCTAAACATTTGTAAAAATGCAAGATCGTTTTTACTTATATTTTCACTACAACCTGTAAAACAAATTAGCCAAAGCAGTCATACCAATTTTATCTTCACATAATTTTAACACGTATGCAATTTTAATTTTATACATGTTTAGTATCCTTCATGTTCTTAAAATTTGTACATACAATTTCTTTCTGGGAAAATCACCATCATGAAGATTAAGTTCTAGAATAAATAGCAATTTCTGACTAAAATGCAGAAATTATTCACCAAAGCATAAAATTGAAAGGCTATACTTCTCCCGTAAGGCAGGCTAAAGGGTTTACAAAGGTACTAGATTAAATAGTTAATCCTAACATCATCTATAATTAACTTTATCAGTATATTTGTTTAAATAGAATTATATTTTAGGTATAATTTTAATTTTTTCAAATAATTTATAAAAAAGACAAAAATATATATAATATTGTACACTTGATTAGATGCATTTTTAAATAAAAAAAAATTAATTTTAATAGATTGTTTATAATTAATTTTTTTTATTAATTAGCACCATTTTGAAATATTAAATTATTATTTTTTATTTATATTAGTGTTTGATATTAAATGATTATTTAGAAGTTATGAATTTCAATAGTTTATAATGTTTCCTTCTAATCATTAATAAATAATAATTAAGTCACTCAATTGTCAATTTTATAATTTTAATTATGATAAATATAATTAGTCTAATGGAGTAAAAATTTCATAATATTTCCAAATTTATAAAAACCAATTTAATCCCTTTATATGGTTGGTTGGTTGTTTATACAATTTTTTTAATCAGCAAACACCTAATTTAATAAAGGATTAACTACTCTATTAGTTCTAACATTTACTAAATAATAGACTTTAGTAATTAATCCTTTTTTTTTTTTAAAATAAAATGATCTTTAATTTTTTAGAATTTTATACTTTTAGTCCAATTTCATACAAAATGGTTCCTAATTTATTAAAATTTCACATATTTAGTCCAATTTAATACAAAATGATCACATTTATAGTCCAATCAATTTCATACAAATTGGACTAAAAGTGTAAAACTTTAAAAGATTAGGGACCATTTTACTTGAAAAAAAATTGAGGACCAAAGTTTATTATTAGGTAAAGATTAGGGATGTAAGCCTTTAATAAATGGTTAATTATTAAAGATACTATGATTGTATTAACTCATGCAGCAGAACAAACAAATTTAACAATGTAACGTGATAAATTTATTTAAGTTCCATCCCTAAGTAGTAACATTTATGGGTTACTTAAGGTAACTATTCATCAACCAAATTTATTAAAGAAAATAAACAGTTATATAGACTTGATAAAGATAAACGCTAATACCTTAATCAGTTGGGACCAACTGTCTAACTACTTTGGTTGCTATCACCAATTGTCACTATAACTACTTTGATCTTCATCGAATCTGGCTCACTTCTAGAGCCATACCATCATGTAATATGATACTAATATCAGTGATCAAATTAAACTTAATCATAAATAATATTAAATTCACTCAAATATGATTTTTAATAAAAACTTTGTCTCATAATAACAATACAGAAATACGTATACTCAACGTATTTTTATTATAGAAACTCTATTTGGTAAAATAATTTAATCAATTCCACCATTTTCATTTATCTCAATACAAAAAAATACTCAATGTATTGAGAATATGAAATCTTCTTTTTCAAATAATAATTTACAAAATTTTCAAGTGAATTTATCATATTTGAATCACAAATACAGAATCACACTCAACGTATTAACGATTTAAGAAATATAAAATATTTTTTGAGAACTCAAGAAATTTTTTCACAAAGTTACATTTTTACACAAAAATTAGTACATAAAAAGGTGTAGAGAGAAGTGTATATGAAGATGTATTTAATAGAGAGTGAGATATTTATAGTTGATTTTTTACTTTTCAATACCCTGACCAATCCCTCTTGGCTACCTCTCCCCGTACCTCTGCGAGGTCTCACTGACCACTTCAGTAAGGCCTTGTTGACTACCTGATGTGTTAAAATGTGTACTCGCAAGTGTACGAATCACTCGTAGTAAAGTGATAAGCAACTTCCAAGGTCGATCTCTCAAGGAATTGCAGTGGTCTTAAATAACTAACTTTTAAACTAAAAAGAGTTCTAATGAAAACAAAGCTCTAATTAAATAGAGTTCTAGTGAAACTAAAACTCTAAGTAACTAGAATCCTAACGCTAATAAAACTGTAAAAAGGTTGGTTGATTTCGGTAACGAGAACAATCATACGACAATTAAACTAAAACAAATCGCAATCAAACAATCAATTCAATTAAATCAAATATCAATAGAGGATGTATGGACGTTTAGCTTGGTTGGCCATGCTTGCATCGAAAGGGTATGGTGATATAACATTAACATCCTATAAGAACAAAACTACCGGCTTTCCTTTTAATTACGAAACTCCTTTTGGCGGGGGTAGGTCTCTTTGTTGATTAACTAATTAACTGCCTTTGGCGGGGGTAAATTAAATAGCAATCAAATTATACGCAAGGAAAACATGCCAATCAAATTAATGCTATGACTAAGTCACTAACTTGAATCTTTGATTAAGTGTTTCAGAATAGAGTTAAGGTGACGTTCCTCTAACTAAATTCTTAGGTTTTTCAATCTAACTACGAACATCAAATGGGCCCATGATTATTCATAATCAAACATTTAAACATGCTCTTAATCAAAAAGTATTTTATTCATAAGTCAAAAAGATACACCATACACAATTCTAACAAACATGGCAACACAAACTAAACATCCATAATTAAATTAGCCAGACATGTTCATATTATTATTCATAGACAAATAAAATATGATCATACACTTTAACAAATAAAGAAGATGAATTAATTCTATAACAACAAGGAAAACCTAAATCTAAATACCGCTTATGGATTGGTTGACGTACTTCTCCGTAAGCTTTATCTTCGATTGTCGTTAGCTTCCTTGAATCCTTAGAATATTGTCTCTCGCTTCGTTATAGTGTGGCAACGCTCTCAAAACTGATTGAATGTCGTGTTTGGGTCGCAAAATTGAGAAGAGGAAGAGTTGTGTATGAATTGGTCAAGTTATTTCGAGTTGTATGTAAGGGGGACTTTAAGGGGGTATTTATAGATGTAAGGGTTTACACGAATCCTATGTGCCATAGGAATAGGCGCGCCGCGGCATGCATTTTCCCCGCCGCGGCGCAACACAAAATTTGGAAAATATGCAAAAACCCGAGAGCTCCCCGCCGCGGCATACAATTCCCTCGCCGCGGCGCGCAATGCTTCTATGTTTTCAGGATCAAACCCGAGAGCCTCACGCCGCGGCATGTAATTCTCTCGCCGCGGCGCGCAATGCTTTCCTTCTTTTCACGTCCCCCCTTACATATGTGATGGCACTATATGTAAGGCTTACATATTTGTCTTGATTAGTCCGTAATTCGTGATCCGAGCGTCGTAGGTGTTCCGTCTTCGCGTGTTTTCATCATTTGAATCATTTGACGCTAAAAACACCTGAAATGCACTAAAATATACCCGTGACTCTGAATGGATAGATTTATGAAAATAATCGAAATAATAGTCATAATAAATCTATATATCAATCAATTAAACACAATTAATCACGAAATATTAGTGCTTTTCGAGCACTCATCACAACCCCCAACCAGCTTCTTGCTAGTCTCTAGCAAGTGAAGCGACCTAAAATAAAATTAAAAACAAACAAATAAACTAACCTAACCTAAATCACTTCCGTAGATTGTCACGGTTGCATTTAGCATATGCAACAAGCCTTTAAACCCCTAGGTGGCCCTAGTGGACGAGTTATAGTCTCGTGAGGGTTTCCAGTGATGATACCCGCAAACATCGTAACTGACACAAATAAAGACTCAAAACTAATAAAGACTCTAACAATACTTGAATCAATCCATGCATACGTCTCAAAAATTGTTAATAACGAATGGCACATGAAATAGTTAAACATCACCTAAGCTCAAAAACAGTCCAAACATCAAACTCATCATGGTAATCGAATTTTGAACAACCAATCACACCACAAATCCGTTAGTTATACTATCTGACCGTGTCATGCATGATATTCATAGATTACATTTCAGTGTCTCATAAATGTGCAAGTAAAATATGAATGTGAATTTTTGCACTTATAAACTCCATATGCTCATTTTTCAAACTCATCTCCACTAATATAGAAACTAAACAACCTA
The DNA here is from genome assembly GCA_029378325.1 of Elaeagnus macrophylla. Taxonomy (NCBI): domain Eukaryota; kingdom Viridiplantae; phylum Streptophyta; class Magnoliopsida; order Rosales; family Elaeagnaceae; genus Elaeagnus; species Elaeagnus macrophylla. Next base: position 15,710,387 of record CM055644.1, on the reverse strand, counting down.
GAATCAATAGGACTTCATCAAGCTTGTAAAGTTATGGCTAGGTGTGTGATTATGAAAGTACGAAAATGATGTTTTCATATGATAAGAGTACTTTTTATTTCACAAACATATTTTCAACTTTTTCCACTAATTGCGCCTTTTCATCCTCCCTTAAATTCATATGTTCTTTGAATCTTTTTGCTTGATTTTCTTTCTCTACTTTTCTTGCTCGTTATTTCAATCATCATCATTTTTTTTTTTTTTATGATGAAGCAAGACAAATATAACATAATTGCTCATGAAAATCAAATATTACATCGAGTACTCTTATCACTAAGGGTAGTACAATGTATGTCAATGTTGAGTTCAAGGGTGTGCTATTGATAAAATATTGCGGGGAAGCATGAAAGGTCCAAACGGTCCAAAAATGGCCTAAATCACTTTCTAAGTGGCATTTGTTTCTATTATTTCGCTTCAACGTGTTTTCAAATGAGTTCTAGAGATTGTTGAGACTTAAAACATATCATGAACATGCATACATTCCACAAATCAGAATAGTTATACTAACCATGCAAACTACCCCAAGTACCACAAAATTCTCAAATTAGATGAATCCAACATTTATGTGCTTCGTTGCTTAGGTAAAGGTCTAACATCTCTCACATGTCATCGTCATTACAATCATGTTAATATCATAGATTTCCGGATTGAATCAAGTAGACACGACACTAACTAAAAACAATTCAAGTGACAAAGTTAAAAATTTAAAATTGGTCATATTTCATGCTCATGGAATATTCTTCCCACCCCCAACCTATTTTCTGCATTGTCCTCAATGTAAAAAGAAGAACAAAAGAAATTAAGAAAAAGTGTAAGAAGTTACTCCCCTTTCGTATGAAATTGTGTCGTTACTCGCTATGCTCCGGTTCACTGTTCCTCGCTTCTCTCATGAAGAATGTATGAACATATATTGAACCTCAAAGTGTATGCACACAATTCACATTCAAACCCAATTTTTAATTATAACTAAGGCAATTAAAGACACAAAAACATCAAACAAAGTTAAACAATCCAAAATAAATAAAATAAAAATAAAAATAAAAATAAAGGAAAATAAAAGAAAATAAATGAAAAAGAAATAAAAGAAATAAAGACAACGAAAGAGATACGATACCGAATGGGTGCCTCCCATTAAGGGCTTAGTTTAACGTCTTAGCAAGACGTGACTGATCTCGTGTCTATTCCTCGAGGAGATTTATTAAATCAATGCTGTTTAAATTGTGATCTCCTTCCAAATATGGCTTGACACGATGCCCGTTAACCTTAAATGGTTCTTGTGTTTTCGGATTGAGCAACTCGATTACTCCGTGTGGAAGTACGTTTGCAATTGTGTACGGTCCGCTCCACCTAGAATGAAGTTTTCCTGGAAACAAACGCAAACGTGAATTATATAATAGAACTTTCATTCCGAAAACGAAATACTTACCGAGGAGTCCTTTGTCGTGATAGCGCTTAGTGCGCTCTTTGTAGATTTTGGCATTTTCGTAAGCTTCGTCTCGAATTTCCTCAAGTTCGCTCAATTGAAGTAATCGTTGTTCTCCAGCTTGGTCCATGTCCATGTTGAGTTTCTTAATAGCCCAATAAGCCCTATGTTCTAGCTCAACCGGTAAGTGACATGCTTTACCAAAAATCAGCCGGTAGGGACTCATACCAATTGGAGTTTTGTACGCTGTACGATATGCCCACAAGGCATCATTTAGTTTAACTGACCAATCTCTCCTTGAGGGGCGCACTGTGCGTTCCAATATCCCTTTAATTTGTCGGTTGCTCACTTCCACTTGTCCCGAAGTTTGGGGATGATATGGGGTAGCCACTCTATGAGAAATGTTGTACTTCTTCAAATGTCCATCGAAGAGTCTATTGCAAAAGTGGCTGCCTCCATCACTAATGATCGCCCTCGGTGTGCCAAATCTGCTAAAAATGTTATCCTTCAAAAATTTAACAACCACATTAGCATCATTAGTTCTAGTGGGTATCGCTTCTACCCACTTTGAAACATAGAGAACAGCGACTAGTATGTAAATGTAGCCAAAAGATGGGGGGAAAGGACCCATGAAGTCAATCCCCCACACGTCAAATAATTCCACTACAAGGTTAGACGTCAAAGGCATTTCGTTACGCTTACCAATGTTACCGGTCCTTTGACATCTATCACATCTCAAACAAAACATGTTAGCATCTTTAAATAATGTAGGCCAATAAAAACCAGATTGTAATACCTTGAAGGCCGTTTTCTTACCACCAAAATGGCCTCCGCAATGTAGCTCATGGCAAAATGTTAAGATGCTTTCATGTTCTTCTTCGGGAACACACCTCCGGATGACTTGATCTTGACATAACTTGAACAAATACGGGTCATCCCAAAAGTATTGCCTGCAAACACTGAAAAACCTTTTCTTTTCCTGAAAAGTAATGTTAGGTCTCAAAATACCACTTGCTAGATAATTAACAATGTCAGCATACCATGGATTTGGACCTATTGTAAACAATTGTTCATAAGGGAAGGTTTCAATGATTGTGTCCTTACTTTCACCTTCAACATGTTCATATTCAGTAATCAACCTAGACAGATGATCAGCTACCACATTTTCAGTTCCTTTTTTGTCTTTGATCTCTAGGTCAAATTCTTGTAAAAGCAGGATCCACCTAATGAGTCTAGGCTTAGCATTCGGTTTAGTCAATAGATATCTCAAAGCGGCATGATCCGAATGCACAATAACTTTAGTTCCTACCAAGTAAGACCTAAATTTATCAAGTGAGAATACCACAGCCAATAACTCTTTTTCAGTGGTGTAGTTAATTTGGGCGTCATTGAGTGTCTTACTCGCATAGTATATAACATGTAATCTCTTATCCACTCTTTGCCCCAAAACAGCTCCTATAGCATAATCAGACGCATCACACATGATTTCAAACGGTAAAGACCAATTAGGAGCAACAATTATAGGTGCAGAAGTAAGCCTATCCTTTAAAGCATTAAAAGCAACAAGGCATGCATCATCAAAATCAAACAAGGTGTCTTTGGACAACAGATTACATAATGGACGACTAATTTTGGAAAAATCCTTAATAAACCGTCTATAGAAACCCGCATGTCCTAGGAAACTTCGTATACCCTTAACAGATGTAGGTGGAGGCAATTTTGCAATTAAATCTACCTTAGCTTTGTCAACTTCAATTCCTTTGCTAGATATGACATGTCCTAGCACTATCCCTTGTTGGACCATAAAATGACTTTTTTCCCAACTGAGCGTCAAATTGCATTCAATGCATCGTTCTAATACTAAAGTCAATTTATGCAAGCAATCATCAAAGGAATTACCGAAAACTGAAAAGTCGTCCATAAATACCTCAATGAATTTCTCCACCATGTTCGAAAAAATTGACATCATACATCTTTGAAAAGTGGCGGGTGCATTGCATAGTCCAAATGGCATTCTCCTAAAAGCGAAAGTTCCGAATGGGCATGTGAATGTAGTCTTCTCTTGATCCTCCGGAGCGATGGGTACCTGATAATAACCTGAAAGGCCATCCAAAAAGCAATAGAATTCGTGCCCAGCTAGTCTTTCTAACATTTGATCAATGAAGGGGAGGGGGAAGTGATCCTTTTTCGTGTACAAATTCAGTTTTCTAAAATCGATACACATCCTCCAACCCGTAATTATCCTAGTGGGCACTAATTCATCTTTCTCATTCTTAACCACGGTTATTCCAGATTTCTTAGGTACTACATGAACGGGACTAACCCACTTACTATCAGCAATTGGATAAATTACCCCTACTGCTAGGAGTTTCAGAACCTCTTTCTTAACTACCTCTTGCATGATTGGGTTAAGTCTCCTTTGTGCGTCCTTAACAGGTTTGACATTGTCCTCCAAATTTATCTTATGCATGCACATTGCCGGACTAATGCCTCTAATGTCCCCTATACTCCAACCTATAGCCTTTTTATACTTCCTAAGCTCTCCAATCAATTTATCCTCTTGGTTTTGGGTGAGTGTAGATGATATAATAATAGGGTATGTTTCATTCTCTCCCAAAAACACATATTTTAGATGCTTAGGTAGTTCCTTAAGTTCCAATTCAGGTGGAGCAATCTCATCATTGTGTGGGACATCCAATAAATCTAGGGGTGTACTAGTGTCATCTAGTGATATGGCATTATCTAACAATTCACTGTACTCCCTAGTCTCATAGTCTAAGATGTCATCAACCTCTCCAATCGTAAGTGCTACTTCCAATTTATCATCTAATCTAGCATGCTCAAAAGTATCATGAATTATTGGATCTAAACATTCCACAAAAGAACATTCATCAATAGCAGAAATGGAAGGGTAAGGAGAGGAATCAAAAACCTTAAAATGAACAGTCTCTCCCAAGACTGTCATTGTCAACTTTCCACTTTGGACGTCAATAATGGTTTGGGTAGTGGCCATAAATGGTCTACCCAAAAGAATGGTGTGCTCCTTGTCCAAAGATGGATTACCCTGCATGTCTAAAACCACAAAGTCAACAGGTATGATTAGCTTATCTACCTGTACAAGTAAGTCCTCAACCATGCCCTTCGGATATTTAACAGATCTGTCCGCAAGTTGAAGGGACATGGTTGTTGGTTTTAGCTCTCCCAAACCTAGCTGCAAGAAGATAGAGTAAGGCATCAAATTGATACTAGCGCCTAAATCTAGCATAGCCTTAGCTACTTTCCTATCCCCCATAGTAATATCAATTATGAAACTACCTGGATCTTTTAACTTAGGGGGTAAGTTGCGTTGAAGCACCGCACTAGCAATTTCAGATACAATCACTCTCTCATTAAGCTCATACTTTCGTTTCTTAGTGTTTAGTTCCTTGAAAAATTTAGCATACGAAGGTACGTTCCTAATTACGTCTAACAATGGCAAATTGATATTAACTTTAGATAACATGTTAAACAAATCAGAAAACTGCTTATCTTGCTTACTGTCCTTTAAACGGTGTGGGAATGGTATCGGTGGTCGGTATGGCTCCGATGACTTGCGTAGCGTAGGTGGATTAGATGACTGTTCAATTGTCGCCTTTGAAGGCTCTTCATGCTTGTCAACTATTTCCTCCAATTCCTTAGAAGCATTGTTGTCATCTTCCATATTACCTGCACTATAAGGTAAATCATTAAAAAGTTCAGGTAAATTTTTAGTAACGACCTTACCACTCCGAAGAATCGTGACAGCTTTGGCTTGTTCGGGTTGACTGGGCAGCTTTCCCGTCTCTCGCTTGTGCATTTGTTCCGCTAGCTGCCTCACTTGCATTTCCACTCTTTTCACTGAAGCTTCCATAGACTCCATCCTTCCATTACAAGATTGTATGAAATTATTTAGGGTTTCCTCTATGGTCGGTTTATTTTGGGGAAATTGTCGGTTTATGTTTTGGCCTTGTGTTTGGTTTTGGACAAATGGTTGGCTATTGTTTTGTTTCCATCCAAAATTAGGGTGATTCCTCCATCCAGGGTTGTAGGTATTTGAATAAGGGTCGTTCCTAGGTCTAGGTTGGTACCCTTGCATTAAATTTGCCTCTTCAGTAGTACCCGTGTAAGGATCACCTGCAAAAGAACAAACATTAGCACCGTGTCCATATGAACCACAAACTCCACATACCTCGTGTTTTGGCATTTGATTAACATTGGAGGTTGTGAGAAGTTGCACTTGTTTCGTCAATTCAGCAAGTTGCATGGCCATTTCATTGTTGGAGCCTAATTCGTGGACTCTAGCTCGTCTTCCTCTAGCGCTCTTTTGTTGGGAGTTGGCTCCCAACATCTCGAATAACTCATAAGTTTCATCCGCTGTTTTCTCACCCATTGCTCCTCCTGCAGCGTTGTCAACTGTGAATTGACATTGTAGTGTCAATCCGTCGTAGAAAAACTGATTCTGTAGCTGCAACGGGAAGTGGTGATGTGGACATTGTATCAACAGCAATTTGAATCTGTCCCAAGCCTCGTGGAAGGGTTCTCCGTCCATCTGCGAAAAAGTAGCAATTTTTGTTCTTAGATCAGATGTCTTTTGATGGGAATAGAACTTACCCATGAATTTATTGTAAACATCGTCCCATGTGACCAAAGAACCGGGTGCCAACGTCATTAGCCAAGACTTAGCTCTATCCTTGAGAGTGTATGGAAAACACCTCATGCGTAGTTGATCTTCACTAAGTCCCTGCAATGGAAAAGTTTGCACAGTAGCATATAGTTCACGCATAAAATTTAAAGGATCTTCATTAGGGATACCGTAAAAGGAGGGAAGCATGGAATAATGAATATTTTTCAATTCATAATTCCTAGCCGCCTCTGTAAGTCGAATGCACGATGTAGCGGTCCCAATGATCGGTCTTGCAAACTCTTTGTTCATCATTTGCCTAGCTACGTTTTCACCCATTGCTGCTTGTAATTGTTGTTGGACTTCTTCCTCTTGAAATTGATTATCCAGTTTCTTTGATCGGTGTTTGACTCTATGAATGTTGTCAATGTAAGGAGAGAGTTCCTTGTTAAGTGATCTCCTACCTTGCATGCACAAATAAAAAGCAAACAAAGATCAAGGTAGCAGTGAAATTTGAAATTAAGCACTATTTTTTGATTTTTTTTATTTTCTGATTTTTTTTTGGATTTTTTTTTTCGAATAAAAATAAATAAATAAATAAAATAAAGAAATAAAGAAATAAAAATAAATCAGAAACTCTAAAAAATTAAAAAGAAAATTATTTAAAACGCCAATTCTCCGGCAACGGCGCCAAAAACTTGATGTGTTAAAATGTGTACTCGCAAGTGTACGAATCACTCGTAGTAAAGTGATAAGCAACTTCCAAGGTCGATCTCTCAAGGAATTGCAGTGGTCTTAAATAACTAACTTTTAAACTAAAAAGAGTTCTAATGAAAACAAAGCTCTAATTAAATAGAGTTCTAGTGAAACTAAAACTCTAAGTAACTAGAATCCTAACGCTAATAAAACTGTAAAAAGGTTGGTTGATTTCGGTAACGAGAACAATCATACGACAATTAAACTAAAACAAATCGCAATCAAACAATCAATTCAATTAAATCAAATATCAATAGAGGATGTATGGACGTTTAGCTTGGTTGGCCATGCTTGCATCGAAAGGGTATGGTGATATAACATTAACATCCTATAAGAACAAAACTACCGGCTTTCCTTTTAATTACGAAACTCCTTTTGGCGGGGGTAGGTCTCTTTGTTGATTAACTAATTAACTGCCTTTGGCGGGGGTAAATTAAATAGCAATCAAATTATACGCAAGGAAAACATGCCAATCAAATTAATGCTATGACTAAGTCACTAACTTGAATCTTTGATTAAGTGTTTCAGAATAGAGTTAAGGTGACGTTCCTCTAACTAAATTCTTAGGTTTTTCAATCTAACTACGAACATCAAATGGGCCCATGATTATTCATAATCAAACATTTAAACATGCTCTTAATCAAAAAGTATTTTATTCATAAGTCAAAAAGATACACCATACACAATTCTAACAAACATGGCAACACAAACTAAACATCCATAATTAAATTAGCCAGACATGTTCATATTATTATTCATAGACAAATAAAATATGATCATACACTTTAACAAATAAAGAAGATGAATTAATTCTATAACAACAAGGAAAACCTAAATCTAAATACCGCTTATGGATTGGTTGACGTACTTCTCCGTAAGCTTTATCTTCGATTGTCGTTAGCTTCCTTGAATCCTTAGAATATTGTCTCTCGCTTCGTTATAGTGTGGCAACGCTCTCAAAACTGATTGAATGTCGTGTTTGGGTCGCAAAATTGAGAAGAGGAAGAGTTGTGTATGAATTGGTCAAGTTATTTCGAGTTGTATGTAAGGGGGACTTTAAGGGGGTATTTATAGATGTAAGGGTTTACACGAATCCTATGTGCCATAGGAATAGGCGCGCCGCGGCATGCATTTTCCCCGCCGCGGCGCAACACAAAATTTGGAAAATATGCAAAAACCCGAGAGCTCCCCGCCGCGGCATACAATTCCCTCGCCGCGGCGCGCAATGCTTCTATGTTTTCAGGATCAAACCCGAGAGCCTCACGCCGCGGCATGTAATTCTCTCGCCGCGGCGCGCAATGCTTTCCTTCTTTTCACGTCCCCCCTTACATATGTGATGGCACTATATGTAAGGCTTACATATTTGTCTTGATTAGTCCGTAATTCGTGATCCGAGCGCTGTAGGTGTTCCGTCTTCGCGTGTTTTCATCATTTGAATCATTTGACGCTAAAAACACCTGAAATGCACTAAAATATACCCGTGACTCTGAATGGATAGATTTATGAAAATAATCGAAATAATAGTCATAATAAATCTATATATCAATCAATTAAACACAATTAATCACGAAATATTAGTGCTTTTCGAGCACTCATCACTACCTCAGCGTGCCCTTTGCGAAGTATCATTGAGATCCAACGAGCCACAGATCCACCTTATGCACGCTTGCAGATCCCTTGCCAACCACCTCAGCGAGTCCCCCGCGAGGACCTCAGTGAGATACTTGACAAACCATGAAAAATTAGTTTCTTAATTAAAATATTCAACCATTTAAAATCTACAAACACCAAGTAAATGTAAAAATTAAATGCAAGAAAACATAATATAATCATGCATAATACATGTTTTTGACCATCCCGTGGTGTATGTAATATACTAACATACAAAGCATTATAATTTATATGAGTGTGTGCAATATTTATCACAAGCAAAGCACCAAACAAAGATGTAGATAAATACATTAAGTAAAATAAACTGACTTCATATTTTGTACACGGGAATGTTAACATATACTCAAAGGGACTTACATGACTTTCAATCTCTCCCTTTGGTTATTCTTGGCAAAACACTGAACAACCTATACAAAACAAAGCAAGCATCAAACAGAAAAATATATTCATGAAAGATGATCTAAAAAAGTTCATTCTCATAGATAAACTCCAACACAGACAAGAGACCCCAACACACCTACATTTCAAGTGCATCTGTCTTGTAGTGTTTCATTCATCTTCGTGAGTCAACACATCCGTCTTGATGCCAACTCTATCTCCAAGTGCGATACAAGGTCTAATGCTACATTTGTATCTTATACACATACCCGTAAACGTATTATACAATTCTATGTGTAGCCTTACAAACTACTATTGTGTTACCTCTACACAGGTACACACAGATAGGCTAAATACAAGTAGACAATAAAAACTCCCTCTGGCTTCATACAATACTTTCCCTGAATGAATGCAAGTTAGATAATATGATGTGATACAAACCTATACTAACATCCCAAACAATGCAAAACACAAAAGTAAACAAGTTTTGTAACATATAAACTTCTTCCCTTTTTTGATAGAGAAAGTCAAAAGAGCACCCCTATATGAGGAAAAAAACATACAATGTGCAATAATCCTACACATTTATGCAACACATGAAAAGAGAAAATAAAGCATAAGTAAAATAAACAGAAGTAAGCACACAATAAAGAAATAACATTTTATTATATTCAAAGTTTTATTACAAATTTTAGAAAAAGAAATAAAATACAAAGAAAATAAGATTCTCTTCTCCCTTCGTCTTTATCAGAGTCACGCCGAGAACCGATATCAGAGTTCCTACTTCAAAAGGTTAGGAAACTCAACTCAAAGAGTGGAAAATTGGTCAAACAACCAATTGAAGGAATCTAAAGATTGTGGAAGCTAAAATTCTTGATTTTGAAGAAGTGCACTAGTAATTACACCAATTGAGTGAATCTGATAATGATCCACTTTACTAGAAGGTTGAACAGAAGGACAAGAAGATCGTGGAGAACCATATCTAGGTTGCTATTGTTGCTTAACTCTAATCATCCTGTTATTAAGGTTCATCAATAGCTGACAATGTAACCTACACTCTTGGCGATCAATTGCAAGTTATTAAAGAAGCTAGTCGAAACATCCACCTTTGCACATAGTGAGGGAGACTCAGTAAATTGAATTGGTACCAATTTTTCAATAAGAGTAACAACACTAACATACTATTTGAATAACATAAATAAAAAATAGCATAAAAAATTGAATTGTTATATTATTTCTTATGTGCTTACTATTCTCCCCATGAAACACAAAACCAATTAATAATATTTTTTTTAAAGGACTAAAATTTTATTAATTATAAAAAATATACGTAAAAAATTATTAATTTTAGACTGAATTACTAGAATTTTAATAAGTCAAACTATTAAAAATTATACTAAAAATTTAAAATTATCAAAAATTTGTCCTTGTGAAATGGAATAAGTGAAGCCAAGTAAATAAAATTATAACACTTTTAAAAATTTTGGATTTCTTATACCTATTTTAATAATTATTAGAATTATATTACCTTGTCCAACTGTCAATAGACTTTTATACACTTTAGTCATTTATAGTGAACTTGTAATTGTCACCCTTTTTTAAACTCGTTTTATTTGATTGGTAGTATCTTTTAATCACCATAAATATTTTTTATCACAACTTAATACATATAATAATTCACATGATACAATTTAATTAACTTATTTTAGTAAAGGATCTCACAATTACTTTTTCATCTCACCTTCCAAACTTTACATCTAATTACTAAATAACATATTATTTAATATATATCACAATTTAATACATATAACACTACTTTTTAACCACACAACCAATGAAAATATCCAGTTACGTGACATATTATAATTTATAATAAAATAGGTTAGTATAATTCTTTTTTACTATTTTTATTTTATAATGACTCATTTAAGTTAAGTTTGGTTCATAAAATATAAAAATAATATAAATAATAATTATAATAAAATTAAATATAAATAAAATAATATTATTATTACAATATTTATTTTAACTACTAAAATTAAAGAATAAATTGCACAACTTGCACAATTCAATGCAGTGGTGCAGATTATTTAGCGCTGCGGTAAGACGTTGTTGTTGCATATGTAATGAATTTTCCTAAAGAGAAGTGGTATAATCACAATTACATGTCTTTTAATAATGTTTTATATTTCATTTCATGTCTTTAATACAATCAAATATAATAATAGATAAAAACAATTAAATTTTTAGTTCCATTTATTCCAATCAAATATGACCTTAGTATATAAAAATACAAGTGGAATCCATACTAGATTAAAATTTATGAGATATAATTAGGTTAAATTATTTCCCTAAATTATATTGTAATTGCCTTTTCATAATTTTTTTCGCAAACATTGTCTGCTGAAAAGCTAAATCCTTATTGTTTTTAAGTCTCAAAAACTAAGCTCTTAGAATTGTTTTAATGAGTGATTCAACATAGAATATTCAAAATGCCAAATAATAGACAAGCGCCTAATAAAAATTATAAAAAAGAAGAAGAAAAATTACTAAAAATAAACCACTAAAATTTATAATAACAAAGTTAACACTCCAATAATATTAAATGTTTAATTTAAATATGTAATATTAAACGTTCAAAATTAAACGGGTCTTAAATTGTTGTCGTTCAATTCCAATTGAATGGGTGTTCAAAGAAAAACATTATATTAATCATTTTTTTAATTGTAAAATTATAATTTTGAATACAAGGGGTGCTCTTTTTGTTATTACAAATTTTTAGGGATGTTACTTTGTTGTTTTCCAAAAAAAAAAAAAAAAAAAAAAAGAAGAGGAAATGATAAGTATTTTTATAATAATAAGAAAATTAAATTTTCAAGCCAATAAATAACGGAAAAATAAATAACATTTATATGAAAAGGAAAAATATTAATTATTATTTTATTATTGTTAAAAATTAGAGTTTTTATTGCTCAATAAAAAAGTTAATATTTTAACAAAAAAAATTATCAAAATAATATAATTTATTATTAATTTACACATTTTCCAAATTCACGTGAACTAATGATATAGTTTCTAAATCACGTGAACTAATATAATTTATTATTAATATTCTAATATGGGAGACCACTGTAACATTTGTTTTCTTCTTAACTTAAATACATAAGTATTTAGTAATTAAATTAGCTAATTTAAATCAAATAAAATTAAAAAAAATTATTTAAGCATCATTATATATTTATTTAACATTTATAACCATCAAACAATGTTTACAAATAAATATTAAACTTCATCAAATAATTAATTCATAAACTTTTTACATAATTAATTAATTAATTATTTATTTTTGTCAAAATGGAACATCATTCAACTGTTGCTGTGGAGTAGACTTGAGGACAAATAAAACTATAAATTAATGCTTCAATAAATTTTGATAATAATTAACACCTTAATTAAATATCTATTCTATTAATTTCAAAGTTATTCAACTAAAAACTTGAAATTGAACTCTTACGGTTTATAATTAGAGCTAGGTCAAAATGTTCGCTTTACCTCCACAATTACATATTGTCACCGAGTACCCATAAGCATGGGATTTTATCTGCAGATAATTATCCAAAACGTTGGTTATCTGGAAAAAAAAAATTTCCAAAATTCTTTCACGAAACTAATCATAACAGATTAGGAGTGGAGAGAGAATGGTTATTGCAATTTTAAAATTGTGATTAATTAAAATTAAACATAAATTAATATTATATTTTTTTATATACATATGATTATGTAATAAAAGACACTTCAATATTCAACACATAACACTAATTATATTGAATATTCTATATTTTTACGTATATCTTTTTTATTTTAATTAAAATATGTTCTAAATATTTAATGAATAAAAAATAGAGAATAATATGATAGAGGTCCCTTAAATTAGATTATTTGTGTTATTTAGTCCCTTAAATTATATATGATATCATATCATTTGGTTCCTTAATTTTAGAAAAAGTTGTCAATTAAGAACAAAATATATTTTTTTAATAATTTTTTAATTAAAATATTATTTTTTAAGAGGCCAATTAAGAACAAATTATATTATTTTAATATTTTTTATATTAAAATATTAATTTAAAAATAATATTTAAATTAAAAAAATTATTAAAATTATATATTTTGTTCTTAATTGATCAACTTTTTAAAACTAAGGGACACCAAATAATACAAATGACATAATTTAAGGATTTTTATAATCCCGTTCTCTAAAAAAGAATTATTAGAGTAATTATTATGATAAATTTTTTAAAATAATTATATTTTTAATAAATTTTTTAAAAATAAAAATTATCGTTAAATCATGAAAAAACTAGTACGTACCCATTTGACAACTTCTCCAAAATTACCCAAAATCGGTGCAGGAAAGTTAGGTTTGCCGCACCCACCACTAAGTACCAATGATCCTCTAATGAATAACTATCCATGATTATATCACGAATTGTGTGGAGCTGCCCAAGCCTTGAATATCACTAAACCAGGTACTGCTCATTGGCATCTGAAACAGATGGAATATATTTCATATTTTGTGAATGAACCTTACAGCCTTACTGTATTAGTATTACAATAAGAATAATAATTATAATATAATTGAATGTAAAAAAAATGATATTATTATTACAATGTTTGTTTAAACAATATAATAAAAATAAATAATAATATTAAAATAAATACTATAAAATTATTAATGAAGTAAAATAAAAAATAAACTTTTTTATTACTAAAAAAACATAGAATGATCAAAAAAATCATAAATGATTATACAAATTGTGAGAAAAATAGAGCATTATAGCATATTCTTAAGGACTGTAAGTGTAATGAGAATTACTACTACTGCTGCAATCCATTTATATTCAATTACAGAGTACAGTCAAATCAAACACAATATTATGAAAATTTTCATTACGATTACGATTACTGTCAATCAAATATACCATAAATTATATATAATCAACTATTATTTACGTAAACATATATTACATAATTATGTATAATCAACTATTATAAATTACAACTCCAAACAGATGTTTACCTTAGATGGGTCACCCCATTGCAAATAAATATGTATCATATTGTAAATAAACCGTACTATAGTTACTTAATCAATTAAAGATATTGACTTTAATTATTCATCATGAAATATTCTTGATTTTTTTACTCATTCATTTCGTATGTATGTATGTTTATACACCGAGTTAAATTGACAAAAATAATTACTAAATTTTAATAATTTTATTTAATTAATTAAATTGTACATGCAAAAATATGAAATATGTTTTTATTTATTCAAATTAAAATATACATTAAGTGCTCTAATGCTCATTACAAATACATTACATATAGTTTCATTTTCTCATAATACCACAAACGATAGATGAAATCAATTTTTCTCTTCTCCCCAACCTTGTCATGATTGACAATTATATTTAAAAAAAGGAAGGAAAACAAAAAGTAATGTTTGACAATTCAATGACCAATGTTGACGAGGTTGATCGGGTAGACCAATTATTGAAAAGAGTTAATCGGATGTTTGCAATGGTTGACTAATCAATGATGGATGTTGATATATTGCTGACCATTAATGTAGTATTGAAAGACCAAACAATAATTGGGATAGTTAATTTGAATTAGCTGAATATGGACCAAGTCTTTTCCATTTGGTGCATTCATCTAATCCAGGTTCATAACGTTATTTTTTAAGAAAAAACGAAGATTTTTTTATAAATAAATAAAATATCTTTTTTCTCAAAATGCCAATGCGTGAAAACCTATATACATGGAAGGTTTGAAATATTGATTTTAGTCAAAATATAACCTTGAAATATGGATTTTAAAAATATATATATATATATATATAATATTAAAATTTTACAGATGTCTACAAAAACATTAAAAACAAAAAATTCATAGACTAAAAAAATTATGAAAATTATAATAAACATTTAAAAATATCAAAAGAATTGATTACTTATTTTTCAAACTAAATTATCTTTTTTAATATATAAATATAAATGTATTTTATATTTATTTTGATAATAAATTAAAAGGTTGACTAAAGAGCTTTTGAATCTTAAGCATATTTCACATATAGGTATGTGAATTATTTTTCACTATAGAAATATTCTTAATTTTATTTTATTTACACATAAATATTCTTTTGAAAATAAGGCTTGTTATGTTAACTAATTTTGCCACGGGCCATGTCAGCTACTTAACATTAATTAGCTAACATAGAAAAAATTTAATCCAAAAAAAATACTTATGTATAAATAAAAATAAAAATATGTGCACTTTTTGTACAGAGAAATAGTTAAAATATTTTTATGTAAAATACGTCTAAATTTAAATATCTCATAAGCAATTTAGCCTAAAAGGTTAGAGAATAAGTCGTTAAAATATTTAAAATAATTATTTAAATTAATAATTAAAAAATACACAATTGTGTAAATATTTATGATTAATATATTTCGTTCATGAAATAAAAATGCTCTTAAACTAAATGATATTAATTTTTTTTTAAAAAATATTTAATTATAGATAAATAAAAATAATAAATAATCGTAAACGTTATTTTATCAATATTATTTGACATTTTATTAATAATATTTATATTATTAACTAAAAATTTTTTCGACATCGATGTTTTGTTGATATTATCACAAATAGTGTGTATCGATTTTGAGACCTCTAATATATGTATATTGTCAAGACATGTATTATGGATAATATTGAATATATTTTCATCCTTGTAAACGCATGTGGTATTTTCTTTATTTATTTATTTTATTTTTAATAATTTAATTGATGATTATCAACGATATTATGACTCAATAGAATATAACTTTGGCATATATAAAATTTAAGATTCGACTCAGTGCAAAAATAATATAGTGACTAAGAAAGAAAAAAAAAAAAACATAACTGATGATTACAATAAATTTGGCTTTGGCAATTAATAGAAAACGTTTAATATTATTGGCAGGAAAGTAATGGGGTTCTTCGATCACAGTAGTAAGGGTAATAGAAAGACTGCATGGTAGAGTTCAACACCATTGACCATCTAAATGTTAAAGAAATATTGGATTATTGGGTACCATTTTTCTTTAAAGCTTTTTATTTTTAAGATTTCTCTTAAAAATTTAAGTTTGTGAGATACAAGTCTAATAATTATTTATACTATTTAATATTATCTCTCAAGTCCATGTTACTTTGTCTTTGTAAAGCCCATCAATTACATTTTTCTCAAAAATGAGTTTTCTTGTCTTTTTAAGGCCATTAGGGTGTACATAACATGAGTTAATTTAGATTATAACTAAATTCGAAACCGAATCAATATTGTTAATTTTTAAAAACTAAGAACATCCGATCCAATAAAACCTATACACCAATTCAAACCAAATTCTTTGTATTAAATTGGATTCGATTGAATAGAAAGAAGTTTATGTTTGTATGTTTGTTTTTGTTTCTAATATTAAAAAAAAAAAAAAAATTTACATTTATTTTTAACAGTTAAACAATTATTACGTTATATTTATGTATATTTATTTTAGTCTCTTACTCTCTTTTGTGTTGAAAAATTAGATAGAGTTGGTGTACATGACTGTCGAAAAATTAGATAGAGTTTGAGTAAAGATTTTAAGAAACTAAGGGTCAAGGACGGACCCAAAAAAAGATTTCTAGGAGGGCTAATAAATAAAAATTAGAGGCAATATAAACTTAAAAAAAAAAAATTATTTATAAAATCAAAATTTATAACTAAATTTTAAAAAAATTATATAAACTTAAAAGAAAAAAAAAATTTTAAAAAAGAAACAAAAAGAAAATATAAACTTAAAAAGTAAACAAAAAATTTATTTAAGTTGTTTCGATGACACTTCATAAAATTTATCAATTATCATATAATGTTCAACAAACTTAAAGAAATAATAGTTAATTGTTATGAAGAAAGAGAAGTGCTAAATATATACAAATTTATACTTACATAACCACTCAATTAATAATTATACGATATTTGTCGATAAAAGTTTAAAAGTTACAATTTTTAAGATATATAACATACATTTATTGATTTGATTGTAAGTTTAAGTACAAATATTTTGAATATATAATATTTTTAAAAATTTATATAAATAATTTTAATAAATTTAAAAAAAATTACCTAACTTTGACTTAATTGAGCAGCAAGTAACAATCCAGAGAACATAATTACATAACAAAAAAGGAGCAGAGTTGCAGATAATATAAGAACAAAAAATGGTGTATTAATTTAAGTATATTTATAAAATTTTAGTGATAAATAATATATTGTGTTTTACAAGAAATACTAATAATATTTATTAAATTAAAAAAAAAAAACCTCAAAAAAGCTACCTGGGCTCAAGCTTGATATAGCACATAGTTTGGTTTGTCACTGTTAAGGGTTGCTTTTATTTATTTTTAATTTTTACTTTTTTATTTAATAAAATTATTATATTAAAAATAAAATATATATAATATACTATAGGTATGATTGGATTGGTTATGCAAATTTTAATCCAAACTAACTCAATCATATTGAAAAAATCAGTGTAACATGAGATGGATCGAATTGGGTGATTTGGGTTGCATCGAATAGGTTCGATTTTGGACAATCCTAACGCCCATCGTCATTTTGAAAATTTCAATTAATTTGTTGGTTGCAGTCACATGGATTTGTTTCTAAGACTCTAAGACTTTACTGCTCTGATACCATAAAAAAATATCAGACACTAATTCTCCTGAAAGCTTAAGCACGTGGGAAGTTAACTTAACAATCATTTATACTCTTTAACAGATGTGAAGTGTGTTGTCTTTTCTTATATTATGTCTCATTTAGTGTCATAATAAGCTCATGGTACAATATTATTATCATTTTATTTCATTTAGATTGTAGTTTTATTATGCCTAACTTTAAGCTATCATTTTTATTATTAAACTCACGTATAAATTATTATTGTTTCCTTAATTTTACTTGTCTTATTTAACCTATTAAAGATAATTATAACATTTTAATTAGTCTAATATATGATCTAAAAAAAATTAAATAGGACAATAATATAAATTTTAAAAAGTTAATAAAAAATTAAATAGGACAATAATATAAATTATAAAAATTACTGAGTTATGCCCTCAGCCCTGTTAACATCTTATCTTAATTTTACCAAACCAGTTAGGTGACTTAAATAATTCAAGCTTGAACAGTCGTTATGTATAGAAATTCAGTAAGTGGCTCAAACATAGGGGGTCAAATTTGGAAAACACACACATCAAGGTGGGTATTTGATAGTGTGTTCCTTATCCCTTTAATTTTTCTTGTATTGATACTTGACTTGTTGGCCCATCATAATTTGAGCTTTTGTAAACAAGTTGCCAATTTGGTGAAAACACTCCATATCCATAGAACCAAGTGAAAGAACCAAGTGAAAGACGACAAGGTACTTGTCGGTCAAGTTGGTCACTTGGTCAGTAAATGACCTTAAAATGGCTTCTTCTTTTTTTCTTCTAATTTGGTTTTCTTTACATCAAATTATTATGCTTTTTGATGCTACAATTAGAACCGTTTTTAGATATAAATTTACGGTTAGTTTGATATGCTAATTTTAAAAGTGCTTCCGTTAAAAGAAGTTTAAAAATAAGCATAAAGATATTTGACATAAAATTGTTACGAGTGATTTAGAGTGATACTTTGATAATTAATTTCTTGAGGACTATGCATTCTAACCAACTTATCTAAAAAGCAAAAATTACATAATTTTTTTAAAAATATAAATAATATTTTTCAAATTTTTGAAACCACTGAGAAGATTATCAAACACTTTTTAAAATACTTTAAACTATTTAAAATTACTTTTAATCAAATACTACCATTCCTTTTTGTGCATTTTGGTAAGGAACTTAAAAGCATTTGTAAAAGTTGAGTATGCACCTTGAAATGGATTTGTCAAAATGAATCATGTTTTACAAAATTGTAATATATCTTTTATTTCTTATTTTATAAGATTATTAATTAAAATAGTAAGATCTTTATATTATAACCAATAAAAATATTTTTGAAAAATTATTTCAAATAATACCTAAAAATTATAACAATAAATATAACATTTTAGTAATATTGAATGGTTCTAAATTCAACGTGAACAATGTGACAGTGTTCAACTAACCGATACTTTATATAGAACAATATTTAGTATAATTCAAATATGTAACTTAAAACATGAAAGGGTGAATTTCTCCGCCAGACCCGCAATGAATCACAACTAATCGATACATTTTATTAATCGATACTTGATATTATTCAAGTCTATAACTTAAAATAGAGAAAGTGAGTTTCACAGCCAAAACCACAAATAGTTGGCGTCATATATGGAATGTTAATGTTGTTTTCGCCGTTTGTGCTTTATCCAAACATGCACGTAATAAAAATAACGGGAAAACAATTTAATTGGTAGAAAATTCAGTGGCTAAACTGCAAAACATTACATAAAATTGACCTTAATCGAACAAATGTAAGCTGAGTCTACATAATCGAACAAATGTAAGCTGACGAATCTTCATTTTCATAACAATATTCGCAAATGCTAATGTAACTCAGAAATATCGGTGAAAGAAAGAAAAAGACTGCAGCGTTACAACATTGACTCTCAAAAAGAGAGAAAGCTAACTAAACAGGTGTATGCAAAGACAACACACTATCCAATTCAGTCTTCGGTGCTAAATGCAACCAACTATGGCTTCTCCTTCTTTGCTCCTTCGCAGTTCTTCTCAATTTTCCAGAAGCAGAAGGATTCGATAATATCCGAGATAAAAACTGCAACTGAAATCTCTTATTTGAGGAGCTTTTTGCTTGGAACTCTATGTGTTGTCTGTTGTATTTAATGTTTCCTTTTGTTCCACAAGCTCTTGGAAAACTAACATAATTAATGGTTTGGAAGGAGACCTCAGGCTCCTTAACAAACGAGGGAGAAGTTACCTTAGCAATTGATTTTCCATTCTTCCATGAAAAGAAAGATTGTTGCAGGCTGGATGGAACCTGAAAAGACAAAAGAGACATTTATTTGATTTGTATGAACTTATGCGCATAATATAAAATCATGATAGACTTTATTAATGAGTTCAAGTAGAGGTTGTATATAATTAAATTGGGTCCAAAATAGCACGTCAGTTTTACGCTATGTACACATTGTACATAATGAGCATCCATTTATGTACAAAGTATAAATAAACTATATATGTACACAATGCTACGTACAAGCTAACATGTTATTTTGAGACTAGTTTGATTATGTAGAAAGTTTACATGTTATTTTGGAGTTTCAAGTTGTCTATTAACCTTAGTCCAGTTTCTGAATAATATGAAAGTTGTTGCATAGTGTGTAGTGCAAGTTCTTTTTTATTTCAATGCAATGTTAAAATATATAAACTACACCAAAACAAACAAGACATCCTAAATACTATTGAGCTGTATGGGAACCAATCAGATGACTAACACAGAAAATTTAGCACTTGACGCCGAGTTATATGCAACACATATGGAGAACTGTGATGCGAGAAAAAACAAATTTCTTATCCAACAAGTAGTAGCAGAAATTTTATTCTCCAAGAATGACTTAACTACGTAGCATTGGCTAGCCAATTAGATTGACATTTTTGTAATTTGCAGCAACAGAAAAGATAAAATTCAATGCACTAAAATTTCAAAAACAAAAATTATTTTGAGGGAACTCCAAAGTTTAGTACTCACCCCAGCTATGATGCTGCAGGAAGCAAATGATAAGGAAGATGTAGAAAATGGAGAGCCTCCGGGTTTGCCTCCCTTAGGGTCATTCTTTCTTGGATCTTGATCAGCAATGACAGATCCAAAACTTGATTGACCAGCATCACCTTCATCATCATCTTCTTCTTCTTCCTCCTCCTCCTCCTCCTCTTCAACCAAATTTGTCTCATCTTGTTTAGACAATATAGAAGTATCTTCTGTTTCCTTTATATCCATTTTAGCCTTCTTCTGCTCTTCTTTCTCCTTCCTCTTTAATTCCTCGTCCATGTCTTCAATGGCCTCTTCTAGACACAATTCAGCCTCTATTAGTTCAAGCTCTTTTTTATAGAGCTCAATATTTAACTCACTCTCCTTTCTTTTCTCTTCACACCATTTATCTAATTTATCAAAAACTGGTTTGCATACTTTTTCCACTGCCGATGTAAAGCGCACCCATATATTTTCCTTCTTCACACCTGTGCTTCGCCCAAAAAATTCGTCAAAACCAAGAGGTAGGAACTCAACCTTTTCTGGGTCTGGTTTTTCGCCTTCTTCCAGTGGGGGCTGCCAAAATAAACGAATCCCATGCTCCTCATCATCAAAATAATTGATTACTCGTCCAGTTGGGGTGTGCAAAATTAAAGGATCTTCTTTATGCACAAGTTTTGATGGATCCTCAGGATCAGGCTCTGGTTCCTTGTTGATGAGCACAAATTCCGGAGTGTCTGATCAAAGAAGTACAAGCATTTAGCACTATTGAATATGGAACAAATTGCAAGTATTTATTTATGTTCCAGGGGAAAGGGGATGATGGCAGGAGATACATCAGAGAAGAAAACTTGTAATGTAACAATGCTAAACAGAAAATCAAAGATCTTTAGTTTCAAATGAAAATTTTCCAAATACACTAAGAAAAGCCATCAGTCTAAAGTAAAGCAATGCCAATAAAGCCATCAGGCAGAAAAGAATAATTTTGGGCAATCAGAACAGGCAGCCTCACAGTATTATGTAATATGTAGCCACTTAGTTGCCGTGTGGCTGAAAAAATTTAGAGGGAAAAAAACACCTATTAATGTGGCGGTGAGTACCCACACTTCTTTGCCAATTTAAAGGAGGTATAACAGAGGAGGGAAAGAGAGGAATGCAGTACCATTTTTTGACCACCAGTACTCTAGCTCAGCAGGCATGGGTAATCTCAATGGAGCTTTATAAAAGGAGTTTAGCCACATTTCCCTTTCCTGATCCACCTCATGCACATATGTTTTCCAATAATCAGGAACCTGCAAATGAAGTGCATTTACTTTGAACTCCGTAAGGTTATCTAAAAAGAAATTCCAATACTTAAGGTAGGCCATGTCTTACCCAGCTGCTAGCATTAGATAATAAGTCCAGGGGAAGGAAAAAAAATCAGAGTCACAAGGAAAAGTTAACCTACTTCATAAAATTGGTTAATAAAGCCGGGTGCCATCCACACATCTTCTTCCTCATAGAAATAAGGATGTTGAGGATCGCTATATGGACCCCTCTCTTCTCTGACCACTGTGCAGCCAAATAATTCAGTTAAGATCTCTATAAAATACAGGTGGCTATAAGATGGAACTATTAAAGTACAAGAGTAATTAAATGTCCATAAATCAAACAAGTATTTTCAAATAATAAACCAAATACTTGCAAAGGCCAGAAGACAACTTATCAAAACAGCATGTTCTATACAGAATAGTTGATATCAAGCATATTAAACTCTAAGAAACCCGTAATATGATGCTCAAAAGCTTATTTGTGGAGAAAAGAAACTGCTTCGCAGGCAAGGGGAGCTCTATGACCATGTAAAATCACATCTTGTGAATATATTTTCTTCCCATGCGCCAATAGCGAGTCTATATAATAATCCAGATCACAGTAACATTATTATTCTACATTTATCACTTGTCATCTAGACTTTGACAACAAAATTGAAAATGTATGAAAGGTTTTGCAGTTTCTGGATGACTGTGCGTTGCCTGGTATCTATGAATTAAGGATAATACAAACATTCCAAAATACTTACTTCCATCTGGTTTGTTCACAAACATCCGAGCCTTAGCAGCAGCTACTTCTGCTATACCTGAATGCAGCTGGAAAAAAAAAAAACCAATAATAGCCCAATGAGCCTCATTGCGACCAAAAAAGAGAGGGAAAAAATAAAACCCTAAAATTCGGAAAATAAACAAACAGAATTAACAGAACAATTGATACCGCCGATAAATCCTCATCGCACTCAGAAGAGTCTTCCACTAGTTCCCCAAAGTAAAACTTACCCTGCAGGATTATGTAGCTATGTAAGAAAGAAATAAAAATACAGCACATATCTTTTCAGTTTATGCAGGATTTTTGGGCAAAACACTTCCAAAATTATATATTTGACATAATTCTAAAACGAACCCTAATTTCATTCTGAATAGGAAAGCACCATGTAATCAACCCTACTACAAATGGACATGTACATCTTGCAAAAGGACCTTGCCAGAAAAGGGGACCATTCTGGAAAGGACAAACAATTAAGTTATCAAACTAAGGCAGTTCACGGTTTCGCAATTCAGGTTGTATTTGGATTGACACTTAGGGAAATCCCGAACTATTAGATATTTTAAAGTTCAAATAAAAGATTTAGTTAGAAGGAAATATTAGGGAAATATTATTAGGGATTTTGTTCTTTTTTTATTCTTATTTTTGATTCTCTACATGTATTATATAAACCTTAGAAGTGTATGTATCATTTAATTAACTCAAAAAAACATATTGTTTCATTATTCCATATGTATCAAAGCATAAGCTCATTTTCAATGGAGGAAAATACTAGTAAATCCCATCCCTCTGATCATACCAACAAGGAGATAGATAAGATGGCCACACCCAACCCCAGGGTGGAATTGAGAATTCCACCCTCCAACTCACTATTGAGAAACTTAATAGAAAGAATTACAAAGAGTGGGCTCAATTAGTCAAACTTGTAATTCAGGGGATAAGAAAAATAGGTTATCTCACCGGTGATACTAAAAAACCCGATAGCCCTACCGATATGTAGAAGTGGACAGTTGAAACTTCATTGATTATTGCTTGGCTGGTGCACTCCATTATGCCTTCGATACGGAAAACCTATCTATTTCTTCTAATAGCCAGAGATGTGTGGACAGCAGTCTTTGGAAACTTCTATCGAATTTTCGAAATTAAAACCCACTTTTGGAAAATGAAGCAAGGTAACCTCCTTGTAACTGACTACTACACAAAAATGGTACCATTATGGTAGGAATTAGATTTAAGTTGTGAAAAAGAATGAGAATGTGTTCGGGACAGCGTGAGATATAAAATGAAGGTGGAGAACGAGAGAGTTTTAGAGTTTTTGGCTGACTTCAACAGAGACCTCGATAAAGTAAGAGGTAAGATCCTCGGTCGACAACCTCTGCCATCAACAAGGGAAGTCTTCTCGGAGGTGCGCCATGAGGAGAATCGAAGAAGGGTGATGATGAAAGGCAATAGAGCTGAAGGCATTAGGGCATGGAATGGTTTTGTGGCGGGAGGGCTCAAGTTTGGGCTGAATCATAATGGGTCATGCGCAGTTCTTACAAATGAGCTGTGGACTGGGCTTCAACAGCTTCTATGGGCAATTTGGGCTTAATCGTGAAAATGAACCTCATTAGCTCTTTATCCCGTGGGCCACAAAACAATATTGGACAGACCCAACAAAAAAAAGGCCTTGGTGCAATCATTGTCGTAAACTTGGTCATACAAAAGATACAAATTGGGAATTACATGGAAAACCAGGATACTGAAAACCTAGGCAAAATTACAAAAATCGAGAGTATTAGGTTTCCATTGATCAAAATGAAACGTTTCAAAATGAACCACCCACTTCCAGTTCAACATTTAATCCTATGGAACAACTCTATAAGATGTTTTCCAAATTTCAAACGTAGGGTTAGTCATCTACTTATGTTCCTCTAGCTCACTAGCTTATAAAGGTAATTTTTTAATGACTTTAATTACAACCTCAAAAATAAAAACTCCCTAAATTATTGACTCTGGTGCATTAGATCACATGACCAACAACCATCACATTTTTTCTTTGTATATACCTTGTGCTGGAAATTTGAAAGTAAGAATTGCAGATGATACTCTTTCACCAATTGCCTGAAAATGGAGTATTAAAATTTCTAACTCTATTACTCTTAAATCAATTCTTCATGTCCCAAAATTATCATGCAACTTATTGTCTGTCAATAAATTAATGGCCCACACAAACTGCTCTACTAAATTTATTTCATCTTGTATTTTTCAAGACCTATCATTAAAAAAGGTGATTAGCAGTGCTAGAGAAAAAGGACTATTTCTTTGAGACAACAAATGTGAGTGAATAATGTCAAATTGCAAAGTGTAATTCCCCATCTCTTCCTAGGAATAATAATTTTCTAGTATGTACTTTAGAATGAGTCATTCTAATTTTCAGTATTTAAAACAATTACTTCTATCTTTTATTCAAGATAAAGAATTATGTAATTTGAAATGTGAAATGTGTGAACTAGCCAAACACTACCACACCTTATTTTCAAAATCTAAATACACACCTAAGTCGTTCACCATAGTCCACAGTGATTTGTGAGGACCATTTGGTATCCGAACCACACTCATGCAAAATGGTTTATCACCTTTATTGATGATCATACTTGTGTATGTTGGATGTATTTACTAAAAGATAAAACCAATATTCGAACTATGTTCATCAATTTTCACTTATGATTCGAACACTATTTCAAGCCCAAATTCAAAATTGCATACTGATAATGATACCGAATATGTTAACAATTTACTCGATGATTATCTTCAAACCCACAGCATTATTCACTAAACTTCATGTGTTTATATTCCACAACAAAATGGAATTGTTGATCGAAAAAAAAGACATCATTTGGAAGTGACTTGAGCGCTTATATTCACCACCAACATACCAAAAATGCTTTCGAGGATGTTGTATTGATATCTGCCTTTCTTATAAATAGAATGACTAGTCGTACTCTCTCTTTCAAAATACCTATTTAAAAATTAAAAAAATGTTTTCCAATCTCTCATCTTATTTCAGACATTCTGCTTAAAATATTTGGTTGTATGACATTCGTACACGTTCATTCACACAATCATGGTAAACTAAACCCAAGAGCCCTCAAATCTGTTTTTATTGGCTGCTCCCCTACTCATAAAGGGTATAAATGTTATGATCCTTCTAGGAAAAATATTTTTACTAGTTTTAATGAAACATTCTTTCAAATCACACTACACTACTCTTCCAAAACTCCTCTTCAGGGGGAGAATGTGAGTTATGAAGATCAGTTTTGTTACTTTAATCTTTCGTTTCCAGATACCAGTACTTCCTTTCCAGATACCAGTACCATTTCAAACTCTAACCCTGAACCTGTTATGACACATCACTCTAATGTGCCATTTATAGAAAACTATTTAGACTCAGGGGGAAATGCAAACACACAAGCAGACAATGAGATACTTGTTTACTCAATGAGGCTAAAATCAAAGTACAAAGGAAAATTCACTTTTGATACACTATGAAGTCCAACCCGGGGATGGATCCAAGCACCCTCGTGCCTTCTTTCAATCTAGGTAATTTTGATGATGATTTACCCATTGTTTTCAAAAAAAAAAAAACGGTCTTGTATCTCTCATCCTATATCAAAATATGTCATATAATATTTTATCTCTCAAATTCCATGCTTTCACTACTAGCCTTGACAGAATTAAAATTCCAAAAAATATTGATGAGGCGTGAAAAATTCTTGAGTGGAGAGAGGCAGTAATGAAAGAATTACGAGCCTTAGAAAAAAAACAAAACTTGGGATGTAGTAGATTTACCAAGAGGTAAGAAGCGGTTGGGTGCAAGTGAGTTTTTACTATAAAATATAAGGCCAATGGGACGGTTGAACAGTATGAAGCTCATCTAATTGCTAAAGAATTCACCTAAACTATGGAATTGACTACACCAAAACATTTGCTCCGATTACAAAGTTAAATATTGTTCGGGTGCTATTGTCATTAGCAGTAAACCTAGAGTGGATTCTTCAACAGTTGGATATCAAGAATGCCTTTCTCAACAGGGTATTAGACGAAAATTTCATGACATTACCACCAAATTTTTGTGAAAATGACAAACAGAATGTAGCATGCAAACTAAATAAATCTCTCTATGTGGTTAAACAGTCACCTAGAGCATAGTTCGATAAATTTGTGAAGGTGATAAAGGGCCAAGGCTATCAACAAGGACAGTCAAATCACATAATGTTCTTCAAGCATTCCCAGGATGGGTTGAAACAATATTGATTGTTTATGTAGATGACATAAAACTTACAGGAAATAATTTGACAAAGATTCAAAGGCTAAAAGAAGTTCTTGCTATTAAGTTTAAAGTAAGAGACTTGAAACAAATGCGATATTTCTTGGGGATGGAGATTGCTAGGTCAAAGAAATGTATAAGTGTCTCACAACGAAAACATGTTCTAGACCTTCTAAAAGAGACTGGTATGCTCAAAAGCAAACCAAACACCCCAATTGAGACAGGAAAGAAAATGGAGGGACGAAAAATCGGTAGAAAAAGAGGTACCAAAAATTGGTGAAAAAATTAATCTACCTATCACACACAAGACCCGACACTGCATTTGCAGTGAGTGTAGTAAGTTAACATATATATTATCTAAAAGAAGTTCACCTAGAAGTTGTGTACAGAATTCTCAAGTACCTCAAAGGCTCCCAAGTAAAGGACTATTCTTTAGAAAAATAGGACAAAAAAATAGGAGTTTTTCCAGATGCCGATTGGGCAGGTTCAATTAAAGATAAAAGGTCCACTACTGAGTACTGTACCTTCATTTGAGGAAACTTAGTGACATGGAGAAGCAAAAAATAAAATGTAGCCAAGAGTAGTGCTGAAGCTAAATTTCAAGCAATTGCACAGAAAATTTATAAAGGATTGTAGTTGAAGAAACTCCTAAAAGAACTAGAAGTAAAAACTAATCTCCACTCAAGGTCTACTATGACAACAAAACTACCATCAATATCTCTCTCAACCCAATTCAACATGATCGAACCAAAAATATGGAAGTAGATAGACATTTTATCAAAAGAAAGGTCGAGAACGGCATCATTTGCATGACTTACTACTACACAAGAACAAACGGCAGATATCTTCACCAAAGAACTTCCACGTCAAAGTTTCAATGATTTCATAAACAAGTTGGACATGATTTCTATGAATCAACTAGAGGAAGAGTGAAAATTCCGAGCTGTCAGGGATTTTAAAGTCCAAATAAAAGAATTAGTCAGAAGGAAATATTAGGAAAATATCATTAGGAATTTTGTTCTTTTTTTATTCTTATTTTTGATTATCTGCAGGTATTATATAAACCCTAGAAGTGTATGTATCATTTAATTGATCTAGAAAACATCTTGTTTCATTATTCCTTAACACTGGTCTCCAAAACAACTTTTACCTCTACAATTTCTATCAAGTTGCAGCTTGTTGATTCCCACCTCACTCTAGGACCCATTGATAATACCCATCACTCTTGTTCATTCATTTGCCAAAATGAGCCAACTACATAAGTCCACCCATAAAGTTGACTCCAATGAGCTTAACACAACAAGGATGCAGCTTGTCCAGGTTAACAAGGAGGTAACATCTCCCCACCTCACTTCGAGAACCTATTGATAATTCTCAACATTCTTGTTGATTCATTTGCCAAAATGAGTAAAGTACAGAAGTCCACCCAAAACATCGACTCCAATAAGCTTAACACAGCTAGGGTTCTTGTAACCATCTTCATAATATCACCACAAACCAGTGCTGAGTGGCTTCTAGGAGAAAATGTACTTTCCATTTTCATGTTCACCTCTCTTTTGATTGGCAATAGATGTTTACAACCAATTAAAATATAGACATTCCTTTTCACATGCATCCATGATCTCTACATGATTGGTCATTGTTTCTTAGGAATCTCACATCGAGTTCTAGAAATCAGGTCTTTTGCGTTATATTGAGTAGCCAATAACTAGGTAAGAAAGCATCTCCTAACTTCCAAGTGTGACTAGGATTCAAATGCCTAGTTCCTACAATCCTATATGCTATGTTACATAGACTCGTGATCGAGTATCAAATACGTGTACATATTTGGAGGTCAGACTCGTAAATTTTATAATTTTAGGACACTGGGACATAGTAATAAATATCTAATTTTTAAACACATATACAAATTATTATATAAATCATATACTAATATAATACATTAGTATAAATATTAATTTTTATAAATATTATTAAAGTTTAGACTATTTTTAAATATAGTAGTTAGAATTTTATTTTTATTCTTTTAATAACTATAATTTTTTCTGAATTTCTTTTCAAAATTTTATTTTAAATATGTGACTTTTTCTTTGTAATATTAAATATAAGATTTTTTTTATTATTAAAGTTGTGGAAGTCCTCTGTCTAAATTAAGAGGGCCCTAATTATTTCAAATTGTATTTTTTAAAAGATAAGAACCCAAATTTCAGTAAGCCCAAAGCCTTGTCATGCCCTAATTTTTATAACAGTTTCTTTTTCAAGTTTTTCCAGCCAGCTCTTTTTCTCTTTCTTCTTCTTTGGTGACTCTTCTATTTTTCTCTTCCAGCATGTCCGGTTTCTTCCTCACGAGTCCGACGCAAACAACCGTGTCCGTGTCGGATCGTGTCGACACAGGTGTGGTGGCCAAAAGTGGCGACTCCAAGTAACATAGCCTATATGCATAGGTATATGACTCTGCAATGTAGGAAGCTTATGAGAACATGAAAGCCCCTCACTGTGAGGTTACAGGAGCAATTAGTCCATAATAACGGGATAGGAAATTATCATCTCTGATTTAATTTGGAAATTCTGCATCACCCAAATAACACCAATGTTCCTATCTTGCTGTCCAAATTAAAAAAATAATAATAATAACTCCAACGTTCTCTAAATCGGAAGTACAAATAAATCTCCTATTCTTTTACCAAGTTCTTACCATTATTCACTAGAGATCCATAGTCAGGACTCAGGAGCTAACTGGAACCACTAACTGTTCTCAATTACCAAAATTGTATATCTCCCTCAACCCTAACCCTTTTTACTCTTAAACTAGAGGTGTAATAGAGATGGGACAGTAATGAAATAGTACTAATTTGAATATATCATTTATCCAAATGGACCTAAATGAGACAACTAAAAGTACAAAAAACAATGAAAAATTATAATGTAAAAGTTTAATAAGGAAAAAGTATATAACATTATGTTTAAAGTGAGGCCCATTACGGCTACAATTTAAATGGTATGAGATGGTATTTAAATGGAATGAAACAATATTGTATCATGAGCCCATTACGGACACTAAATGGGATGAGATGATATAGCCCACTTTACATCTATATCTTAAACCTTAAAATTCAGAGTATTTCTAGCCAAAATGCCCAAAACCACTGCAACTGTACTTCTATATAGCATGGAGCTGCAGAACTGATAAATCAATATTATCACTACTTACCAGAATATTGTATAAGCAACCAACATTCTTTAGAAACCTACCGCTAGGACAACTGGTGTACCTAATATATTTTATCCTCCATCTCTGATGATACAATTTTATATATTTACAGCTACCTCAAAAATCTAACATTAGTGGAGGGGGTTAATTACTTAATTATGATTTTAATCCCTAAAATCTGATTCCTAAACTTTAATTTGGTAAAAATTTAGTCCCTAGACTATTCAGATTAGTAAAAGTTAGTCATTCCATTAAACTCCGTAGAATTAGAACATTGATGACATGGAAAAGAAATCTTTAAGAAGTCCCACTTGTTAAAGAAGAAACAAAGCAGAACATGGGCCTAAAGCCTTATAGGAAACCTGCAAGATGTGGAGAAAGATTCCAAATGTGTGCAGCTTGAATGGAAGCTTCAGAACCATAATATTGATATAACATAAGCAAAATAATAGGTGCCAATTATATATCAAGCACATACATAGATGATACGTTCATTAACTTCATATACACCGCACCCATGCATTCTGCCATGCTTCCACTGACCAGCATACCGATAGCGGCCTTTCTCTCTGACATAAAAGACAAATGTCAATTGAATCTATTAAGAAAGGCCATCAGTACAAATAATGTATAAAAAAATTCAAAACTAATGATCTGCTAAAGGGTCCCAATAATCTGAAAAGGAAAAATACCAAAGCCTCTCCTTTTCAATAATTTAAATAATATAACCTCCGTGATGCATAAGTTGGAAATCAAACCTAAAAGTAACTGCTCTGCACAGGCAATTTTAAATTTAATCATTAACCAACGTAAACATGTGCTAGTCCCAATGGCAACGAAAACCAAAGATGTCCCAAGACCTCAAGAAATAACTATCTAACTTTTCTTTGCTAAACCAAAAAGGTGATCTAATGTAATGTACTGATAGAATGGTGGCAAACAAAGAATAGGGTACATGCAACAAACAACTAAACCTAACTGGATTTAATTAAATAACAGAGATATGGTAAATTGGTAATATCAAAATGAATTTACTAAATAACAAATATATGTCTGATGGTTAAAAATTCATACTTAGCTTGTAACAGTTTTTCAATGAATTATCTTCAGTGCAGCAAAAAACAACCAGCTTGGCTTATACTTACGGCTTTCTTCCAAACTGTCTTATCCACTCCTCACTCTCATAAAATGGTCTTTCATATACCCCCCTGGACAAACGTATGCTATCTTCAACATCCATCTCAAGCCATTCCCGGTCTTCCGGGGACATAAAATCTCTTGATATTATGTGCCCCTCAGCTCGCATCTTTGCTTCTAGCCTAATGTGTGAGTAAGTAGTTCAATAAGTGCCCAGGTTGATTTCAGATATGACATAATTTTATGGACAAAAATAGGAATATATACGTACTTAGAACCTGGCAAAGGTTCTATATCAGGTATATCAACTTCAACAACTCCATGACCTTCCACGTCATTTTGAAACCATTCGCCTTCATACCTAAAATATTTTTAAAAAAGAAAGGCCTTGTAGTAAATTTGTAATCAGAAACAAAATTAAAATACATTGCAAGTAAAGGAGTTATTAATTCATCTACTTGTTATGCAGAATTAATCTGTAGTGGAAAGAGGGAGAGTACGTAAATTATCTCCGTACTCCATTTGTAGTAACAATATCAACATATAGCAAGTCATAAAGCCCAACCATCTCAGCAAGTTACTGCCTAACAAAATATTTTGCATAGCTTCAATATTCTGAACTGTACAGTTATGTCTCATCAGTTCTGTTCCCATTCACATTGCCATATCTAGAAGTTGCAATATTAAGAAATGAACCCAGGTATGCCATTACTCATTACCACCTACGTGAAAGGCCTGCACCTAACCATTTTCTTGTATTTGAACTACATTGACATTTCAGGCTGCCACAGTGCTTTAATGGTTGTTTCTATTATTTGAATCTATGAGGTAAGGGAACATAATACACCTTAACAGCGATAATAAAAAGGAAGTAAACTTCTGTCCTGTGAGAACCTGTAATTGTAACTTCTATTATTCACTTCATGATTTATTTTCTAAATGTTTCTCTTTTTCACAGTTACTGCTTAGTGTAGTAGCAGCATATATTTTTGTCACTTGTAGCAACTTTTAATCAATCAAAAAGCCCAAGAATATTCCTATTAAGGAAAGAATCAACAAATCCATTTATAATGAAGAAAAAAAAATCATAACACCCCTTAAAACTTATAACTACAAATATAGCACCCTTTATATTCAACTCATATAATTTTTACTATAAAGAAATACCCCGGCCCAAAAATTTCACATTAAATCCCATGCAACTGGACACAATTCAAGTTGTACTCCAGCCAAATAGACCCGTTCAATTTGAACTCTGGCCAATTAGACCCGTTCAATATTATTAGGATGTAACTCTTGTTCTTAAAAGTTTTAGGGTTTTATTTTATGTAATTTTCCAACAATAGGAGATTATAAGCATAGACAAACCTTACTAACCCATCTTCACCAACATAAACACCTTTTCCATGAGCCAAGTCATCCCAAACAGTACCCTCATACCTTGCAAAAACAGAAAAACTCAAAGTCAATAAAACATACAAAGTAGAAAATTCCCATGTTTCAAGTAGTTATAGAAGAAACGAAAATGAACATTAGAGAAAACTGAAAACATTTTTATAAGACTCATAGCCATCAAAAGAGTCATGACCCGACCAGATAAAGAAAAACATAAAATTTCCTATGAAAACGATGTCTATATAAGATAAATAATCGTGTTCCATTCAGGCCACAACCAATTGGAAATGCAGCTTAATCCCTTAAGACATGGTAAGTCCTCATTGATTTAGCATATTTTCAACAAGGATTCGTAAATGTAGACAACAATATCCCACCTAATGTCATAAAAAAACAACATATGCACTATAGACAAGAACGATCAATGGACAAATTAGACCAATCAACAAAAGCATAACCACTAAGCAAAATGAAATGACCATGCACTTATTTTAGTACTAGCAACGGTAATTTCAAAGAAAAAGAAAAACATACGAGCTCCCATCTTGGAAAACATAGCTAACCCATTTGAGGAACTCCTCAATCCTATCCAACTCTTCAACGACAGCTTTGGGGTTCGAAATATCATGATGGTCATCAGGTATAACCGGATAAGGCTTTCTATACGGCACATAAAATGGTGCAATGGGTGGGTCTCCACCCGCTTCAATCTCCTCCCTAACAATATCCCAGTCCTCTTCATCAGCCCAAACTGGGTCCCAACCAGGTTTGGTCGCCTTCAATGGAGCATCAGCCCATAGCTCTCTTAAATCCTCCTCACACCAATTCTCTGGGTCCTTAGGAAAATCAAACAAATCCTCATCGTACTCATAAGCACTGTCCTCTTCATCTTGCATCCTCCTCACTCTCTTACTATCAAGTACCTTAGAAAACCGCTTGTAGTTGGCCTCAGGTGTGTTCTCTGACTCGGGCACTTCCTCTCCGGGTCGGGTATAGATAAGTGGTTCATCCTCTTCTACTTTTCGTTTTTGCTCGCCACTTTGAGCTTCTTCATCTTCAGAGGACTCATCAGAGTCCGAGTCCGAGTCGTCGGAGCTTACTTCTTTATCTTCTGGGTTTAATTCGTTTTGTTGGTCATTTTGTGGCTGTGACTCAGTAAGGTCTGAGTTTCCGTTCGGCATTGTTCAGGTTTTTGGGTCTCAGAGGAAGCGTTAGCAAAAGAGATAAGATGGGAAATGGGAGAGATGAGGCAAAGAGCGACACAAGCTATGCAATTTTACTGTGTACACAACGGCGGTTCAAAGCGGGCTTTTGTAAAAAAATAATTAAAAACAAAATAATTTCAGCTTTGCTCATATACGGAGCAAACAAAAGCCCATATCCACTAAAAACAGCCCATTTAAATTAATTTGGATATTATTAAGAATTCTATGAAATATCAAGGAATAATATCAAAATATTATATACTGAGATAGCTCAGTAGTTTGAGTATCACGGTTAAGGCATTGAATCCTTGTCTTTATATGACAGGGCGCAGATTTGAATCTTTAATGTGCTGGAGTTGCTCTTGAAGAGCACTCGAACACTCAAAATAAAAATAACGGTGATCTTTGATAGTGTGGTGGTGTGTGACAATAGTTTTATTCTTCTTAAATTGAGAGAAGTTTTTTTTTCAATAAAAAAAAATATATCAAAATATTATACAAAATCTAATGAAAAATAGTAGCATAATTGTAAATTTTTAAACCTCTTTGAATTCTTATTAGTTTAAAGTTTATTATTATTTATTGAAAATGAAAATAAAATAAAATAAAAACGAAATATGAATGGTAGTCGTAAAAAGTTAATGCATGTAATTTTTTTTTTTTTTTTAATTTCAGATCAAATAATCAAAACCTTAAAATATTATAAAATATGTCAAACTTTACGATAATTTATTAATAAATGAAATCAAAATGAAATGAAGCTTGATACTCTGATTTATAATTGATGACATGCTTAATCAATGAAATTAATTGATTTTTTTTCATACTCTTCCCTCATTATGATAATGAAAAAAATATGACGCAGACAAGTAAATAAGATAAAAGATTTAAAAATATATATATATAAAAGATTATTATATTTAAAGAAAAATTGTACAAACTCATTCAAATTTAATTAGAAAAATTATCACTATCATTAATTTTCTTTATTTAATTTTAATGATTACAATATATTGTATTTTTAATTATTTTTTTTGTTATAAAAGTTTACTTTTTATATTTCATGGACGAAAATTACTTTATAATTAAAACTTACATTTTTATTTTTGTAATACAAATTTTTTCATATTCAAATAATAGTTTATTTTGTGATGGTTAATTCTTTTCATAATTTTTTATTCTTTTTTAGTATAAGCATCTCAAAATGAGTATTGATATTATCGCTTCTCATTATAAATTTTTTTTCATAATTAAATAGGTGTTAAATTTTTTGTACTTTATTTATTACATATATATATATATATATATATATATATATACATACATACTAGTTAAATGCATGTACTTTGTACATAGTTATTTTCTTCAATTATAAATGTAAATTTACTAATATTTGTAAAAAAACATTGTAATAATAAATGCAACTTCTACAATTTTTAGATTATTATTTATTATTATTAAATATCAAATTAATAAAATGACTTAGTAAGTTGGATTCCTATAAACACGTAAAAGATCGATAGCATTAGATAATAATGAGTTTATTATAGGATAATTGAATAAAATTGTCTTAAGCAAAAATTACAAAGGATAAAATATTCAAAATAAAACATGACATATAGATAAATATATATTATATTATAATATAATTTATATTTTATTATTAAATATTAAATTAATAATGATAGCTTCGTAAAGTAAAGTCCAACAAATTCGTAAAAGATCTTTGAAAAATCATACAGTTACCTCCAAGAAAGTTAGTCGCACTAGCAAATGATAATATTGTCATTTCTTCAGCCTTAATCATGTCAACAACAAATTTTTATGCGGGGCATTACCAAGGGATTGTGTTATTTCAATAAATACATTTAACCAAATCCTTTTGTCTATTAACATCTTTGAAGATTTCACAAAACCTATATCATTAGCTTTCAGCTCCATAACATTGGATAATAATAGTTTATTACTGGATAATTGGATAAAATTGTCCAAAATGTAAAACTATAGGTAGGAAAATATATATTGTAATAGAATAATATAATAAGATAATAATTGTTTTATATATGTAATAACTTATATCTTAATATTTATTAAATTTATAATTAAATATTCAAAAAATATTTAAATTAAGAGAATTTGAAACCAGATAGGCTATCAAGTCAAGGTGATATGGATATTTTAAGACTCACCTATCTCTTGTATAGGGAGCAAAAACAACAAATAATAGATAAACAGATACGAACAGAAATACGATAAGGCAAATATCATAAAAAAATAAAGCAATAAAAGCTTTATTATCACAATATAGTCTTTATATGTTGGCACATATGCTTAAGATGTAGTGATTGTAGTAGTACATGTAGCAGAGCATATAAATAATGCAATATAATGTGGTAAATCTACTTAGTCTCCAATCTTAAGCGGTAACATCCATGGGTTGCTTAAGACACCACTTAGCAACCAAATTTATTAAATAAAAATAAACTGTACAACTTGATAAGGTAAAATACTTATACCTCTATCAGTTGAGATTACCTATCCTAACCTACTTTCACCAGCTCTATCCATAACCACTTCGATCCACAATGAATCCATATCACCTCTAGAGCCACAACAACACGTAGTGTAATAAAAATATATGCTATCAAAAAGTATGAATCCTAAACAAGATAATACACACTCCCAATAATGAATGTAGAAAACTTACCTCATGTCAACAATTTAGAAAAACACCGGATGAATTGTTGATAAAGAATATTTTTTTGTATTGTTGATACGAAAACTCCGTTTAGAAAAAGTATTTTCTCCAACTCCTAATCCTCTTCGTATTTTCTATAACCTCAGCAAGCCCCCACGAGAGACATCAGTAAGATCCAACAAGCCACAATCCACTATGTAAACACTTACAGACCTCTCGCCTACCATCTTAGAGTGTCACTTGCGAGAACCCAGCGAGCTAGTAAAAAATAAGTAATTTAAAAATTCACATATATCCACCAACAGTGAAAATCAAAAGTAATACACCTAAAATTACAAACTACATGCTTCCAACCAACTCGTGGTGTTTGTAACATACAATCATACAAAATATTTAATTATATGTAAGTGTGTACAATACTTATTACCAGTAAAAATCTTACAAACAAGTAGTCAAAAATATTAAGTAAAAGAAAATAAAATACAAGACTTACAATAACTAATATAATATAATTTGAATGATCAAATTTATTGAAATTTTTGCAAATAAAATAAAATAATCTATATGTGGATTTATAAATAGAAACTATATAAAATGTTAATTTAATTATAAGTTTTTAATCATAATTTTTATAATTAATGAGAGACTTAATTTTATTTATCAATATATATATATATATATATATATATATATATATATATATATATATATATATATATATATATATATATATATTAAATTAATAATATATATTTAATTTTTGTTGACTAATAGAAGACTTTTAAAAATAGAATTCTAACAAAAAAAAAAAAAAAACTTCTAATTTTTTTAAAAGCATAATTATTTATCATCTATCTGTAATATATATAAAAATTTAAATCACATTTAATATTATTTTGGACATAATTGTCCATATATTTTAACATAATAATAATAGTTGTTTTTTTAAGATCTACTCAAAATATTATCTAATAATGACACATCAATAAAGAACTCTAATTATATGATGATTACTACATCTAATAAGGACTCTAAATATGATAATGAAATAAGTATCACATTCACTCTATTACATTCAATAAGAACTCTAAATATTTTACTTTTACAAATAACTTAAAAGTATGAGAAAATTAATTTCATATTTATTTCAAATATGGTATAAAAATTAATAAAAAAATTAAAATAAGTAAAATAATTCATGTGCAATGCATATGTTTTTAACTAGTATTAATAATATGTACCTATTTATAAGTAAATTAAAATGTTGATTAAAATTATCTAAAATTTATTAGCTATGAAATCAAGTAATCGAGACAAATTAGTGAAAGAGACAAAATAAATTTTCTCTCAATTGTGGTTTTACTTCTAAACATGAGGTCATAAACATACTCTACCCAACAAACATATGTTTTTATTTATTTATTTATTTGTTGTTATTTAGATTTTGAGATTTTCTTCACATATAAGTTTATTGTGCAAACCAGCCTCTTTCTAGGTTTTAAAACTCAAATTTCCTCTAACCTCTTTCTATACCATTAGGGTTTCTTATTGGTAGTAGGGTTTGACAACTCTGTTTGGTTGTCCCTGCTATTCGGTATGTTTGTCCTATTTTGTTTATAGTATTTTGTTTGTGCTATTCTATCTCTGTTGGTTTGGGCTTTGCAATCCTTCATGTTTTTAGTGTCGTCGTGGCTTCCATTGGTCTTCAGCATAGGGTTCATTAGTCCTGGGCTGGCATTGGTTGTCTCTAGCGTTGGGTGCTGCGTTGGGTCACTGTCTTCCTCGAGTGGTGTTTAGTTTTTGTTTTCAACAACTTCTGATTTGGTGTGTTTGCTACTTTTCAGTGTGTTTCTATCCTACAGTTGAGTTTAAGAACTTGTAGGTATTGTGGTTAGTTTTATTTCAACTATAGTTTTTATTGTGTTTGTTTTATCTTTCAGCTTCAAGTTTATCTAGAATCGTAAAGGCATTAGGTTGTTTTGTTTCTTGTCAAGGATAAAGTGTTTGTTATTTTGCCCCTTAGAGAGTTTTTTGGTTATATTGTAAAGTGTTACTTTCGATGTCAATCTTAATTGCTATCAAAGACTCATTATTTCGATTACTGCAATCAAATATTAAAGTGAGATGTAATAAGAAGCTATTGTTTAACTCTCAAGAATATTTACTCACAGCTTTTTTGAGTGTATCACAGCATACTAGTCTAAATTTTGTTTTTGGTTATGTGATATATTTGGTATCTTGATTTTTGCTTCGGATTGTAGCTTTTTCTTATAATCAATGAAATTCTTATTTTATTATAAAAAAGAAAAATTTATTGTGCATCTTTTCTCTCCACATATTATTTACGTATAATATTTTATATTTTATAAAATATATATTAAATTTATAATTGAAAGAAGTATAATTTTATTAAACGTAGGATTCTAATTCTATTAAAATTATGATTATCGATAAGAAAATAAATTAAATTGATAATATGTATGTATTTGTAATTAAATTAAAATGTTGGATAAAATAATAGCCTCTTCACTTGTTGATTCTCTTGTTTGAGCTAGTCTATGAAGCTTTGCATCAATTTCATACAAGAATTTAAGGTATTCTTATGGGATGGTTCTTCCTCTTGTAGAGATAGTTGTGAATGATAGTAATCAATTGCATATGTTAGCCATATAGAAGGTGCTTTATCTTGATTGTAGCTCCAAAAATTGTAAGATTGACTTCTCTGCTCTAAATTTTGATAGTATGAGTATTGTGGGTTTGAATTGATGTAGACATTGTTATAGGTGTGATCCTCTCCATTTCACATGTATGTAAGTAATGAATGTTGTATGGGTTGAGTATAATTGTTACATGTTTTTAACTTATTTTAGTTATAAAAATATATATAAATTAATAATAACATAAACTCTGTACAATTGAATGATTGATATATAAGTTTATTAAAATAACCAAAAGATAATTTGATAAATTTAATTATTTAAATTTTTTGAAATTTCATTAAACTAAAAATGAAAGAAGTTTATTTAAAGGTTTGATACTCCACAAGGCACAAGTGCTCTAGCATTTTAAAAGATACACTTTAGTTTTTTTTTTCTTGACTTGTACGTCATAAGTTTCCAACAAGTATGATGAAGTTAAGTTCAATTTTTTCTTACCAAATAAATAATTGATATATATATATATATATATATATATTTTTGCAAATGAAACTCACACGACTCTTTTTAAATGGACAAATTGATCATTTGGGTATTTAATGAAACAAAAAATATAATAAAATTATTTTGATCTTTAAGATAAAAATAATTTTTAAAGAATGGATTTTGTAAAAAATAATTTTGGAATAATTTTTTTTTTCTAAAATAGAAATGTTTTAGGAGCAAAAATTAATAGAAGTCTACTAACTATAATTAAATAGCACAAAAATTTACTAATTTTTGGATTAGGTATTAAAAGTCCAATTATTATTAAAAAAGACATTAAAAGTTCAAAACTTTTCAAATTGTTAAAATTTTGTCCATGTAGCACCACTCATTTTATGCCACGTAGATAAATTTATGATAATTTTAGAAGTTTTGAACTTTTAGTATAATTTTTAATAATTATTGTACTTCTAGTACCCACCCAAAAGTTAGTGAACTTTTATTCCCTCTGGTAATAGTTAGTGAACTTCTTGTATTATTTTTTCAAGTTTGGGGGTGTATGAGATAAAAATAATTTTACAAAAAAGTGATTTCGGAGTAAAAGTAATTTAAATGAATAAATTGAATGAAAATTTTCCAAATAAAGTTAAGTAAATTTTTTATATTTAATATTATAAATAAATAAATTATATAATATATTAAATGAAAAAAAATTTAATCTTAATTTCCATGGCCGATAAGAGACATAAAAAAGAAATATAACTCTATTAAAAGAAGAATGATTGTCTATCTATATTAAAAAAATAATATATATATATATATATATATATATATATATATATTCAATAAACTTACCTAAAATTTATTAACTGTGCATTTGCATTTATATAATATATATTACCAAAAATTTGCAAGATAATTATATTTGCTTAAGGATAATGATAACAATTATAATTGAAGTTACAAAGTTAAGACGAAGCTGTATAGGATTCGGATTGGCCAAATTAAGTTTGCTTTATTTTTAATTTAATTTTAAACAAATATTCCTTTATCTAATTAAAAAAAAGGCACACATATACATCATTATTAGTTGTTAAATGTTTTCGATAAATTTAAAATGTATAAAATTGCTCAAAATATAAATTATTAACAATAAAATTGTTCAAAATATAAAATCACATATGGTAATAAGATATATATATTATTAAAATTTTGATAAAAAGATTTCAAAATATTTTTGTTAAAAATAATTAAAAAAAATATTTTTTTTATTAAAGAAAATAACTTTGTTTTGATATCGCATTTTTTAGCATACAAATCAAATATATAAGTATAATTCTTATTATATATAAGATTAAAAAAAAAAAAAAGTTCAATAAGAGAAGGGCTTTTAACGTTAAATATATATGAAATAAATAAATATAAACATAAACATAAACATAAACATAAATTTAATTTCATTTTCACCGAAATTCATAAGAGAATAGAATATATAAACCATACAAATCCAAATTTTACTTAATACAGAGTTTCAGGTTACAAATCTCCATCGCCCAGATCACCCAAATCTCCATCGCCCAGATCACCCAGATCTCCATCGCCCAGATCTCCATCTGGTCCAAATCTCCATCGCCCAGATCAGAGTTTCAGGTTACAAACATCACCCACTGCCCAGATCACCCATCGCCCATCGCCCTCGGCCACAAACACCACTGCCCAG
Organism: Elaeagnus macrophylla; assembly: GCA_029378325.1. NCBI lineage: Eukaryota > Viridiplantae > Streptophyta > Magnoliopsida > Rosales > Elaeagnaceae > Elaeagnus > Elaeagnus macrophylla. Next base: position 15,668,781 of record CM055644.1, on the reverse strand, counting down.
ATCTCCATCGCCCACCATCGCCCACCATCGCCACACCACCACCCATCGTCCACGGCCACAAACATCACTGCCCAGATCTCCATCGCCCACCATCGCCACACCACCACCCATCACCCACGGCCACAAACACCACTGCCTAGATCTCCATCGCCCACCATCGCCACACCACCACCCATCGCCCACGGCCACAAACACCACTGCCCAGATCTCCATCGCCCACCGTCGCCACACCACCACCCAGATCTCCATCGCCCACCATCGGCCACAAACACCACTGCCCACTATCGCCCACCACCAGCAGCCAGATTTGCCCACGTCCACAGCCACCAGCCAGATCTGCCCACGCCCACCACCAGCCAGATCTGCCCATCATCACCCACTGATCTGATCTGCCCACCATCACACAGCATCGCCCACTGATCTGATCTGCCCACCATCACTTTTTTCATACCCAGGTAACATCAGGTAGCATTTCAACGCCGCATTTCACAACCAGGTAGCTGATCGTCACAAACAGGTAACATCAGGTTGCTCTTCAACGACGCGCATCCAGGTATTGCTTTTCAATTTTTGAAAAAGACAAAAAACTTATTGGATTTAACTGTGAATTTTTCATGGTTCTGGATTAACGTTTGATATGGAAAATTCCAATTCTAAATCTATGGAACACATGGGACATGCGGATCTCTTTAAGACAAATGCCCCTAAGAAAAGCTATGCTGAAGCCATTTCCAATTCACTAACAGATGTAGTCATTGAATCAATTGATGCACAACCAAAGAAAAGGGGCGATATTGCATGTGTGTCTGTAGACCCTGAATTATATCAATCTCGTTTGGAATTATGTAAATTCTCTTTGATTGGTAGATTGATTCTCTCTAAAGGAGATAAACCTTGGTCTCAAGGCGACCTAAAGTCAAGATTAACATCATTTTGGAAATTGCCTTCTAATTGGAAACTCATCTCTTTGGGACGGGGATATTACCATATGTTATTACATACCAAAGAGGATAAAGCTACGGTATGGGCTAACGCCCCTATCAATCTAAAGCCTGGTGTTTTTAGAGTGCAACCTTGGACGCCGAATTTTAATCCTCTGCATCAGAAAGCAACGAATGCTCATGCGTGGGTTCGCTTCTATAACTTGCCATGGGAATTTTGGGATAAGGAAATTCTTGTCAATATCGCACGTGCTATTGGTATCCCTCTCAAAGTCGACAATGCGACTTTAAATGGAGAAATGGGAAAGTTTGCACGAATTTTGATTGATATAGATCTCTCTGCAAAACTTGATGAACAAATAATGATTGAAGTGGGCTCTCTAAAGCTTTTTATTGATTTATTTTATGAGAATGTCCCAGATTTTTGCACAATTTGTTCATCGGTAGGGCATGCTGCATTCAAATGCCGAAAAAATGGTTCTAAGATCACTACTGACCCCCCAAAAAGTGTACCCTCTTCAAAAGTGGTACAACAAACTCGTTCGCAGCAAATTTATCGGCCTAAGACATCTTCAAACTCTACAACCATACCGGTCAGTAATGTTTTCTCTGCACTCAATACTGTAGAGCCTAATGAGACTAATATTGATAATAATGTTCATACTATATCGCCTGCCACCTTGAATAATTTCAACTCTATGCCGAAGGACACCAATGATGCTCGTCCAGTCTCTCTTGTGACTAATGACCTTGTGAGACCTGTCGAATCAACAATTGATTCTTCCAGACTAGCCACCAAATGCATACCTCAACATACAGTCAAACTTGGACCAACCGCAAACACACAGGGTACAGACACTTCTAACACAAGATCACTGCCTCCTTTGGCTACATCGAGACTCAACTTACCTACTCTTTCCCTTCCACCCTCTTCTGCAATTTTGACAGCCGACCTCAGTGCAAATATTCAGAAAATGAAACATGATTATGCCAAAAATCATGAAGAAATAGGATGGCAAGTTGTAACCGGGAAAACTCGGCGGGCTCGATCAGCTAGCCCACGTCTTGAGCCTATGAGATACACTCCGAAGACGGGGGAGTTTGATAATAATTCAACATGATTATCCTATACTGGAACTGTAGAGGTATCTCCAATAAAAAAACCCTGAATACCCTATATAATTTTTGTAAAAAGGAAAGACCAGACTTTCTTTGCATAGCAGAACCAATGTCCGATCTTACAACCATTCAAGATCGCTTTTGGCAAAACATGGGCTATACTTTCATCTGTTCAAACTCAACAACAGTGAGCAAAATTTGGCTCTTTGCAGCCAACGCAGTGGCAAGTGATACAACAATTGCTATACAACATCAACAGCATATAACGGTCACTTACACAGCAAACTCAAAAAATTTTCTTTTATCTTTTATTTATGGTAAGGGAACGTATATTAGAAGAAGGGACCTCTGGGATTCACTAAGGGCAATTTCAGATACTCAAGCGCCTTGGCTTGTGATAGGGGACTTTAATGCTTTTCTTGGATCGCACGAAACTACTGGCTTGACTCGTAGTAATACCTCTATAGAAGATTTTAGTGCTATGATCTCTTCCTATAACTTGGTTGAAATTGAGACTAAAGGAGCCTTTTACACTTATTGTAAGGGTGGACTATCTCAAATACGATCAAGATTAGATCGTGGGTTGTGCTCAGAATCCTTTCCTGACTCTTGGGCAACGGTTTGTTGTTGTACCCTTCCTAGACACTGCTCAGATCACCATCCGCTTCTACTCACGGCTTCAGCAGTAAGGAATAGCGGCCCAAGGCCGTTTAGGTTTCATGGTATGTGGCTTGAACACCCTGGCTTTATGGATTTGGTGCGTGCCACTTGGTCGATGCCTATTCAGGCTAGCGCTATGGGCATTGTTATTGGCAAATTAAAAGCTCTTAAACTGGTTCTCAAGACATGGAACAAAACCGTCTTTGGTAATTTGAATCAAAATATTGCAAATGCAACAGACTCATTGGCTAACATTCAACAACGTTATAATGATGACTCTTTCTCAGAAGAATTGTTGCAACTGGAGTCCGATGCCCATGCTGACTTAGATAGATTGTTGCGTCAGCAAGATATCTTTTTAAGAGAAAAGATTAGATTAAAATGGCTGAAAGGTGGGGATAGAAACTCTACATTTTTCCACTCTCTACTTCGTCGTTTAAGAGCACAAAAACCTTTGTCTCACTTGGAAATTAATGGAGAAATAACTAATGATCCAGAGGAAATAGCTACTCAAATTTTGAATTACTATGAAAATCTCTTCTCAAGTCATGCAGGTGGAACAACAGATCTTGCTCCCATAGAGTCAGTGGTACCCTCCTTGGTCACTTCTACGGATAACCAAAGCTTACGACGCATACCCTCATCAGAAGACATAAAAGCTACAGTTTTTGACTTGGATCCAATGAGTGCCCCCGGACCAGATGGGTTTACTGGTAAATTTTTTCAACAATGTTGGGATATTATCAGTACAGATATTGTACGAGCGATACAAGATTATTTTAGAACAGGCCACATGCACCCAGGGCTAAATTCTAATTTCTTAATTCTTATACCCAAACACCAGCAAGCAAGCACCATTGATCAGTACAGGCCTATTGCTTTAGGCAACTTCATGTTCAAGTTAATAACAAAGATTATTGCCAGCAGATTAGGACATATATGTACTTGTATTCTGTCTCAAAACCAATTTGGATTCATCCCAGGTAGAAATATTAGTGATTGTATAGCTGGTGCTTCTGAATGTTTTAACGCTATGCAGCTTTCCAGTCGACAGGGTAACATCGCTTTGAAAATTGACATTCACAAAGCTTTTGATACTATGCGTTGGGATTTTATTATAAAAGTGATGCAATGCTTTGGCTTTGACAACATTTTCTTGGGATGGATTCGAGATATATTCGCATCGGCGAGAATCTCAATCCTGGTTAATGGTTCACCCAGGGGCTATTTTTCTTGTTCTCGAGGAGTCAGACAGGGGGATCCTTTGTCCCCAATATTATTTTGCATAGTTGAAGATTTCCTCAGCAGATACCTTGGCAAGTTGGTAGATACGGGAAGTTTAAGCCCAATCTCTTCACCAAGAGGATCTCGTGCGCCAACTCACTTTTTATATGCAGATGATCTTCTTATTTTTGGTAGTGCAAGTGAGAAAAATATTCGAGTGTTAACTGAAGCTTTTTCCTTGTACAGTCGCCTTTCGGGTCAAATGGTAAATTTAGAAAAATCTTTTATCTACTTTGGAAAAGGTGTTACAACAAGCAACATTTCATCACTTCGGAATTTATCTGGCATGCGCACTGGAGGATCATCCTTGTCTTACTTGGGAATCAATCTCTTCCAGGGGGCCCCGAGAAAGTGTTGGTTTCAAAGCTTAGCAGATAAAATTCGTGTGAGGCTTGAGGCTTGGAATGGTCAGACTATTTCTTTGGCAGGACGGCGTTGCTTGATTTCTTCGATCATTCAGGGAACATTTCTCCACTCATTTCAGATATATAAATGGCCAAAAACAGTCATTCAAGACCTAACAAAAATCATTCGTAATTTCTTTTGGTCGGGAAAGACGGATACAGTTAAACAGGTACAAGTGGCTTGGAGGGACTGTTGTCGTCCAATAGATGAAGGAGGCCTTGGTTTACGGGACCTCCGTCTCCTAAATGAGGCTATGCTAAGAAAGTTTGCATGGAGGGTAATCACAGGGAATTCTAACACTCTGCATTACTTACGTAGCAGATATCTAGCAAAAAATGGCTCTCCACGAAATTATTATGTCTGTTCATCAGTCTGGCCTGGTTTGCGACCGCACTACTTAACCCTATTGGAGGAGTCTAGGTGGTTAGTTGGAAGAAACTCTACTGTAAAGTTTTGGACAGACAATTGGTTAGGTACTCCTTTAATTGATATGATGGATAATCCTCCAGTGGACCCGCCAATTCATTCCCTAGTGGGAGATTACCTCAATGAAGATGGTTGGCATTTGCCTCAAACTTTCATGGTTTCCTATCCAGATATTGCCTCAGAAATTCAGTCAACAGTGGTTGGGATTGGTTCGGACACCAGAGTTTGGACACGCTCAATTAAGGGTGATGTTACAGCTAGTGAGGCTTATGACTCACTACGTGTGGTTGGGGAACGTAAAATTTGGGGTAAGGCCATCTGGGCCCATTATATACCGCCTTCAAGATCTATTTTGCTATGGCGTGCTATTCAGAATAAACTACCAACAGATTGCCAGTTAAAAAGAAGGGGACAATCGTTTCCTTCCCGTTGCTCGTTATGTGGATCCGAGGAGGAATCTCTATCACATCTTTTTTTAAGTTGTCATTTTGCAGGTGCTCTTTGGGACCTCCTATGCTTCTTCTTTGGAAAAAGACCATGTACAGACTCCTCTGTCCTAAACTTATGGACGACCGCAATGAAGATGGAATTTGGATCACAACTAACCAATTTATGGAAAGCAGGGATTGTTTCAGTCATCTGGGTGATTTGGAATACTAGAAATGATTATCGTTTCACCAATAAGAAGACAACAATGAACTCAGCTTTTGCAACAGTATGGCGTTTTATTCGTGAAGCAAGTCTATCAAAGAGTGGTTGCATGAAAAATACTGTAGATGATCTTCAGATACTTAAACGACTTCGAATACCAGGCATTCCAAGACGGGCTCCAAGAATCATAGAGGTTAATTGGAAGGCACCACCCTCGGGATGGATAAAGGTTAATACAGATGGTGTAGCTTTTGGAGCACCAGGTTTATCGGGTTGTGCAGGTGTTTTTAGAACTTCCAGATCATTTGTTAAGGGTTGCTTCTGTGTTCCACTTGGAATATTGTATGCTTTTGAAGCAGAACTAGCGGCAGCCATTTACGCGGTGAAGTATGCATATATGTTTGGGTGGAGACGTCTTTGGCTGGAATCAGACTCAGCATATGTTGTTGCTTTACTACAGACTCGGTCTTCTTCAGTCCCTTGGAAATGGTACTCTATTTGGAAAGATTGTTTAGATAAAATCTCCCACATGGAGTTTCACTGCTCACATATTTACAGGGAGGGCAATGCTGCAGCTGATAGTTTAGCCTCTAGGGCTCCTAGTTTATGTACAGCGACTTGGTGGTGGAATGTCCCATCTTTCACTAGCTCTTTTATTTATTCAGATGCAAACAACAAACCTAATTACAAGTTTTGTTGAGAATATTTATTTGTATATTTAATTTTATTAAGCTTTAATAATATTAGTGGTGAGCGGTCTAATGAAGAAGGTGCTAAGGAGGTGCTAAGGAGGTGCCAACCTAGTTGGGATGTCCCGGTGCACTCACTGAAAACTGCTAACTACAACCTTTTATAAAAAAAAGAAGTACACCAAGACAAAATCTAAAACAAAAAGGAATTAACTTTACATATATATATTTGAACCCGTTTCTATAATTCGTTTATTCAGCAACAGAAAAAAAAAATAATAAATAAAATAATAATAAAAAACAGAAAATGGTGAAGTATGAATGTCCACCATGGTTTAAGAAATTGTTAGAAAGTGATTTTTGTGAGAAGTGTAAGAAACACAAAAAGCATACAAAATGTTTTTGTACCAACTGCATGGGCTCACCTTTTTGTAAAGTTTGCAACATTAATAATCACCATGAACACCAAGGACATGTCATTGTTAAGGTACGTAATTAATACAACTCTTTCAAATTTTCTTCTTTACCTCTCTTTTTTTAAAATTTATTTATTAATAATTTGTTTCTGATAAATATTTGAGTGATCGCTACAAAATCAAAATTTAGGTGTTGAGTTCAACAATCTTTTTGACGATTAATTAAAAGTTTTCTTTTAACTACGTAGTTAAACAAAGTTTTGTTTTGTTTTTCTATTAGATCATTTATCGATTAACTTTTATAAAAATAATTCCACAAATACTAAACTGAGAAATTACTTTTTTTTTTCTTTTAATATGTTTTGTTACACTCATGGATTAAATTTTTCATAATATGCTCAACATATTCTCGATACTTAGTTGTAAAAATTTACAAGGTTCCTATTGAACCCGCTACAAATATATCATTAACCTTTAATTTTTATAAAAATAATGTCAATTTGGGCAAAATTTGTAACTCAACAAATAGGTCATGAATGTCCAGCAACAGAGCGAAAGAAAGAAAAAAAAATCAGAAAATGGTGAACTGTAAATGTCCACCATGGATTAAGAAATTTTTAGAAAGTGATTTTTGGGAGAAGTGTGAGAAACACAAAAAGCATACAAAATGTTTTTGTACCAACTACATGGGCTCACCTTTTTGTGAAGTTTGCAATATTAATAATCACCATGAACACAAAGGACATGCCATTGTTAAGGCACGTAATTAATACAACTCTTTCAAATTTTCTTCTTTACCTCTCTTTTTTTAAAATTTATTTATTAATAATTTATTTTTGATAAATTATTTGAGTGATCGCTACAAAATCAAAATTTATGGTGTTGAGTTCAGCAATCATTTTGACGATTAATTAAAAGTTTTCTTTTAACTACGTAGTTAAACAAAGTTTTGTTTTGTTTTATTTTGTTTTCCTATTAGATCATTTATCGATTAACTTTTATGAAAATAATTCCACAAATACTAAACTGAGAAATTACTTTTTTTTTCTTTTAATATGTTTTGTTACACTCAAGGATTAAATTTTTCATAGTATGCTCAATATATTCTCGATACTTCGTTGTAAAAATTTACAAGGTTCCTATTGAACCCGCTACAAATATACCATTAACCTTTAATTTTTATAAAAACAATGTCAATTTGGGCAAAATTTGTAACCCGATAAATAGGTCATGAATGTCCAGCAACAGAGCGAAAGAAAGAAAAAAAAAAATCAGAAAATGTGTGAATGTCGACCATGGATTAAGAAATTGTTAGAAAGTGATTTTCGGGAGAAGTGTGAGAAACACAAAAAGCATACAAAATGTTTTTGTACCAACTGCATGGGCTCACCTTTTTTGTGAAGTTTGCAACATTAATAATCACCATGAACACCAAGGACATGCCATTGTTAAGGCACATAACTAATACAACTCTTTCAAATTTTCTTCTTTACCTCTCTTTTTTTAAAATTTATTTTTGATAAATTATTTGAGTGATCGCTACAAAATCAAAATTTATGGTGTTGAGTTCAACAATCTTTTTGACGATTAATTAAAAGTTTTCTTTTAACTACGTAGTTAAACAACATTTTGTTTTGTTTTGTTTTGTTTTTCTATTAGATCACTTTATCGATTAACTTTTATGAAAATAATTCCACAAATACTAAACTGAGAAATTACTTTTTTTTTTCTTTTAATATGTTTTGTTACACTCAATGATTAAATTTTTCATAGTATGCTCAATATATTTTCGATACTTCGTTGTGAAAATTTACAAGGTTCCTATTTGTAAGGTTTATTTGTATTGGCAATTTTTGTGGACAAAATGTTTAATTGTAATATAGCATAAGTATTCACCGTTCAATCAGATGATACATGATGATGGAGTCACCAAGCTTGCAATGCTCATATGAAAGGTAAAATATGATTTCATGCATACATCCTCACACAATTGTGCACTACACTTAGTTTGGATTGTAACTAAAAATAAACTGTGCACATGTTGGTCGATCGATCGAGTTATCGATCGATCGAGTCTGGATCGACTTCAATCTAGGTGCTCTCGGGTTGAACTAGATCGATCGATTAATTTGTTGATCGATCGAGGCATGTTTGATCGATCGAGCATAGACTGACTTCCATCTAGCTGCTCTCGGGTTTGAAATTGCATGGTTAGATCGATCGAGTATTTGTCGATCGATCGAGCATTGTCTAGATCGATCGAGGCAATTTTTCAGTTCTACTACAACTCTGTTTTTAATTTGGCCCATATGTTACTTTTACGAATTTGACTCATTTAATGTTAAATGCAAAATTTCTATATGAGTAGAATTGTTGTGAAAGTAGAATCCTACTATGAGTAGAATTCTTGTGAAAGTGAAATCCTACTATGAGTAGAATTCTTGTAAAAGTAGAATTGTTGTGAAAGAAGAGTCCTTGTTTGAGTAGAATTGTTGTGAAAGCAAAATCCTAATATGAGTAGAATTGTTGTCAAAGCTAAATCCTGATATGAGTAGAGTTGTACTATATTATTAATCATTTTTCAAGTCAAACTGGACTCTATATAAGCAACACTTGTTTGTGCAAAATAATTAACCCACACCAAAATAATATTTTCTACATCTGTTGATGCTTTCAAAGAAAAATCTTATTCTCTTCATCTATTAATCTTAGGCACTTTCTTATTTTAATTGTTCAAACATATTGTGTGGTTATGTTTGAATAATTCACGTGCTTAATTATTTTTTATGATATTTAGATTTGCATGATCGTTCTAGAGTTTACTAGCTGATTTGTTTTTTACATTATATGATATTGAATCTGCTTGTTAAGGTTTTTCATTGTTTGAATCCGCTTTAGGACACACTTTGCACTTGTGCTATTTGTGCTAACGTTTCAGGTGACGTGCTCGGTATTTCGTGTGACTCGAAATTACCGAAGTTGACGGGTTCGATTGATCTTGTGAGACTCAAGTAGATCGGAACGTTGGTCCGGATCCAGACACCTAGCTTGTGGAGGCTATGAAAGGAGCGGCGGCTCGTAAGTAAATTACAGAAATGGGGGATCTGTTTGTGAAGGGTAGTTCTAGGACCTATGGTTGTAATTGAACATTGATTTTCATAGTGGATAGTTAGGTAGACCGGTGGTTTTCCTCTTAGGCCATTGGAGTGACCTAGGTTGTTTCCACCTAAAAATATCGTGTGTTATTTTTTATTCCGCATTTTATCTTTATACGCAATTGCATGTCTGGCCATTGTGATTAGGTTACATAATTAATATTTGTTAAAATTGAAAATAACCTATTCACCCCCTCTAGGTATATTTGATCCGTAACTAAAAACTTTTAATTAGTATCAGAGCGGGTCACTAGATAAACTTAGTGTTGCCTAGGATCTTGTTATGGATCATTTGAGAGAGGGTTCTTCTACAACCCGTCCACCTTACTTTGATGGTTCTAACTACCCATATTGGAAAGTTCGTATGAGAGCCTTTTTACGTTCCTTAGATGAAAGTGTATGGAATTCTGTGCTTTATGGTTGGGAACCACCTACGGTTACCAAGGATAATGTAGTCACACTTAAACCTAGGATGGATTGGACTACTCAAGATAAAATTGGTAGTGGTTGGAATCAAAAAGGTATCAATGCTATTTTTAGTGCTGTGTCGCCGGATGAATTCTGACGTATTTCTAATATTGAAACTGCTAAGGTTGCTTGGGACACTTTAGAGGTTGCCCATGAGGGCACGTCTCAAGTTAAACGAACAAAACTTCTCATGCTAGCTACTAAGTTTGAAAATCTTAGAATGGAGGAGGATGAAATGTTTTCTGAGTTTTATGCTAATTTATGTGATATTGCTAACTCCTCTTCAAATCTTGGAGATAAAATTGATGAACGCAGGTTAGTTCGAAAAGTCTTATGCTCATTACCAGAACGCTTTCAAGCAAAGGTTACAGCAATAGAGGAAAGCAAAGACATTGACACCATCAAGATTGAAGAACTCGTTGGTTCAATTCAAACATTTGAGATGAACCTTTGAACACCCAAAAGGAACATTGGTATTGCTCTCAAAACCACCAATGTTGATGATGGTGATAGTGATGATGTTATAGAAGATGAAGATCTACTCACTCTAGCTAGAAAACTCAAGAAAATGTTCAACAGAAAGGATCTACAGATTAAAGAAAAATCAAGAGATCGTAAAAGAAGAGAACTCGTGCCAATGAGTTCAGAAGGTAAGAAAACTAAACCCAATGGACCTAAATGTTTTGAATGCAATGGTTTTGGTCATTATGCAGCTGAGTGTGCCAACAAGAAGAAGAAAACAGGAAAAGCTTTCAATGCTACCCTTAGTGACACAGAAAGTGATGAAGACCAAGCTAGTGGTTCAGAAAATGTTAACTCTAACTACGTAGCTTTTACAGCAACTGTTGGTGGATACTCCAGTGAGTCAGACCTTGACTCAGATGATGAGGGAAGTAAATATATTCTTGCTAAATTTAATGCAAACAGTTTTGAAGAATTATTTATTGATTTAATTAACTGCAAGAAAGAAAAAGATAAGCTTTTCATAACTGTAACAAAGCTGAATGATCAAATCAATTCGCAAGTCCTTAATTTGTCAGTTTTAGAAAAAGAAAAAGTTGAATTGTCTGAGCATGTTGACAAGTTGAGTTTGAGTCTTGCAGGTATCAAACAGGAAAATTCAAAGCTTGTGCAGGAAATAAATGAATCAAAAGAAACTGTGAAGAGATTAACTATTGGAGCTGAACGACTAGACAAGATGTTCAGCATTGGTAAGTCTTTCGGTGATACACGTAGCCTTGGATTCTTAGATGAAAGCTGTACACCTTTCACTTCAAAAACTACATTTGTAAGGTCTTCTAACTCTACTTCTACTGCTACTAATTTTACACAAACACCCACTACAACTGTAGTAACTAAAACTGTTAAGTTTGTGCCTGTTTGTCATCATTGTGGTAGAAAAGGCCATATCCGACCTAACTGTAGATTTTTGATGAATGCTCTTCGATCTAATAATTATCTTCATACTTATAGCTATAGAACTCATAATTATCATCCTACCATGCATATGTTGAATTTGAATAGGAAAGATGAGTCTAAGAGTATGCTTTTAAAACCTAATGCAATTAAATCTCAACCCAAAAACATAGAGAAGTCAAAATTCATGAAAATTTGGGTTAGGAAAGATTACATGTTTCCTGTCATTTGATCATTATTGCTAGCCCACCTAGGTACTTTTGTTTGAGTGCTTAAATGACCCTAGGTGAGTATTTTCATAGGTTTATTTTGTTTTTGTTGTAAGAATTTTTTTAAGATTGTTTAAAAAAAAAAAAACTACAAGGTATTGGATTCAGATAATACTTATACTTATACAACCTTATCTTTTGTAGCTTATTTTGATTCTCATTGTATATTCAATGCTACAATTCAAAATTCTGCACATATTTACATTATTCCCATGTGATGACACTATTGACTGAATTTATTCACAAACTTACTGAACACTCATGTATGTCATCGTTGAAATTTATGATTAATTTTAAAAGTCTCCAAGACTTGAGCTAATCTTAACTGCGAAATTGTTTGAGTTTTATTTTTTTTTATCTTTTAAAATATTTCATTTTATCTTTTAAAATATTTCATCTTAGGGAGACAACTAGTATTGAAGAGGGCTACCTACTATACTGTGTGCAGCTACCGTAGTGAGCGGAGAGGGTTACCTCATAACTAGTGTGAAAGTCATCATATTAGATTAATGGCTCGTGCATGTTACAAAAAAATTAGTAAATAAAAAAAAATTAAATTAAGAAATTTTATTTGGCATGTACAAAAAGAAAGAGCAAAAAGGTTTTAAAAAAAAAATAAGAAATCTCCTTTTGATAGACATATTTTATTATGTAAGAATGAAGACTCAATTATAATTTAGCATGATAGATGAAATTATTTTCTTTTGAGTCTCTTATAATTGGTCATAAATGAATTTATTGAAATACAAGTGGAATTCACACTATATACTACTTTAAGTGAATGTCAATACGCCATTATATGTGTTAGTATGCTTGTATGACCTATTTATTTTACTTACTAATACAATGAATGATCAAAATTTAAGCAAAAATAATTTTTCAATTGGTTGTATGATTATTTGTCTTAAATGAGTTTATTACTTTGTGTGGTAAAAAAAAAATATAAATAAAAAAAATAAAAAAATAATATTTTTTGTTTTTCTTTTAAATTTGTTTTACGTCTAGAGAGTCATAGAACTTAGAGGGAGTCATTGCATACATATTTCATTATTCTTCTTTTGACTTATGCAATTCCTCCTACATGTTTTGGACATATACATGTGTGATCATATGCATTTTTAGCCCACTAAGATAATTGTTAAACTTTGGGGAGAGTGATCCATATCATCTTAACTGTTCATGATTTGTCAATTTCGTATGTCAAAAAGGGGGAGAAAGATTCATGTTGCTATGGAGATTGAATTTAGGGGGAGATATTGGATTCATTAATTGTGCACATACACTACATTTCATTCGCACCTTTATGTACACTGAACTAATAAATATGAGGCTTTCAAGCCAAATTTGTGTGCTATTTGTTTGTCTAATTTCAATGGACTGAGCGTATCAAGTATCAAGCGAAGATGGTCCACCAAATCATAGATAGTTCCACTGATGTAATTGATGTAATGATATTTTAGCTATGAGCGCTATGTAGTGAGAGAGTGGTTTTGTCACACGAAAATGCTAAAGGGGGAGATTGTAAGGTTTATTTGTATTGGCAATTTTCGTGGACAAAATGTTTAATTGTAATCTAGCATAAGTGTTTACCGTTCAATCAGATGATACATGATGATGGAGTCACCAAGCTTGCTATGCTCATATGAAAGGTAAAATATGATTTCATGCATACATCCTCACACAATTGTGCACTACACTTAGTTTGGATTGTAACGAAAAATAAACTGTGCACATGTTGGTCGATCGATCGAGTTATCGATCGATCTAGTCTGGATCGACTTCGATCTAGGTGCTCTCGGGTTGAACTAGACCGATCGATTAATTTGTTGATCGATCGAGGCATGTTTGATCGATCGAGCATAGACTGACTTCCATCTAGCTGCTCTCGGGTTTGAAATTGCATGGTTAGATCGATCGAGTATTTGTCGATCGATCGAACATTGTCTAGATCGATCGAGTTCTTTGCTAGATCGATCGAGGAATTTTTCAGTTCTACTACAACTTTGTTTTTAATTTGGCCCATATGTTACTTTTACCAATTTGACTCATTTAATGTTAAATGCAAAATCCCTATATGAGTAGAATTGTTGTGAAAGTAGAATCCTAGTATGAGTAGAATTATTGTGAAAGTGAAATCCTGATATGAGTAGAATTCTTGTGAAAGTAGAATCCTTATATGAGTAGAATTGTTGTGAATAGAATTATTGTGAAAGAAGAGTCCTTGTTTGAGTAGAATTGTTGTGAAAGTAAAATCCTAATATGAGTAGAATTGTTGTCAAAGCTAAATCCTGATATGAGTAGAGTTGTACTCAATTATTAATCATTTTTCAAGTCAAACTGGACTCTATATAAGCAACACTTGTTTGTGCAAAATAATTAACTCACACCGAAATAATATTTTCTACATCTGTTGATGCTTTCAAAGAAAAATCTTATTCTCTTCATCTATTAATCTTAGGCACTTTCTTATTTTAATTGTTCAAACATATTGTGTGGTTATGTTTGAATAATTCACGTGCTTAATTGTTTTTTATGATATTTAGATTTGCATGATCGTTCTAGAGTTTACTAGCTGATTTGTTTTTTACGTTATATGATATTGAATCTGCTTGTTAAGGTTTTTCATTGTTTGAATCCGCTCTAGGACACACTTTGCACTTGTGCTATTTGTGCTATTTGTGCTAACGTTTCAGGTGACGTGCTCGGTATTTCGTGTGACTCGAAATTATCGAAGTTGACGGGTTCGATTGATCTTGTGGGACTCAAGTAGATCAAAACGTTGGTCCGGATCCAGACACCTAGCTTGTGGAGGCTATGAAAGGAGCGGCGGCTCGTAAGTAAATTACAGAAATGAGGGATCTATCTGTGAAGGGTAGTTCTAGGACCTATGGTTGTAATTGAACATTGATTTTCATAGTGGATAGTTAGGTGGACCGATGGTTTTCCTCTTAGGCCATTGAAGTGGCCTAGGTTGTTTCCACCTAAAAATATCGTGTGTTATTTTTTATTCCGCATTTTATCTTTACACGCGATTGCATATCTGGCCGTTGTGATTAGGTTACATAATTAATATTTATTAAAATTAAAAATAACCTATTCACCCCCTCTAGGTATATTTGATCCGTAACTAAAAACTTTCACTATTGAACTCGCTGCAAATATACCATTAACCTTTCATTTTTTTAAAAACAATGTTAATTTGGGCAAAAGTTGTAACCCGACAAATAGGTCATGAATGTCCAGCAACAGAGAGAAAGAAAGAAAAAAAAATCAGAAAATGGTGAAGTGTGAATGTCCACCATGGATTAAGAAATTGTTAGAAAGTGACTTTCATTAGAAGTTTGAGAAACATAAAAAGCATACAAAATGTTTTTGTACCATCTGCATGGGCTCACCTTTTTTGTGAAGTTTGCAACATTAATAATCACCATGAACAGCAAGGACATGCCATTGTTAAGGTACGTAACTAATACAACTCTTTCAAATTTTCTTCTTTACCTCTCTTTTTTTTAAATTTATTTATTAATAATTTGTTTCTAATAAATTATTTGAGTGATCGCTACAAAATCAAAATTTATGGTGTTGAGTTCAACAATCTTTTTGATGATTAATTAAAATTTTTCTTTTAACTACGTAGTTAATTAACGTTTTGTTTTGTTTTGTTTTTCTATTAGATCACTTTATCAATTAACTTTTATGAAAATAATTCTACAAATACTAAATTGAGGATTTTTTTTTCTTTTAATATGTTTTGTTACACTCAAGGATTAAATTTTTCATAGTATGCTCAATATATTCTCGATATTTCGTTCTAAAAATTTACAAGGTTCCTATTGAACCCGCTGCAAATATACCATTAACCTTTAATTTTTTTAAAAAACAATGTTAATTTGGGCAAAATTTGTAACCCGACAAATAGGTCATGAATGTCCAGCAACAGAGCAAAAGAAAGAAAAAAAAATCAAAAAATGGTGAAGTGTGAATGTCCACCATGGATTAAGAAATTGTTAGAAAGTGATTTTCATGATAAGTTTGAGAAACACAAAAAGCATACAAAATGTTTTTGTACCATCAAGGGCTCACCTTTTTTGTGAAGTTTGCAACATTAATAATCACCATGAACACCAAGGACATGCCATTGTTAAGGTACGTAACTAATACAACTCTTTCAAATTTTCTTCTTTACCTCTCTTTTTTTAAAATTTATTTATTAATAATTTGTTTCTAATAAATTATTTGAGTGATCGCTACAAAATCAAAATTTATGGTGTTGAGTTCAACAATCTTTTTGACGATTAATTAAAATTTTTCTTTTAACTACGTAGTTAAACAACGTTTTGTTTTGTTTTGTTTTGTTTTTCTATTAGATCACTTTATCGATTAACTTTTATGAAAATAATTCCACAAATACTAAATTGACGAATTTTTTTCTTTTAATATGTTTTGTTACACTCAAGGATTAAATTTTTCATAGTATGCTCAATATATTCTCAATACTTCGTTGTAAAAATTTACAAGGTTCCTATTGAACCCGCTGCAAATATACCATTAACCTTTAATTTTTTTAAAAACAATGTTAATTTAGGCAAAGTTTGTAACCCGACAAATAGGTCATGAATGTCCAGCAATAGAGCGAAAGAAAGAAAAAAAAAATCAGAAAATGGTGAAGTGTGAATGTCTACCATGGATTAAGAAATTGTTAGAAAGTAATTTTCATGAGAAGTGTGAGAAACACAAAAAGCATACAAAATGTTTTTGTACCAACTGCATGGGCTTACCTTTTTTGTGAAGTTTGCAACATTAATAATCACCATGAACACCAAGGACATGCCATTGTTAAGGTACGTAACTAATACAACTCTTTCAAATTTTCTTCTTTACCTCTCTTTTTTTTAAAATTTATTTATTAATAATTTGTTTCTGATAAATTATTTGAGTGATCGCTACAAAATCAAAATTTATGGTGTTGAGTTCAACAATCTTTTTGACGATTAATTAAAAGTTTTCTTTTAACTACGTAGTTAAACAACGTTTTGTTTTGTTTTTCTATTAGATCACTTTATCGATTAACTTTTATGAAAATAATTCCACAAATACTAAATTGAGAAATTACTTTTTTTTTTCTTTTAATATGTTTTGTTACACTCAAGGATTAAATTTTTCATAGTATGCTCAATATATTCTTGATACTTCGTTGTAAAAATTTACAAGGTTCCTATTGAACCCGCTGCAAATATACCATTAACCTTTACTTTTTTAAAAAATAATGTCAATTTGGGCAAAATTTGTAAGCCGACAAATAGGTCATGAATGTCCAGCAACAGAGCGAAAGAAAGAAAAAAAAATGAAAAAATGGTGAAGTGTGAATGTCCACTATGGATTAAGAAATTGTTAGAAAGTGATTTTCATGAGAAGTGTGAGAAACACAAAAAGCATACAAAATGTTTTTGTACCAACTGCATGGGCTCACCTTTTGTGAAGTTTGCAACATTAATAATCACCATGAACACCAAGGACATGCCATTGTTAAGGTACGTAACTAATACAACTGTTTCAAATTTTCTTCTTTATCTCTCTTTTTTTAAAATTTATTTATTAATAATTTGTTTCTGATAAATTATTTGAGTGATCGCTACAAAATCAAAATTTATGGTGTTGAGTTCAACAATCTTTTTGACGATTAATTAAAAATTTTCTTTTAACTACGTAGTTAAACAACGTTTTGTTTTGTTTTTCTATTAGATCACTTTATCGATTAACTTTTATGAAAATAATTCCACAAATACTAAATTGAGAAATTAATTTTTTTTTCTTTTAATATGTTTTGTTACACTCAAGGATTAAATTTTTCATTGTATGCTAAATATATTCTCGATACTTCGTTGTAAAAATTTACAAGTTTCCTATTGAACCCGTTGCAAATATACCATTAACCTTTAATTTTTTTTAAAAACAATGTCAATTTGGGCAAAATTTGTAAGCCGACAAATAGGTCATAAATGTCCAGCAACAGAGCGAAAGAAAGAAAAAAAAATAAAAAAATGGTGAAGTGTGAATGTCCACCATGAATTAAGAAATTGTTAGAAAGTGATTTTCATGAGAAGTTTGAGAAACCCAAAAAGCATACAAAAAGTTTTTGTACCAACTGCATGGGCTCACCTTTTTTGTGAAGTTTGCAACATTAATAATCATCATGAACACCAAGGACTTGCCATTGTTAAGGTACGTAACTAATACAACTCTTTCAAATTTTCTTCTTTACCTCTCTTTTTTTAAAATTTATTTATTAATAATTTGTTTCTAATAAATTATTTGAGTGATCTCTACAAAATTAAAATTTATGGTGTTGAGTTCAACAATCTTTTTGACGATTAATAGTTTTCTTTTAATTTACAAGATTTCTATTGAACTGGCTGCAAATATGCCGTTAACCTTTAATATTTTTTTTTTAAAACAATGTCAATTTGGGGAAAATTTGTAACCCTATAAATAAGTGGAGACATAAGACGTAATTTACCCATAAATTTTTTTATCATTTATTTAATATATTTTTAAATTATTATCCATATGTTTGTAAATTCATATACTTTAATCTTTTTATACTTTGAATTTTTTACCCACCATTCAATTTCTTGTAATAACATCTTATAGTTAATTTAATTTGATTTTTAATAAATAATTTCAGGTGGTTAGATCTTCATGTCAAATTGCAATACTACATAAAGACATAAACGACTTGGATGATACATCATTTATACATCAATATGTAAATAATAGAAAAAATGTGGTTTATTTATATGAGAGAGCACCTAAGGACTACAAAAAACGTATTAGTGTTAAGTATGGAAGTAATATTACTTGATGGTGTGAAGAATGTGGATGGGAGCTAAAAGACTACATGTGTAACCAATACAAGTTTTGTTCCATTGAATGCAAAGTTCATTCACTTAATAATTTATTAAAATTATTACCAAGTGATGACAACCATGAACAACACCAAAAGGCTTCTCCTTGGAAAGAAAATTTATTACCAAAAAATAGTTTGAGAAAGCAGACAAGAAAGAAAAGTCATCTCAAAAAGGCTCCTTTCTTTTAGAAAGCAAATTTTTTTTTTTTAGTTTCATTCATATTATTTTGATTTGACTAGCTATTTTATATGATTTGATTACTTATTCCTCTTATATCATACAAATTTACTTTTTTAATTAGATTATTTTATTTGTTGATATTATATAATAGAGAACTATTATTTTTCTCTAGGTAATTAATTAATAGTGGTGTTATTTCTTTTTGTTTCATTCATATCATTTTGATTTGACTAGCTATTTTATACGGTTTGATTACTTATTCTTCTTATATCATACAAGTTTACTTTTTTAATTCGATTATTTTATTTGTTGATATTATATAATAGAGAATTATTATTTTTCTCTAGGTAATTAATTAATAGTGGTGTTAGTGGTCCGATCATTTATTAAAAGAATTTGCTTAGCTGGACTAGACATAGATATGACATAGGACAGAATTATTTAAAATAGAATGATTCAATTTGGTTTATTGTTTAATCGTTTAGCTACTTTCACATACATAAATATTGTTTAAATAATTTTTTTTAAATTGAATATACAATAAAATTCTAAATCATTAATGCGTTAATAATAATAAATTCTTAAATATTACTTATTATATACTCTCTATTAGTAATAGTTCTTAAATCGTCCTTATGTCTAACGCTTTTTTTTATATATAAAAATTAATAATCAAAATTAATATATTAAAAAATTTCATCAAAATCTCTTATTAATAAAACACACTAAATGCAATCGTAACTGTAGGAAAGCTATAGGCAAATATTTATTCTTTGGTCCGGTTTCAATTGTTAGGTAAAAGAACCAAAAAACAAAAACAAAAAAACCTATTATTTTCCTTTAAAAGATCCGAAATTAAATTCCTACAAATTAAATTAAATTATTCAAAAATAATTATTATTACATTGACAAGACAATTTTTTTTTTCTGATTATAAAATAATATAACAACCTACAATTAAAAACAAATCAATTTCAATTATTATTCTTCATTCTCATTCCCTCAATTTCCGAATAATTCTTTTTCCAAATCCTTTATCAATACATTAATAACAAGACATTTCAGTAAAACAAGTATTCATATAAATTTTAGCATAGTTCCTTTATTATTGAAGTTTTTATATAATACCAAACACATTGTCACATACAGAAAAGACCCAAGACAAGTAGTGATTAAATTAACTAATTTTTCTTCAGCACCCTTATATCCTTCCAACGAGAATTCATTTAATTAGAACTATTATCTTGTTCATAAACACCACATTTAAAATAATGGATATTTCAACCATGTCCTGGTCCCTCGTACTTGAGAACCCCATCAATGAAAACTTTCACATTTGAGGCACCAACATCATAGATTACATTTAACTTGAACCATTTGTTATAGATGTTAGGAACCAAAATTGGACACCTATACAATGTGAGTATATTATTATGTCAATCAAGTGGCCATGCGTAAAATATTAAGTTTTAATAATTTGTATGTATATAAGTTAATTTCACATTATTTTTCGTTAAATTTCAAATTTCTTTTGGTGTATTTTAAATCTTAGGGCAAGTTTATTAATTTGTAATAAATTAAAAAAATATATTTGAAAAACTGATGAACCGAAACATAATACAAGCCAAAATACAAATAATTAAAATGACAAACTTTAAAACTTTAATAAAAAAAAGATGCTTTTAGCATGTGATTGTAGGGCCTAATGTTTGGTGGTGAGATAATAGAGTGGAATAGTCTAGCATGGGTCATTTTCTTTGTCGGCTACTATTAGCGCCTTTTAGCTTGAACTAGCTTTCTGGATATCACTTTGTGATGGCTCTAAATCTAACTGTTCATTTGAGTCGGTAAAACTTTCATTAGTGCATAATTTATCTATTTTTTTAGAGATATATTCTTCGCTTTTACCCTTTTGTTTAAGATCTTCAATTATAGATTTAATTTTATTTTTTCCTTTATCTTTACAGTTATTGGCTGAGACCCACTTTAACTGATTGAAATAGTTTGATGATTTTAAAATCCTCAAATTATTCTAATGGAGTTTTTTCACACCATCGAGCTTATGATTGCATCATAAGGCAATAGAAGGAGTCACAGTATTTTAAGTCAAATTCTTATTTAAGGATCCAAGGTACCTTATATAAAGATACAAAAAATAATAATGTATGATTCCATTTAAGGCTTCAAACTGATTATACACGTTTAAGACAATTTTTGGGAAAATATCCCAAGGCGGACAAAAAAATGAAAACCAATTTGGAAAATCATGAAAAGCATAATAGTCCTTAGTTTTAAACTAAACATACCACGTATGAGATTTTTTTATATTTTGATACTAGAAGGTTTGTTCCCATGCTTGCATGTAATCAAAGTAATCATAAGTAGTGGGTTGATTCATTCTATCCTTAAATTGTTCTCTAACATATAAGTTTGTATTCCAATCGGTTTTAGAAAGTATTTTCTTAATTTTTATTATTGAAAAAGCAATGTCTTTGCTATTTCTTATGTTATGATTAATTTCTACCGAATTAGTTTCTTTAAGAATTAATTCGTAAAAATTCCTTGTTTTAGGGACAATGTAAGGTTGTAAATTATCTGATAAATTAATGCTACCTATTTAGGAAGCTTTTCACTGTCTTCATTTTTGATGAAAATAATACTTTTTGCTCGGATAAGCTGGTAGTCTTCTCTTTTAGGAAGCTTTGTTGGTGAGCTTCTACTCGTAGCTGTCGAGTGTAAGGCACTTCTTTTGAAGGTTTTGGGATTGGCCTTCTTCATGACCTTGTTGATATTTTCGTGTAAGAAAATTTGGCATGGAGTTGGCTTCGCCTTTGATGAACTCGATATCGAAATCGAATATTGAGAGTATGGCTTGCCACCTAGCAAAGATTTTCTTTGATGCTAGGTTTTTGACGTCCTTTTGAAAGAACTTTTTTAGCAAACCTTATAGTCAATTCTAAGTAATAATTTTTGGTTTAAGAGGTCTTCTTAAAACTTAGAAATACTTAGAATAATTGCTAAGATTTCTGGTTCCAAATCAATCAAAATAAGAATATAAACTATTTTGTATTACAAATATCTTATAATTATTATAAATAAGTGAGTTTTCACTTTGAGATGAGATTTCAATCTATGTGATATAATATGAAATCCAATCAAAATTTGTATAAAAACTATTCTTGTATTACAAATATCTTATAATTATTATAAATGGGTTTTCACTTTGAAATAATTGAGATGAGATTTCAATCTATGTGACACAATATGACTCAATACTTGAAATCTTAATTTTGTATAATTTGATTGGATGTTAAATTTAAGACTAAGTATTTTATTCTATTATATCATGCCAAAAATGTTGAGATCTTATCATGACTTACACAAAAGATTTTTTTTTTTCTATAATTAACTTAATTATATGGATATTAGCTGTATGTTTGTTATAATGTATTAAATATCTTAATTTTATAATTTATATACAATTTTGTATTTGAATATTTGTAAAAATTTTTATATAACTAAGGTATGTGGTCTAGGCCGTATTAAATATTTAATTTAATATTTTTAAATTTCTAATTATAAAATTATACGCTTTTAACCTTTTCTTTTATTTTAAATTCAAAATAATACTTTTATTATTTTTAAAAATATAATAAAATGTAATAATAAATTAAATATTAATTTAAATAAATTTTATCATAAAATTTAATTTAAATATAAATTATTTTAATAAAATATATATATAATTAATTTAATATGAATATATTATAGAATTTTTTATTAAATAATATATAAATTAAGTTATAATATAAATTAATTTAATATAATTATATTTAATTTATTTAAGATACTGCATAAATTATAGGATAGGGATGTTATTTAAACAGACCGACTCGCACGTAACGAGTAGCAAACAATGCCGGCTGCCATACGAAAATAGGGCGGCTTTGCTGTTTTGTATTATTATGTCGCACTTATATTTATATCTAAATATGATTATAAAATGTATGTCAACAATTATAAAAAATAATATTTTAAAATTTATAATAATAAAAATAATATTAAAAAACATTTAATATTTAGAATTTTATTGATCGGAATTCAACGCTATATATGTTTAATTAATTAGTTGAAATTCAACTTAAAAAAGTCTTCAACTAAACGATATTTAATTAGGTGAAATTTTTTAAGAAAAAATGTTATAACAGACTATATATATTAAGCTAGCTTCCTTTGCCTTCAATATTCTTCGACCATTTAAAATTAGTACAATCTGATCTTCTTCATTGGCTTCAAGTGTGTAAAATGAGGATCACTTGTTCCAACAGTTTTCTTTTGGAGCTCTTGTTTTTAAGTGTAGTAGTTCAGCTAAATTTACAGCAACACATTTGTTCTGGCCAAGCAGTTGATCCCACAAAAGGGTTCACAGCCGTGAAACTAAATCCATCAAATTTTGAAATCCAGAAGCCATATGATGTTTCTCAAAGTGACCGATACAGCTTTGTAAATGGAGTTCACAAGCTTTGGGTTTACTCTACTGACAAGCCTCATACTCCTACTAGCAAAACCAAGCCCCGCACTGAAATTGGCATACGGGTAGGCAAATTAATTAATTTTGTGTAGGTTAAAGGACTTTCTCAAAAAACTATAATATGTTAATTACATATTTAGCCTTACTTTTTCACATGCTTTAAAACAGTTTTGAACGTGAATATAATCTTTTTAACTATATAAAAAAATTAAACCGGACAAGGGTACTTAGTTATGGGGACAAATGTACCAGCAGTCTGCAAGTTATTATAGATTATTTTGATTTAATGATGTTTTTATGACAAAACAACTATTTGGACCTGTGTATACTTTTTCAAAATTAATGTATTAAATTGTTATATAATTTTTTTTTTAAATCAAATGTTTACCTTTTTCAAAATGTAAATATATATATATATTTTGGGTTTCTTTGGCATTTCAAAAATTATATTTAAGTTTAATTTTTTAAAAAAACTTGTAAATTTTTCGATACATAATTTTTATGTAATTTTTAAAGGAATAATTTTTTGCCTTTTAAAAAAATTATTTTTTTCTTTTGTCTTCTAAAAATTGTAATTAAAATTATCTGATAATTAATTATTTATTGTGATCTATTTTATTTTCTTAAAAAGTAAAGGATAATTAAAAGAACTGAAATTTTTTTTTTTTGGGGTCAAAATTTCCCCCATTCAGTATTGTTGGTAATGAGAGCACTTTTGTCATAATTTATAGTTTTTTCCAATTCTACTAATAACTTTAGAAATTTCTTCCTCCATTATTCCAGAGCTAGAGCAAATTAAGTCACTATTATAAGTGGAAAAAAAAATACAATCTTATACATTAATTAATTAATAATATTTTGTTCTTATAAAATTACCTAATTAGTCCTCAACCTTTGTGTGCATCTTATATATAATATAATATATATAGGGATATGATTACTCTTCTGGAGTTTGGCAATTCGAAGCAAATGGGTATGTACCAAGTGGAACAACTGGTGTATCAATAATGCAAGTGTTTGGAGGAAGTGGTCGTCGGGCCACTACAATCATGCTTAGAGTCTACAGTGGTTCACTCACATCTTATAGGAGTCCAATTTTGGTTCCTAACATCTACAACAAATGGTTCAAGTTAAATGTAATCCATGATGTTGGTGCCTCAAATGTGAAAGTTTTCATTGATGGGATTCTTAAGTACGAGGGATCAGGACATGGTGGAAATATCCATTCTTTTAAATGTGGTGTTTATGAA
Source organism: Elaeagnus macrophylla (assembly GCA_029378325.1). Taxonomy (NCBI): domain Eukaryota; kingdom Viridiplantae; phylum Streptophyta; class Magnoliopsida; order Rosales; family Elaeagnaceae; genus Elaeagnus; species Elaeagnus macrophylla. The sequence continues at coordinate 15,644,013 of CM055644.1, read as the reverse complement.
CAAGATAATAGTTCTAATTGCATGGAATCTCGTTGGAAGGATATTAGGGTGCTTAAGAAAAATTAATTAATTTAATTACTACTTGTCTTGGGTCTTTTCTGTATGTGACAGTGTGTTTGATATTATATAAAAAACTTCAATAATAAAGGAACTGTGCTACAATTTATATGAGTACTTGTTTTACTGAATCATTCCCTTTTAAATAATTCAGTGTCATATCTATGCCTAATCCAACTAAGCAAATTTTTTCAATAAATGAATGGACTACTAACACCCCTATTAATTAATTACCTAGAGAAAAATAATAATTCTCTATTATATAATATTAACAAATAAAATAATCAAATTAAAAAAAGCAAAAAAAGAAAAAAAAAATTGTATGATATAAGAAAAATAAGTAATCAAATTCATGTAAAATAGCGAGTCAAATCAAAATGATATCCAAAAGGAATGAAATAGAAAGAAATAAAAAAAATTTGCTTTCTAAAAGAAAGGAGTCTCTTTTGGGATGACTTTGTTTTCTCCTCCGCTTTCTCAAACTATATTTTGGTAATAAATATTCTTTCCAAAAGGAAGCCTTTTGGTGTTGTTCATGGTTGTCATCACTTGGTAATAATTTTGATAAATTATTAAGTGAATGGACTTTGCATTCTATGGAACAAAACTTGTATTCGGCCACACAAGTAGTCTTTTAGCTCCCATCCACATTCTGCACACCATCCACTAATATTACTTGCATACTTAACACTATTACGTTTCTTGTAGTCTTTAGGTGCTCTCTCATATAAATAAACTACATTTGTTCCATTATTTACATATTGATGAATAAACAATGTATGGACCAAGTATTTTATGTCTTTATGTCGTATTGCAATTTGACGTGAAGATCTTACCACATAAAATTATTTATTAAAAATTAAATTAAATTTTTAAGATGTTATTACAAAAAATTGAATGGTGGTGAAAAATTCTAAGTATAAAAAGATTAAAGTATATGTATTTACAAATATATGGATAATAATTTAAATACAGATGGCTAGCTCAAGTTAGAAGGCACTAATAGTAGCCGACAAAGAAAATGACCTATGTTAGACTATTCGACTCCATTATCTTAAAGGAATCTTATTCGGGACACACCACTAGACATTAGGCCCCACAATCACATGCTAAAAGCATCTTTTCTTTATTAAAGTTTTAAAGTTTGTCATTTTAATTATTTGTATTATGGCCTGTAATGGGTAAACTCTGCCTATATAAGATCAGATCATCCAGTTATTTAGCATCATTCAATTTTGCAAATATAGCTTTCGTGTGTTCTCTCTCTTTGTAAAATATTTTACTATTAATAAAATATCTTTTAGTTTTAATATATCATCAATTCTTTGTTATTACAACATGACTCTAGTAGATCATAGGCCATCTTGGTATTAGAGTCATCTAGAGTTGATAGAAATAAAGAAAGATAGATTAAATTCAAATTCAGCACTTGTTATTAATAAGAAGACTTCGAGATACAAAAGACTTCGACGAGCAGCCTAAGAGTAAGTCCCAAAAGAGGCAGTGTAGATGGCGTGAGACTTTGTCTGATCTCATACAAGGTATTCTTTGTTATAATAACATAACTCTAATAGATCCTTAGTAGATCCTAGGCCATCTTGGTATCAAAGCTATTTAGAGTTGATAGAGATAGAGAAATATAGATTAAATTCAAACTAAGCCCTTGTTATTAGCAAGAAGACTTTGAGGTACAAGAGACTTCGACGAGTAGCCCAAAAGTAAGTCCCAGAAGAGGCAGTGGTCTGATCTCATACAAGGTATTCTCTGTTCTTCTTTAATGGCAGGTTTGGTAAGAAGTTTTTCTAAATTTTTTCGATCTTCATCATCTTCAAGCTCCAATTATGAGGCTTTAAAGCCTACAAATACTAAAAATAAAGAAGTTGTATCAATAGATAATGCAGAAAAATATTTACAAAACTGGAATATTCCTAAATATGGAACATCCCAAGATATAATAAAGATAGTTTTATATTTAAATCTAATTATGTAACTAAAACGGTTGAAGAAACCCTTCCTCTCACAGGGAATCATCAGATATTAGTTTATTATCACAAAATCTTATAGATTTTTATAAAGAATAATTTAATTATTCCCATGTTGGTTTAGTATAGATTGTTGTTAAACACAAGAGAAGGCTAAATAATTCAGTTCTTCTATGTGTGCGAGATAAGAGGCACAAGAGATTTAAGGACTCTGTATTAGGATGTGTGGATTCATCGCTAAGTGTTGGTCTAATATATTTTAACTACTTTCCTAAGTTTTTTGTGCATATTAAAGATGCTAATGTTCTTAGATCACTGAAAGTAGATGTGAAAACCCATGGCTTAAACATGGAGGAAGACACAAACAACATAACTCTTATTTATAGAGTCTATTTTAAAGTCATGAATACGATATGTCCTGATATCAACTTAAGATCGTTTGTTCAAGATAAAAGGGGTGAAACCACCGCATTTCAGACAAATATAATTAAATTCAAACTAGCTGTACCTAATAAGGTACCATGGGATAAAATTATCCTACCTGAATCTTGGTATTTAAATCAAGATCAACAACACATTCATGTTCCTCAAAATACAGAATTGGAGCAAATTATTGAATATGATAATGGATCTATTGAGATCATTTTTGACTCAACAAGAAAAGTAAAGATTAATACCCCAACAATCTCGGTTCCATTAACACTTAATTATTGAGATCACATGCTTCTACTTCTTCTGGAAGACTTCATTTTTCTCTCTTATTCTGTTCATGAAAAAACAGACTATATATATTAAGCTAGCTTCCTTGCCTTCAATATACCATTTAAAATTAGTACAATCTGATCTTCTTCATTGGCTTCAAGTGTGTAAAATGAGGATCACTTGTTCCAACAGTTTTCTTTTGGAGCTCTTGTTTTTAAGTGTAGTAGTTCAGCTAAATTTACAGCAACACATTTGTTCTGGCCAAGCAGTTGATCCCACAAAAGGGTTCACAGCCGTGAAACTAAATCCATCAAATTTTGAAATCCAGAAGCCATATGATGTTTCTCAAAGTGACCGATACAGCTTTGTAAATGGAGTTCACAAGCTTTGGGTTTACTCTACTGACAAGCCTCATACTCCTACTAGCAAAACCAAGCCCCGCACTGAAATCCGCATAAGGGTAGGCAAATTAATGAAAGGCTAGCTATCTTCATTTTTCATTATATTATAAACTGAAAAGCACCTATTGAATTTTTGGACTTAATGCCTTCAAATTCCCTTTTTTTTTTTTTTTTTCTTCGGTTAATTAATTTTGTGTTTTCTGTGTTTTAGAGCCTTATTCTACAATTAGGTTTAATAGTTTTTTAGCTATAAAAAAACAAAGGCTTAATACTTTTTTTATTTTTTAACGACACCACAAGTATTTTGAATTGTGTTTAGTTTTTTTTTTAAGTTAGTGTACTGACATATGACACTCTACTGGCCCTGTTGTAATGAGAGCACTTTTGTCATAATTTATAATTTTTCCCAATTCTACTCCTAACTTTAGAAATTTCTTCCTCCATTATTCCAAAGCTAGAGCAAAAGTAACAATTATAAGTGGAAAAAAAATATAATCTTATACATTAATTAATTAATGAACAATATTTTGTTCTTATAAAATGACCTAATTAGTCCTTAACCTTTGTGTGCCTCTTATATACAATAATATAATATATATATAGGGATATGATTACTCTTCTGGGGTTTGGCAATTCGAAGCAAATGGGTATGTACCAAGTGGAACAACTGGTGTATCAATAATGCAAGTGTTTGGAGGAAGTAGTCAGGCTACTACAATCATGCTTAGAGTCTACAATGGTTCACTCACATCTTATAGGAGTCCAATTTTAGTTCCTAACATCTATAACAAATGGTTCAAGTTAAATGTAATCCATGATGTTGGTGCCTCAAATGTGAAAGTTTTCATTGATGGGGTTCTTAAGTATGAGGGATCAGGACATGGTGGAAATATCCATTATTTTAAATGTGGTGTTTATCACTACGCCAAAAATGGCTTTTAAGGACGGTCAGCCGTATTTTTTTTTTAAATAACCGTCATTAAAAATGTGTACATTAAGTAACAATGACGGTCATAAATTTTAAAATTACGATGACGGTCGTTTTAAAAATGACCGTCATTAAAACTTCAAAATAAGAAATAAATATTTTTATGACGGTTATTTAAGTTACAGTAGTCATCAAAAAATTTAAAATTAAAAATAAATATATTCTATGACGGTTAATAAAAAACGACCATCGTAAAAATCTTTTAAACTAATAATACAAAATTTTTCGTCGCATTATTATAACAAACTTAATCTAACTCTAGGGTATAGTATTTTTTTCTCCTCATATTGGTTCACTCGATTTCACTCTCAGAGTGATTCATTGCCGCTCGCAGATCGTCGCTCACCTGTCGCCGCTAGCCGCTAGCTGTCGTTGCTGCCTTTCCTCACTCTTCGTTCGTCGCTCGACAGTTCACTGCTCGCTGTCGTTCTTCACTTGTCATTCGTCCTCGCCTCTCGTTGTTCTGGCTCGCCGCTGGCTGCACAACCCATTTGGCCGCCGTCGCTGCACAACCGTTTATCCATCCTCCTTCACGATTCGTCTTCAGGTATGTTTGAATTAATTTATTCTTGTTACTGAAGTGCTAAAGCACAAATACGGGAAGGAACTAGATATATAGAGTGCAGGGGTTATATTATACGCTTTGCTCAGTGGCGTACCTCCTTTTTGGGCTGGTAAAAAACATATATATTCTATACTTTTGTTCAACACACTTATTAATTTCTAGGCTGAACTAGGTTTTTTTTTAAAGGGTGAAATTAAGTATTTTTTATATTTGTGACTTTCAAAAACAGAGAAGGGCATATTAAAAGAGCATATAGAGATAGTTTTTGGGCAACTATAGGCTAGTATTTTCGTGATTTGAATATATGACATATCAAAATGAATACACAACCTTCACAAGTCTTCATTTTTTTTTACTGCTTCAGATTTACATAATCATTTCACTTCAAGGACATTAAGTACATGGCTTTGACATCTACACTATTTGAGTAAAATGAAGCCAATTTTACTTTCATGTGAGAATTGGCAACCATAGTTCTAACTATTATCAAATTTGGATGGCTTGTTTAGAGCACCCATGGTTGAGAGAAGGTGAGCACCCATGGTTGAGAGAAGGTGACGAAGCGTCAGATAAACCTATAGACAGTGCAGTGCTTTCTAGAATGAAGCAATTTAGGGAAACATACTGAAACAATTTGCACTAAAGGTATGTTTGTTTAAAGATCCACATCCTTGGAGTACAGCGTGCTTAAAAACATTCACATAATTTATGGTAAAAAAGAGCAATGTCCTACATGTCATTCATATTGTTGTATCATTTCTAATATACTGAATGAAAACACTTGCAGGTTATTGCTGAAAATCTTTCCTCAGATGAAATCCAAGGACTGAAATCAATGTTTGCAAACATCGACACTGACAACAATGGCACCACGAAAAATTTAAATACTCAAAAAGAAATTCTATATTTTTTTGGATTCTTATGTCTTTATCTTATTGAACAGGAATATCATAATAATGGTAGAAATGTAATCACTTTTTGATATATATTCTATAATCACTTTTTGATATTCTACACAAAACTCCATAAGTTAAGTGGAATTTATCAATTCCAATTCTTTGCATTTGTATCTGTTGCAAATCAAATTCCAATTTGAATATCAAAATTCTCTTTATTCTTACGTATTTCATACATTTCATCTATTATATGGAGTGTGGTACAATTTCATGTGATTCAGTAAGCTCACAGAAGCTGAAGTGAAGCAGCTTATAGACGCGGTAGGATATCACTAGAATCTAAGTGTTCTAATTACATATATATTTCTTTTGATTTGTACTCAACTTATTTCTTCACTTTTTTTTTCCAGGCTGTTGTGGATGGGAATGGAACCATTGATTACATTGAATTTATCACTGCCACAATGCATTGACGCAGGCTAGAAGGCAAGAACATCTTTACAAGGCCTTTCAGTATTTTGATAAGGACAGCAGCTATTTAAAATAAAATCTATAGATCAAGAAAGTTCTTGAGCAAGCCTATCTTCTTTCCTTTTTTTTTTTTTTTTTGCACTTCAGAATTTCATTAGTTATTAATACGCACCAAAAGAAACTCGTTTGAGTGAAAATTTGGTCTCAGTAGGATAAATAGATATTTCAATACAGCCTGTAAAAAGTGATGCTATTTTTTTTTTTTTTTTCATATTTAGGAATTTTTTCAAACTCTCACTATATAAGAATTTTTTACTTTTGTTTAATGACAATTATTGTACATAAAGTCATTGATATATATATATATAGGACGGTTATTTAAATAACCGTTATTGAATAATGTACTAGCTGTTGTTTTTAAATTTTATTTGATATTTTTTATGACGATCAGTGTCAATTTATAATGATGGTCATAAAACAACAACCATCATAGAATATATTTTTTATGACGGTCGCTTATTTTTCTAAGATTTTTAATGACGGTCGTTTTTTATTTTTTATAATGACGGTCGTTTTTTATTTTTTATGACGGTTACGACCGTCATTAAAAATACTTATTTACGACGCCTGAATAGATGACGGTCACTGTATTTTTTTTGAAGCATCATCGTAACTTTACAATGACGGTTAATGACGGTCTTTAAAGCCATTTTTTGGCGTAGTGTATGAACAAAATAATAGTTCTAATTACATGGAATCTCGCTGGAAGGATATTAGGGTCCTTAAGAAAAATTAATTAATTTAATTACTACATGTCTTGGGTCTTTTCTTTATGTGATAGTGTGTTTGGTATTATATAAAAAACTTCAATAATAAAGGAACTGTGCTACAATTTATATGAATACTTGTTTTACTGAAATGTCTTGTTATTAATGTATTGATAAAGGATTTGGAAAAAGAATTAATCGAAAATTGAGAGAATGAGAAAGAAGAATAATAATTCAAATTAATTTGTTTTTAATTGTAGTTTGTTATATTATTTTAAAATCGAAAAACAAAAAATTGTCTTGTCAATGTAATAATAATTATTTTTTAACAATTTAATTTGGAAAATAAAGTTTATATTTTTGTAGGAATTCAATTCCCGATCTTTTAGAGGAAAATAATAGTTTTTTTTTCCCGATTCTTTTGCCTAACAATTGAAACCGGACCAAAGAAATAAGGGTTATATGCTGTCATGACCCCCTATTTATTAAAAATCTGATATGACCCCCTCCACTTGATTTTTTTACATATTATGACAAAAATGCCCTTAATAACCCCTGAGTTGGACGACTGTCCAACTCACCTCAACAGAGTTGGACATGTGTCCAACTGAAAACCAGAGGAGTATATTTTAGAGGACACATATGTCCACTCGCCGGAGCTCAGTTGGACGACTGTCCAACTGATGAAATTTTGACCGGCCGGCGACCCCACTCGCCGGAGCCGAGTTGGACACATGTCCAACTAGACTGCACAGAATAACCCCTCAGTTGGACGTATGTCCAACTCACCTCAACAGAGTTGGACATGTGTCCAACTGAAAACCAGAGGAGTCTAGACTGCCCAGAATAACTCATCTTAACAGAGTTGGACATATGTCCAACTACGTCCAACTTAAAATCAGAGAGCTTATTTCAACAGAGTTAGACGCACGTCCAACTAAAAACAGCTTATTTCAACAGAGTTGGACGTACGTCCAACTAAAAATCAGCAAGCTTATTTCAACAGAGTTTTACTCTGTTCTACTCTGTTTTAATCCATCTTTATTTTTGATTTTCAGTAGAATTTTCAGTAGCAACCAAAGTCATCTCCTTCCTCCTCCTTGGAATCAAAGTCATCTTCCTCATCTTTATCATTTGTGGCTTCTACAGTAATGGAGGGCACTACTAAAATTGTTTTGATTAATGATTAGAACGAGTGTGACCTTCATCAAGAACCAATTAATCCATTGATACTACTCCACAATTGAAGATGTCAGATGGAAATGATCCTCTCCATAACTGAAACAAAGAAGTATTAGTTATTTACAAGTGAGATATACCATTGTCTCATGATAATCTCAAATAAAGGCTTCAAAATTCCAACAATTTGGTAATCTATTATTGCCAACAACATTTCAGTTGCCACAGAAATAAATAGCAAGATTTCTATTAAATTTCCCAAAACCAATTTTTGAGCGAAATGATGGTGGTAGACAGATTGTTATGGTTGATGCGAAGAGAGCGAGAAGACATTAATATTCTTCTATCCTGTTCTTCCACTCTTCCGCCTTCTCTTTTAGCCATGGCCGAATGAACTTGAGAAGGAAAACCAGGAGAGTCTCTCTCAGCCACGCTCATCGCCCAAGAAAGGGAGAGGTGCCACGTCTAAGAAACAGTCGAAGAAATCCAGTTTCGAAAAAGATTGAAAAGGGGCTGTCCAATTCCAGCAATTGCAAATCGAGAAGGAGAAGACGATAGAAGGGAAAAGGGTAGATGTGGAATTTTAAAAAAATATAGCAACTAGGGGTTATCATAGAATACAATTAATGAAATGGGTCTATTACAGCCTATTTCCCAAGAAATAAATATCTGCCACCTACAGCTTTGTTACAGCTACGATTGCATTTAGTGTGTTTTATTAATAAGAGATTGTGATGAAATTTTGGAACATATTAATTTTGATTATTAATTTTATAAAAAAAATTAAGTGTTAGACATAAGGACGATTTAAGAACTATTACTAATAGAGAGTATATAATTTGTTATATTTAAGAATTTATCATTTTTAGTACATTAATAACATAGAATTTTACTGTATATTCAATTTTAAAAATATTTATTTAAACAATATTTATCTATGTCAAAGTAGCCAAACCATTAAACTATAAATCAAATCAAATCATTCCCTTTTAAATAATTCCGTTCCGTGTCATATCTATATCTAATTATCCAACTAAGAAATCTTTTTAATAAATGATCAGACTACTATCACCCCTATTAATTAATTACCTAGAGAAAAATAATAATTCTCTATTATATAATATCAACAAATAAAATAATACAATTAAAAAAAAACTTGTATGATATAAGAGGAATAAGTAATCAAATTCATATAAAATAGCTAGTCAAATCAAAGTGATATTCAAAAGGAATGAAATAAAAAGGAATAAAAAAAAATTGCTTTCTAAAAGAAAGGAGCCCTTTTGGATGACTTTGCTTTCGTCTTCACTTTCTCAAACTATTTTTTGGTAATAAATATTCTTTCCAAGGAGAAGCCTTTTGGTGTTGTTCATGATTGTCATCACTTGGTAATAATTTTGATAAATTATTAAGTGAATGGACTTTGCATTCTAGGGAACAAAGCTTGCATTGGCCACACAAGTAGTCTTTTAAATCCCATCCACATTCTTCACACCATCCACTACTAACATTACTTCCATACTTAACACTACTAGATTTAAGCACGTGCTAAAGCTAGCATATGATGTTAGTTTTTTAATAAATTATGTTATTGATCTTAATTTATAATATATTCATATTTATTATAAAGATAAAATTAAGATAGGTTTTTTAATATAAGCCAAAATATTATATATGCTATTTTGATTTTTTTAATTATATTTTCACTTTCAATTCTTTATATGATAATTTATAAAATTCTAAATAATTATTGTTATATGATATTAATAAAATAATAATAATTGGTTGAATGATAAGCTTTTATAAGTAATTAGAAGAATTCAAATTTTATGAAAAGATGTTGGAACAAAAAAACATGAAGTTTTATAAATAATAGTTATAATAATAAGTGTAAAAATAAGCGTTAGTTTAAATGATTACCAGAAAATATGAGGTATTAGTATTATATAATAATAATAATAATAATAATAATGAGTAGGAATGGTAATAATAATAATAATAAATATCTTTTTACAATATTTTAAAATTAAGATAGTGTTCGTAAATTTTGTCTGATTTCGAAATTAGGCATACAATAAGGTTTTTTCATTTTTTCTATATTATATTTCTATCTAACTGAGTCTACAACTTGAATATTTCTATTGTAATTTTTTTTAAATCAAGTATAATTTAAATATTTGTATTGTAATTTTTTAGTTTATAACAAAAAACAAATGGTGCATGCTTCTTTAATGAAAAGTTTGTTGTAAAAGAAATTATTTCACTTTAAAAAAATTACAATATCTTATTAGGAAAAAATATTATTCTTTAAGAAAATCATATTTGTATCTTATTTAAAATTTTATAAAATTAAGATAAATGTTAAACATTTTAATAAATCACTATCGATGTTAATACAAATGGAAATATAAAAAAAAGATAGAGTAAATAACATTGATAAAATTAAGCAAAAATTCAATGTCATAATAAATCAATAATTGCTAGTAAATTTATTTAATTTAATATTATTATTTATGTAATAATAATTCATAATCATTATAATTTATTAATTTTTTTTGTTATAACGTTATAAAACACCGCATACAATCTATTAAAAAAATCTCTTTAAAATATGACAATTATTAATAATATTATAATAATTAGACAACAATTTGTAAATAATGATTTTTTATAAAATTCAATGTCATAATAAATTAGTAATGTCTAGTAAATTTAGTTATTTAATATTATTATTGATGTCATAATAATTCACAATAATTATTAATTCATGTTATCAATTTTTAATTTTTTTAACTTTTTATTAATTCAATGTCATAATAAATTACTAACGTCTAATATATTATTTTAATATTGAATCATGCCATTTAACTCATATAAAATACAATTATTTAATTCTTTCATATTATTTTTTTACAATTTTTTTTTCTATTAACTTTTTTTTTTTTAGATTATAGCTCATCTACTTATTCTCAATTAACTCATCTACTTATATTTTCATTTTTTTCTTTGCTATTTAAATACATAGAATAATAATTCATAAAATGCTTTTATCATTTTAGGGACATTAATGATGAACTTATCAAAATAATAATATCAATAGCAATTACAAAAGTTAAATTATGATTAACTCATATTTAAAAAAAGTTATATATTTTTTTCATTTTAAATAATCCAATTAAAATGATAAATGCATTAATATCTACAGAAAAAACATTATTAGTTTAACTATAATCTTTATTAGGTAAATCTAGTAATGAGAAATATTAATATCATTGACTTTTGCACCTAATTTTGGGTTCATATATCTTATCTCGTACTAAGTATCAAAATTATTTTTAAAATTAGAAAAATAATTTATTTTTCTATACGATATTAACATAAATGTTATTTATAGAGTATGAAGGTATAAACTTTTAATTAATATTTTTGTTCATTTTTTCTTTTTACAATCTTTTTAGATTGTAACTCCTTTAATTATTATCAATTGATTCATAAACATTAATAAATAATATTTAGCTCATAACGGCAACAACCAAAAGCCAAAATTCACTCTATTTTTAAATCTAATTTTACAATTTTGTTTTAGATTGTAACTCTTCTTCTTATTCTCATTTAATCCCTAAGCATTAATAAACAATATACAATTTATAATAGTAAAGGCCAAAAGTCTCTCTATTTTAAATTTCAGCTCATTATACAAGGAAATAAAATCTTGTATACAAACAAGCATGAAGGTAAGATTTATTATTGTAAGAAACACATAGAATAATAATTCATGCAAATAATACTTCTACGGAAATTAATGATGCACTTATCAAATAATAGCAGTCAATAAAAATTAATAAAATTAAATTGTAATTAACTAGTATTTAAAAAAAAAATTGTTCCTTTTAAATAATCCAATTAACATGCTACATGCATTAATATTTATAGAAAAATATTGTTAGTTTAACTATAATCTTCGTTAGTTCATTTCAATAAAAAAAATATTCTTTGTAGGTGAATCCTGCATTATATAATGAGAAATGCTAATGTCACAAAAAAAATGATAATTTTATTTCTATAAAAAAATGATAATTTTATAACAAATAAAAGTAACTATAATTTAGTCCTTAAATATTAAATTTTGTTCATAACTTAGTCTCAATTTTTAAAGATTTTTATAAATTAGTTGAATTTGTTAATTTTATTACTCACATTACATGTTAAAGTTGAAAATATTTTAGTCATTAAATATTAAATTTTGTTCATAATGTAGTCTCAATTTTAAATTTTTTTATAAATTAGTTGAATTTTTTTAATATTATTACTCACTTTATATGTTAAAATTGAAAATATTCAGTTACTTTTATTAAAAATATTCTCTAAACCATTTTTAGAAATTAAAAAATAAAATTAATCACTTTATTACTTGTGATTTAGCCTAAATACTAAAATATATGTAACTATAATTTATTTTTAAATATTAAATTTTGTACATAATTTAATCTCAATTTTTAAAGATTTTTATAAATTAGTTAAATTTATTAATTTTATTACTCACTTTACATATTAAAGTTGAAAATATTTAGCCACTTTTATTAAAATTATACTATAAACCATTTTTATGAATTAAAAAATGAAATTAATCACTTTACTACTTTTGATTTTGCCTAAATACTAAAATATTCATTCATTGAATGTATTTTAATGAAATTTATATTTTATTTTTATGTGAATTTATTTATTTACTTTTATAATTTTTATGCCTTTATATTATTAGAAGAAAATAAAATGAAGTATTTTAAAGTGAAGAAGATTAATGGTTCACTATCATTGCTAGAATATTAATGCAGAGTAAATGAATTAAACAAAATTCACTACGCCAAAAATGGCTTTTAAGGACGGTCGACCGTTTTTTTTTTTAAAATGACCGTCATTAAAAATATGCATATGAAGTAACGATGACGGTCATAAATTTTGAACTTATGATGACGGTCGTTTTAAACATGACCGTCATTAAAGCTTCAAAATAAATAATAAATTTTTTTTATGACGGTCATTTAAATTATGATAATTATGATGACGGTCGTTTTAAACATGACCGTCATTAAAACTTCAAAATAAATAATTAATTTTTTTTATGACGGTCATTTAAATTATGATAGTCATCAAAAATTTTAAAATTAAAAATAAATATATTTAATGACGGTTATTAAAAAATAACCGTCGTAAAATCTTTTTAAAGATGACGGTCGTTTTAAACATGACCGTCATTAAAACTTCAAAATAAAGAATAAATTTTTTTTATGACGATTATTTAAGTAATGATAGTCATCAAAAATTTTAAAACTAAAAATACATATATTTAATGACGGTTATTAAAAAACACCGCAGTAAAAACTTAAAAACTTAAAATTTTCCCTCACAGTATTGTAATACACGTAAACTAAACTGACTAGGGTATATACTTCTCCACTCCTCCAGATTGATTATGTTAACACTCATACTCTCCTTGCCGCTTTCCTCCTCCAGATTGATAGTCTTCCCTGCTTTACTCCTCGCCGTCGACGCTCGTTCTCGCCGGCCGCCGCTCATCCTCGCCTCGTCCTCGTTGCGGTTCGTCCTCGCCTCATCCTTGCTGCGGTTTGTCCTCACCTCGGCCTCGGCCTCGCAACTCGCGCTCGCATCTCATCCTCGCTGGTGGTCCTCGTCCTCGCCGTCCGCTGCACAGTTGGCAGCCGTCGCTGCACGTTTAGCCCTCCTCCACAATTCGTCTTCGATCAGGTATGTATGAATTAATACCTTCTATTAGCCATATATATGTATACCTTCGATCTGTACATTGGAAATGGACGGAAAGCAAGCAGATCATGTTGACCGCCATGGAGAGAGGATGGAACACCTTTATCTTCTCTTCAAGGCATCGAGATCTTGCCAATGAGTGGTCTTGTAAGCTGTTTTCACTTTTTAGTCTGATGTTTCACCGTCAAACTAGTTCTAGTTCAAGCAATTTTTTTTAATATTTTTTTATTAGAGTTGGAGACTATAATGAAGGATCGGAGGTTGAATTTGAGGCAATTTCCAGAATTTGGCTATTTAGCTTTGATTTTATTGCAGTGGGAGCATGAATTATGTCTGGGATGATCATATAATTCAGCTTTCTGATTCTGGATTATTTCTGTGATGGGAATTTACAGCAATGGCGCTTATAGATCCTTTATATATTGAGGAGGGTGGTATTTTTGATGGTGATAACAGAAGAATTGGCACAATTCTTGAGGTTTTGATTCCCCAAGAGTTGGGGAAGCTTCAACCGGCTAATGAGTTTATGGAGAACATAGTTGTTGATTTACTAGATTGGCAGGTACCCCTGTTGCTTATGGGTTATTATATTTGGCAATCGATCTGGTCCGTTTGTCAATCTATTATCTACATGCAATATTCTGGGTACTAGTTAGAACCAACTAGAAAATTTCTACTTCAAAGACTAGGTAGTAAATGGAATGGAATGGAATAGTACTAGAAATCCCTGAATGCTTAGTCCATGAGTTGTATATGACCTTGATAGATGATAATTATGGGGAGCTTGAGTAATAAAATGTGATCTCATGTTTATATTTTTCGTGTATTTGCGTGTGTGGCTTTGGTTGTTTATTGAAATCTCTATCCAATTAAATGACGTGGCAAAATATTATTAGTAAAAACAATGGTGTTCACAATATGTACAGTCAGACTTGTAGATTGAGAAGTTTTCATGTCAGTTGAGATTGTGATCGGTTACATTGCATTTTTGTGAAGTTTATCATGTGTAACCATTTTCTTCACTTGAAATTTTCTTTTCTTTAGGCTAGTTTCATTAATCTTATTGTGGAGGAGCATAGTACTTGCATTTCATTTTACATAAAAAAGATGATACTGAGATACCCTTTTACGGTGCACTCTTTTGATCCTAATCGGGAAGCATAGTAGTCAATAAAACTAGATAGATGAAGCTGATTTTTTCAGCTTCAAGGGATGTTGGTAATTTCTGCCTCACCATTTGTTTTACAGGTAATACCTGCGGAAAATATAGTTGCAGCGTTTCAGGGGCATCAAAGGACAGTTTTTGCAATTTCAAAAACTCCATCTGAAGCAAAAGTTTTCCTTGAGGTATAAAAATGAAAGTTTTTTTTTAAGTCGTAACAGTTTTAACATTCCTTAGATTATGCTTACTTGATATCCTTTACATATTTCATTATATTTTAGGCATTGGAACATGGGCTTAGAGGTGTTGTTTTAAAAGTTGAGGATGTTGGAGCTATTCTTGAGCTGAAGGTAACTTGTCCGTATGAAAGCAGATCTTGATTATTTAAGGTATTATATCTTTATTTGGTTAATGTTGCTAGGAATATTTTCAAAGAAGAAGTGAAGGAAGTAGCCTATTGAGCTTGACCAAGGCCATTATAACTCAAGTCCAAGCAGTTGGAATGGGTGACCGAGTTTGTGTTGACCTTTGCAGTCTGATGAAGCCTGGTGAAGGACTTCTTGTATGCTTCCACTTTCATGTCTGTTATGAAACTGACTAGTTATCTAGGTAGCAATTTGTTAATTCTGTTATTTTTATGACTTTATTTTCTATAGGTTGGATCTTTTGCTAGGTGACTGTTCCTTGTTCACTCAGAATGCTTGGAATCAAATTACATAGCTAGTAGACCTTTTCGAATTAATGCGGTGAGTTTTAGCTTAAAACTTTTAATTTTTGGCGTGAATATCACCATTGTATTTATACCTGAAGATTATGATGTATGATCATGAAAATATGTTTCTAGAGCAGGCTGGAGCAACTTAGTTCATCAATTTACCAGATATGTTGTGTAATTTGCAGGGTCTTTTACATGCCTATGTTGCTGTCCCAGGAGGAAAGACATGTTATCTATTGGAGTTAAAATCTGGCAAAGAGGTAATTGTGGTTGACCAGAAAGGCAAGCAACGCAATGCAATTGTTGGACGAGTAAAGATAGTGACTAGACCACTTATCCTTGTGGAGGCAAAGGTATGTTGCAAATAGCATCTCAAAATGTCGTTAACCGATCTTTAGCGTCTCAAAATGTCATTAACGGATCTTAAGAAAATAGTTTGTGATTCATTAAAGCTTATGAGTTGCATTGTTTAGTCTAGCATTCAATTTTGATGACTCTGGTGCCATTGTAGAGGGATTGGGAATGTGAAGTTCTTTATAGTATTCTTTTGTAAAACGCAGAAACAGTTGCTTTAGTTTCTTCCTGCCAAGGTTTGCACTGTTATACAATTCTTTAAACTCTGGTTGTTCTTCATAGTTGCTTAACTTAACTGCCTGTTTTTTGCAGGAAATGAGCCACAGAAGACAACAATTCCTGTGACGTCTCTCAAAGTGGGAGATGAAATTATTCTAAGAGTTCAAGGAGAAGCCCGACATACTGGAATAGAAATTGAAGAATTTATTGTGTAAAACTTTGTTTTGTATCTAATGCTTGTAATGGAAGCACAAGTTGCGCTATACAAAGGAAGAACTATTTCAATTGAGGCAGGAATGATGCATATATGTGACAATGCATATTCGTGAATAATAGAACATATAAAGTTTTACTTTTATTTTAGCTAATGTATAGTGAGATTATTTTAGATAACTATATATTTTTCATTTTGGATATAGACCTACTTATGTTTTGAAAAATTAAAAGTTAATTATTAACTGAAGATTATAAATTTATTAATAAAGTTATTGATATTTTATTATTCGTATGGTCAATTTATATATATATATATATATATAACAGGATATATAGAAAGCATAATATATATATACACACACACATATTTAGGATGGTCATTTGAATAACCGTCATTGAATAATATACTAGCCGTTATTTTCAAATTTTATTTGATATTTTTAATGACGGTCATTGTCAGTTTACAATGATGGTCATGAAATAACAACCGTCATAGAATATATTTTTTATGACGGTCGCTTATTTTTTTACGATTTTTAATGACGGTCGTTGTTTATTTTTCATGACGGTCACGACCGTCATTAAAAATGCTTATTTACGATGACGCCTGAATAGATGACGGTCATTATATTTTTTTTGAAGCGTCATCGTAGCTTTACAATGACGGTTAATGACCGTCTTTAAAGCCATATTTTGGCGTAGTGATTGTATAAAGTACCAAAAACCAAATAAGAGAGCAAATTTAACAAGTATATAAAATTGGAGTTAGAATTTTTACATACACAAATAGAGTTTGTACTTCTAGACTCTTTTTCAATGTGATATATTTCTATTTTTCTGCATATGAATACTTGAACCTAAAGATAGAAAAATGATACGAAAGATATGATAGAATAAGGGGAAAAAAATAGACTTTAAGAAAAGAACATGAAGTATTTCGAAGCGAAGAAGGTGAACATATATGATTCATTATTATTGCTAGCATAACAATAATAATAATTGTAATAACCATTATAAAGGCAATTGTAATTGTAATAATTTTTTTAAAAAAATTCTTGTTATATTAATTTAATAAATTATCAATTTTTAATTTTAATAGATGATTATTTTAAAGTTATAGGAGTTGCAAGAGTTATTTTAGAGCTATAAGAGTTGCAAAAATAATTATTAAATAATAAAAACTAACTTAATTAATACAAAGGTTACCCATTAATACTAACTTAACTAATAATAATAGATTTTTAAAATAAAATTAACTATCTGAGTCATAACTTACGATTATAATTTAAAAAATTATAACCAATATATTAGTTTTTATATAAAAACTAATTATGATTATTGTTTTAGTAAACATAATAATACAATGTAATTAAACCGTTAATATAATAATCCGTTATGAACTTTAAACCGTTACAAACTTAATTATAATTAAAGTATTTAAAACAAATATTTATAATAAATATTCATACAAACTTTAAACCGTTACAAACTTTAAAAATATTCATGCACTTTGTTTTAATAACATTGTGAGGGTATTTTAGTCATTGCTTGTGGTAGTTAGGTGTTTAATTAAGGGTATTATTATCTAAGTATTAATATGAGAAACATTTTGAATTTTTTGCTATTCAAAGCCAAACTCTCTCGTTTAGAGTAGATATAGATAATTAACACATGGGTACATAAAAAATGCATGCGTTATATTGATATTTTCTTACTTTCAAAATTAATGCATGCATTGCGTTTAGTTTCTTGTTCATTGCATAATAATTAATTGCCTGCATTACGTATAATTAATTGTCTGCGTTATGTTTAGTTTCTTGTTCGTTACATAATAATTCATTGTCTTTGTAGACTTTCATCTTGTCAAACTTGTTAATAATAAGATTCATATAAAATTGTTACCATTAATAATAACTAATGAATTTTGTAAATGTTTAGTTTTAGTATTAATAACTGATGAATTTTGTAAACGTTTAGTTTTTTGTATAATAACTGATGAATCTTGTTTTAGTAATAATAACTAACTCATGAATTTTGTAAACGTTTAGTTTTTTTTTTTTTTTTTGGTATAATAACTAATTAATCTTGTTTTAGTAATAATAACTCATGAATTTTGTAATCGTTTAGTTTTTTTTTATAATAACTAATGAATTTTATTTCAGTGAATATTTTTCATAATAATGTGGGGTATTTTAATCATTACATATAGTAGTTATATAAGATATTAACGATATTATTGTCAATATTGGTATGAGAGGTAGTTTGAACTTTTTACTATTCAATGCTAAACTCACTCATTTAGAGTAAATATAAATTACGTTTCTTGTAGTCTTTAGGTGCTGTCTCATATAAATAAACTACGTTTTTTCCATTATTTACATATTGATGTATAACCGATGTATCAACCAAGTCTTTTACGCCTTTATGTCGTATTTCAATTTGACGTGAAGATCTTACTACCTAAATTTATTTATTAAAAATTAAATTAAATTAAATATAAGATGTTATTATAAGAAATTGAATGGTGGGTGAAAAATTTAAAGTGTAAAAAGATTAAAGTATATGTATTTACGAATATATGGATAATAATTTAAATCTAGATGACTAGCTCAAACTAAAAGACACTAATAGTAGCGGACAAACAAAAGAACCTATGCTGGATTATTCGACTCTATTATCTTAAATGAATTTTATCTGAGACATACCACCAGATATTAGGCCCCACAGTCACATGCTAAAAACATATTTTCTTTATTAAAGTTTTAAAGTTTTTCGTTTTAATTATTTGTATTTTGGCCTGTAATGGATAAGCTCTGCCTATATAAGGTGAGACGGCCTAGTTGTTTTGCATCGTTCAATTTTGCAAATATAGTTTCTGTGAGTTCTCTCTCTTTGTAAAATACTTCACTATTAATAAAATATCTTTCAGTTTTAATATGTCTTCAAATCTTTGTTATTATAACATAACTCTAGTAGATTCTAGATCTTCTTGATATCAGAGCCATCTAGAGTTGATAAAGATAGAGAAATATAGATTAAATTCATACTAAGCCCTTGTTATTAGCGAAAAGACTTCGAGGTACAAGAGATTTAGACGAGCAGCCCAAAAGTAAGTCCCAAAAGGGGCAATGTAAGTAGCGTGACACTTTGTCTGATCTCATACAAGGTATTCTCTGATCTCCTTCAATGGCAGGTTTGGTAATAACTTTTTCTAAACTTTCTCGATCTTCATCATCTTCAAGCTCTAGCTTTGAGGCTTTAAGGCCTACAAATACTAAAAATAAAGAAGTTGTATCAATAGATAATATAGACAAATATTTACAAAACTGAAATATTCCTAAATATGGAACATCCCAAGTATATAATAAAGGTAGTTTTACATTTAAATCTAATTATGTAATTACAAAGATTGAAGAAACCCTTCCTCTTATAGGGGAATCATTAGATATTAGTTTATGATCACAAAATCTTATACATTTTTATAAAGAAAAATTTAATTATTTATATGTTGGTTTAGTACAAATTGCTTTTAAACCACTTACAAGAGAAGGCTAAATAATTCAGTTCTTCTATGTTTGCGAGATAAGAGGCACAAGAGATTTAAGGACTGTGTATTAGGATGTGTGGAATCATCACTAAGTGTTGGTCCAATATATTTTAAATGCTGTCCTAATTTTTTGTGCATATTAAAGATGCTATTGTTATCAGATCATTGAAAGTAGATGTGAAAACCCATGGCTTTAGCATGGAGGAAGGCACAGGCAACATACTTAGTTCTTATTTATAGAGTCTATTTTAAAGTCTTGAATACAATCTATCTTGATATCAACTTAAGATCATTTGTTCAAGATAAAAGGGGTGGAACCACCATATTTTAGAAAAATATGGTTAAATCCAAACTAGTTATACTTAACAAGGTACCATGGGATAAAATTTTCCTACATGAATCCTAATCTTTAAAACAAGATCAACAACATATTCATGTTCCTCAAAATATAGAATTGGAGCAAATTATTGAATACGGTGATGGATCTGTTGAGATCAGTTTTGACTCAACAAGAAAAGTAAAGATTAATACCCCAACAATCTCAGTTCCATCAACACCTATTTCTAGAAAAGGAAAAGAAACCCTATTTGAAGGAGTTCAAAGACTCCCTACAGGGATAAGGTTACCAGTATATCAAACAAAAAGATTTGATGAATAGTTTGAAAGATCAATGAGCCCTACTTTATCATAAATGGGCTATAAAGGATCACATGCAAAATTCTCTAATGTTATGATGCTACAAATATCTAAAAGAGATTCGATACATGAATGTCTTAAGCAAATGTTCTTAAATCCAGAAAATTCTGAAAAGAAACAAATGTTTTTTTCTCTAACTAGAGAACAAAAACGTGTTTTATGATAAATATAAAGCATTCTTAAAGTATGCTCAAAAGAAAAATAGAAATGAAGAATTAAATTTCTTCGATTTCATAATCAAATACTCT
Source organism: Elaeagnus macrophylla (assembly GCA_029378325.1). Lineage (NCBI taxonomy): Eukaryota > Viridiplantae > Streptophyta > Magnoliopsida > Rosales > Elaeagnaceae > Elaeagnus > Elaeagnus macrophylla. Next base: position 15,623,064 of record CM055644.1, on the reverse strand, counting down.
CAACAAAAAGGAATTATAATTCCAGAAGTCCACAACCTTGAAAAAGTTTATAAAACATACTCCTTATCCACAGGAGAAAAAATAGTGGCAATTCATCCACCAGAGACATCAATAATCCTTATAGATAAAGCAAAAGTTGTTCCATACAAAAGTGGTTCTTCAAAGCCACAAGAAGTAGCAACTAATGAATCTGTAAATTAGGTTCTGGAACAAGCCAACTATACCAACTTATCTCTACAAATAGTTAGTAGTCAATTAACAAGAATTGAAAAAACAGTTCAACAACATACTAATAGTATGCCTTCAACATCTTATAAACAAAAGCCAAATGTTCAATTAGCATTTGTCAAGCCTTTACCAAACTTATCTAACTTCAAGCTTCATAATAATAATAATTCTGAGTTCTTAAAAGAACTATTAGAAAAAAATTCTGAGTTCTTAAAAGAACTATTAGAAAAAATGGCAAAACTGGAAGCTGCTATTGAAAAGGGTAAATCCATCAAAATGATGGAAGAACAAGACATCAACAATCTCTCTAAAAGAGAAATAGATAATATACTTAAAGTATTTCAATCATCTGAAACAATGATTTCTCCAAAAGTAAATAAATTGGAAAAACCTATTCCAATTTATAAATCAAAAGGCTATTATCCTAGGCAATCCCCTATAGATCTACAATATGAAGATGAAATTCCTGCAAACTCAAGTTATGATGGTAATTCCATACAAGAATGGTCAGTTGATGGCTTGTCTGAATATCAAGTTATTCGGGTCATCAAACAAATGTTGATGTATGCATCAGCCACTAAGATAAGAGGAAATTTTGATAAGGCATATAATTTTAAACATCACTAAACAAGAAACTAATGAAAATGGTGACACCCTACAACTAGAAGATGCAGTTAATACACTCGTCTATATTATCCTCTTACACTTTGTTGGTAGTACAAGAATACAACTTAATCATAGCCATGAATAGTTAATCTACCTACGATGTCCTACACTCTCCCATTTCAAATGGCATAAAGATGTATTCTTGGAAAAAGTCTTAAACCAAGAAGACTATAATGATGACTTTTTAAAAGAAAAGTTTATTTTCAGGTTACCAACATTGTTCGGGGATAAAATTTGAATTTGCTGATAAAATTCGAACCCGTCTACAAAATAAACATGGTGGTATTACACCATTTAATATGTATACATATAGGGAGCTAGCTACTAAACTAGTAGTCGAAGGCTTAGCTTTATGTAATGACATGAAGCTTAAACGAAAATTGGAAAAAGAAAGAGTCCAAAGTAAACGGGCTCTAGGTGATTTCTATGAACAATTTGGGGTATAAGAATATCTTAAAAGATTCCTCATCTAAGACAAAAAAAGGCCCATAAAAAAGCCTAGTTTAAAACCTCGAAACCTTCGCAAAGAAAATAGACATTTTCCAGAAGAAAGAGGTCTAAAGGCCCAATTGGTCTAAAAAGCTCAATTACAAAATTGAATCCCAATTTACTAAAAGTAAATGCAAAATACCCACTTGCTATTAGTGTGGCAAACGAGGCACTACAGTACCAACTGTAGAACTCAACAAAAGATCAATGCACTAAACATTGACGAAAAATTTAAAGGTCATTTATCTCAAATTCTCTTAACAGATGAATCTTTTGAGGAAGAACAAGAAGAAGATCAAGATTATATGTATGAAACATATTCCACCTCATATTATGAAGATGAGCCATGTGAAGACAAAGATAGTTATGAATGTGACTACTATAAAGCTATGGTTAAATTGAATGGTTTAGACTTAAATGCCTTAACTAAAGAAGAAAATATTATCTTAGATCTTATAGATAAGATTGAAGATCCAGAGGAGAAACGCAAAGCCTTATCCAGGTATATTGAAGTTGCTAAGGAAGAAGCCCCATCAACCTCAAAAAACAAAAGTAAGGGCTTACAAAGAAAATTGCAAAATCATCAGCAACAATACTCTTTTAATGAAATCCTTAAAAAGAATAAAAATACACCTAGGAAGAAAGAACCTACAATAAATGTTCTCAAAAAAGAAATTAATCAAATACAAAAAGATCTTAAAGATCTAAAAATCAAAGTTTAGATACTTAAACTCCAACAATGTGTGAATACTCTACAAATCTCTAATAATAAGACTGACAACAATGAAGAAGATTTTGATAATCTCTTAAATGAAGTCCCAACATAGAAGAGAAAAGAAGTCCAATAGGAAAGTGACAATTCCACTTATGAATTTGCTGACATGCAATTTGTTAATTCTCTCAATAGAGTAATTAACCATAAATGGTACTCAAAAATTTCCATTGTAATAAACAGAAAATACTTCTTTACAGTAGAAACATTGATTGACTCTGACGGTAATTTAAATATTATCAACGAAGGTATTGTACAAACAAGGTATTTTACCAAGACCACTCAGATATTAAATACAGCTAATGGTGGTCATATGCCCATCAATTATAAATTGTCTAATACGGCAATATGTAATAATGGTATATACTTAGAAACTACGTTTTTGTTAAGTAAAGAATTATCAAGAATGGTAATTCTAGGAATTCTATTTTTAATCATGTTGTATTGTTTAAAGTTACGAAAGAATGACTGGTATCTGACCTTAAAAGTCATACTATTACATTTAAATTTACTACAGAGCCTCAATGGCATGAGATAAATAATCTCCAAAGTAAATTAAATGAAAAAGAAAAATTTCTCTACTCCTTAAAGGAAGAAGTTGGTTTTAAAACAATAAACCAAAAAACTTTCCACAGATGAAATGCAAAGAAAAGTTCAATCTCTCAAAGAAAAATTTGAGCAAGAAATTTGAGCTGAAATTCCTAATGCTTTTTGGCAAAGGGAAAAACATGTGGTAGAACTACCATATGAACCAAAATTTAAAGAGTCTCAAATAGCCACAAAAGCAAGGCCTATACAAATGAATGAGTGTCATCTAGAAATATGTAAAAAAGAAATCGAGGATTTGCTGATAAAGAGATTAATTAGAAGAAGGAAATCCATGTGGATTTGCCAAAATTTTATGTGAAAAATAATGCTGAATTAGAACGAGGTGATCTAGGATTGATAATTAACTATAAGCCTTTAAATAAGGTTCCATTCGGACATTATGAGGGGAATGTTAAGCCTTTTGGGCTTAAAAATGCCCCATCAAAATTTCAAAAAAATTATGAATGAAATCTTTAATCATTATATTGGATTTACTATCGTTTATATTGACGATGTGTTGGTCTATTCAAAATCTATTGACCAACATTGGAAACATTTAAATATGTTTTTTAAAATAGTAAAAGAAAATGGGCTTGTGGTTTTACCAAAAAAAGATGAAACTATTAGACACCCAAGTTCGCTTTTAGTCCATAACATTGAAAATGGGCTTATATGCCCAATAGATCGGTCCATTATATTTGTTGAGAAGTTTTCCTATTAAATTTTGACATAAAAATCAACTTTAGAGGTTTCTAGGAAGCCTTGAATATCTTTTAAATTTAAAAAAAAATCTTGCACAATACGCCAAACCACTCTTCCAAAGACTAAAAAAGAACCCTCTAGAATGGTCTACAGACTGTACTCAAGCAGTCAAAAGAATAAAGCTGAGAGCTAAAGAGCTCCCTTGCCTCCTTACAAGGTCCCAAAGCTCTTAAAGTAGTGGAGACGAAATATTTCAATCACTTATCAAAAAATTTATGGTTCGTAATTTGGAGTTTTCTACGCAAAGTTATACCTAATTAAATGAAGGTTGTTTTATAAAACACGAACTGCAAGAGCTCTAGGTATTTTTAATATTTGAAATGGTTATACAATTTGGATTTGATTAAATTATATTTTTTTAAAGCTTGACATGTCTAGTATTTAAACTTTTTATGGTTTGTCGTTTCGATATTTCTAGACAAAGTTATGCTTGTTTAACCATGGATATGTCAAGTGAAAGAGGTGCTGGGAAAACTGTTTGAAAAACCAATCAAATTCTTGTTAATTAAAATATTTTTACTGATTAGAATTGGACGTTTTATGTCTTATTTGAAGCTTAAAATGTCTAGTTTAATATAGATTTTATGGTGTATTATTTCGAGTTTTCTAGATAAATTTATAGCAACTTAACTAAAGGTACGTCCTGCTACAATTTTGGTTAGAAAAATTATTTGAAAGTAATTGGTTTCTATGGATTTGAAATAGGTTATATATATGATAATTGATTGTGTAATAAATTATTTTAAAATTTGAAATGTATATTTTTTTGTACGTTTTTACATAAATGAATTTAGAAATTTCTACCAAAAGTTATATATGATTATACAAGGAAAGGTTTAGGAGTACCCTAAAACTATTTAGAATGCAATGATCAAAGTCAGATAACTATCAACATCCCCTATTTTATAAATTTTAAAATACATTTCAATTTGAATTAAATAAGCAAGCTATGGAATTATTCTTATTCTGACACAAGTGTGGTTATTTAGGAAGAGTTGAGCACGCAGAACCTACAGGACACATAGAGGATCATTAGAGATATTTTACTGTGAGTGGATATTTAATTATTTCTAAAGCATAGATAGTATGGTTTTGAAAAACATTAATGTTCAAGTAAATCCAATTTATAAAAGTTGCATATTTATGAAAAGTGCATTCATGTTAACTAGTGTTAGAAAAACATATGTCAATTTCAATGCACTTCAAGAACTTTTACAACATGAGAATATATTTCCTTTTTATTAATAGAATCAATCAAGTAAATGAAAGATAAATTGCAAGAAAGCTATGATTAAATCAATTTTATTAATTATACTAGTTTTTGTACAAGCTTGCAAATTCCACAAATATTTTACAGTTGCCAGAGTACTTCTCCTTATGTATTTATGATAGTTGGCTATACTTAGCATTCAGATATGATATGACTTGGTAAGACATCATGATCAACAGATTTGGTCTAGTTCAGCTTACTATGATGTTTACCAACTAAGTATGATATTACAAGTTCAGTTAAGTCAGTGTGCACATGACTCAGGTATCAACAAAGCCAACTGAGCCATTTTATGGCAGTATCAAGCAAGTTTTCCCACACGAGTAGTTGAGAGCTAGTAGTAGTGCTAAATGTCTCCTCCATGTGCGTTAATATCACACATGTATAGTTAAGAGCTAGTGCAAGTGCTAAATGTCTCCTCCGTGTTTGATCAGATTCCCAAGTTCTCTTGGTAATAAAAATACATTTCTCATGGTTAAACACTTTATTCATATACTGATCATAACATTATTATATTCTAAAGATCATGAACAAATATTTTTATCAAAATATTATTTCATTATGTCATGAGTATGTCATTCATAGTTTTCGTATGTATCAAATTACAGTTATTTTATGAAACTCAGGTTATTCATGAATGAGTACATTAATTATCATAAAAACTATGTACAGAATATGTCGTCATCATATATATACCATGATAATTCATAAACATTTTATATGAAGTTAACATGAATATTACATTATTTTATAAAACTTATCCACTCATTGAGCTCTCAAGCGTACCCTTTATATTATTTTCCTCCCCCAGGTAATAGGTTTTGAGGCCACATCACGTGAGTCTGGAGGCTTAGGATCCATCTATTGTTGTGCAGTCTAGGTTGTTTTTATCTCCTTTCCAGTTTTTATAGTGTATTTTTGGCAGTTATGTCTTTGACTAGTGAACAAAAGTCTTATGTGGTGTATAGTATGTATCTGACAGTGTATAGTTATACTAGGCCATGAGCCACTTTCTGGTTATGTAAAAGTTAAATGAGGTTTGTTGGATTGTGAAATTTTATATTTTAGAACTGTGGTCATTTATTGCAGGGAAGATAGTTCAATAATTAGGGAAAACTCTGCACAAATTTTTACAAATTTCTTACACAAAATTTTCATGTTAAGCCAAGGTCCTTTTAGAATGTTAGTTATTATGTTTCCTCAAGACACGTCACACGCTCTAGTGTTGAGCTGGAACGGTTCCTGACATGTTAGGCTTATGTGAGGTAGGTAAGTTGTGATATTTAAGATCATTCCACACCTTAGCTTATTTTATTCATCATGCAACATGTATAGCACACCATTGAGCTTTCATTTTATGTTATAGTGCACCCTATCATATGATTTTTCATTCTTTTACTCCACATTCTTTTTGTAACTTCACAACACCCCTAAATTTATTGTTAAATCTATTATTTTTATTTTATTTTTGTTTATTGGGATAATGGTGTTGTGAGTTTTTTTTCGAAGGGTGCATTACATTCCACCTTACTCTATAACACAACACAAGATTCCATTTTCACACAAGCTAAGAATGTAAGGGTAAATGTAATAAACAATTTCAGTTAAGCTCACATGTGGTTTAAAGACGTAAAATATATTTGTTTAGGCTTAAATGAGTGACTAAAGACATGTACATATGTTAGATTAAAAGTCTCAATTGGTTCAAATAAAGACCTAAAACACTTGAGAGTTAAATACTATTTAGGATTTTACTTCAAGGGATGATCAAATATATAAAGCATGGAATACCTAATCAACTAGCATAACTCACAACAAATTTTTTTCAACAAGAACGCCAAAATTAATCATGAACATGTGCATAAACTTGAATCAATTCAATAACAAACTAGCAACTATACAAAAAATTGATGTAAGTATCTTAATAAACATGTTGTGTTCCTTATCCTAGTCATGACAACCAATTCTATTATTGAGTTTATATATTTCATATTAAGCATACATGCATTTGGATTCAATATGTTCATTAATTTCTACACAATTATTATAAAACTAACCTAAAATAAATTGAAAGATGATGACTAAATACAAAAGTAAGAGAACAAAGTTCCATCCCCTACACTTGAATTGCACATTATCTTCAATGTGCAAAATACATAGAGAAGCAAAGATACATGGATAGGGTAAAAAAAATTTCTCTCAATGATGTCATAGTCTTCACAACTTGTTTATTTACCTAAAATAACACAAACAAAGTAAACTAATTAAATATGAAGCATACACTTTTAATCACTTGGGTTGCCTCCAATAAGCATCATATTTTAGGTCATTCACTAGACTATCCTTATCCATCAAGGTGGATAATACACATAGTATTCCATAAAGAACCACTTAAAGGTTTTTATGGTTGTTGGGCTAAAATCATCATGATTTCCAATTAGGTTCCACACCCTCTTCCTATTTGTAGGAGTATCTTAACCCATTTTCAAAATTTAAAAGTATCAAACACCAAAGTCTTGCTCAAAGGTCACATTGAATGGATCAATTGGAGCTTCCTTATTGAGCTTGCACTCCTCAAACTCACCCTTAAAGTTGAACCAATAGTTTTTAGCAGTGCATCTAGGAAGGTCCTTATCTACATAAACCTTAAAGGTAACCCTTTCATTTTGGATGCTTAAGATGATCTCCTGTTGGGAGATAGATTAGGTTTAAGAGAGATATTAGAGAAAAAGTGAGAAAACAATAAATAATGTATTCAATGCTGGTGGCTCAATGGCCTTCTATGGATTATTTATAGGTGTTACATTTTGATGGGGGTAAATACGTAATTTACACATAAAAACATATAAGACATTAAATATAATCTATAATGAGACCAAACTTGTCCTCGCTTTAGTCGAGCAGGATTGAACCAGATAGGTTGGTGTCTGCTGAAGTTAATTAAGCGAGTTTGAGGTCAACATGTTGAACTTAAAAGACGACTATCAAGTTGGTGTCAAAAAATCAAGTCCCCCACTCTTATAGTTTGGGCTGATACGAACTGTAAGAGTATGGAGCAATTTCTTGTAACATTTTTCGAACTCAAGGCAGCGAAAGGTTTTTGCGACGTTTCTCGAACTCAAAGGGCAGAGAAAGGTTTTTACGACATTTCATGAACTCGAGGGGCAGCGAAAGGTTTTTCGTAACGTTTTGCGATGCGAAGGGCAGCGAAAAGGTTTTTCGTAATGTTTCGCGATTCGAAGGTCAGTGAAAGGTTTTTTGTACTGTTTCGCGATTCAACCCTCCGTATTTCGGATGCCACGTGTTGAATGGCCACTGGGATGCGTCGTACTATATAAGGATGGCAGCTCAGTGGGGTACTTTTTCACTTTTCAAACTTTATTCTTCGAGAGTGATTCCTGTCCTTGTGGTCTTTCTTCGCGAATTGTTCTTGTGTGTCCCAACATTCAGAATTTATATACGTGACTTTCCTTTTTGAGATATGTTGTTTATAAAATTTCCATTTCTAGAGTGAACTTTAAATTCAGCTTAACTCAGGTTCTTTTCCTTTTAAGGTCTGTATCTTCTCAGTGTTCTCTTTCAGTTTACTATACAAGTAAGTATTGCTCTTTCTTGTGATAACATTTGGTTTTTTATTTTCATTGCATTAGGTCATATTTTGTATTATGTTTAGCATGGTTAGTAAGGGGATTAAACGTCTTGTTAAGGTTTTGGTGAGCACCTCAGCTGCTATAGAGGATATGGAATTATCGAGTTCGTCTAGGTCTCCTTCTAGGTCTGGGTTGACTTCAGGCTCTTTGGAGACTTCTTCAAATGCTCAAGAGGTTACAGTGGCCAGTCCTCCACCATCGACATAGGGCTCTATAATTATAATTCCAGTAGGAACAAGTTTCGCAGTCCCTAGGTCATGGCAAAAAAAGGCAAGGGTCAGCAAAAGTAAAGGGAAACTGACCCATAGGACAAAAGGGTGGCGGTCCCAACTCAAACCTTATGAGTTCTCCCTAGAGGATGAACTTCAGCTTCAAAGTGTGTACGAAATCCCCAAAAGTGTACAAATAAGGATTCCTAATCTGAGGTCGATAGACAGCGATCAGTCACCTTCTAGGTGGATGGTTTTTCATGAAAACTGCTAATGTTTTGGTTAAGGTTTTCGTTCCCCAAATTCATCAGAGATTTTCTAAGTCGGACACAGTTATCACCTGGCCAGATCCTTCCTAATGAATGGTGGCACCTAATATGCATAACTGTGTTGTGCAAAGAGATCGGGATCCAAAAAAGGATGCCCGAATTTGACGAAGCATATGCGCTGAAGAAGAGTCTTTTTGATGAGTGGCACGTGTATGTATCGACAAAGAAGGACCGGGGTATAAACATGATTTTGTCGAACAATGAACGCGATTGGAAACAATTCTTCCTTTATGTTTTTGGTCTGTGGGAGTCCAAGGAAGAAGGGAACACAATTCCTCTGACTTGGGTAAACATAAAGAATGTACTGAAGCGCGAGTGTTTTCATTCCGTTACATTGAACGAGCAAGCCAAAGCTTGAATGGTGTGACTCCAAGGGTGCTTGCACAAACTAACTTCGTGGAAGAAGGTTCTGTCCACTCCACGATTAATAGCGATGGGCTTGCTAAGGCCGGGAGCCAAACCACCAACTACAAGAATAAAACGAGCAAAACAACTTCCTTGTAAGAGACAAAGGTTGACCTCTGAGTTTAGGGAGAACTTTGAATTGGTCAATGAAGGTTCTTGATGCATATCTAAAATGATGATACTCGTTTATTTCGCACAGTTTGTCGTTAGTTGATTTTGTTTTGAGCTGATATTTATTTTTGTTATTTTCTTTGCAGAGATGGGCTCGAACAAGATCGACGCTAGCACACTGTTTAGTGGATTTTGTGGGTCTATGCAGGGGACTTCGTCCTGGCAGGGCTTGAAAAAGAGGTAGATCGAGCCGAGGAAACCGATTCGGTCACCTCCCTCGCCTTAACAAGGAACAATAAAAGAGGAGAGTGCGAGCTCCCCATATTGCAGCTTTTTACTCCCCCGAAGGCTCCGACATTGGACAAGGGAAAAGCAGTACAGGGTGCTGACTCTATTTCTCAAATATTTGAGTCGGTCATTGGGAATCTGACAATAATGGACGAATTTTCTCGGATGCTACCAATCGGGCCAGATGGAGACGTCCTCGATGACCTTTGCAAGGACGTCGATGCCCTAACATTGGCGAACTGAAAACTGGTCCTGGTATGTTGTTTATCATGACTTAGATATCGTTAGTACATTGTGTTGTTGTGACTGTGAGAATTAACAGTGTGCTTGTACAGTCGATGGCGCTGATTCGGTATTTTAAAGGGTACTAGTTGGAAAAGATAAGAAAGGAACTGAAGGCCGAAAAGATAGGCCACCAAGCTACATTTTCCAAGATCACTTCGCTGCGTGCGAGGGATCTACAGCTTGGGAAAAAGGAAGAGGCAGCGAACAGGGTAGGTGAGGAGCTCAAGAATGAGTTAAGGTCTATCCGAGATGAGCTCACCAAGGAAAAGGTGACTCGGGATAAGGTCCAGGAGGACCTAGAGCCGGCTAAGGTAAACAATATGAAGTTCGCGCAAGTGGGGTACAATAAGGCCATGGAGAAATTCAAGGAAAAGGTCACAGAGAAAGGGAAATTAGAGGAATTCAACAACATCCTCAAAATTACCCCACCCATGAAGGACTTCGGCCAGACCAGTATGGATCACAGGGTAGATGAGATCAAGGAAGAGGAGCTAGAACAAGATCCCAGCCAAGTTTAACTGGTCGAAGTTGTATGAGTATATTTTTTATAAATCTTCTTTCACTTGTATTGACTGATTTATTTTAATTTTGTAAAAGTTTATGGTTTATGGCATGTATGCATTTTGAACATTTATTTTGAATATGGTAGCACATGTATTTTGTCGTGTAGTGTTATGAGTCCAACACGTGTAAGAAAGCAATTTGCCAATGTAAATTATAAAAGGAAGGTGAGGGACACTGTTGTGGAACATTTAATATGAATGTCTAAAGAACGATTGAAAGAAATGTCGTCTGATTGAGAGCCAGGTGGAGTAATGCACCTCTCTTATGACATTCGTATGAATCAGAGTATCCACTTGTGCTTTGATGACCTCGTCTTTTTGTCTGGGAAACTTTCTCTTTTTTTGTTGGATGGGTTTCCTTTTGGGATCGACATTTAACCGGTGGGCGATAAAACCTCGGTCTATTCCAAGCACATCTTTTGACTTCCAAGCAAAAATGTCCATATTACTTCTCAAGAAGGAGACGAGGTTGCATTTGTATTCTTCCGGTAGACTCACCCTCAATATCCAATCACATCCTTCCTCTATAGGGATTAATTCGACTTTGTCAGAGTTGATGATCCCTATTCGGATACCTCCCTTCTGAGACCTGTTGACCGGATTATTATGTAGTTGCTATTTGGTCCGAATTCCTTTCATGGTCGCATTATAACAACTTCGAGCTTTACCTTGATCTTCTTGAAGTTCGAGGACATAGTTGTCAGTGGGGTATTTCACCACTTGGTGATATGTTGAGGGAAATGCTCTCATTTTCGTGGATCCAAGGTCATCCCAAAATTATGTTCTAATGAGTAGGGCAATCGACGACCACAAAGTTGGACATCACCATTGACCCCGGCGCATCAACAGGTAGCTTGATGGTGCCCAGCACATAAGAGGTGTTATTGTTGAACCCTATAAGGGGCATTTCTCTGTTAATCATATTTTCAGCTCCTAATCCTAAGGTATGCAAAGTGGAAAGAAAGAGTAGGTCAACTAAAATACCAGTGTCGACAAGTATTAGGCAAACAATGCATGAGCTTACTTTCAAAGTGATAACTAGGGGATCCTCATGTGGGCTAGAGACTTCGTCGTCCTCGTTAAACATGATTCCTCTAGATTTCAAGCCTCCTTTTATGCCATATATTTTGAGCCCTTCACCATTAACCACAGCTTAGGCATATCTTTTTCGGGCATTGTTTGAATCTCTACCCTACCCCGATCCTCCATGTATGGAATATATTGTTTTGATGTGTTTGGCATTGTACGGTTTATTCATATGGGTGTTTTTGTTGCCCGGTTGTGATGTAGGAAAAGTTGGCCTGTTACTTTGTTGAAGGGGACCAGTGCTTTTGTCATTTTCGATAACCAAATGTCTTAGGTATCCTTTCGAAAGTAAATCTTCCAGATCTTTTTTTAGATGGTTGTAGTCATGAGTTTCATGACCGATGTCTTTGTGGAATGAACACCATTTAGCGGTATCCCTTCCTAATGTCCTCATTTATTGTGGCCATCTTACATTTTGTTCACACTCCATTTCGAGTACAGCCTCGGCCAAGCTAACTCGTAGAGGAGGTCCTCTGAAGGGCGACAAAGACTTTCCCCAAGGCTCTGCATTTCTTATCCAGCTATTTTTCTTCCTGAATGACGGGCCCACTGCCCTTTTCGGTATAGAGCCACTGCTTATCAATCCCTAGTCAAGGTTGAGTTCACGCTTTCCTTTCCATTTAAGAGTGTGACAAAAAGTCAAGCTCTCACTTCTATTTGATCTCAATTCTCTTTCAACATTGACTAATTTACTTGGTTCTTCATAAGCTTCCTCCAAGGTCTGTGGCGTTGTTTTAGTAAGTTCAAAAAATAGCCCAGAATTTCTCCGAACACCTCGTCGGAATGCCTGCACTGCTATCGAGTCAGGACAATCAAAAATTTCAATCTTTTCTTCTCGAAATCTCTTCATGTATGCTTCGACAGACTCTTCTGTTCCCTAGGTGAGCGAAAATAAATGATGAGTCTTTTTTTTTCAAAGGTTTGTTGCTAGCGTAATTGATGATGAAGAGTTTAACCAAGTCAGCGAATGACTGGATGCTTTCGGACTTTAGGTTGCTGAACCATCTTTGCACGGAGTCATGTAACGTGGCTACGAAGGATTTACAAAGCATTACTTCCCTCTTGCCACAAGGCATACTGATAGAGGCCATGGTCATCTTGAAGAGGAGCACATGGGCAATGGGATCCTTGGTTCCTTTGTAGCTCAGGAATTTGGGAGGGGTAAATTTCTCAAGAGGTTCGCTTAACTCAATTTCTTTGGAAAAAGGGGACCTGACCAATTGCTTACAGATGTTGTCTAGATCTGATTGGGCTCTTCCTATGCCTTGGCTTTTAACCTGCTCTTCCAGTGCTGTTACTTTACTCTGCCATATCAGTTTTTCTTCCATGGCTAGACTAACTTGCTCTTTTTGGGTTGTGAACTCGTTATCTTTCGAAGTGTTCCTAGGATCCAACATATCACGGTTGTGGACCATTTGGTTTCGGGATTCTCTTTCATGTTTTGCAATGATTTGTACGACCTCATCATTTCCTTCTTCGACACTGGCTCCCATGTTTTGTAGAGTCTTGGCATCCTGGGGTCTTGAAATCTACCAGTCTACTTGCCTTCTTAGCTCGAGATTTTCCTTCCTCATCTCATTCTTCATTTCCTCCATCGATTTTTGTATGTCAAAGAGTTGTCGCAACAACTGGTCTTGAGGGTTGTTGAAAGTATGGGCTTCTACCTCAGCTATTCCTTTAGGTACATCTTGTTCGACATGCTCGTCACAGCATAAGGTCGATTGCTATCTATAGCTCTGGTTCCAACCATGTCGTCGATCGGTATTTTAGTTCGTTATATCGGTGAGATTATTGAGAGAACTTGATCTAATCTTAGTATTGGAGGGGATCAAAGAAAATTAGTGTGTCTGTTTGCCTTGAGCCCCACGGTGGGCGCCAAAATATTGGGAGAAACATCATGTTTAAGAGAGACATTAGAGAAAAAGTAGACAAAGCAATAAGTGATGTATTCAATGCTGGTGGCTCAATGGCCTTCTATTGAGTATTTATAGGTGTTACATTTTGATGGGGGTACATACGTAATTTACACATAAAAACATATAAGACATTAAATATAATCTATAATGAGACCGAACTTATCCTCGGTTTAGTCGAGTAGGATTAAACCGGACCGGTCGGTGTCTGCTGAAGTTAATTAAGCGAGCTTGAGGTCGACATGTTGAACTTAAAAGACGACCATCAGGTCGATGTCAAAACATCTCCCTATTTTGTGTGTCAAAGTGAAACCCTTCGAAAACTTCTATTGGTATGTCTACAATAATAAGAGCTTCCCATTCCCCTCTTAAACTACTACATGCTCTTCAAAGGTTTCTTAGGGTTCATCTTCAACCACATGCTTAAAATCTTCCATAATATCCAATACTCATGTACTTCTCCCAAATTAGATGTTTCCTCATGGTTGAAGCCTTGGGTTTAGGTGAGGTTGTAAGATAAATATTTTAGTTGCTCCCCCATGTCATGATATAGCCCCTTCACTTGTTGATTTTCTTGTTTGTGCTGGCCTATGAAGCTTTGCATCAATTTCATACAAGAATTTAAGGCATTCCTATGGGATGGTTCTTCTTGTAGAGGTAGTTGTGAATGATAGTAATCAATTGCATATGTTGGTCATATAGAAGGTGTTTTCCATTGCTTGTAGCTCTAAGAGTTGTAAGATTGACTTCTCTGCTCTAAATTTTGAAAATATGAGTGTTGTAGGTTTGAATTTGTGTAGACATTGTCATAGGTGTGATCTCCTCCATTTCATATGTATGTATGTAATGAATGTTGTATGGGTTGAGTATAATTGTTACATGTTTTTAACTTATTTTAGTTATGAAAATATATATAAATTAATAATAACATAAACTCAGTATAATTGAATGATTGATATATAAATTTATTAAAATAACCAAAAGATAATTTGATAAATTTAATTATTTAAATTTTTTGAAATTTCATTAAACTAAAAATGAATGAAGTTTATTTAGAGGTTTGATACTCTACAAGTGCTCTAGCATTTTAAAAGATAGACTTTAGTTTTTTTTCTTTTGATTTGTACGTCATAAGTTTCCAACAAGTATAGTTAAGTTAAGTTCAATTTTTTCTTTACAAATAAATAATTGATATATACATATATATTTTTTGTAAATGAAACTCACACGACTCTTTTTAAATGGACAAATTGATCATTTGGGTATTTAATGAAACAAAAAATATAATAAAATTATTTTGATCTCTAAGATAAAAATAATTTTTAAAAAATGGATTTTGTAAAAAATAATTTTGGGATAAATTTTTTTTTTTTTTTTTTTCTAAAATAGAAATGTTTTGGGAGCGAAAGGTAATAGAAGTCTACTAACAATAATTAAATTGCACAAAAATTTAATAACTTTTGGGTTAGGTATTAAAAGTCCAATAATTCTTAAAAATGACATTAAAAATTCAAAATTTTTAAAATTGTTCATATAGCACCACTCATTTTATGCCACGTGGATAAATTTATGATAATTTTAGAAGTTTTAGACTTTTAGTACAATTTTAATAATTATTAGACTTCTAGTACCTACCCAAAAGTTAATGAATGAACTTTCACTCCCTCTAGTAATAATAGTTAGTGAACTTTTCTTGTATCATTTTTCATGTTTGGGGTTGTATGAGATAAAAATAATTTTGCAAAAAGTGATTTTGGAGTAAAAATAATTTGAATGAATAAATTGAATTAATTTTTTTCAAATAAAATTAAGTAATTTTGTTATATTTAATATATAAATAAATAAATAAATAAATTATACAATATATTAAATAATAAATTTTTTAATCTTAATTTTTATGAATGATAAGAGACTTAAAAGAAACAGAATTTTATTTAAGAAAGAATGATTGTCTATATATATATATAATTAAAATAAATTATTATTAACCTTGTATTCGCATTTATATAATATATTTTACCAAAAATTTGCAAGATAATTATATTTGCTTAAGGATAATGATAACAATTATAATTGAAGTCAAAGAGTTAAGACGAAGCTGTATAGGATTCGGATCGGCCAAATTAAGTTTGCTTTATTTTTAATTTACTTTAAACAAATATTCCTTTACCTAATTAAAAAAAGGCACACATATACAGATCATTATTAGTTGTTAAATGTTTTACATAAATTTAAAATGTATAAAATATTTCAAAATATAAATTATTAAGAATAAAATTGTTTAAAATATAAAATCACATATGATAAAAAGATATATATATATTAGTAAAATTTTGATAAAAATATTTCAAAATATTTTTATTAAAAATATTTAAAAAATATTTTTTTTATTAAAGAAAATAACTTTGTTTTGATATCGTATTTTTTTGGCATACAAATATATTTTTGTTAAAAATATTTAAAAAATATTTTTTTATTAAAGAAAATAACTTTGTTTTGATATCGTATTTTTTTTATCAAATATATAAGTTTAATTCTTATTATATATTAGGTAAAAAAAAGTTCAATAAGAGAAGGGCTTTTAACGTTAAATATATATGAAATAAATAAACAAAAATAAAAGTTGAGGTTTCTAACCGGGAAAAGAACGAGGATAGTAGAGAAGATGGTCAATCCCTCTAGAAAAGATTGGTCCATGAGGTTAGAAGATGCTTTATGGGCATATAGGATGGCATTTAAGACACCTATTGGGATGATTCCATATCGACTTGTGTATGGAAAGGCATGTCATCTTCCGGTGGAATTGGAGCACAATGCCTTTTGGGCTTTGAAAGAGTTAAATATGGATGTTAAGGTGGCCGGTGAGAAGAGATGTTACAATTAAACGAACTTGTTGAACTTCGTCTTTTGGCCTATGAGAATTCCAAGATTTATAAGGAGAAAACCAAGACATGGCATGACAAGAGGATTGTAGAGCGCTATTTCGAACCGGGACAATAAGATCTTTTATTTAATTCTCGTTTGAAGTTATTTTCGGGTAAGCTAAAATCTAGATGGTCGGGTCCTTTTATCATTACCCAAGTATTTTTCCATGGAGCGGTTGAATTAAAAGACAATGCTAAGAAGAAATTTTTGGTGAATGGACAACGACTCAAGCATTTTTATGGAGAAAAGGTGGAGCGACTCATATCTATGGTCAAGTTGGGTACAATGGACCATGAAGAGTAGAGAAAAGAAGTGAAAGTCGGGCCAACGACTATAAAAAGAGGCGCTTGTTGGGAGGCAACTCCAATTTTTGAATAAATTAACAAGTTTTTGTTTTGTAGGTAATAAAGAGAACCCTTGGAGCTTGGAGGTGACACAAATAAAAATGTTAAAGTTTCAAGTTTTGAGGGAGTTTTCTCATCCTTTATTTGCTTTGTTTCCTTTATTGCATATTGGGGACAATATGCATGTTAAGTTTGGAGGTCAGAAACTTTGTTTCTTTGGTGAGATTATAGTTTTGTGGAAAAAAATGACTAGTTATGACTATAGTTATGTTGGTGAATTGTTTGTGAAATGAATCTAATAGGAACCCAATGATGATTTGTGGTTGACATGCATTAGACTTGGATTGAAATGTGGTAGTTATGAACATGTGTATTCATTGAGATATGTATGGCTAAATGCTTTTGATTTGAAAATGCTTCATTCTATATGCACATGTCATAACTTTGTGAATATGTATTCTTATTTTGAGAAGTGTATGTGAATTTCATGCATTGATGATTTATGTGTCTATAACAAATTTTAGAATCAACTTTGGTGTCTCTTGAGGCAAAATCATATGTGCTACTTAGGTTGAGAAATGATTTAGGCCTTTTTTGGACCGTTTGAGCTTTTCTAGCCACCATGATTATTTATGTCCTTAGTTACCTCATTTTGAGCCTTTATGTTGACATTTCATTTCATTTTACCTATGTGATTAGCCTAGCCCAAATAATAAATTTCACTTACCCATGACATCCTTAGTTAATTATGTATTGTGTTATCTATTGTTAAGCTTTTATATTTTAGGAATGTGTTGTTTGCCTTGTTGGGTTAATAATATTAAAAAAAAAAAAGAGAAATAAAAAAAATGATTGAATTTGGGATGTATTTCTCACAAAAAAAATAAAAATAAAAGGACCTTAGTTTGAGTGTACAAAGCACATAGGTTTATTGTATGTATTTGGTTTGCTAAGGGTGTATTTGAGCCTAAATATTTTCTATCTCACCTACCCATATCTTAACCTATCATTACAAGCTTTAAAAGACCAATTGATTTCAATCTAGGCTTGCATTTACATTAGTGGAGAGAGAGACTAAATGTGGACTTATGAAGTTTGGTACTATTGTAGACTATTCTTACAATTGCATGGTTCACATGAGCTTATTTTAATGGTATATAATGTAAACTAGTTTGGCATAACACACAAGCACATGGAGCATGTCATTAAAAAAATTTGGTTATACCCTTAAATGAATGCATTATGGATTGATAACTATAGAAATATCTAAGTTAAGTGTATAGGTTGATGTTTTAGGGTCCTTTAATTTATTGAGCATGTTTGAAACTAATATCACTTATAGTTATGAATTTGTTATTTATACCATGTTTAGATGTTAATTTTGAGTTATTTAATTTGTGTTTATGTTTTGCTTGCGACAAGCAAAATATTAAGTTTAGGGGTGTGATAACTTTATGAAAATAGAGTTATTATATAATTTTTATGCCCCAGAATCA
The DNA here is from genome assembly GCA_029378325.1 of Elaeagnus macrophylla. Taxonomy (NCBI): domain Eukaryota; kingdom Viridiplantae; phylum Streptophyta; class Magnoliopsida; order Rosales; family Elaeagnaceae; genus Elaeagnus; species Elaeagnus macrophylla. The sequence goes on along the minus strand of CM055644.1, from coordinate 15,604,685 downwards.
ATGATCCAGGTATCTTCCCCAACAAAGTCAGAAACATATAAAGTTGTACCAATCTTACAACTTCTAACCATAGATACAGAAGGATTACCAGGAACAATTGTTGTATGACCTGCCCTTCCACACCATAGTAATTAGGATTCTGAGCTAAATGTGTTGTACCACGTTCTGGTTGATTAGGACCTGATCTTTCCCAAGATGTCGGGTATCCTTTTAGCTTGTGACACTTGGTTCTCACAAAAGTTGCAGTAAGGACGATTTCTAGTAGAAGCTGGGATATATGGCAAAAACTGAGACCAAGGACCATTTCTAGTGATTGGAGACGGGGCTGTTATGGGAGCACATATTTAGTTTGAACCGTGAGGCTTAACAATTCAGAATGAATTGCTTTGGAACTCTTCAGTTGAGCCTCAGCCTTGCGAATATAAGCAAAAGCATCAGCAAGGGAAGGAGGATTAGCAACCCTGAGTAACTCACCTTTGGCACTGGCAAGTTTGTTGTCAAGCCCATTCAAGGAGATATGTAACCGCATTAGATCTTTTTCCTCATTGTATAGCATGATGTCATTTGCATTCTTCATTTTGTTGGGATGCCTCTGAAACCATATATTCTTTAGGGCAGTAAAGAAGATGGACATAGTCTCCTCATTTTGAGTCATCTTGAATGCCTTAGTGTAGAGTTCATGGATTTGAGTGAAATTTGAGTCATTTAGGTATAGTTCCTTCAGTGTTTTCCAAATTAAATCTCACCTACAATCTTGCACTCAATAATCAGCTAGATCACCTCATCTGTCATGGATTTGTAAAGAATAGACATTAATAATCCATTGTTGTTCTCCCACTTTCCAAACCCTAGATCCTTTTCATCCAGTGTTTCAATAGTTCCATTAATATAGCCCATCTTGTTAAGGCCACATAGATGTGCTATCATCATCATTTTCAAGTACGATAATTGGTGCCATTCAATTTGGCCCCTCCAAAGCCTTCGGAGGAGTCATGATTCAAGGACACCTCTACCTTTTGGACTTCCTTGCCTAAATCTCCTTCTCCCATAGTTAAAAGGTATTGAACACAGCAAAAACAATGAGCAACAAAAAGAATTTGAGCAAACAATTAGGCAAGGAGAAATTCGATGAAGATTTTGAGGAAATCCTAAAAACTCCAAGAAAATAGGTTTAATAGATTAAATGCTCTTAATCACAAGAACACAAGAAACAATTCCTGATTACTAGGAAAGAGAAAAGAGATTGAATCAGAGTACTGAGAGAAAGAAGAGACAAAGTCTAAATTAGATCTTTGTTCTGATACCAAGTTGAGAATATGAATATATTGGATATAATATTCTAATATATTTCTTCTCACAATGAAGGTAATATATATACTAGTTACAACCTTATATAATAAGGAAACTATGTAAATACAATAATTACAAAATATAAATAAAAGGAAACTATATAAATATATTGATTACAGAATATAAATACAAGGAAACTAAAAAAATATAATAATGACAAAATCATAATAGTAAATAAATTACAACTCAATCAAATCTCTAATCATTCCATAATTACAAAATATAAATAAAAAAAACTATATAAATGCATTGATTACATAATATAAATACAAGGAAACTAAAAAAATGTAATAATGACAAAATCAATCAACTAATCCTAATAGGAAACAAATGATAACTCAATCAAATATCTAATCATTCTATAACTAATTTTTAATTCTTCAAATCACGTCATTCAATAGTCTACTAATTAAAATTAAATAGCACAAAAATTCATTAACTTTTAGGTGAGGTATTAGAAGTCCAATTTTTTTAAAATTGTCATAATTTTGTCCATATTGTGCCACTTATTGTATGTAACGTAAACAAATTTATGACAATTTTAGAAATTTTGTACTTTTAGTGCCATTTTTAATAATTATTGGACTTTTAGTATCTTATCCAAAAAAGTTGGTAAATTTTTGGTACAATTTTTCAATATTTAGTGAACTTTTGGTGTATGAGATAAAAATAAATTTGCAAAAAAGTGATTTCGGGGTAAAACTAATTTGAATGAAATTTTTGCAAATAAAGTTAAACAATTTTTTTATATTTGACTTTCTAAATAAATAAATTATATAATATGTTAAATGATAAATTTTTTAATTTTGATTTTCATGATTAAAAAGAGACTTAAAAAAATTAGAGCTCTATTAAAGGTAGAATGATTGTCTATCTATATTAAAAAATATATATATATATATATATATATATATATATATATTAGTAATTAAAATAAATTGTTGGATAAAATTGTCCAAAATATATATATTACCAAATATTTGTAATATAATTATATTTGCTTAAGAATAATGATAACAATTATAATTGAAGTTAAAAAGTTAGATGAAACTGTATAGGATTCGGATGGGCCAAATTAAGTTTTCTTTATTTTTAATTTACTTTAAACAACATAATTAAAAATACGCGCAAATATACATATCATTAATAGTTGTTAAATGTCATAGATAAATTTAAAACGTATAAAATTATTTAAAATATAATATATTAATAAAGTTTTGATAAAATTATTTCAAAATATTTTTGTTAAAAACAATTAATTTTTTATATTAAAGAAAATAAGATTGTTTTGAAATCATCTTTTTATCAAATATATAAGTTTAAATATTATTATATATAAGATTAAAAAAAAAAGTTGAATAAGAGAAGGGCTTTTAACGTTAAATATATATGAAATAAATAAATGTAAACATAAACATAAATAGAATTTCATCTTCACTGAAATTCTTAAGAGAATAGAAATAATACAGAAGTACACCAAGACAAAATCTAAAACAAATAGGAATTAACTTTACATATATATATTTGAACCTATTACTATAATTCGTTTATTCAGCAACAGAGCGAAAGAAAGAAAGAATAAAAAAAAACAGAAAATGCTGAAGTGTGAATGTCCACCATGGATTAAGAAATTGTTAGAAAGTGATTTTCATGAGAAGTGTGAGAAACACAAAAAGCAAACAAAATGTTTTTGTACCAACTGCATGGGCTTACCTTTTTGTGAAGTTTGCAATATTAATAATCACCATCAGGAACGTATCCAGAAATATTTTTCTAGGAGGGCTGATATATATTAAAAAAAATTTAATTTTTTTTATTTATAATATCAAGATTTATAGCTAACATTGAAAAAATAATATAAACTTTAAAAATAAACAAAAAAAAATTATTTAAGTTGTGTTCGACGATGCTTTATAACATAAAATTCATCAATTATCAAATCATATTTAATTTTTTTTGTAAACTCTCTTTCAATATAGACAATCATACAATCTTGAAGAAATTCCTCCTCCATTTTATTTTGAAGTGATGTTTTAATGAGTTTCATAGCTAAAAATGCACGTTTCGTAGTTGCTGTAGAGACTGGAAGGGTCAACACCAAACGAATTAATCTATCAATCAGATAGTATATCTGTGACTTTCCTGTTCTAACTAGCTCTTCACACAATTTAGATAGAGAATGTATGTTTCAAAAATCTAAGTGTTGTACAACAGTCATCTCATAGAATTTCAACTGACGTTTTAAATAACATATTTAATGTAATAATGGTGAATTGTTATGAAAAAAATGAATATTAAATACATATAAATTTATAATTAAATAAGTACTTAAATTAATAATTATATAATATTTATCGATCAAACGTTTAAAAGCTATAATTTTTAGAAATATATAATACATAATTATTAATATGAGTATAAATTAAAATATAAATATTTTAAATATTTAGTATTTTTAAATAATAATACATAACTATAATAATTTTATTTTTTTTATAAAAAGAAGAAGAAGAAGATATGAAATGCACAGCGTTTCAAAACCTAAAAATAAAACAATAATTAATAAATAGCAGATAGTAAGGCAGCAGAGTAATTGAAAGTAATAATTTGATTAGGGTTTTAATTAATATAATATATTAAATTATATTTATATTATAAATATTTATTAAAAAAATTAAAAAAAATTAAAAAAAAAAAAAAAAAAGTTGTCCGGGCTGAAGCCCGGTACAGCCCTTGCCTTAAGTCCGTCTCTGATCACCATGAACACCAAAGACATGCCATTTTTAAGGTACGTAACTACTACAATTCTTTCAAACTTTCTTCTTTACCTCTCTCTTTTTTGAAATTTATTTATTAATAATTTTTTCATGATAAATTATTTTATTGATTGCTCCAAGATCTAAATTTATGGTATTGATTTCAACAATTTTTTTGACAATTAATTAAAAGTTTTCTTTTAACTACGTAGTTAAACAACGTTTAATTTTGTTTTGTTTTCCTATTAGACCACTTTATCGATTAGCTTTTATGAAAAGAATTCCACAAATACTAAACTGAGAAATTACTTCTCTTTTTTTTTTAATATTGTCAATTTGGGCAAAAGTTGTAACCCGATAAATAGGTTAGGGACATAAAACGTAATTTACGTATAAGAAATTTTTATCATTAATTTAATATATTTTTAAATTATTATCCATATATTTGTAAATACACATACTTTAATCTTTTTGCACTTTGAATTTTCACCCACCTTTCAATTTCTTGTAATAACATCTTATATTTAATTCAATTTTTAATAAATAATTTCAAGTGGTAAGATCTTCACGTCAAATTACAATACGACATAAAGACATAAAACACTTGGTTGATACATCGTTTATATATCAATACGTGAATAATGGAAAAAATGTAGTTTATTTATATGAGAGAGCACCTAAAGACTACAAGAAGCGAATTAATGTTAGGTATGGAAGTAATATTAGTGGATGGTGTGAACAATGTGGATGGGAGCTAAAAGACTACATGTGTGGCCAATACAAGTTTTGTTCCATTGAATGCAAAGTTCATTCACTTAATAATTTATTAAAATTATTGCCAAGTGATGACAACCATGAACAACACCAAAAGGCTTCTTCTTGGAAAGAATATTTATTACCAAAAAATAGTTTGAGAAAGCGGACAAGAAAGCAAAGTAATCCCAAAAAGGCTCCTTTCTTTTAGAAAACAATTTTTTTTTTCATTTCTTTTTATTTCATTCATTTCATTTTGATTTAACTAGTTATTTTATATGATTTGATTACTTATTCCTCTTATATCATACAAGTTTATTTTTTTAATTAGATTATTTTATTTGTTGATATTATATAATGGAGAACTATTATTTTTCTCTAGGTAATTAATTAATAGTGGTGTTAGTGGTCCGATCATTTATTAAAAGAATTTGCTTAGGTGGACTAGACATAGATATGACATAGAACATAATTATTTAAAACACAATGATTGAATTTGGTTTATAGTTTAATCATTTGGCTACTTTTACATGCATAAATATTGCTTAAATATTTTTTTTAAATTAAATATGCAATGAAATTCTAGATCATTAATGTGTTCATAATGATAAATTCTTAAATATAACTTATTATATACTCTCTATTAGTAATAGTTCAGAAATCGTCTTTATGTCTAACACTTATTTTTTTATAAAATTTAATAATCAAAATTAATATATTCAAAAATTTCATCAAAATCTCTTATTAATAAAACACACTAAATGCAATTGTAGCAAAGCTGTAGGCATATATTTATTTCTTTGGTCTGGTTTCAATTGTTAGGTAAAAGAACTACAAAAAAAAAAAAAAACCTATTATTTTCCTTTAAAAGATCCGGAATTAAATTCCTACAAAAATATAAATATTTTCCAAATTAAATTATTCAAAAATAATTATTATTACATTGACAAGACAAAAAAAAAATTCCGATTATAAAATAATATAACAAACTACAATTAAAAACAAATTAATTTCAGTTATTCCCTCAATTTTCAATTAATTCTTTTTCCAAATCCTTTATCAATACATTAATAATAAGACATTTCCGTAAAACAAGTATTCATAAAAATTGTAGCACAGTTATTGAAGTTTTTTATATAATACCAAACACATTGTCACATACAGAAAAGACCCAAGACAAGTACTAATTAAATTAATTAATGTTTCTTAAGCACCCTAATATCCTTCCAGCGAGATTCCATTTAATTAGAACTATTATCTTGTTCATAAACACCACACTTAAAATAATAGATATTTCCACCATGTCCTGGTTCCTCGTACTTGAGAACCCCATCAATGAAAACTTTCACATTTGAGGCACCAACATCATGGATTACATTTAACTTGAACCATTTGTTATAGATGTTAGGAACCAAAATTGGACACCTATAAGATGTGAGTATATTATTATGTCAATCAAGTGGCCAGAGTAAAAAATTAAGTTTTAATAATTTGTATGTATATAAGTTGATTTCACATTATTTTTTGTTAAATTTCAAATTACCTTTGGTGTATTTTAAATCTTAAGGCAAGTTTATTAATTTGTAATAAATTAAAAAAAAAAAACATTTGAAAAACAGATGAATTGAAATATGCAAGCCAAAATACAATAATTAAAATGACAAATTTTAAAACTTTAATAAAGAAAAGATGCATTTAGCACGTGATTGTAGGGCCTAATATTTGGTGGTGTGTCCTGGATAAAATTCCTTTAAGATAATGGAGTCGGATAGTCTAACTGGTCATTTTCTTTGTCGGCTACTATTAGTGCCTTTTAGCTTGAGCTAGCTATCTGGATATCACTTTATGATGGCTCTAAATCTATTTGTTCATTTGAGTCGGTAGAACTTTCATTAGTGCATAATTTATCTATTTTTTTAGAGATATATTCTTTGCTTTTATCCTTTTGTTTAAGATCTTCAATTATTGATTTAATTTAATTTTTTCCTTTATCTTTATAGTTATTGGCTGACACCCACTTTAATTGATTGAAATAGTTTGATGATTTTAAAATCCTCAAATTGTTCTAATGAAGTTTTTTCCCACCATCGAGCTTATGATTGCCTCATAAGGCAATAGAAGGAGTCACAGTATTTTAAGTCAAATTCTCATTTAAGGATCCAGGGTACCTTATATAAAGATAAAAAAAATAATAATGTATGACTCCATTTAAGGCTTCAAACTGATTATACACATTTAAGACAATTTTTGGGAAAATATCCCAAGACGGACCAAAAAATGAAACCAATTTCTAAACCAGTTTGAAAAATCATGAAAAACATAATAGTTCTCAGTTTTAAATTGAACATACCACGTATGAGTTTTTTTTTTATATTTTGATAATAGAAGGTTTGTTCCTATGCTTGCATGTAATCAAAGGAATCATAAGTAGTGGGTTGATTCATTATATCCTTAAATCGTTATCTAACATATAAGTTTGTATTCCAATCAGTTATATAAAGTATTTTCTTAATTTTTATTGTTGAAAAAGCAATGTCTTTGCTATTTCTTATGTTATGATTAATTTCTACCGAATTAGTTTATTTAAGAATTAATTCGTAAAAATCCCTTATTTTAGGGACAATGCAAGGTTGTAGATTATCTTTAAGATAAATTAATGCTACCTATTCAGGAAGCTTTTTATTGTCTTCATTTTCAATGAAAATAATACTTTTTGCTCGGATAAGCTGGAAGTCTTCCCTTTTAGGAAGCTTTGTTGGCGAGGTTCTACTCGTAGATGTCGAGTGTAAGACACTTCTTTTGAAGGTTTTGGGATTGGCCTTCTTCATGACCTTGTAGATATTCTCGTATAAGGAAATTTGGCATGGAGTTGGCTTTACCTTTGATGAACTCAATATCAAAATTGAATATTGAGAGTATGGCTTGTCACCTAGCAAAGATTTACTTTGTTGCTTGGCTTTTGACGTCCTTTTGAAGGACTTTTTTAGCAGACTTTCAATTAATTCTAAGTAATAATTTTTGGTTTAAGAGATCTTCTTGAAACTTAAAAATACTTAGAATAATTCCTAAGATTTTTGGTTCCAAATCAATCAAATTATTAAATCAATCAAAATTTGAATATAAACTATTTTGTATTACAAATATCTTATAATTATTATAATTAAGTGAGTTTTCACTTTGAGATGAGATTTTAATCTATGTGATATAATATGAAATCCAATCAAAATTTGGATAAAAACTATTCTTGTATTACAAATATCTTATAATTATTATAAATGAGTTTTCACTTTCATTGAGATTTTAATCTATGTGACACAATATGACTCGATACTTGAAATCTTAAGTTTGTATAGGATGATTGGACGTTAAATTTAAGACTAAATATTTTATTCAATTATATCATGCCATAAATGTTGAGATCTTATCTTAACTTATAAAATATATATATAATTAATTTAATATGAATATATTATAGAGTTTTTTATTAAATAATATATAAATTAATTATAATATAATATAATTTAATATAATTATATTTAATTTATTTAAGAAACTGCATAAATTACAGGACAGGGATGTTATTTAAACAGACCGACTCGCACGTAACGAATAGCAAACAATGCCGGCGGCCATACGAAACCGGTGTTATCGAGTCTATTCAAATACGGCGGCTTTGGTGTTTTAGGTCAGTATCCTAAATTGCATCAGTAAGCCATACGGCAAGCTAAACCATTAAGAGAACGTTAATAATTATCAATTATATTATTATGTCGCACTAATATTTATATCAAGTATGATTATAAAATGTATGTCAAAAATTATATAAAATAATATTTTAAAATTTATAATAATAAAAATAATATTAAAAAATATTTAATATTAGAGCTTTATTGATTGGAATTTAACACTAAATATATTTAATTAATTAAAATTTAACTTAAAAAAGTCTTCAACTAAACGATACTTTATGTAAAAAATTTTGAGGAAAGATTTTATTTTAAGTAAAATATATGAGTTAAATATTAAAAAAATAATAATAATTATAAATTTTAAAAGTCAATGTAAAAATTATTTTCACAAAATTATTATCTTTCGAACTTTGGATGTACATCTCCGGTGATTCAAAACTTGAAAAGCCACCTTCATATTTGACCAAAAGATCACAAAGAACAAAAAACTCTAATTTAAGCCCCTCGTTAAAGTTTTAAAGACAATTAGGTATATCTTGAAAAAATAAATTGTTGAATGTAATTTGTATATTGCAAACGTTACATAGTATAATATATATACAAATAATAGCTAGTCCTACCATTAAGGCTGAAGATTTAATCTACTCTAATTTGGCAAGTAAAGATATTATGAATATTTACAAAGATATTTCTTAATACTCCCCCTCAAGTTGGAGAGTGAATATCATGAAGTCTCAACTTGTTGCGCAATGTCACAAATTGATCATTCCCTAAGGCCTTTGTAAAAATATCTGCCAATTAGAAGCGTGTGGGTACATACGATGGACTAATTATTCTAGCTTGTAGTTTTTCTCGAACTATGTGACAATCAATTTCGATGTGCTTTGTACACTCATGTGAATCAGGATTGGCAGCAATATACAAAGCTGACTGATTATCACAAAATAATGGTACATGAGCTGTCTGTGGGACTTTTAAATCCTGTAGTATAAAGCGTAACAAGTCAGCTCCAAACATGTGTTGGCCATAGCTCGATATTCAGCTTCTTCTGATGATCTTGAAACATTGGTTTGTTTTTTAGATTTCTATGAGATGAGTGAATTTTCAAGAAAAACACAGTATCCTGTAACTGATCTTCTTGTCGCACGACAACCTCCCCAGTCTGAATCACAAAAAGCCTTTAATGTAAGATTGTTGGTGGTCAGAAAATAACAAACCCTGACCTGGAGCCCCTATTAGGTATCTAAGAACCCGTATCGCGGCATCCCAATGAGGTCTGCGAGGCTGATGCATGAATTGACTTAGTATTCGAACAACATAAACTATATCAGGCCTTGTGATAGTAAGGTAGATCAATTGGCCAACCAATCTCCTGTATTTGGTTGGATCATTCAGTAATTCTCCATCTGTGGGAGTGAGTTTTAGATTCTATTCCATTGGGAACTTGTCTGGGCGTGCGCCTAGAAGTCCCGAATCTTGCAAAATATCAAGTGCATACTTTCTTTGAGACATGAAAATACCTTTCTTAGAACAGGAGAATTCCATGCCCAAAAAATATTTCAAATCCCAAGGTCTTTGATGCGAAAGAGATTGAGAAGGAACTTTTTGAGACGTTCCATTTCTTGAAGATTATTTCCAGTTAGAAGTATATCATCAACATAGATAAGAACTACAGTAAATGAAGTGCCTTGAGCCTTGGTAAAAAGAGAATAATCAGCTTTAGACTGTTGATAACCGACTTTTTGAATAGTATCTAAAAAATCGAAAAACCAGTTTCTGGAAGCCTATTTGAGGCCATAGAGGGACTTGTTGAGCCGATATACAACGTTCTCCCCCTGTCGGCAAAGACCAGGAGGAGGATCCATGTACACCACCTCATGTAAATTGCTATGGAGAAAAGCATTTTGAACGTCTAATTGGTGGATGAAACCAATGGTGGGCAACAACAACAGTAAGAAAACAGCGGAGTGTAGTGAATTTGGCCGTTGGGAAAGAAAGTCTCTTAATAATCACTGTCCTCAATTTGAGTGTAGCCTTTAGCAACAAGCCTAGCCTTGTAACGCTTAATGGTGCCGTCAGATCGGTATTTGATTTTGTATACCCATTTACAGCCGATCGGTTTATGACCAACAAGTAATGGAACCAAACTCCAAGTGTTATTGTGCTGTAAAGCCTCTAGTTCTGCAGTCATGGCTTGGCACCAATGTGGATCAAGAATAGCCTGAGCATGGGATGTGGGTTCTGTGTGACCTATAATGTTAGCAAGAAAAGCACAATATGCAGAAGATAAATGAGAGTAGGTAAGGAAGTGGGAAATAGGATAATGAGTACCTGATGTAGAATGAGGCACTGAGGTTGAGTGATTGACGTGGTTGGACATGTGGTAGTCTGTATGCAATGCCGGAGGATGTTTAGAGCGAGTGGACTGTCGAGGAGGGGGAATGAGAGTAATGGGATTATCAGTATGTGGAGGGGTGGGGTCAATGGATGGGGTCAAAGGTGGGATGGGAGACGTGCGGTTGTCATGCACGTCATGTGCATCAGAGAGGATAGAGTGGGTAGGTGCTTGTGGTGGGTCATTTGAAGGTTGTGGCATATCGATTGGTGAGGTCCAGCTGTTAAGGAAATCAGTGAAAAGGTAGCGTTGGGGAGTATATGGAGTAGGTGATGCCGGAGATTGAGAGAAAGGGAAAACACAGAATCGGACATCACGACTAACAAAGAATTTGTTGGTCTCCAAATTGTAGAATTTGTAACCCTTTTGGCTAGTAGGATATCCAACAAAGACACAACGTGTGGCACAGGGATCAAATTTATGAACAGGATGGACAACAGTTTCATAACAGAGACAACCGAAGACTTTCAAGTGGTCAAGTGATGGGGGACAGTTGTATAACAATTCAAAAGGTGATTTAGTGGAAAGTAATGGTGAAGGTAATCGGATAATAAGATAGACAGCGGATAGGATGCATTCACCCCATAAAATAATGGGTAAGTGGGACTAAAAAAGTAATGTATGTGCGACAGTAAGAATGTGGTGATGTTTGTGTTCGACGACTCTATTTTGTTGTGGAGTGTAAACACAAGTGCGCTGATATTCAATGCCTTTATTTTGAAAGAAATGCCTCATGGAAAAAAATTCAGACTCGTTGTCTACCCGAATGGTTTTAATCTTGGCATGGAATTGAGAGTGGACAAAAGTAATAAAAGACTTGAGAAGGTTTTCGATTTCAGATTTATGCTGCATCAAAAATATCCATGTGCACCTAGTAAAGTCATCCACAATAGTAAGAAAGAAACATGCCCCTAAATCTGTGGGAATTTTGTGCGGCCCCAAATATCACAATGTAACAAATCAAATGGAGCTTTAGTTAATATTAAACTTAGAGGAAATGGAAGCCTTGTTTGTTTGGATATTGGACAAACACTACAATTATTATCAAAAGAAATATTATTGGAAGGCAACAATGGGGAAGCTAATTGAAGACGAGCAAGGGACGGGTGTTTAAGTCCATGTGCCATAAATTGGATGAGAGTGAAACTTGATATGAGACAGTATCTTTTGCAATAGAGACATGTAATAGAGACCACCACACTGTTCACCGAGCCAATCATCTTCCCTATAGCCAAGTCCTGCAAGACACAAAAGGTAGGAAACAAAATGGCACAACAATTTAGAGAAGTAGTGAGTTTGCTGGCATACATTAGATTTAAGCGAAAAGATGGAACACACAAAACTTTGTTAATGTGATATTTGAATTGAATGGTATAGTGCCAGTGGAAGTGATTGGGGCATGAGAACAAGTAGGTAAATTAACAATGGGCATTTGTGATGATTCAGTTTTGGTGAAAAGTGTGTGGTCATAAGTGATGTGATCAGTAGCTCTGCTATCTAAAATCTAAGGTTTAGTAGACACATAATTTATAAAAGAAATGAAAAAGGAGCCAGACCTGCAGCATTTGCATAAATATTGCTATTACTAAAGGAATGAGTCGAACTCATCATAGAAACTGCATATGCTAATTGTTGGAGTTGCTCTACCGAGAACCCACGTAAAAGTGTTGGAATGAGAGGCTAGCTGGGTTGGTGCATTGGAACCATATGACTGGGCTCCTTGCGCTGGAGATGTGTCTGCTGCATGGGCAGTAGGAAAGGGCCCACGTGCATAGATGTTCCCTTTAGACCCTTGACGTTGTTGCTTAGATTGATTGTGCTTGCTGCCTTGAATGCCTGTGTCATTGGGAACCCATGTCCATTTTTAAATTTACATCTTTCTTCAATGTGACCTCTCCTATCATAATACTTGCAATGGAATTTGAGGGTCCGACATTCTTTAATTGTATGACCATTTCTATCACAGTGGTCACAGTGTTTGTTTGTCGAATTATTTGACATATTGTTTGATCGACTGTGAATTGCAGCGTAATGAAAAAATTCTTGTTGGTCCTGATGTTATCTGTCGCTGTGTTTCGTGTTGAACGACCAATGAATAGGTTTGACGGACATTAGGCAACGGTGACATCATGAGAATATTCCCACGAACACTGTTGTAGGTGTCATTGAGGCCCATTAAGGAATTGCATCATTCAATTTTCTTCCTTTTGTGTATTGTGTGCTTTCATCTCGTTACATGTGAGAGGGGTTTAATATGTTTCTAATTCATCCTAGAGATCTTTGAGTTTCTTGTAGTAATCTGAAACTGTCATGGTTTCTTGTGAAAGAGAGGCGATGGATTTCTGTATCTGATATATGGTGGGTGTATTCTTTTGTGAGAATTGATCTTTGAAATCTTGTCACACTTGATGGACAGTCTTGGCATGAACGACTGCTTTGGCTAGATTGGGTTGCACCGAGTGAGCAAGCCATGATAAAATCATACTATTGCATTGATTCCAGAGAGCATATTCGGTTGGTTGTTCAGTTTCTAAAGGAGGTTGAATGGATCCATTGACAAAGTCGACTTTGTTCTTGGCTGTGAGAGCATGGATCATGGATTTACTCCAAGATGGGTAATTGGTGCCGTTCAACTTTATTGGAATGAGCATGAGACCGGGATGATATGATTGATGAACAAAAAATGGGTGTGATGAATCAATACCAGAATTTTTGGTGCTTGAGTTTTTGAGTTATTGTTTATGATTTTTGGTGGTGCTTGATCTAACATGGTGTTTGAGGGTGGTGGGTGGAGGCGAGCAAATATTATTGGTGATAGGTAGCGTTTTTTGTGGGTGGAAGCTTCTAGTATGCAAGTTTCCCTCTCTCTCTCTCTTTTTTTTTTTTTTTTTTTTTTAAGTTTGCTCTGATATTATCTTGAGAAAATAAATTGTTAAATGTAATATGTATATTGCAAACGTTACATAGTACAATATATATATAAAGAATAGCTAGCCCTACCATTAAGGCTGAAGATTTAATCTACTCTAATTTAACAAGTAAAGGTATTATGAACATTTACAAATATATTTCTTAATAGTACAGGTACTCTTATATATATTAAATAATATGTTTATTATTATTTAGGTATAAAGTTAAAGAAATGATTACATAATTTTTATTATTATAAAATTAATTAAATTATAATGTATAAATTATAATATGTATTAAATTGTTATAAAAAAAAATTTATTCTTTACATAATTATTGAGGTCACATGCTTCTACTTCTTCTCCGAAACTTCATTTTCCTCTCTTATTTTTTTTCAGGAAAAAAAGTCACTATATATACTAAACTAGCTTCCTTTGCCTTCTATCATTTAAAATTAGTACGATTGGCTTCAAGTGTGTAAAATGAGGATCACTTGTTCTAACATTTTGCTTTTGGAGCTCTTGTGTTTAAGTGTAGTAGTTCAGCTAAATTTGCAGCAACACATTTGTGCTGGCCAAGTAGTTGATCCCACAAAAGGGTTCACAGCCGTGAAACTAAATCCATCAAATTTTGAAATCCAGAAGCCATATGATGTTTCTCAAAGTGACCGATACAGCTTTGTAAATGGAGTTCACAAGCTTTGGGTTTACTCTACTGACAAGCCTCATACTCCTACTAGCAAAACCAGGCCCCGCACTGAAATCCGCATAAGGGTAGGCAAATTAATGAAAGTCTAGCTAGATAGCTATCTTCATTTTTCATTATATTATAAACTGAAAAGCACCTATTGAATTTTTGGACTTAGTGCCATCAAATTCCTTTTTATTTTTTTTTCTTTCCTTCAGTTAATTAATTTTGTGTTTTCTATGTTTTAGAGTTTTGTGTAAAAGAAAGGATAAAGGACTTCCTCAAAAACCTAAAATATCTTAATTACATATTTAGCCTTACTTTTTTCACATGCTTTAAAACAGTTTTTATCGTGAATATAGTCTTTTTAACTCTAAAAAATAATAAATAAAAAAATAATAATAAACCGGGCAAGCGTACTTAAGTCATGGGAACAAATGTGGCAGCAGTCTACAAAGGCTTAATACTTGTTTTTTTAACGACACCACAAGTATTTTGAATTGTGTTTTTTTTTTTTTTTTTTTAAGTTAGTGTACTGACATATGGCACTCTACAGGCCCTTTTACTTTTTTTAAATCTACACTCTAATTTTTGTTTAGTGATATATTTTAAATTTTTTTAATAAAAAATATACTTAAATTTAATTTTTTTAAAAAATTATAAATTTTTTCACTCATAATTCTTATGACTTTTTAAGAAAATAATTTTTTCCCTTTAAAAAACTTTATTTTTTTTCTTTTGACTTCTAAAAATATAAATTAAAATTGTTGGGTGAATAATTATTTATTGTGATCTATTTTATTTTCTTAAAAAGTAAAGAATAATTAGAAGTACTGTTTTTTTTTTTTTTGGTCAAAATTTCCCCCACAGTCCTGTTGTAATGAGAGCACTTTTGTCATAATTTTATAATTTTTCCCAATTCTACTCCTAACTTTAGAAATTTCTTCCTCCATTATTCCAAAGCTAGAGCAAAAGTAACAATTATAAGTGGAAAAAAAATACAATCTTATACATTAATTAATTAATGAACAATATTTTGTTCTTGTAAAATATTGTGTGCCTCTTATATATAATAATATAATATATATAGGGATATGATTACTCTTCTGGGGTTTGGCAATTTGAAGCAAATGGTAAGTGGAACAAGTGGTGTATCAATAATGCAAGTGTTTGGAGGAAGTAGTCGGGCTACTACAATCATGCTTAGAGTCTACAATGGTTCACTCACATCTTATAGGAGTCCAATTTTGGTTCCTAACATCTATAACAAATGGTTCAAGTTAAATGTAATCCATGATGTTGGTGCCTCAAATGTGAAAGTTTTCATTGATGGGGTTCTTAAGTATGAGGGATCAGGACATGGTGGAAATATCCATTATTTTAAATGTGGTGTTTATGAACAAGATAATAGTTCTAATTACATGGAATCTCGCTGGAAGGATATTAGGGTCCTTAAGAAAAATTAATTAATTTAATTACTACATGTCTTGGGTCTTTTCTTTATGTGATAGTGTGTATGGTATTATATAAAAAACTTCAATAATAAAGGAACTGTGCTACAATTTATATGAATACTTGTTTTACTGAAATGTCTTGTTATTAATGTATTGATAAAGGATTTGGAAAAAGAATTAATCGAAAATTGAGAGAATGAGAACGAAGAATAATAATTCAAATTAATTTGTTTTTAATTGTAGTTTGTTATATTATTTTAAAATCGAAAAAAAAAAATTTGTCTTGTCAATGTAATAATAATTATTTTTGAATAATTTAATTTGGAAAATAAAGTTTATATTTTTGTAGGAAATCAATTCCGGATCTTTTAGAGGAAAATAACAGTTTTTTTTCCCGGTTCTTTGGCCTAACAATTGAAACCGGACCAAAGAAATAAATATCTGCCACCTATAGCTTTGCTACACATTTAGTGTGTTTTATTGTTAAGAATATATGGATAATAATTTAATTCTAGATGACTAGCTCAAACTAAAAGATACTAATAGTAGCGGACAAAGAAAAGGACCTATGCTGGACTATTCGACTCTATTATCTTAAATAAATCTTATCTGGGACATACCACCAGACATTAGGTCCCACAGTCACATGCTAAAAGCATATTTTCTTTATTAAAGTTTTAAAGTTTTTCGTTTTAATTATTTGTATTTTGGCATGTAATGGGTAAGCTCTGCATCGTTCAATTTTGTTTTGCATGTTCAATTTTGCAAATATAGTTTATGTGAGTTCTCTCTCTTTGTAAAATATTTCACTATTAATAAAATATTTTTCAGTTTTAATATATCTTCAATTCTTTGTTATTATAACATAACTCTAGTAGATCATACGCCATCTTGGTATTAGAGCCATCTAGAGTTGATATATATAGAGAAATATAGATTAAATTCATACTAAGCCCTTGTTATTAGCAAAAAGACTTCGAGGTACAAGAGATTTAGACAAGCAGCCCAAAAGTAAGTCCCAAAAGAGGCAATGTAAGTGGCGTGAGACTTTGTCTAATCTCATACAAGGTATTCTCTGATCTCCTTCAATGGTAGGTTTGGTAATAAGTTTTTCTAAACTTTCTCGATCTTCATCATCTTCAAGCTCTAGCTTTGAGGCTTTAAGGCCTACAAATACTAAAACTAAAGAAGTTGTATCAATAGATAATGTAGAAAAATATTTACAAAACTAAAATATTCATAAATATGGAACATCCCAAGTATATAATAAAGGTAGTTTTACATTTAAATCTAATTATGTAATTACAACCATCGAAGAAACCCTTCCTCTTATAGGGGAATCATTAGATATTAGTTTATGATCACAAAATCTTATACATTTTTATAAAGAAAAATTTAATTATTTACATGTTGGTTAAGTACAGATTGCTGTTAAACCACTTACAAGAGAAGGCTAAATAATTCAGTTCTTCTATGTTTGCGAGATAAGAGGCGCAAGAGATTTAAGGACTCCGTATTAGGATGTGTGGAATCATCACTAAGTGTTGGTCCAATATATTTTAAATACTTTCCTAATTTTCTGTGCATATTAAAGATGCTAATGTTATCAGATCACTGAAAGTAGATATGAAAACCCATGGCTTTAGCATGGAGGAAGGAACATGCAACATAGTTCTTATTTATAGAGTCTATTTTAAAGTCTTGAATACAATCTATCTTGATATCAACTTAAGATCATTTGTTCAAGATAAAAGGGGTGAAACCACCATATTTTTCCAAACTAGTTACACTTAACAAGGTACCATGGGATAAAATCATCCTACCTGAATCCTAATCTTTAAAACAAGATCAACAACATATTCATGTTCCTCAAAATATAGAATTGGAACAAATTATTGAATACGGTGATGGATCTGTTGAGATCAGTTTTGACTCAACAAGAAAAAGTAAAGATTAATACCCCAACAATCTCAGTTCCATCAACACCTATTTCTAGAAAAGGAAAAGAAACCCTATTTGATGGAGTTCAAAGACTCCCAACAGAGGCTATAGTATTTTCTAAATTTGATATGAAAAGCAGCTATTGAAAAATTCAAATAGTTGAGCATGATAGGTATAAAACTGCATTCATTGTTATATTTAGACATTATGAGTGGAATGTTATGCCTTTTGGGTTTAAAAATGCTCCATCAGAATTTCAAAAAATTATGAATGAAATCTTTATTCCTTATATTGGATTTACTATCCTTTATATTGACGATGTGTTGTTCTATTCAAAATCTATTAACCAACATTGAAAACTTTTAAATATATTTTTTAAAATAGTCAAAGAAAATGGGCTTGTGGTTTCAGCAAAAAAGATGAAACTAATACAGACCCAAGTTCGCTTTTTTGGGCCATAACATTGCAAATGGGCTTATAATCCCAACAGATCGGTCTGAGATGTTTTCCGATGAAATTTGAGATAAAAAGCAACTTGAGAGGTTTCTAGGAAGGCTTAATTATCTTTCAAATTTTTACAAAAATCTTGCACAATACGCCTAATCACTCTTTGAAAGACTAAAAAAGAACCTTCCAGAGTGGTCTATAGACTGTACTCAAGAAGTTAAAAGAATAAAACTGAGAGCTAAAGAGTTCCTTTGCCTCTCCTTACCAAATCCCAAAGCTCTTAAAGTAGTGGAGACGGATGCTACGGAGTTAGGATATGGAGGTATCCTAAAACAAAAAATGCTTATAAAAGAAGTGCTAGTTCAATTCACTTCAAGCCTTTGGAAACCCGCCTAGAAAAAAAATTCTTCCATTAAAAAAGAAATCATAGCAATTGTTCTTAGTATTTCTAAGTTTTAAGATCTCCTAAACTAAATTACTTAGAATTGACTGTAAGTCTGCTAAAGAAGTCCTTTTCAAAAGGACATCATAAACCTAGCATCAAAGCAAATTTTGCTAGGTGGCAAGCCATACTCTCAGTATTCGATTTCGATATTGAGTTCATGAAAGGTGAAGCCAACTCCTTGCCAGATTTCCTTACACAAGAATATCTACATGGTCATGAAGAAGGCCAATATCAAAACCTTCAAAAGAAGTGCCTTACACTCGGCATCTATGATAGAACCTAGCCAACAGAGCTTCCTAAAAGGGTAGACTTCAAGCTTTTTAAAGCAAAAAGTATTATTTGCATCGAAATTGAAGACAGTGAAATGCTTCTTGAACAAATAGTATTAATTTATCTTAAAGATAATCTACAACTTTACACTGTTCTTAAAACAAGATATTTTTTGAATTAATTTTTGAAGAAACTAATTCCGTAGAATTTAATCATACCATGAGAAATAGCAAATACATTGCTTTTTCAACAATAAAAATTAAGAAAATACTTTCTAAAACCGATTGGAATGCAAACTTATATGTTAGAGGACGATTTAAGGATAGAAGGATGCAACCCACTACTTATGATTACTTTGAGTACATGCAAGCATGGGAACAAACTTTATATTATCAAAATCTAAGAAAAACTAATACGTGATATGTTCAGTTTAAAACTGAGGACTGTTATAATTTTCATGATTTTCCAAACTAGTTTTCATTTTTTGGTCCTTCTTGGGATATTTTTTCAAAAATTGTCTTAAATGCTTATGATCAGTTTGAAGCCTTAAATGGCAACCTTACTAATGATACTAATCATACATTATTATTTTTTGTATCATTATATAAGGTACCCTTGATCCTTAAATGAGAATATGACTTAAAATACTGTGACTCCTTCTATTCCCTTATGAGGCAATCGTATGCTAGATGGTTGGAAAAACCCCATAAGAACAATTTGAAGATTTTAAAATCATCGAAATATTTCAATCACGTAGAGTGGTGTCAGCTAATAACCCTAAAGATAAAGGAAAAAATAAAATTGAATTAATAATAGAAGATCTTAAACAAAAGGGTAAAAGTGAATAATATATATCTAAAAAATTAGAGAAATTATGCACTGATGAAAGTTCTACAAGCTCAAATGAACGGTTAGATTTAGAGCCTTCAAAAAGTGATATCCAAATGACTAACTCAAGCTAAAAGGCACTAATAGTACCCGACAACGAAAAAGACCTGTGTTGGACTATTCGACTCTATTATTTTAAAGGAATCTTATCTGAGATACACCACCAAACATTAGGCCCTACAACAACATATTAAAAGCATATTTTCTTTATTAAAGTTTTAAAGTTTATCGTTTTAATTATTTTTATTTTGGCCTGTATTATGTTTCAATTAATCTATTTTTCATATATTTTTTTTAAATTTATTACCTATTAATAAACTTGCCCTAAGATTTAAAATACACCAAAGGTAATTTGAAATTTAACGAAAAATAATGTGAAATTAACTTATATACATACAAATTATTAAAACTTAATTTTTTACACTGGCCACTTGATTGATATAACAATATACTCACATCTTATAGGAGTCCAATTTTGGTTCCTAACATCTATAACAAATAGTTCAAGTTAAATGTAATCCATGATGTTGGTGCCTCAAATGTGAAAGCTTTCATTGATGGGGTTCTCAAGTACGAGGGACCAGGGACCAGGACATGGTGGAAATATCCATTATTTTAATAGTTCTAATTACATGGAATCTAGCTGGAAGGATATTACGGTTCTCTCGCTATGAGTTTTATAGTTTTGACGTTATTTTATATATATTTTGACATTTTTATTTATTTATTAAAATTTGGATAATTTTAGCACATGTTTCGTAGAGGGATCTTAATAAACTTTTTTTACTCTAAAAAAAATTTATTTTACTCTTAATTATTTATTAAATTATCAACTAATTTTTGTAATTATTTTTTTAAATTAAAAATGTGAAATCATATTTCACCCTTAATAAAAACATAATTTTTAAAAATTTAGACTAATTTAACCTAAAATTGAAATTATAGAACTAAATAAATTTATTTTGATAATTACATGACTAATATATTAATTAAATAATATTATAGAATTAAATAAATTCAAAATTTCAAGTTTTTAGACTTGTGTTTACTTTTAAATAATAGTTTTAATTACATGGAATCTCGCTGGAAGGATATTAGGGTCCTTAAGAAAAATTAATTAATGTAATTACTGCATGACTTGGGTCTTTTCTTTATGTGACAGTGTGTTTGGTATTATATAAAAAACTTCAATAATAAAGGAATTGTGCTACAATTTATATGAATAGGTTTTTTTACTGAAATGTCTTGTTATTAATGTATTGATAAAGGACTTGAAAAATGAATTAATCGGAAATTGAGGGAATGAGAAAGAAGAATAATAATTCAAATTAATTTGTTTTTAATTGTAGTTTGTTAGATTATTGTACAATCGGAAAAAAAAAATTGTCTTGTCAATGTAATAATAATTATTTTTGAATAATTTAATTTGAAAAATAAAGTTTATATATTTGTAGGAATTCAATTCCAGATCTTTTAGAGGAAAATAATAGTTTTTTTTTTGGCTTTTTTGTCTAAAAATTGAAACCAAAGTACAAACCAAAGAAATAAATATCTGTCTACAGCTTTCCTACAGCTACGATTGCATTTAGTGTGTTTTATTCATAAGAGATTTTGATGAAATTTTGGAACATATTAATTTTTATAAAAAAAAAAAAAAATTAACTGTTAGACATAAGGAAGATTAAGTACTATTACTAATAGAGAGTATATAATTTTTTATATTTAAGAATTTATCATTATTAACACATTAATGATCTAAAACCCAATGATGATGAATTAAAAACATTATATAATTATTATTTTTGTTTGTGAAATGAATTTAATAGGAATCCAATGATGATATATGGTTGACATGCATTTGTTTTGGATTGAAATATAATAATTATAATATGTGTAATTATTGAGCATATGTATGGCTAAATTTTTTGAGTTGAAATGCTCCATTCTATATGCACATGTTATAACTTTGTGAATTGTATGCTTATTTTGAGAAGTTTGTGTGAATTTCACGCATTGATGATTTATGCGTCTATAGCAAACTTTAAAATCCACTTTGGTGTCTCTTGAGGTAAAATCATATATGCTAGTTAGGTTGAGAAATGATTTAGGCCTTCTTTGGACCATTTGAGCTTTTTAAGCCACTATGATTATTTATGTCCTTAGTTACCTCATTTTGAGCCTTAATGTTGACATTTCATTTCATTTTACCTATGTGATTAGTCTAGCTCAAATTATAAATTTCACTTACCCATGACACTCTTAGTTAAATGTGTATTGTGTTATCTATTGTTGAGCTTATATATTTTGAGAATGTGTGGTTTATCTTGTTGAGTTAAAAAAAGAAAAAGAAAAAAGATAAACAAATGATTGAATTTGAGGTGTAGTTCTCACAAACACAAATTATATATATAAGTGAATAAAGTTAGAAAAAAAAATGAAGTGAAAAAGACCTAAGTTTGAGTGTACACTACTTGTGGTTGTGAGCTCATTAGTTTATTGTATGTATTTGGTTAGCTAAGGGTGTACTTGAGTCTAAATATTTTATATCTCACCTATCTATATCTTAACCTATTATTAGAAGTTTTGAAAGACTTATTGATTTCAATCTAAGCTTGCATTTATATTAGTGGAGAGAGAGACTAAATATGGACTTATGAAGTTTGATACTATTGTAGACTATTCTTATAATTACATAGTTCACATGAACTTATTTTGATGACATATAATATAAACTAATTTGGTATAACACACACGCACATGGAACATGTCATTAAATTTTTTTTTGGTCATACTCTTAAATGAATGCATTAGGGATTGATAATCATATGGATATTTAAGTTGAGTGTATTGGTTGATTTTTGAGGGTCCTCTAATTTATTAAGCATGCTTGAAACCAATATCAATTATAGTTATGAATTTTTTATTTATACCATGTTTAGATGTTAATTTTGAGTTGTTTAATTTGTGTTTATGTTTTGCTTGGGACAAACAAAATATTAAGTTTGGACAATTGGACTCTTTCTTTTTCCAATTGTTGTTTAAGTTTCATGTCATTTACATAAAGCTAAGCCTTTAGCAGCTAGCTCCCCGTATGTATACATATTATATGGTATAATACCGTCATGTTTATTTCGTAGATGGGTTCGATTTTATCCACAAATAGTGTTGGTAACCCAGAAATAAACTTTTCTTTCCAAAACTCACAATTATAGTCTTCTCGGCTTAAGACTTTTGCCAAGAATACATCTTTATACCATTTGAAATGGGAAGTGTAGGACATCTTAGGTTGATTAATTGTTCATGGCTACAATCAAGTTGTATTCTTGTACTACCAACAAAGTGTAAAAGGATAGTATAGATAGAGAGATAGAGTGTATTAACTGCGTCTTCCAGTTGTAGGGTGTCACCATTGTCAGTAGTTTCTTGTTTAATGGTGTTTAAAATTACATGCCTATGAGCTGGGCCTGAATAGTTGTCCCACCAGCCTTGCAATTGACTAGTAAAACCTGCACGTAAGGCTAGGGCTGCATTCTTATCAGAATTTCCTCTTATCTTAGTGGTGATACATACATCAACATTTGTTTGATGACCTGAATAATTTGATATTCAAACAAGCCATCAATTGACCATTCTTGTATGGAATTACCATCATAACTTGAGTTTGTAGGAATTTCATCCTCATATTGTAGATCTATGGGAGATTGCCTAGGATAATAGATTTTTGATTTATAAATTGGATTGAATTTTTCCAATTTGTTTACTTATGGAGAAATCATAGTTTCAGATGATTGAAATACTTTAAGTATACTATCTATTTCTCTTTCAGAGAGATTGCTGATGTCTTATTCTTCGATCATTTTGATGAATTTACCTTTTTTAGTGGCAGCTTCTAATTTGACATTTTTTCTAAAAGTTTTTTTAAGAACTCAGAATTATCATTGTTATGGAGTTTTAAATTAGACCTGTCTAGTAAAGGCTTGACAAATGCTGATCGTACATTAGGCTTCTTTTTAGAAGATGACTATTAGTATGCTATTGAACTGTTTTTTCAATTCTTATTAATTGACTACCAACTATTTGTAAAAATAAATTGGTATAGTTTACTTGCTCCAGAACCTGGTTTACAAATTCATCACTTGCTACTTCTTGTGGTTTTGAAGAACCACTTTTATATGGAACAACTTTTGTTTTATCTGTCAGATTTATTGTTGCTTCTGGGGGATGGATTGCAACGATCTTTTTTCCTATAGATAAGGATATGTTTTATAGCCTTTTTCAAGGTTATGAATTTATGGAATTGTAATTCCTTTTTAATGTGCATATTTGGTTATGAAATAAAAAAAATAATAATTCTTTAATTCTATTTTTCTTTTGAGCATATTTAAAGAATGCTTTATATTTGTCAAAAATATTTTTTGTTGTTCTCTAGTTAGAGAATAAAATATTTGTTTTTTTTTTTTTTCAGAATTTTCTAGATTTATGAACATCTACATAAGACATTAATTTATCAAGTCTCCTTTAGAGATTTGTAGCATCATAATATTAGAGAATTTTGCATGTGATCCGTCATAGCCCATTTTTGATAAAGTAGAGCTCATTGGTCTTTCATACTACTTATCAGCCTATTCATCAAATCTTTTAGATATTTCTGTTTGATATACTAGTAAACTTATCCTTGTTGGGAGTCTTTGAACTCCTTCAAATAGGGTTTTTTTTTTTTTTTTTCTTTTTTTCTTTCTTTCTGGAAATAGGTGTTGATGGAACCGAGATTGTTGGGGTATTAATCTTTACTTTTCTTGTTGATTCAAAACTGATCTCAATAGATCCATCATCGTATTCAATAATTTGCTCCAATTCTGTATTTTATGGAATAGGAATGTGTTGTTGATCTTGATTTAAAGACCAGGATTCTGGTAGGGTAATTTTATCCCATGGTACCTTGTTAGGTATAGCTAGTTTGGATTTAACTGTATTTTTCTGAAATACGGTGGTTTCACCCCTTTTATCTTGAACAAACGATATTAAGTTGATATCAGGACATATCGTATTCATGACTTTAAAATAGACTCCATAAATAAGAATTATGTTGCTTGTGCCTTCCTCCATTTTAAAGCCATGGGTTTTCACATCTACTTTCAGTGATATGTGAACATTAACATCTTTAATACGTACAGAAAACTTACGAAAGTAGTTAAAATATATTGGACCAGCACTTAGCGATGATTCAACACATCCTAATACAGAGTCCTTAAATCTCTTGTGCCTCTTATCTCACACACATAGAAGAATTGAATTATTTAGCCCCTCTCTTGTAAGTGGTATAACATCAATCTGTACTAAACCAACATGTGAATAATTAATTTTTTTTTATAAAAATCTATAAGATTTTGTGATAATGAACTAATATCTAATGATTCCCTTGTAAGAGGAAGCGTTTCTTCAACCATTTTAGTTACATAATTAGATTTAAACATAAAACTACCATATTATATACTTGGGATGTTACATATTTAGGAATATTCTAGTTTTGTAAATGTTTTTCTACATTATCTATTAATACAACTTCTTTATTTTTAGTATTTGTATGCCTTAAAGCCTCATAGCTAGAGCTTGAAGATGATGAAGATCGAGAAGGTTTAGAAAAGCTTCTTACCAAACCTACCATTGAAGAAGATCATAGAATTCCTTGTATGAGATTAGACAAAGTCTCATGCCACTTACACTGTCTCATCTGGGACTTACTTTTGGGCTGCTCGTCGAAGTCTCTTGTACCTCGAAGTCTTCTTGCTAATAATAAGGGCTTAGTTTGAATTTAATCTATATTTCTCTATATCTATCAATTCACGCCACTTACACTACCTCTTTTGGGACTAATTTTCAGCTGCTCGTCGAAGGCTCTTCTACCTCGAAGTCTTCTTGATAATAACAAGGGCTTAGTTTGAATTTAATTTATATTTCTCTATCTCTATCAACTCTAGATGGCTCTAATACCAAGATGGCCTATGATCTACTAGAGTTATGTTACAATAACAAAGAATTGAAGATATATTAAAACTGAAAATATTTTATTAATAGTGAAGTATTTTACAAAGAGAGAGAACACACGAAAGCTATATTTGCAAAATTGATTGATGCTAAATAATTGCATGGTCTGATCTAGGGGTGTCCACGGTCCGGTTTGGTTCGATTTTTAGTAAAAAAAATTTAACCAAACCTGACCGTTCACTGCTTGTGAGGACACGCATGTCCTCATGTGGGATTTTCTTATCCTCCCCAACTCTTCACAATTCTTTTCTAACAGCCCCCTCCCCCCCCGTGAGAACTAAAAAGAAAAATTAAAGTCTCTTATGTTTTCTTCTCTTCTTCTTCCTCCTCTTCTATAGAGAGAACAATAATTTTTTTTTGAAATAGAAATTTCCACCATTTTCAATAAGAAATTTTTGGATATGTATTCAAACTTCATTTCTTTTTCATTTATTTTGATTGAATTATGTTTATGATCTAAAAATTATTATATTAACACAAATATATCATTCATGCATGAATTTTTCAAAAATAATCAAAGAATAAATTAATTGTGATGTTGTGAATTTCTTATAACACTATTTCTCCGAAAATTGAAATAAAAACTAAGAAACTTCCACAACAAATTATAGTTTGTAAATTATATTTCTGAAAATATATGGATGTCTAGTTTATCAAAAAATTTACGATTCGTAATTTGGAGTTTTCTACACAAAGTTATACGTAATTAAATGAAGGTTGTTTTATGAAACACGAACTATAAGAGCTCTAGGTATTTTTGATATTTGAAATGGTTATACAACTTGGATTTGATTAAATTATATATTTTTTAAAAGCTTGACATGTCTAGTATTTAAACTTTTTATGGTTTGTTGTTTCGATATTTCTAGACAAAGTTATGCTTGTTTAACCAAGGATATGTCAAGTGAAAGAGGTGTTGGAAAAACTGTTTGAAAAACCAATCGAATTCTTATTAATTAAAATATTTTTACTAATTGGAATTGGACTTTTTATGTCTTATTTGAAGCTTAAGATGTCTAGTTTAATATAGATTTTACGGTGTGTTATTTCAAATTTTCTAGATAAATTTATAGCAACTTAACTAAAGGTACGTCCTGCTGCAATTTTGGTTAGAAAAATTGTTTGAAAGTAATTGGTTTCTATGGATTTGAAATGGGTTATATATATGATAATTGAGTGTGTAATAAATTATTTTAAAATTTGAAATGTATATTTTCTCGTATGTTTTTACATAAATGAATTTAGACATTTCTACCAAAAGTTATATATGATTATACAAGGGTAGGTTTAGGAGTACCCTAAAACTATTTAGAATGCAATGATCAAAGTCAAATAACTATCAACATCCCCTATTTTATAAATGTTAAAATACATTTCAATTTGAATTAAATAAGCAAGCTATGAAATTATTCTATTCTGACACAAGTATGGTTATTTAGGAAGAGTTGAGTACGCAGAACCTACAGGACACATAGAGGAACCATTAGAGACATTTTACTGTGAGTGGATATTTAATTATTTCTAAAGCATAGATAGCATGGTTTTGAAAAACATTAATGTTCAAGTAAATCCAATTTATAACAAGTTGCATATTTATGAAAAGTGCATTCATGTTAACTAGTGTTAGAAAAACATATATCAATTTCAATGCACTTCAAGAACTTTTACAACATGAGAATATATTTCCTTTTTATTAATAGAATCAATCAAGTAAATGAAAGATAAATTGCAAAAAAGCTATGATTAAATCAATTTTATTAATTATACTAATTTTTGTACAAGCTTTCAAATTTCACAAATATTTTACAGTTGCCAGAGTACTTCTCCTTATGTATTTATGATAGTTGACTATATTTATAGCATTTAGATATGCTATGACTTGGTAAGACATCATGATCAACAGATTTGGTCTAGTTTAGCTTACTATGATGTTTACCAACTAAGTATGATATTACAAGTTCAATTAAGTCAGTGTGCACATGACTCAGGTATCAACAAAGCCAATTGAGCCATTTTATGGCTGTATCAAGCAAGTTTCCCCACACGAGTAGTTAAGAGCTAGCAGTAGTGCTAAATGTCTCCTCTATGTGGGTTAATATCACACATGTGTAGTTGAGAGCTAGTACAAGTGCTAAATGTCTCCTCCGTGTGCGATCAGATTCCCAAGTTCTCTTGGCAATAAAAATACATTTCTCATGGTTAAACACTTTATTCATATACTGATCATAGCATTATTATATTCTAAAGATCATGAATATATATTTTTATCAGAACATGAATATTACATTATTTTATAAAACTTATCCACTCATTGAGCTCTCAAGCACACCCTTTTTATTATTTTCCTCCCCCAGGTAATAGGTTTTGAGGCCACATCACGTGAGTCTGGAGGCTTAAAATCCATCTATTGTTAGTGCAGTCTAGGTTGTTTTTATCTCCTTTCCAGTTTTTACAGTGTATTTTTGGCAGTTATGTCTTTGACTAGTGAACAAAAGTCTTATGTGGTGTATAGTATGTATCTGATAGTGTATAGTTATATTGGGCCATGAGCCACTTTTTGGTTATGTAAAAGTTCGATGAGGTTTGTTGGATTGTGAAATTTTATATTTTAGAACTGTGGTCATTTATTGCAGGGAACATAGTTCAATAATTAGGAAAAACTCTGCACAAATTTTTACAAATTTCTTACACAAAATTTTCATGTTAAGCCAAGGTCCATTTAGAATGCTAGTTATTATGTTTCCTCAGGACACGTCACACGCTCTAGTGTTGAGTTGGAACGGTTCCTGACATGTTAGGCTTATGTGAGGTAGGTAAGTTGTAATATTTAAGATCATTCGACACCTTAGCTTATTTTATTCATCATGCAACATGTATAGCACACCATTGAGCTTTCATTTTATGTTATAGTGCATCCTACCATATGATTTTTCATTCTTTTACTCCACATTCTTTTTGTAACTTCACAACACCCCCAAATTTATTGTTAAATCTATTATTTTTATTTTCTTTTTGTTTATTGGGGATAATGGTGTTGTGAGTTTTTTTTGAAGGGTGCATTACATTCCACCTTACTCTATAACACAACACAAGATTGCATTTTCACACAAGCTAAGAATGCAAGGGTAAATGTAATACACAATTTCAATTAAGCTCACATGTGGTTTAAAGACGTAAAATATATTTGTTTAGGCTTAAATGGGTGACTAAAGACATGTACATATGTTAGATTAAAAGTCTCAATTGGTTCAAATAAAGACCTAAAACACTTGAGAGTTAAATACTATTTAGGATTTTACTTCAAGGGATGATCAAATAGATTCTAAAGCATGGAATACCTAATCAACTAGCATAACTCACAACAAATTTTTTCCAACAAGAACACCAAAATTAATCATGAACATGTGCATAAAGTTGAATCAATTCAATAAAAAACTAACAACTATACAAAAAATTGATGTAAGTATATCTTAATAAACATGTTGTGTTCTTGATCCTAGTCATGACAACCAATTCTATTATTGGGTTTATATATTTCATATTAAGCATACATGCATTTGGATTCAATATGTTCATTAATTTCTACACAATTATTATAAAACTATCCTAAAATAAATTGAAAGATGATGACTAAATACAAAAGTAGAGAACAAAGTTCCATCCCCTACACTTGAATTGCACATTATCTTCAATGGGCAAAATACATAGAGAAGCAAAGATACATGGATAGGGTAAAGAAAAACTCTTTCAATGATGTCATAGTCTTCACAACTTGATATGTTCATATAAGCACCATTGTCTCCATCTCTTGTTTATTTACCTAAAATAACACAAACAAAGTAAACTGATAAAATATGAAGCATACACTTTAATCACTTGGGTTGCCTTCCAATAAGCATCATATTTTAGGTCATTGACTAGACTATCCTTATCCATCAAGGTGGATAATACACATAGTATTCCATAAAGAACCACTTAAAGGTTTTTATGGTTGTTGGGCCAAAATCATCATGATTTCCAATTAGGTTCCACACCCTCTTCCTATTTGTAGGAGTATCTTAACCCATTTTCAAAATTTTAAAAGTATCAAACACCAAAGTCTTGCTCAAAGGTCACATTGAATGGATCAATTGGAGCTTCCTTATTGAGCTTGCACTCCTTAAACTCACCCTTAAAGTTGAACCAATAGTTTTTAGCAGTGCATCTAGGAAGGTCCTTATCTACATAAACCTTAAAGGTAACCCTTTCATTTTGGATGCTTAAGGTGATCTCCTGTTGGGAGATAGATTAGGTTTAAGAGAGATATTAGAGAAAAAGTAGAGAAAACAATAAATAATGTATTCAGTGTTAGTGGCTCAATGGCCTTCTATAGAGTATTTATAGGTGTTACATTTTGATGGGGGTACATACGTAATTTACACATAAAAACATATAAGACAATAAATATAATCTATAATGAGACCAAACTTGTCCTCGCTTTAGTCGAGCAGGATTGAATCAGACAAGTTACTGTCTGCTGAAGTTAATTAAGCGAGTTTGAGGTCGACATGTTGAACTTAAAAGACGACCATCAAGTCGGTGTCAGAAAATCAAGTGTTCCACTCTTATAGTTCGAGCTGATACGAACTATAAGAGTATGGAGCGATTTCTCGTAACATTTTTCGAACTCAAGGCAGCAAAAGGTTTTTGCGACGTTTCTCAAACTCAAAGGGTAGAGAAAGGTTTTTATGACATTTCACGAACTCGAAGGGCAACGAAAGGTTTTTTGTAACGTTTTGCAATGCGAAGGGTGGCGAAAGGTTTTTTGTAATGTTTCGTGATTCGAAGGGCAGTGAAAGGTTTTTCGTACTGTTTCGCGATTCAACCCTCCGTATTTCGGATGCCACGTGTTGAATGGCCAGTGGGATGCGTAGTACTATATAAGGATGGCAGCTCAAAGGGGTACTTTTTCACTTTTCAAACTTTATTCTTCTAGAGTGATTCCTTTCCTTGTGGTCTTTCTTCGCGAATTGTTCTCGTGTGTCCCAACATTCAGAATTTCTGTACGTGACTTTCCCTTTTGAGATATGTTGTTTATAAAATTTCCATTTCTAGAGTGAACTTTAAATTCAACTTAACTCATGTTCTTTTCCTTCTAGGTCTGTATCTTCTCAGTGTTCTCTTTCAGTTTACTATACACGTAAGTATTGCTCTTTCCTGTGATAACATTTGGTTTTTTATTTTCATTGCATTAGGTTGTATGTTGTATTATGTTTAGCATGTCTAGTAAGGGGATTAAACGTCTTGTTAAGGTTTTGGTGAGAACCTCAGCTCTATAGAGGATATGGAACTACCGAGTTCGTCTAGGTCTCCTTCTAGGTCTGGGTCGACTTAAGGCTCTTTGGAGACTTCTTCAAATGCTCAAGAGGTTACAATGGCCAGTCCTCCACTATCGACATTGGGCTCTGTAATTATAATTCCAGTAGGAAAGAGTTTCGCAGTCCCTAGGTCATGGCAGAAAAAGGCAAGGGTCGGCAAAAGTAAAGGGAAACTGACCCATAGGACAAAAAGGTGGCGGTCCTAACTCAAACCTTGTGAGTTCTCCCTAGAGGATGAACTTCAGCTTCAAAGTGCGTACAAAATCCCCAAAAGTGTACAGATAAGGATTCCTACTCTAAGGTCAATAGATAGCGATCAGCCACCTTCTAAGGTGGATGGTTTTCCATGAAAACTGCTATTGTTTTGGTTGAGGTTTTCGCTCCCCAAATTCATCAGAGATTTTGTAAGTCGGACACAGTTATCACCTGGCCAGATCCTTCCCAACGAATGGTAGTACCTAATATGCATAACCGTGTTGTACAAAGAGATCAGGATCCAAAAAAGGATGCTCGAATTTGACGAAGCATATGCACTGAAGAAGAGTCTTGTTGATGAGCGGCACGTGTATGTATCGACAAAGAAGGACCAGGGTATAAACATGATTTTGCCAGACAATGAACGCGATTGGAAACAATTCTTCTTTTATGTATTTGGTTGGTGGAAGTCCAAGGAAGAAGGGAACACAATTCCCCTGACTTGGGTAAACATAAAGAATGCGCTGAAGGGCGAGTGTTTTCATCCCGTTACATTGAATGAGCAAGCCAAAGCTTGAATGGCGCGACTCCAAGGGTGCTTGCACAAACTAACTTCGTGGAAGAAGGTTCTGTCCACTCCACAATTGATAGTGGTGGGCTTGCTAAGGTCGGGAGCCAAACCACCAACTATAGGAATAAAACGAGCAAAACAACTTCCTCGTAAGAGACAAAGGTTGACCTTTGAGTTTGGGGAGAACTTTGAATTGGTCGATGAAGGTTCTCGATGCATATCTAAAATGATGATACTTGTTTATTTCACACAGTTTGTCGTTAGTTGATTTTGTTTTTGAGCTGATATTTTTTTTTTTATTTTCTTTGCAGAGATGGACTCGAACGAGATCGACGCTAGCACGCTGTTTAGTGGATTTTGTGGGTCCATACAGGGGACTTCGTCTTGGTAGGGCTTGAAAAAGATGTAGATTGAGCCAAGGAAACAGATTCGGTCACCTCTCCTGCCTTAACAAGGAACAACAGAAGAGGAGAGTACGGGCTCCCCATATTCTCGTTTTTTACTCCCCCGAAGGCTCCGACATTGGACAAGGGAAAAGCGATACAGGGTGCTGACTCTGTTTCCCAAATATTTGAGTCGGTCATTGGGAATCTGATAATAATGGACG
This sequence comes from Elaeagnus macrophylla, assembly GCA_029378325.1. Lineage (NCBI taxonomy): Eukaryota > Viridiplantae > Streptophyta > Magnoliopsida > Rosales > Elaeagnaceae > Elaeagnus > Elaeagnus macrophylla. Next base: position 15,571,925 of record CM055644.1, on the reverse strand, counting down.
AATTTTCTCGGATGTTGCCAACCGGGCTAGATGGAGACGTCCTCGACGACCTTTGCAAGGACGTCGATGCCCTGACATTGGCGAATCGAAAACTGGTCAAGGTATGTTGTTTATCATGACTTAGATATCGTTAGTACATTGTGTTGTTGTGACTATGACAATTAACGGTGTACTTGTACAGTCAATGGTGCTGATATGGTATTTTAAAGTGTACTAGTTGGAAAAGATAAGAAAGGAACTGAAGGCTGAAAAGATAGGCCACCAAGATACAGTGTCCAAGATCAATTCGCTGCGTGCGAGGAATCTGCAGCTTGGGAAAAAGGAAGAGGCAGCAAACAGGGTAGCTGAAGAGCTCAAGAATGAGCTAAGGTCTATCCGAGACGAGCTCACCAAGGAAAAGGTGACTCGGGCTAAGGTCCAGGAGGACCTAGAGCCGGCTAAGGCAAACAATATGAAGTTTACGCAAGTGGGGTACAACAAGGCCATGGATAAATTTAAGGAAAAGGTCGCAGAGAAAGGGAAGTTAGAGGAATTCAACAACATCCTCAAAATTAACCCAGCCATGAAGGACTACGCCAGACCAGTATGGATGACAGGGTATATGAGATCGAGGAAGAGGAGCTAGAATAGGATCCTGGCCAAGTTTAGCTGGTCGAAGTTGTACGAGTATATTTTTTGTAAATCTTCTTTCACTTGTATTGACTGATTTATTTTAATTTTGTAAAAGTTTATGGTTTATGGCATCTATGCATTTTGAACATTTATTTTGAATATGGTAGCACATGCATTTTGTTGTGTAGTGTTATGAGTCCAACACGTGTAAGGAAACAATTCGCCAATGTGAATTATAAAAGGAAGGTGAGGGATACTGTTGTGGAACATTTAATGTGAATGTCTAAAGAACAATTGAAAGCAATGTCGTCTGATCGAGAGCCAGGTGGGTAATGCACCTATCTTATGACATTTGTACGAATCAAAGTATCCACTTGTGCTTTGCTGACCTCGTTTTTTTATTTGGAAAACTTTCTCTTTTTTTGTTGGACAGGTTTCCTTTTGGGATCGACATTTAACCGGTGGGCAATAAAACCCCGGTCTATTCCGAGCATATCTTCCGACTTCCAAGCAAAAATGTCCATATTACATCTCAAGAAGGAGACGAGGTTGCATTTGTATTCTTCTGGTAGACCACCACTCACCCTTAATATCCGATCATATCCTTCCTCCATAGGGATTAATTCGACTTTTTCAGAGTTGATGATCCCTACTCGATTACCTCCCTTCTGAGACCTGTTGACCGAATTATTATGTAGTTGATATTTGGTCCTAATTCCTTTCATGGTCGCATTATAACAACTTCAAGCTTTACCTTGATCTTCTTGAAGTTCGAGGACACCGTTGTTAGTGGGGTATTTCACCACTTGGTGATATGTTGAGGGAAATGTTCTCATTTTGTGGATCCAAGGTCGTCCCAAAATTATGTTCTAATGAGCAGGGCAATCGACGACCACCAACTTGGACATCACCATTAACCCTGACGCATCAACAGGTAGCTTGATGGTGCCCAGTGCATGAGAGGTGCTATTGTTGAACCCTATAAGGGGCATTTCTCTATTAATCGTATCTTCAGCTCCTAATCCTAAGGTGTGAAAAGTGGAAAGAAAGAGCAGGTCAACTAAACTAACAGTGTCGACAAGTATTTGGAAAACAATGCATGAGCTTACTTTCAAAGTGATGACCAGGGGATCCTCATACGGGCTGGAGACTTCATCGTCCTCGTTAAACATGATTCCTCTAGATTTCAAGCCTCCTTTTATGCCACATATTTTGAGCCCTTCACCATTAACCACAGCTTAGGCATATCTTTTTCGGGCATTGTTTGAATCTCCGCCATACCCCAGTCCTCCATGTATGGAATATATTGTTCTGATGTGTTTGGCATTGTACGGTTTATTCATGTGGGTGTTTTTGTTGCCCAATTATGAGGTAGGAAAAGTTGGCCTGTTACTTTGTTGAAGGGCACCAATGCTTTTGTCATTTTTGATAACCAAATGTCTTAGGTACCCTTTCGACTTATGTTCTGCCACTCCATTTTGAGATAGAGTATCAACAAAAGAAGTTTCATGAAGCATGCCATTTTGAACCATATAAGATTGAAACAAAGTGGATGTATATTCTTTGGCATTATCACTTTGCAGAGTACGAATTGAAACATTAAATTGAGTTTTAATCTCAGCACAAAATGCACAAAAAATAGAAAACAACTTAGAACGACTCTTCATTAAATATAACTAAGTTATACGAGAATAATCATCCACAAAAGTAACAAAATACTTAAATAAGTTTAGATAAAATAGGACAAGGACCCCAAACATCAGAATGAACTAATTCAAGAGGAACACTAGCACATTTATTAACTCTTGGACTTGAACTAAGACGATGATGTTTTGCAAACTGACAAGATTCACAATCTAATGAAGACACCTTACTAAAATAAGGACAAAGCTTTTTGAGTAAAAGAAGAGATGGATGACCCAGTCTATAATGTGCCTTGAAGGGAGAGGTTACACCAGAGCAAGCAACAAATTTTGGTATTGGTGTGTCAAGAATGTAGAGGCCTCCAGACTCATATCCTTTACCAATAATCTTCTTTGTCACAAGATCCTGAAATAAGCAATGATCAGGAAAGAATATGATGCAATAGTTAAGATTGCGAGTAAGCTGACTTACAGAGATCAAATTAAAGGATAAGTTAGGTAAATGTAAGACAGACGACAGAGGTAGCAAAGGAGTAGGAGTGATTGTGCCAGATCCAAGAACACGAGATGGTGACCCATCGGCTAAGGTAACAGTAGAGGTGGAAGTGTGTGACTGAAGAGTAGAAAAGAGACTAGAATTACCTATCATATGATCTATAGCACCATAATCAATAACCTATTTGGAAGATGAGGAAAGAAGACACACATTTGGTTTACCTGAATCAGCAATAGTTGTGACAAAAAGTGATGAAGACTTTAGGGATTCTTGATACTGTGAGAATTTGATAAATTCATCTGCAGAGATAAGAATTGATTTTTTAGAAGTATCAAAAGTGGATGCAATATGGGCAGAGTGAGCTTTCTGATTCTTGTACTGAAGCTTTTTAGAGTCACGTTTCGTATGTCCTGGTTTACGACAATAGTAACACACAATTCCTCCTGGATCCTGTGGTCGAGTTTCAAACCCTTGCAAGCCGCCTCCTTTGTTTCACTCATAGAGGTTGACCTTCCAGACTCATAATTATTATTTCAGCTTACCAATGCACCATTTAATTTAGCAAGTGGAGTGCCTTCTGTATGAAGTACTCGACTAAATACTTCTTGTAAAGAGGAGATCTCATAACCAGAAAGAACCGGTGACTTAGCAATCTCAAAGTCAGAGGGAAGACCAGTAAGAAAACTTATGACAGCCATTTGCTCCCGTTGGCATTGCTGAACCTTCACATCGGGGCTAAAAGGCATCAAACTATTGAGCTCCTCATAAGTCTTCTTAAATTCCATAAAATAATTCGTGAGGGACTGATCTTGTTTGTCTGCATGGTAAAATGCTTTGTATACCTCATACATGCGAGAAAGGTTTCCTTTACCAGAATATAAGAAATCCAAATAATCCATCAATTCCTTAACGAGTTCACAATGATTGATCAAGCCAATTACCTCGCTCTCAATAGAATTTCAAATTTGAAGAAATAAGCGGGCATCTTCTCTAAGCCATGTCTACTTTGAATCATCTTTAGGAGGATCGTTAGTTAAATGAGTATCTTTGTCAATACTTCTCAAATAAAGTCGAATGGTCTTGCTCCAATCCAAATAATTCAAGCCATTGAGCTTATGGTCCGTGATTTTAGACATCACAAGCACCATATCTATCACAACACTAGATTTCTTTTCTGTCATAACCCTACAAACAACAAGGCAGCGAACAAGCGAACAAACAAAATCCAACAAGACAGCGAACAATAACACAAAATTGGCCAAAACACAAATTGGAAGAACACAAACCTGAAAAATTACAAAGTAATGAGTGCCAAATCACCACTGATGACACAGGAGAATGCAGGCGAGCAACACGAGGACGACTGGAGAAGACTGCGGGAGGAGACTCGCCGTCACGCTTCGACGCATGGGAAGACTACAGAAATTTGTAGTGGTGCGTGGGGCCACTCGCGGCTCGTCTGGCCACTGAAATTTGGGGTTATACTGATCAGCAGTTGGGCTTCCTCCCTGTGCCGGCGGTGAGAATAAATTTTCACTCCAAAAGGGCGTCTCAAGTTGGAACCCAAAAATGTACTAAACCCTAATTTGTGTTTACCCAAAACCAAACCCTAATTTGAACGAAAAAAATCCCAACTTTGTAACCCTAATGCTCTGATACCATGTTATTCAAGATTGAAAAGAATTATTTTTCTTAATTCCATTGAAAAATAATATATATATATTTACACAAAGCTAGGATTCTGTCTTAAGAAACTATTTAATTAGAATCCCTATAATTAAACTAATTAGTTATATACACCTAATATACAGCTAATTACAATTAATATATATCTAACAATAGTGATTAGTTAAATACAGGTGCGACACAAATGTTACATTTTACTTTATTTTTATTTTAATTTTTCAGTTTAATTATTTAATGAATAAAATAAAATAAAATAACTGGCTAAAAAATTGAGTTATATTTTATATTTATACTATTTAAACGTTTGTGTAATCTCGTGGAGAAAGATGAGGCTTGTTTAGAAGCCTTCCAAATGTTAAAGGAAAGGTTGGTGATGGCACCAGTTGTTGTAGCTCTGGATTGGAATTTACCATTTGAGTTGATGTGTGATGTATCAGATTATGCAGTTGGAGCGGTTTTGGGACAAAGAAAAAGAAAGATTTTTCATATTATTTATTATGCGAGTAAATCTTTTAATGATGCCCAAGCCAACTATGCAACAATGGAGAAGGAGCTCTTGGCGATAGTTTTTGCATTTGAGAAGTTTTGGTCCTATATTGTAGGTACCAAAGTCATTCTTAATATGGACCATTCGGCACTCAAATACCTATTGGCAAAGAAGGATGCAAAACCTCGGTTGATTAGATGGGTTCTTCTCTTTCAAGAATTTGACTTGGTGATAAGAGACAAGAAGGGGTTGGAAAACTTAGTGACAGATCATTTATCAAGATTAGAGCATGGAGGTAATAAGGATAATTTGATTATTAATGATGCATTTCCTGATGAACAAGTATTTACTATTGATCATGTGAGCATACCTTGGTTTGTCGACTATGCTAATTATCTTGCACGTGGAATGATGCCACCAGATTTATCTTCTATGGAAAAGAAGAGGTTTTAAAGAGAAAGTAGGTTGTATTTGTGGGATGAGCCATTTTTGTTCAAAACATATTCTGATGGGGTGTTGAGAAGACGTGTTCCTTTTGAAGAGGTTGGAGACATACTTAAACATTGTCATGCTTCGAAGTATGGAGGGCATTTTGGTATTGCAAGGACATCAGTAAAAGTGCTTGAATCTAGATTCTATTGGCCCACCATCTTCAAAGATACTTATGAGTTTGTCAAGAGTTGTGATAGATGCCAAAGGGTTGGTAATATATCAAAGAGGCATGATATGCCTTTGAAGAATATTTTGGAGGTGGAGCTATTTAATGTGTGTGGGATAGATTTCATGGGACCATTTTTGTCATCATATGGGAACCAATACATTTTGGTAGCTGTGGACTATGTATCCAAATGGGTAGAAGCTACCGCCTTGCCAACCAATGATGCTAAAGTGGTAGTCTGTTTTTTGAAGAAGATTTTTACAAGGTTTGGAACTCCAAGAGCCATCATTAGTGATGGGAAAAGTTATTTTTGCAATAAGATTTTTAAATCCCTACTCGCAAATTACAATATCAAGCATAAAGTAGCAACTCCCTATCATCCCCAAACAAGTGGGCAAGTTGAGGTTTCTAACCGGGAAAGAAAGAGGAGAGTAGAGAAGATGGTCAATCCCTCTCGAAAAGATTGGTCCATGAGGTTAGAAGATGCTTTATGGGCATATAAGATGGCATTTAAGACACCTATTGGGATGACCCCATATCGACTTGTGTATGGAAAGGCATGTCATCTTCCGATGGAATTGGAGCACAATGCCTTTTGGGCTTTGAAAGAGTTGAATATGGATGTCAAGGTGGCCGGTGAGAAGAGATGTTACAATTAAACGAACTTGATGAACTTTGTCTTTTGGCCTATGAGAATGCCAAGATTTATAAGGAAAAAACCAAGACATAGCATGACAAGAGGATTGTAGAGTGCTATTTCGAGCCGGGATAACAAGCTTTGTTATTTAATTCTTGTTTGAAGTTATTTTCGGGTAAGCTAAAATCTAGATGGTCGGGTCCTTTTATCATTACTCAAGTATTTTCCCATGGAGCGGTTGAATTAAAAGACAATGCTAAGAAGAAATTTTTGGTGAATGGACAACGGCTCAAGCATTTTTATGGAGAAAAGGTGGAGTGACTCATATCTATGGTCAAGTTGAATACAATGGACCATGAAGAGTAGAGAAAAGAAGGGAAAGTCGAGCCAACGACTATAAAAAGAGGCGCTTGTTAGGAGGCAACCCAATTTTTGAATAAATTAACAAGTTTTTGTTTTGTAGGTAATAAAGAGAACCCTTGGAGCTTGGAGGTGACACAAATCAAAATGTTAAAGCTTCAAGTTTTGAGGGAGTTTTCTCATCCTTTATTTGCTTTGTTTCCTTTATTGCATATTGGGGACAATATGCATGTTAAGTTTGGAGGTCGGAAACTTTGTTTCTTTGGTGAGATTATAGTTTTGTGGAAAAAATGACTAATTATGACTATAGTTATGTTGGTGAATTGTTTGTGAAATGAATCTAATAGGAACCCAATGATGATTTGTGGTTGACATGCATTAGACTTGGATTGAAATGTGGTAGTTATGAACATGTGTATTCATTGAGGTATGTATGGCTAAATGTTTATGATTTGAAAATGCGGCCTTCTATATGCACATGTCATAACTTTGTGAATATATATGCTTATTTTGAGAAGTTTATGTGAATTTCATGCATTGATAATTTATGTGTCTATAACAAACTTTATAATCAACTTTGATGTCTATTGAGGCAAAATCATATGTGCTACTTAGGTTAAGAAATGATTTTGGCATTTTTTGGACCGTTTGAGCTTTTCTAGTCACCATGATTATTAATGTCCTTAGTTACCTCATTTTGAGCCTTTATGTTGACATTTCATTTCATTTTACCTATGTGATTAGCCTAGCCCAAATAATAAATTTCACTTACCCATGACATCCTTAGTTAATTATGTATTGTGTTATCTATTGTTAAGCTTTTATATTTTGGAAATGTGTGGTTTGCCTTGTTGGGTTAATAATATTAAAAAAAAGAGAAAGAAAAAAAATGATTGAATTTGGGATGTATTTCTCACAAAAAAAAAAATAAAAAAATAAAAATAAAAGGACCTTAGTTTGAGTGTACAGAGCTCATAGGTGTGATAACTCTATGAAAATAGAGTTATTATATAATTTTTATGCCCCAGAATCAATGATCCAGGTATCTTCCCCAACAAAGTCAGAAACATATAAAGCTGTACCAATCTTACCACTTCTAACCATAGATACAGAAGGATTACCAGGAACAACTGTTGTATGACCTGCCCTTCCACACCATAGTAATCAGGATTCTGAGCTAAATGTGTTGTACCACGTTCTGGTTGATTAGGACCTGATCTTTCCCAAGATGTCGGGTATCCATTTAGCTTGTGACACTTGGTTCTCACATGTCCATGTTTCTTACAAAAGTTGCAGTAAGGACGATTTCTAGTAGAAGTTGGGATATATGGCAAAGACTGAGACCAAGGACCATTTCTAGTAGATTGGAGACGGGGCTGCTATCGTAGAACATATTAGTTTGAACCGCGAGGCTTGACAATTCAGATTGAATTGCTTTGGAACTCTTTAGTTGAGCCTCAGCCTTGCGAATATAAGAAAAAGCATCAGCAAGGGAAGGAGGGTTAGCAATCCTGAGTAACTCACCTTTGGCATTGACAAGTTTGCTGTCAAGCCCATTTAAGGAGATATGTAACAGCATTAGATCTTTCTCCTCATTGTATAGCTTGATGTCATTTGCATTCTTCATTTTGTTGGGATTCCTCTGAAATCATATATTCTTTAGGGTAGTAAAGAAGATGGACATAGTCTGCTCATTTTGAGTCATCTTGAATGCCTTAGTGTAGAGTTCATGGATTTGAGTGAAATTTGAGTCATTTAGGCATAGTTCCTTCAGTGTTTTCCAAATTAAATCTCACCTACAGTCTTGCACTCAATAATCAGCTGGATCACCTCATCTATCATGGATTTGTAAAGAATAGACATTACTGATCCATTGTTGTTCTCCCACTTTCCAAACCCTAGATCCTTTTCATCCAGTGCTTCAATAGTTCCATTAATATAGCCCCATCTTGTTAAGGTCACATAGATGTGCTATCATCATCTTTTTTCCAAGTACGGTAATTGGTGCCATTCAATTTGGCCCCTCCAAAGCCTTTGAAGGAGTCATGATTCAAGGAGACCTCTACCTTTTGGACTTCCTTGCCTAAATCTCCTTCTCCCATAGTTAAAAGGTATTGAACACAGCGAAAACAATGAGCAACAAAAAGAATTTGAGCAAACAATTAGGCAAGGAGAAATTCGATGAAGATTTTGAGGAAATTCTAAAAACTCCAAGAAAATAGGTTTAATAGATTAAAGGCTCTTAATCACAAGAACACAAGAAACAATTCCCGATTACTGGGAAAGAGAAAAAGAGATTGAATCAGAGTACTGAGAGAAAGAAGAGACAAAGTCCAAATTAAATCTTTGCTCTGATACCAAGTTGAGAATATGAATATATTGGATATAATATTCTGATATATTTCTTCTCACAATGGAGGTATATATACTAGTTACAACCTTATATAATAAGGAAACTATGTAAATACAATAATTACAAAATATAAATAAAAAGGAAACTATATAAATATATTGATTATAGAATATAAATACAAGGAAACTAAAAAAATATAATAGTGACAACTAATCCTAATAGTAAATAAATTACTACTCAATCAAATCTCTAATCATTCCATAATTACAAAATACAAATAAAAAAAAATTATATAAATACATTAATTACATAATATAAATACAAGGAAACTAAAAAAATGTAATAATGACAAAATCAATCAATTAATCCTAATAGGAAACAAATGATAACTCAATCAAATATCTAATCATTCCATAACTAATTTTTAATTCTTCAAATCACGTCATTCAATAGTCTACTAATTAAAATTAAATAGCACAAAAATTCATTAACTTTTATGTGGGGTATTAGAAGTCTAAATTTTTTAAAATTGTCATAATTTTGTATATATTGTGCCACTCATTGTATGTAATGTGAATAAATTTTTGAAAATTTTAAAAATTTTGTACTTTTAGTGCCATTTTTAAAAATTATTGAACTTCTAATATCTCATCCAAAAGTTGGTAAACTTTTGGTACAATTTTTCAATGTTTAGTGAACTTTTGGTGTATAAGATAAAAATAAATTTGCAAAAGAGTGATTTCAGGGTAAAACAAATTTGAATGAAATTTTTGCAAATAAAGTTAAGCAATTTTGTTATATTTGATTTTATAAATAAATAAATTATATAATATGTTAAATGATAAATTTTTTAATTTTGATTTTCATGATTAAAAAGAGACTATGGAGCTCTATTAAAGGTAGAATGATTGTCTATATATATTAAAAAAATAATATATATATTAGTAAATTAAAATAAATTGGTGTACAAAATATATATATTGACAAATATTTGTAATATATAGGATTGAAGTTAAAAAGTTATAAAAGTTAGATGAAACTGTATAGGATTCGGATGGGCCAAATTAAGTTTTCTTTATTTTTAATTTACTTTAAACAACATAATTAAAAATATGCGCAAATATACATATCATTATTAGTTGTTAAATGTCATAGATAAATTTAAAATGTATAAAATTATTCAAAATATAATATTATTAATAAAGTTTTGATAAAATTATTTCAAAATATTTTTGTTAAAAATAATTAATTTTTTATATTAAAGAAAATAAGATTGTTTTGAAATCGTCTTTTTAGCAAATATATAAGTTTAAATATTATTATATATAAGCAAAAAAAGTTCAATAAGAGAAGGGCTTTTAACGTTAAATATATATGAAATAAATAAATATAAACATAAACATAAAGAGAATTTCATCTTCACCGCTTAAGAAAATAGAAATAATACAGAAGTACACCGAGACAAAATCTAAAACAATAGGAATTAACTTTACAATATATATATATTTGAACCTATTACTATAATTCGTTTATTCAGCAACAGAGCGAAAGAAAGAAAAAAAAATCAGAAGATGGTGAAGTGTGAATGTCCGCCATGGATTAAAAAATTATTAGAAAGTGATTTTCACGAAAAGTGTGAGAAACACAAAAAGTATACAAAATATTTTTGTACCAACTGCATGGGCTCACCTTTTTGTGAAGTTTGCAACATTAATAATCACCATAAACACCAAGGACATGTCATTGTTAAGGTACGTAATTACAACTCTTTCAAACTTTCTTCTTTACCTCTTTTTTTTTTTTAAATTTATTTATTAATAATTTGTTTATGATAAATTATTTTATTGATTGCTCCAAGATCTAAATTTATGGTATTGATTTCAACAATGTTTTTTGACAATTAATTAAAAAATTTCTTTTAACTACGTAGTTAAACAACGTTTAATTTTGTTTTGTTTTCCTATTAGACCACTTTATCGATTAACTTTTATGAAAAAAATTCCACAAATACTAAAGTGAGAAATTACTTCTCTTTTTTTTTAATATATTTTGTTACACTCATAGATTAAATTTTTCATAGTATGCTCAATATATTCTCGATACTTCGATACAAAAATTTACAAGGTTCCCATTAACCTTTAATTTTTTTAAAAAATATTGTCAATTTGGGCAAAATTTGTAACCTGACAAATAGGTCAGGGACATAAAACGTAATTTTCTTATAAGAAATTTTTCTCATTAATTTAATATATTTTTAAATTATTATCCATATATTTGTAAATACATATACTTTAATCTTTTTGCACTTTCAATTTTCACCCACCTTTCAATTTCTTGTAATAACATCTTATACTTAATTTAATTTAATTTTTAATAAATAATTTCAGGTGGTAAGATCTTCACGTCAAATTGCAATACGACATAAAGACATAAAACACTTGGTTGATACATCGTTTATATATCAATATGTGAATAATGGAAAAAATGTAGTTTATTTATATGAGAGAGCACCTAAAAACTACAAGAAGCGAACTAATGTTAAGTATGGAAGCAATATTAGTGGATGGTGTGAAGAATGTGGATGGGAGCTAAAGGATTATTTGTGTGGCCGGTACAAGTTTTGTTCCATAGAATGCAAATTCCATTCACTTAATAATTTACCAAAATTATTACCAAGTGATGACATTGACAACCATGACCAACGCCAAAAGGCTTATTCTTGGAAAGAATATTTATTACCAAAAAATAGTTTGAGAAAGCAGAGAAGAAAGCAAAGTCATGGGCTCCTTTTTTTTAGAAAGTAAATTTTTTTTTGTTTATTTCTTTTTATTTCATTCCTTTTAGATATATTTTGATTTGACTAGCTATTTTATATAATTTTGATTACTTATTCCTCTTTTTTTAATTTGATTATTGATGTATTAAAATGTGTACTCGCAAGTGTACGAATCACTCGTAGTAAAGTGATAAGCAACTTCCAAGGTCGGTCTCTCAAGGAATTGCAGTGGTCTTAAATAACTAACTTTTTAATCTAAATAGAGTTCTAATGAAAATAAAACACTAATTAAATAGAGTTCTAGTGAAACTAAAACTCTAAGTAACTAGAATCCTAAAGCTACTAAAACTGTAAAAATGTTGTTTATTTTTGTAACGAGAACAATCATACGACAATCAAACAAAAACAAGATCGCAAGCAAACAATCAATTCAAATATCAATGGAGGATGTATGGACGTTTAGCTTGGTTGACCATGCTTGCATCGAAAAGGTATGGTGAGATAACATGAACGTCCTATATAAACTAAACTACCGGCTTTCCTTTTAATTACGAGACTCCTTTTGGCGGGGGTAGGTCTCTTTATTGATTAACTAATTAATTGCCTTTGGCGGGGTAAATCAAATAGTAATCAAATTATGCGCAAGGAAAACATGCCAATCAAATTAATGCTATGACTAAGTCACTAACTTGAAGCTTCGATTAAGTGTTTCGGAATAAAGTTAAGGTGACGTTCCTATAACTAAATTCTCAGATTTTTCAACCTAACTACGAACATCAAATGGGCCCATGATTATTTATAATTAAATATCTAAACATGCTCTTAATCAAAAAGTAATTTATTTATAAATCAATAAGATATACCATACACAATTCTAGCAAACATGGCAACACAAACTAAACATCCATAATTAAACTAGCCGCTCATGTTCATATTAATATTCATAGACAAATAAAATATGATCATACACTTTAACAAAAAGAGAAGAGGAATTAATTCTATAACAACAAGAAAATCCTAGATCTAAATACCGCTTATGGATTGGATAGCGTTCTTCTCCGTAAGCTTTATCTTCGATCGTCGTTGACTTCCTTGAATCTTTAGAATAGTGTCTCTCGCTTCGTTAGAGTGTGGCAACGCTCTCAAAACTGATTGAATGTAGTGTTTGGGTCGCAAAATTGTGAAAAATAAGAGTTGTGTACGAATTGGTCGAGTTCTCCTTGTAAAGGGGGTCTAAGGGGGTATTTATAGATGTAAGGGATTCCTGATTGCAATAGGAATAGGCGCGCCGCGGCATGCATTTTCCCCGCCGCGGTGCAACACAAATTCTGGAAATTGTGTAAAAACCCGAGAGCTCCCCGCTGCGACATGACCTTTCCTCGCCGCGGCGCGCTTTGTCTTCAGTTTCTTCACATGTACCCCCTTACATATGTGATGGCTCGTTATGTAAGGCTTACATATTTGTCTCGTTTAGCCCGTAACTCGTGATCCGAGAGCCGTAAGTGTTCCGTCTTTGCGTGTTTTCATTATTTGACTCATTTGACGCTAAAAACACCTAAAATACACTAAAATATACCCGTGACTCCGAATGGATAGATTTATGAAATTAATTGAATAAACAATAATAATAAATCTATATATCAAACAATTAAGCACAATTAATCACGAAATATTAGTGCTTTTCGAGCACTCATCAATTATTTTATTTTTTGATATTATATAATAAAGAATTATTATTTTTCTCTAGATAATTAATTAATGGTAGTGTTAGTAGTCCCATCATTTATTAAAAAAAATTGCTTAGTTGAATTAGACATAGATATGACACTAAATGGAATTATTTAAAAGGAAATTATTCGATTTAATTTATAATTTAATCGTTTGGCTACTTTGACATACATAAATATTGTTTAAATAATTTTTTTTAAAATTGAATATACATTAAAATTCTAGATCATTAATGTGTTAATAATGATAAATTCTTGGGAGAATAACAAAACTAATACTTATCAAAACTTTTAATAACAAAACTAGTACCTCTTGTGTTCGCATATATATTTTCACAATTAAAAAAATGACTAATATGCTATTTTTCTTTGAACATCCATCCAATTAGAATTGAACGACGATAATTTAGACTCGTTTAATATTAAACGTTCAATATTTTACGTTCAAATTGAATATTGAATGTTTAATATTATTGGGGTGTTAATTTTGTTACTATAAATTTTAAGGGTACTATTTTTAGTAATTTTCTTAAATTCTTAAATATAACAAATTATATACTCTCTAATAGTCATAGTTCTTAAATTATTCTTATGTCTAACACTTAATTTTTTATTATAAATATTAATAATCAAAATTAATATGTTCCAAAATTTCATCCAAGTCTCTTATTAATAAAACACACTAAATGCAATCGTAGTTGTAGTAAAGCTGTAGGCAGATACCTATTATTTTCCTCTAAAAGATCTGGAATTGAATTCCTACAAAAATATAAACTTTATTTTTTAAATTAAATTATTCAAAAATAATTATTATTACATTGACAAGACAATTTTTTTTCCCGACTGTAACATAATATAACAAACTACAATTAGAAACAAATTAATTTGAATTATCATTCTTCTTTCTTATTCCCTCAATTTTCGATTAATTCTTTTTCCAAATCAGTTATCAATACATTAATAACAAGACATTTCAGTAAAACAACTATTCATATAAACTGTGGCACAGTATCTTTATTATTGAAGTTTTTATATAATACCAAACACACTAGCACATACAGAAAAGACCCAAGACAAGTAACATTTGAGGCACTAACATCATGGATTACATTTAACTTGAACCATTTGTTATAGATGTTAGGAACCAAAATTGGACTCCTATAAGATGTGAGTATATTGTTATATCAATCAATTGGCCATGTGTAGAAAATTAAGTTTTAATAATTTGTACATATATAAGTTAATTTCACATTATTTTTTGTTAAATTTCAAATTACCTTTGTTGGCTACTATAAGTGCAATTTAGCTTGAGCTAGCCATTTGGATATCACTTTTTGATGGCTCTAAATCTAGCCGTTCTTTTTAGTCGGTAGAACTTTCATCAGTGCATAATTTTTCTAATTTTTTAGAGATATATTCTTCGCTTTTACCATTTTGTTTAAGATCTTCAATGATTGATTCATTTTTATTTTTCCTTTATCTTTAGGGTTATTAGCTGACACTACTTTAAGTGATTGAAATATTTTGATGATTTTAAAATCCTCAAATTGTTCTTATTGGATTTTTTCCCAACATCAAGCATATGATTGCCTCATTAGGCAATAGAAGGAGTCACAGTATTTTAAGTCATGTTCTCATTTAAGGATCCAGGGTACCTTATATAAAGTTACAAAAAAAATAATAATGTATGATCAGCATCATTAGTACGGTTGCCATTAGGCTTCAAACTGTCATATGCATTTAAGACAATTTTTGGGAAAATATCCCAACATAGACCAAAAAATGAAAACTAGTTTGGAAAATCATAATAGTCCTCAGTTTTAAATTGAACATTTCACGTATGAGTTTTTCATAGATTTTGATAATGGAAAGTTTGTTTCCATGCTTGCATGTAATCAAAGTAATCATAAGTTGTGGGTTGCATCCTTCTATCCTTAAATCGTCCTCTAGCATATAAGTTTGTATTCCAATCTATTTTAGAAAGAATTTTCTTAATTTTTATTGTTGAAAAAGCAATGTATTTTCTATTTCTCATCTTATGATTAATTTCTACTGAATTAGTTTCTTTAAGAATTAATTCATAAAAAGCTCTTGTTTTAGGGATAGTGTAAGGTTGTAAATTATCTTTAAGATAAATTAATGCTATTTGTTCAAGAAGCTTTTCACTGTCTTCATTTTCAATGCAAATAATACAAGCTTGAAGTCTTCCCTTGTAGGAAGCTTTGTCGGGTATGTGGTTCACGCTCAAAATTATTACCTTTGGCTAAGCGGTTATTGCAGTATAGCTTTAGGTGTCGAATCCACAGAGAAGCTAATTAAACCAACAAAATAAAAGTTATCACAAAATAAATAGAAGAAATAATTTTATAATTGGAAAAAGAAATTGACAATAATTAAATATAGCAATCTTGGTAGAAAATAAAATCAATATGCAAATAACAAGGCTTCGAGATTCACTTAATTATTTTGTTTTAATATTACCAACTTTTATTCCTTTTTACTACTCAATTGCATGTTTCACATCCCAAACAAACAATTGAAAAATTTAGAATTGAAGATCGAAGATAAAATTTAAAGGTATTTGATTGGAGAAAAATAATGTTGTCATAGTAGAACAATTTAATTTATTCTTACAAGCTATCTAACATCGACAATATATCAAATTGACAATATCGTAGTAAAAGATTAACTCATAAAAAAAATAAAATAATTATAAACTAAAAGTTGTACATAAAGAAAGCATGACTGAATTTATATGAAACTGAAGAATATAATTTATTGAATGTAGCAAGAAGATGAACAAAATAATTTCTCAAAACAAATTTATAAACAATAAAGCACTCATAGAAATAAAAGAATGAATAGAAAAACTACATAATTAAGCTCCTCTCTAGCCTAGCTCTAAATTTAGCCTAGCTCTAAATTTAGCCTAGCTTACAAATCATTCCCACAAATTCTAGAGAGAAAGAATGAGAATAAAAAGTAAGAACTCTTTGCAATTTTTTTCATGGTTCCAAGTGTTGAATATCCATCTATTTATAGTATTGGAGTAAGAAGATTTGCTGAATCATAATAATATCACGCCATTTTCTCTTTGAAGATAATTTATTTTCAAAATATTTTCTGTATATGAATCGTAGATAAATCTCTTATCTTTCCAGATAATGAAAAATCATTTAATTTGGATCTGTACACAGAAAGTTATATTAAATATACTAACAGCTGTCCAACTGCAAGATATTTCAGATTGCATCTAATTTTTGGCGTTGAAATAATCATATTTTGATATTCTTCGTGAAATTAAAAATCATGCATCATTGAATTATCTTTTCACATCATCTTGAATCACTTCATTTGAATATTTGAGTCCAAAGATATCCCCAAAATACAGCAGCAGGTTGTTGAGATCTTGAGAATTAAATATTGCATAAATCCAATTTTGATTTCTTTGCTCTATTTTGGTTGATTTCTTTGATTCTACGAGCATAAAATCATCATAATAAGTATAAATAACATTTATAGAATTAATATAGATAATGATTAATTTTAAACCGATTAAATCATAAATGTTAAGTAATTCACATATTTAAATATGCATTTTTATACTATTATCATAACCCCCAACCAGCTTATTGCTAGTCCCTAGCAATTGAAGTACAAATAAGAAAACAACACATGATGATTAGTCCAAGTAAATATCTAGAAAAATTACCCAAGTGTTTCAAACAAAAAGTTTGTTAAAGATCACAATTCCTATGTAAATTAGTTTAGTTATAACTTCCAAAATTGTGTGTGTGTGAACTAAGCCAAAACCTTCTTGCCACAAACCAAAACTTATCATCGAAAAATTTCTCAGTAAATATAATAGATTGATCTATTGGGCTTATAAGCCCATTTTCAATGTTATGGCCCAAAAAGCGAACTTGGGTTTGTAATAGTTTCATCTTTTTTGTTGAAACCACTAGCCCATTTTCTTTGACTATTTTAATAAACATATTTAAATGTTTTCAATGTTGGTCAATAGATTTTGAACAGACCAACACATCATCAATATAAACGAAAGTAAATCAAATGTAAGGATTAAAGATTTCATTTATAAATTTTTGAAATTATGATGGGGCATTTTTAAGCCCAAAAGGCGTATAGTTAATTACCAATCGTGGAACACCACGTTCTAATTCAACATTATTTTCCACATAAAATTCTTGGCAAGTCCACAGGGAATTGCTTTTTCTAATTAATCTCTTTATTAGTAAATCCTTGATTTCCTTTTTTACATATTTCCAAATGACGCTCATTCATTTGTATAGGCCTTGCTTTTGTGGCTATCTGAGACTCTTTAAATTCTGGTTTATATGGTAGTTCTACCACATGTTTTTTCCTTTGCCAAAAAGCATTAGGGATTTCAGTGCAGAGTTCTTGCACAAAGGTTCCTCATTGAAGTAACTTGTACCTCAAAGTCTTCTTGATAATAACAAGGGCTTAGTTTGAATTTATTCTATATTTCTCTATCTCTATCAACTTTAGATGGCCTATGATCTACTAGAGTTATGTTATAATAACAAAGAATTGATGATATATTAAAACTGAAAAATATTTTATTAATATTGAAGTATTTTACAAAGAGAGAGAACACACAGAAGCTATATTTGCAAAATTGAATGATGCTAAACAATTGGGTGCTCTAATCTTATATAGGCAAAGCTTACCCATTACAGGCCAAAATACAAATAATTAAAGCGACAAACTTTAAAACTTTAATAAAAAAAAAGATGCTTTTAGCATGTGATTGTGGGCCTAATGTATGGTGGTGTGTCCCGGATAAGAATCCTTTAGTGCCTAGAGTCGAATAGTCCAGCATAGGTCATTGTCTTTTTTGGCTACTGTTAGTGCCTTTTAGCTTGAGCTAGCCATTTGGATTTAAATTATTATCCATATATTCGTAAATACATATACTTTAATCTTTTTACATTTTGAATTTTTCACCCACCATTCAATTTCTTATAATAACATCTTATATTTAATTTCATTTAATTTTTAATAAATAATTTTAGGTGGTAAGATCTTCATGTCAAATTGCAATACAACATAATGATAGAAAAGACTTAGTTGATACATCATTTATACATCAATATGTAAATAATGGAAAAAATGTACTTTATTTATATGAGAGAGCACCTAAAGACTACAAGAAACGTAATAGTGTTAAGTATGCAAGTAATATTAGTGGATGGTGTGAAGAATGTGGATGGGAGCTAAAAGACTACTTGTGTGGCCAATACAACTATATCAGTTTTGTTCCATAGAATGCAAAGTTCATTCACTTAATAATTTCTCAAAATTATTACCAAGGGTTGACAACCATGAGCAACACCAAAAGGCTTCTTCTTGGAAAGAATATTTATTACCAAAAATATAGTTTGAGAAAGCAGAGGAGAAAGCAGAGTCATCCCGAAAGGGCTCCTATCTTTTTAGAAAGCAATTTTTTTTTCTTTTTATTACATTCCTTTTGGATATCATTTTGATTTGACTAGCTATTTTATATGAATTTAATTACTTATTCCTCTTATATCATACAAGTTTTTTTTTTTTAATTGGATTATTTTATTTGTTGATATTATATAATAGAGAATTATTATTTTTCTCTAGGTAATTAATTAATAGGGGTGTTAGTGGTCCGATCATTTATTTAAAAATTTATTTGCTTAGTTAGATTAGACATAGATATGACACGGAGCATAATTATTTAAAAGGGAATGATTCGATTTGGTTTATAGTTTAATCATTTGGCTACTATACATAGATATTGTTTAAATAATTTTTTTTAAAAATTGAATTCTCTTATTTCTTGAAACTTGCTTGGTCACGTGAAAGGAGTTGCACATTATGCTCATTTGGATACCATTTATGAAATTGAGTGAATTCTTTGGTATTAATTATGAAATTATCTTGCATTGCATTAAAAAGACTTATATTTTAAAGTTCACTCATGAGATTTTTGTGTGTTCTTTTGCAGAGAACAAAAAGAGTAACAAATGAGCGTTTACCAGCTTTGATGTAGCGTTGTCGCAGCAAAGAGTACTAGGAAAGAACAACATGAAACAACCAAATCATCAACTGGGCTTGAGCTTCTAAATAAAAGGACAATATTTGGCAGATAATAACTCACCAATTTAAGGGTAAATCTAGAAGTCAACATAAGTATCTCATCTCAAATTAAACCATAGGGATTAAGAGATAAAGAGGAACTAATTTTTACGCAAACAGAGTCAGAAAAATAGGGCAGCAGACAACCATAGCAGAACGACAAGGAAAGAGACCAGAAAATAGAGGCAACATAGATCAGAGGATAGAAGCAACATAAGGATAGTTTCACATGAATAATCATTGAAGAAAGCAAGAGGGACACTACAACAAAATATACCTATAGGTACGGTTGTTAAATTAAAAATTTGATAACAACAATACCTAAATAGCTATAGGTACGGTTGCCCGTGTATTGTAAAAGAATTACCTATGGGTACAGTTGTTAACCGTACCCGTAGGTGAACAAAAACGCGGAACTTTTTCGGAAAATTACGGAAACTTTTAGGTACAGTTGTTAACCGTACCTAAAAGTTGACCTACGGGTACGGTTGTTAACCGTACCTAAAAGTCTATAGGTACGGTTAACAACCGTACCCGTAGGTCAATTAAAAAACTTTTAGGTACGGTTGTTAACCGTACCTAAAACTCTACGGGTACGGTTAACAACCGTACCTAAAAGTCTACGGGTACGGTTAACAACCGTACCTAAAAGTTTTTTATTAACCTACGGGTACGGTTGTTAACCGTAGCCTTAGACTTTTAGGTACGGTTAACAACCGTACCCGTAGGTCAAATTTTTCAATTAGGTCTCCACATCCACACGGGCTCCACACATTGTTCTTTTCTTCCCCACCCGAGCCCACCCTTTGTCCCACAATATCCAGCGCCGCCCCCCTTCCCACACAAACGTGACCGGTTTCGCTTCCTTGTTTCGTTGCCGGCTGCTTTCCGACGGCGTTAGTGCTGCCGCCGCCGCCGTGTTGTACGGATTGGAACCATTGCCGCCTAGTTTTTCTCCCATTTCAGCCGAAAAATTCTATTTTTTTCCTCCACCATTTCAGCCACCAAAGGTGCCATTTGGACCTCCATTTCCGCCACCATCAACTTTTCTCCTTCAAAGTATGTATTTTTTGTGCTTTTTTGAGTAATGTACTTGATTTTTTTCTTAATTAGTTCATAATCTCTATTACCCATGCATGTTTGCTATATGCCTTGAATATATGTTTTAAGAATTTTTGCCTAAAAATAAATATTATCATTATTTATTTATAATTGCTATGATATTATAATTCATGCATATTTTATATTTGTTCATGAAAATTTTTAGATAAGCTAGTGCATATATATAGTTGCCGTTAATATATATATATATGTTTTAATTTTTTTATTTTATTTTGTTTATTATTATTAATTATTTATAATGTTATATATTATTGTATATTTATTCATGGAAAAAATTATATACATATGCATTGTGCGATTAATGTTGTATATAATGTTAGAACTTGTAGGTGAATTAATGTTGTATAACTTGTATATATTTTTATTTTTTTTTTACTTAAATTAATGTTGTTTGTATTTGTATATATATATTATTTGATTCTTTTTTTTTTTTAATATTTTTGTCACTTGTTATTTCACAATATTATATATGTTCATTGACATAATGTATATATATATATATATATATATATATATATATATATCTTTAATTAGGTTTTTAAATGGATAAGTCTTGGATGTCAATGGATAGAAGGTCAAATGAATTTAGTGAAGGGCTTGAAAATTTTCTTACTTTTGCTGCTGATAATGCAAGTAATCATGAAAAAATTAAGTGTCCTTGTCTGAAATGTGGGAACCGAAAAGGACATAATGTTATGGAAATTCGAAATCATGTATTCAAACATGGTATTGACAAAAGTTATAAGATATGGTTTTGGCATGGGGAAGAAATTATGAAGAATAGTAATGAGTTTCCCAATGCGTCCCCTACACAACAGAAGAGAAAGCGTGAAGAAGCTTTTGTTGATACTAATGAAATGTTAGATGCAGTGCAAGATAATTTGAATGCTGATATGTTGGGTGAAGAGTTTAATGAGATTTTAGAGGATGCTGAAAAACCGTTATGGAATGGGTGTAAGAAGTACACTAAGATTTCTGCATTAGTCACATTGTACAATATTAAAGCGAAGTGTGGAATACCTGATAAGTATTTTAAAGAACTTCTGACTGTAATAGGTGATATGTTGCCTGAGGATCATAAATTACCTCATTCTATGTATGATGTTAAAAAAACACTTAATGAGCTAGGTATGGGATATGAGAAAATACATGCATGTCGAAATGACTGCATACTATATAGGAAAGAGTATACAGATGCACGTGAATGTCCTATATGTAAGGAATCAAGGTGGAAAGAGTCCAAATTTGGATTAGATGAAAAATCAAAAAAAATACCTGTAAAGGTGTTGTGGTATTTTCCACCTATTCCACGTATTCGAAGGATGTTTCGAAGCATTGATACATCCAAAAATTTATCATGGCATGCTGCTCAAGAGGTTGTTAATGGTAAAATAGAACATCCATCACATTCTCGTTCTTGGAACCTCATCAATGAAAAGTGGCCTGAATTTGCATCAGAGCCCAGAAATCTTAGACTTGCACTTGCAGCTGATGGTATCAATCCGTATAGCTCAATGAGTACTAAGTATAGTTGTTGGCCCGTTATGTTGGTCAATTATAATCTCCCACCGTGGCTATGCATGAGAAGGAAGTTCATGATGCTAACATTGTTGATATCAGGCCCTAAGCAACCAGGGAATGATATTGACGTGTTTTTAGAGCCA
The DNA here is from genome assembly GCA_029378325.1 of Elaeagnus macrophylla. Classification (NCBI taxonomy): domain Eukaryota; kingdom Viridiplantae; phylum Streptophyta; class Magnoliopsida; order Rosales; family Elaeagnaceae; genus Elaeagnus; species Elaeagnus macrophylla. The sequence continues at coordinate 15,549,557 of CM055644.1, read as the reverse complement.
TTAATAGATGATTTAAAAATTTTATGGAATAATGGCATTGAAGTATTTGATTCATATCATCAAGAGAAGTTCACCTTAAAGGCAATTCTAATGTGGACTATAAATGATTTTCCTGCATATGGTAACTTGTCTGGTCATGCTGTGAAGGGCTATTTTGCTTGTCCAGTTTGTAGCACAAACACATATGCGGATAAATTAGCCCATTCTCATAAAATGTGTTACAGAGGTCATCGCAAATTCCTTCCACTTGGGCATAAATATAGAAATCAAAGACGATGTTTTGATGGAACACAAGAATATAATGAAGCTCCATTACCACCAACTGGAGATGATATTCTAAAAGAAGTTGAAGGAATAACTTTTCCTCGTGGTAAATCAAAAGAACAACAAAAACTTTTAAATACTTCAATATGTTGGAGGAAGAGATCAATATTCTTTGAATTAGAGTACTGGCAACATTTGCCAATTAGACACCTTCTTGATGTTATGCATATTGAGAAAAATGTGTGTGATAGTATTCTTGGCACCTTGTTGAATATTCCTGGAAAAACAAAAGATGGATTAGGTGCTCGATTGGACTTAGCAGACATGAAGTTACGTCCAGAGTTGCATCCTCAATTTGAGGACCGTCGCACTTTTCTTCCTCCAGCGTGTTTTACTTTGTCTAAAGAGGAGAAAAAAAATTTTATGGAAGCACTATCCAATGTTAAAGTTCCTTCTGGATATTCCTCTAATATAAAGTCTTTGGTTAACACTTCAAATTGGAAATTGAATGGAATGAAGTCTCATGATTGTCACACTTTAATACAACAAATATTACCCGTTATAATACGTGGTATGTTGCCTAAGGATGTTAGGAGTGCAATCATAGATATGTGTACGTTTTTTAATGATATATGCAAAAAGTCTGTGGATGTTACAAGGCTTGAAGAAATTCAAAAAAGAGTTGTGCTCACATTATGTAAATTTGAAAAGTATTTTCCACCATCATTCTTTGACATAATGATACACTTAACAGTGCATCTCACAAAACAGTTGGAGTTATGTGGACCTGTGTACTTAACATGGATGTACCCTTTTGAAAGACATATGAGTGTACTTAAAGGTTATGTTCGTAATCGTAATCGTCCAGAAGGGTGCATGGCAGAGTGTTATGTGGCAGAGGAAGCAATAGAATTTTGTTCTGAATTTTTAATTGGAGTAAAACCAATTGGTCTTTCAGTTGACTTGATTAAGCACTTAAATTGTGAGAGCATCTCCGGAAAGCCAGATAAAGGTGGGTGGGTTGATTCTATTGATCGTGCACTTTGGGAACAAGCACATAGTAATGTTTTGAACAACTTGGAAGTAGTTCAACCTTATATCGAGTATGTGTACTCCTCGTACTTTATTTTTTTTGTTCTAATCATTAAATGTTCATCTTACTTATTCTAAAATCAATTATTTTTGTAGGAAACATATGAAGCTTATTCGTCATACAAACCAAAATAAAAGAGAAAAATGGATATTAAATGAACATAATCGAACATTTATATATTGGTTGAAAGCTCAAGTAAGTGAATTATAAGTTGTATTTACTAGTCAATTATAGATTTAATTCATTATATTTATTACTAATTACTAATGAGTTAAATATGGTAATTTTGTGCTTTAGATTGCAAATGAATTGAATAGAATAAGTTGTAATATCTCTGAAGAATTGAGATGGATAGCACAAGGTCCGAAGTTTAATGTCATTAAGTATCATGGTTATACCATAAATGGGACCCATTATCAAACAAAAAATAGAAGTGACAATCGTGTTACCCAAAATTGTGGAGTTTCTATAATTGCAAAAACTATGCAATTTTCAAGTGCCAAAGATATGCAACCTATTGAAGGAGACATTCATTATTATGGAGTTATTGATGAAATATGGGATCTAGATTATGTAAAGTTTAGAATTCCTTTATTTAAGTGTAGTTGGGTGGATAGCAAACATGGAATAAAGAAGGATGCACTTGGTTTCACATTGGTTGATCTGAATAAGAAGTCACATGTTAATGACTCTTTCATTTTGGCCTCACAAGCTAAACAAGTTTTCTACATTCATGATTCTCAAGAGAAACAATGGTGGAATGTCTTAACTCCTCCTCGTCGGGATTATAATGACACTCTTAATATTGACGTATTAGGAGACATCGTAATGGAGCATGAGGAGGTTGTCACATTGTTAGATGAAAGTAACATGTTAGACCAACAAGAAGATGAGAATGTTGATTACTGTCGAATTGAGTGTGAAGGAACGTGGATTGTACATGACAAAGAAAAATAATGTAGTACTCATTATGTATTTGTAAGTTATACTTTAATTTAATTAATTTCTTAATATATTTTGATGTTAATTAAACATGATATTATATGTGTACTTATTTATATGTGTGTGATATTGCAGGATGGAATTGTCTCAACGTTCAAGTGGTAGTACGGTGAAGAAAACTAGAGGTCGTACCCAAATGAATAAGTTAGTGAAATTAAGAAGTGAAGGGATTAGGACATCCGTACTATTTAATTCAGAAAACATACCTATTGGACAAAATTCTAATGATTTCATTAGTTATTTGGGGGTATTAGCACGATCTTCAATTCCAATTAATTACAAAGTATGGACGGATGTGCCTCACGATTGCAAGGAACTTTTGTGGCAGGATGTGATAGTAAGTAATAATTTTTCTTTGCTTATTCTACTTGAATTCAATGATTATCATAATATATGCATGGTTATAAATATTGTGTACATGTTTTATGTAGACAACTTTTATATTTCCCAATATCGACTCAGACATAGCACGAGTATATACCATGAAGAAGTTGGGTGATATGTGGAGGAAATACAAGCATAAGTTATACAAAGAGCACGTGGTGCCTAATCTTGAGTTTCCAGATTTGTTGAGAACACCCCCCGAAAAGTATGATTTTATTACACAAGAACAATGGGATTGGTTTGTGGAGTGGACACAAAATGACACTTTTAAGGTAATGACATATAAATCAATTACATTGAATACATACTATATATATACATATATAAAGTGTTTTACTGATACAAGTACGTGTTTGTAGGATATAAGCAAAGAGTCCAAACAAAATAGAGAACAGTTAGTGTACGTAAATTATACTGGTCGAAGAAGTATTGCAAATACCGAAGAGTCATTGGTATTACAACTTGTATGAAGTGCCTGATTTCATGTGATTATATATAACATTTATCTATCTAACTTGATAATTGCTATTATTATAGAAAACCAATTTTCAGGATGGAATTATCCCAGGTAGACACATTACTTGGAAGCACACGCATTCTAGAGATGGAGTTCCAATTAATGAAGCTGCCCAAAAAGCAATAGAATTGATGGTAAATGAATTTGGTTTAACATAAAATATGTTGATTATAACTTAATTACATTCATATTATCATGTGTTAAGCTTATATAGTGATTACTTAATTTGCAGGAAGAATATGAAAGAAAGAGCCATTCGGGAGAATTTATACCCATTGGTCACAAGGATATATTGGATCAATCGTTACAAACAAAAGAACATCCTGGACGTGTTAGAGGTGCTAGTTATGGGGTTACCATACTTAAGAGATATCACACACCCACACGTGAGAAGAACCCAATAAAGCCAAACAAAGGTAAAGGGAAGGTTGACAAGGAAAAACAACTTTTAGAAGAGAATATCAGGTTAAGGGCTGAGAATGAAGCACTTAAGTTAAAAAGTCCAGGTATCACTCAAGAGAGCAACACTTTTATGCCTCCAACAATTTCAACATTTCCTATCAATGACTTAGAGGTATGCATCACATATAATTACAAGTATAACATATTTCATTGTAAGCAATGCTAATATGGTTTCATCTCAATTGTAGGGAAGTCCATGTTATTTAGCTTTGGATGAATTAGACAACATTGTGGCTAAGGGTAAAGTTTACCAAACTAGTGACCCATATGCTAAAGTGCATCATATGCTTCTTGGTAAGTATAATGCACGAGTTAGTATTGAGAAGTCACTTAAAAATGAAGAATTTTTGCCAATTCCAATTGGAGATGAGTTGATGTGTGTTGGACAAGCTGAAGGATGTATGGTAGCTTGGCCTAAAAATTGGATAATCACCCAAAATGATTCGGTTAGCATACATTAACATTATTTCATGTGCTGATATCTGCAATTTTAATTATATTATTTAACATAATTTGTTGTTAAGCGTAGGCCTCCAAAAAGCAAATGAAGCCAAAGAAAAAAGTCACTTCTCATGTTCAAAGAATTGAAGATATTCCATGTATAGGTGATGGAGGTGCCATTGAACGTATGACAATGTATGCATGCAATAATATGATAGCTAATGGTGAATCATTTCAAATTAATGTCATAGACGCATTGGGCATTGAGGAGCCCTTGGAGGTTAGGAGCGAAGACATAATGCCATTATGTATTGTTGGGTGGCTACAAGCAACAATTATTGCAGTATATGAGAGGTAACATTTATTTAAACTTTTTATATTATTTATAAGTTTTTTTTTTTCAATATTACGTGATAGTAAGTAATTAGATTTTTTTCTAAGTATATATAGGATTTTATTTGATCACTTAACAAGAAATGTAAAAAATCACAAATTATATCGCTTTCTGCATCCTGCACTTATATCAAATCAATGGAGCCCTACTCTTGATGATCAAATCGATGCTCTCATTGAACGAATGCTTGGAGTAGAAGAGAATGAAAGACTTATTGTTCCTTATTGGCTATCGTGAGTATTTTATATACATATACTTTTCTTATGTTCTAATTTTGTTAAGTCCTTATTATAACAATCATTTGCAATTAATTGTAGAAATCATTGGATGCTTGGGGTGATCCATCCATATAGTGGTGTTGTTGAGTGGTTTGATTCACTTGGAAACAGTCCACCACAAAGATTTCAAGATATGATCATTGGGTATTATTAACTTAATATATTTGATTAACATGATTTTAAATTATTTCTAATTAAGTAATCATGGATGATTGAATATGAATAATGTTTATTTATTATGTCGATATTATAGTGCTTTTTCTAGATGGTACCAAACTATAACACGTTCGTTTAAGCCACCACCTACTTTCCGGCCTATTAAGGTTAGTATATATTAATTTATCGTTTATTATATGTCTGTACATCTTTAATTACAAGTAATTATTTAGATAAGCTATTCAAATTAATTAATTATGCAATTTATGTTTTATATATGTGTGTAGGCACCTATTCAAAATAATAGCATTGAATGTGGTTTTTTTGTGATGAGATATATGAGAGATATTATATATCAACCAAGAAAGTCTCGATCACTACTAGTAAGTTAACAAAATATTTATGATTGTACATACAATTATTTAGCTAGTAATTTTTTTACACTATTGTATTCATAAATTTTTAAGTATCATGTATTTCCTAATTATTTATAACTATATATAGATCTAATTACCTTTTTTTTAGTTTGCAGAAAAGAAAACATACACCCGAGAAGAACTTGATGTTTGTCGAAGAGAAGTATGTCAATTCCTTATTGATAGTATTGAAAGCACAAGTTAGATAATTAAATATATTACATTTTGATATATATTAGTTAGATTTAACTTGTATGTATATATAGTTAATTTAATTAGATTAGTGACATTAGCTATGTATTTTAATTTACTGAAATGACGACGCATTAATATGCATAATTTTAATAGAATATTTGTATGCTTGTTGAGATATGTATATAAATGTCTGATTAAATTCTGATAATATAGTGAGCAGGGATAAAAACAGGTAAGAATATATTAACAGAAAAAAATTATTAAAAAAAAAAAATTTTAACCTATAGGTACGGTTGTTAACCGTACCTAAAACCATGTAATAAATCAGACAACCGTACTCGTAGGGTTTTAGGTACGGTTGTTAACCGTACCTAAAACTCTACGGGTACGGTTACGAAACCGTACCTAAAACCATACGGGTACGGTTATTAACCGTACCTAAAACCCTACGGGTACGGTTGTTAACCGTACCCATAGGGTTTTAGGTACGGTTACAAAACCCTACGGGTACGGTTGTTAACCGTACCTAAAACCCTACGGGTACGGTTAACAACCGTACCCGTAGGGTTTTAGGTACGGTTACAAAACCCTACGGGTACGGTTGTTAACCGTACCTAAAACTCTACGGGTACGGTTAACAACCGTACCCGTAGGGTTTTAGGTACGGTTACAAATCCCTACGGGTACGGTTGTTAACCGTACCTAAAACCCTACGGGTACGGTTAACAACCGTACCCGTAGGTCAACCTATAGCGACACGGGCTACGGGTACGGTTACGCGCTAAACGACAACCGTACCTAAAAGTCTATAGGTACGGTTAACAACCGTACCCGAAAGCCTTTTTCCTTATAGTGGGAGTTAGAGATATTTGTAGCCCAATTGATTGAGATTTAATTAAAGAGATTTTTATTAATTTATTCTTTCTTCTATTATTCTTTGTTTTGTTAGCATGAATCATGTAATTAGTGTCTATCTGTAATAAAGTTCTAAGTTGTACATAGTTCTTTTTATTTAGGACTCTTGTATTTTATCTATATATATACCTCTATTGTGAGGTAGTAATACAACATAAAAAATATATTTCATTCAATATATTTAACTTAGTATCAGAGCGAAGGTTCGTAAAGGAATTTTTATTTTCTTTTTGATATACATCATGGGACATGTCATTGGAACAATCAAGGCTCCTCTTGAAGATGATGTGGTGGCCTATACTAAGTGGGAAGATGATGATGGCCTCGTTATGTCTATTGTATTTAGAGCTATCACTGATGATGTACTACAGATGGTGGAAGAATGTAACACAGCTGAGGCTATATGGAAGACTTTGGGAGACCTCTACACTAATGAATTTGACTTTATACAGGTCCACGAATTAATGTGCAAAGTTGCCAGCATGCCACAGAATGGGCAACCAATGTCTATATTTTTTACCAAGCTGAAGAATATATGGGCTGAAATTGATCAGAAACGTCGGTGCAAAATCAAAAATCAAGATGACCTTATATGGTACCAGAAAGAAAAGGAGCTTGAGCGAGTTCATGCATTCTTAAGAGGACTTGATACAAAACATAATAGTGCTAAGGGCGAATTGCTTCGAATGCTAGACCTTCCGAGCTTGACCACAGCTTTTACATACATCCGTAAGGACGAATCTCAGCAGGAAAGTCTTAATCAGGCACAGGTTGAATTATCTAGTCTAGTCATTCAAGCAAATTCAAAGGCACCTTTTCTCCAGCAGCAGAGTTCAATTCCACTTCATTAGCAAGGACCTCCACCAGGCTTTGCCAATCGTCCTCGTCCTCATTGCTCTTATTGCAATGAAGGAGGACATCTTCGAGAGACTTGCTATAAACTGAACTCGCACCTTAGACCTAAAAGGCCAAATTATCGTTCTAAAGCGAAAGCAGCTACTGTACAAGTAGTACAGGAACCAGATTTCTATGGAGTGACTGGACAGGATCATCGTGTGACATGTTGAGGTACCCCTATAGCTTCAATAACTGGTCATGGTAAGTTTGGTATGGCCTTAAGCATTTATCACTTTGTTGGGTCTAATACTTGGATTATTGATTCTGGTGCGTCTGATCACATGACTTATGATAAATCGTATTTTACTGAGTTATCTTCCCCTCCAGTGTCTTATTTTACGAATGCTAACGATGAAGCTTTTCCTGTCTTAGAAAAGGGGTCAATCCGTATCACTCCAACTTTACAGCTCCATAATGTTTTATATGTGCCTGACTTATCCCATCACTTAATATCTGTCCCACAGTTGAATACTGAGTCTCAATGTTCCGTAACCTTTTATCCTATGTATGTGATTTTTCAGGATCTTCTTACCAGGGAAATAATTGGTCGAGGGTATCTGAGGGGCAGATTGTTTCGTCTGGATTAGAACTACGCAGGGGAGAAACCAGGAGCACAGTCCCGCACCCCATTGACCTCGAGTTCTGACAATCTAAGTGAAATTTGGTTATGGCATCACCGCTTAGGGTATCCTTCTTTTAGTCCTATGAAAAAATCTATACCTACTTTGTTTATTGGTGTTAGTGAGTCTGTTTTACATTGTGAGATGTGTGTTTTGACCAAAAGCCATCATATTACTTATTCTCCTAGTATTTCTAATAAAAGTACTATTCCTTTTGAGTTAATTCATTCTGATGTTTGGGGACCGAGTAGAGAGCCCACTGTATCGAGCATGAGGTATTTTGTTTCGTTTATTGATGATTGTACAAGATTGTCATGGGTTTCTCTTCTTCGAACCAAAGATGACGTTTTTTCAGTTTTTCAAAACTTTCGTACTCATGTTCAAACATAATACAATAGCACCATTAGAATCCTACGTTCTGACAATGGGGGAGAATATGTTAATCGTATGTTTCAAGATTTTTTCAAAACACATGGAATTATTCACCAAACTACTTGCCCACAAACACCAGAACAAAATGGGGTGTCTGAAAGAAAAAATTGTCATTTACTTGATATGACTCGTGCACTCCTATTTAGTGCTCACATGCCAAAATACCTTTGGGGCGATGCTGTACAAGCTTCCGCCCATCTCATCAACCGTCTTCCATCTAGTGTCCTTCACGGCAAAATTTCATTCGAGGTTCTCGCATCTCATGTGTCCTTGTCATCATTTCATAATCTTCCTGCCCGTGTATTTGGTTGTGTTGCTTTTGTCCATGTTCCTAAAAATCAGAGGTCCAAGTTAGATGCCCAATCTGCATCTGTGAAGCCACAAACTTCAAGAGGATTTTTGTGTTTAGTGAACATTACTCCTTTCCCTGGAGCTGACTTCAAGTACCTTAAAATTCTCACAACTGCATCCATATGACTCTCACTCGGGTAATGCATGAATTGACTTACCACACTTACTGTATATGCGACATTTGGTCTAGTATGTGTCAAATAAATTAGGCGCCCAACCAACCTTTGATAGCAAGGTTGATCAGTTGGTACTTGATCTGGATACTCTGCTAGACAATGATTTTGCTCAATAGGAGTGTCAATAGGTTTACAATCCAACATGCCTGTTTCAGTTAGTAGGTCAAGAATGTATTTTCTCTGACATAGAAAGATTCCTTCGCTCACCCTAGCTACCTCAATTCCTAGGAAGTACTTCAGTTCACCCAAATCCTTCATCTCAAACTCAGAGGCTAGCTGTCTCTGTAATTTATCCATCTCAACAGCATCATCTCCAGTAATTACCATATCATCAACATAAATAATTAGAGCTGTTACCTTCCCTTGTTTGAGAAATAGCGTATGGTCTGAATTCCTCTGTCTGTAACCAACCTTCTGCATGAACTGTAAAAACCTTCCAAACCAGGCTCGAGGGGATTGCTTGAGACCATACAAAGACTTCTTCAATTTGCATACAAAATTACCATGAGAAGCAGCTACATACCCAGGTGGAAGATTCATGTATACCTCCTCGACTAACTCTCTATGAAGGAACGCATTTTTGACATCAAGCTGTCGAAGTGGCCAATTAAAGCTTGCAGCAAGCAAAAGTAGAACTCGAATAATATTCATTTTGGCAACTGGAGCAAAAGTCTCATCGTAGTCTACACCATACGTCTGAGTGAACCCTTTTGCTACAAGACGGGCTTTATACCGATTCACAGATCCATCAGCATTATGTTTTATAGTAAACACCTATCAATAATCAACTGCCTTCTTATCTTGTGGTGAAGGCACAAGTTGCCAAGTATCGTTCTTCTGTAATGCCTCCATCTCTTCCTCCATTGCCTTTTTCCATTTTGGGTCTCCCAACGCATCCTGCACGTTGTTAAGTACTGATATAGTAGATATTTGATTTACAAATGATTCATATGGCTTAGACAATCTTTTAGTGGACATGTAGTTGGTTACTGGATATTTTAATTTTGCATGGATACTTGTTCATATCTTTTGGGTGGTTGACCTCTAGTAGACCTATTTAGTAACACATACTGTCCAGCACTAGACTCAACGCTATTAGTATCAGTAGGTATACATACCTCAGATGAGTGACCTTCAGTACCAGGGAGCTATTGATCAAGGGTATGAGTGATGCTTGAGGGAACAGCAGTATCTTCATTTTCATTTTCAGTGGTTGGAACTGGTGCTTGGACACTTGGAGTATCTGTTATGTTCACTAAACACAACAATCCTCTTGAAGTTTGTGGCTTCACAGATGCAGATTGGGCAGGAAGTATTACAGATAGAAGGTCGACATTGGGTTACTTTACCTTTGTGGGAGGTAATTTGGTTACATGGAAAAGTAAGAAGCAAAAAGTTATGGCGCGGTCTAGTGTTGAGGCTAAGAATAGAGGTATGGCTCATGGTGTTTGTGAACTGCTGTGGATAAAAAGTTTATTGTTTGATTTGGGTCTCGAACTCAAAAATACTATGGAGTTGTATTGTGATAGTCGAGCAGCCATTGACATATCACAAAATCCAGTACAACATGATCGCACTAAGCATGTGGAGGTTGATCGTCATTTTATAAAAGAGAAGCTAGATACTAAACTCATTAGCTTTCCTTTTGTTCCCACTGAGAAGCAACTTGCAGATATGCTCACCAAAGGAGTTTCCAAGAAGGCGTTTTATGACTCACTAAGCAAGTTGGGCATGGTGGATATGTATGCGCCAACTTGAGGAGGAGTGTTAGCGTGAGTCATGTAATTAGTGTCTATCTGTAATAGAGTTCTAAGTTGTACATAGTTCTTTTTATTTAGGACTCTTGTATTTTATCTTCTATATATACCTCTATTGTGAGGTCGTAATACAACATAAAAAATATATTTCATTCAATATATTTAACTGTTTGCTTTTCAATTTCTACAACTCAATGGATCTGATTTTGATTATTCATGAATTAATATTTAATTTCTTAGATATGATTGGATAATTTTCCTTCAGTTAGGATTGTAGATGTGCAAGTGATTGCAGTCTTTGTTCTTGAATTTTAAAGATTTGTGCTTTGCTTGACAAAAGGGTGCTAGTTGTTCAATACTTATTGTATTGATTAATTCTTATTAATTGCTTGATCACCAATTGATAGAATAGTAAGCTGAGATTAATTCTAAAAAGGTTAGTTGAAGTTCGATGAAGCTTGAATAATGTGTGTTTAATTTGAATCTAAGGATAAGAATTAAAATTTTAATTAATAATGGAATATATGATTGTCTCACATAACTCAAAAGAATTGGTACATTAAATATTATTCTTAGACTCACTTGTGCATAAGAATGTGTTTTATTAAGTGTCAAGATGTATAAATAATTACAGATTTGGAAGAATCCTTTGTAGTTTTTGCAATTCTAGTTACTGGTGCACTTCGCCACAGCATTGCTGCAACAACACAGTCTGACTACAACATTTGTCACATTTTCAATCATAACTAATTTATCTACTTGAGATTTTTGCTATCCTTCTCGTTGAACTTTGTTTCATTATTTTTACCTTTGTCATCTCGTGTTATTTATTTTATTTCGATATATAAAAAAATCCAATATTGATTTTCATAGTTAATTTTTACAATACTTTCTGATATTCTAATCTCCATGGGAACGATCTTTTTTATCATTATATTTCTTGTTTGCCACACGTGCATTTACGTAAAATCCTATACACTTTTTAGAGCAACTGGTTTTTGGCACCGTAGCAACGTTAGAAATTATTTGTAGAAATTGACTTTTATTTTTATTTAATTTTTTCTTTATCTAATATCTCCTTTGTGTCTTTTGTATGAGTAGATTTCGTGACGAGGATATCTTATCCTTAGATCTTGAGATTGAATGCACTTTCAGACTAAGAAGGAAAGAACAACAAGGTTTCACTCAGATTGAAAAATTGGCAAATGCAGAGGGTGGAAACAATGGTAATGAGCCAAATTTAAACAACACAATCAATGTGATACCTCTATTGGATGATTGGAACAGAGCTTTGGATGAATATATATTGCCTATGCTAAAGGAGTTAAATCCAAGCATCACCAGACCGAATATTCAAGCAACCCACATTAAGTTAAAGCCAGTGATGTTTCAAATGCTACAAATAGTTGGGCAGTTCAATGGGTTACCTACAGAAGATCCTCGTCTGCATCTCAGGTTGTTTATTGAAGTTAGTGATTATTTCAAATGGACAGGTGTGACCAAGGAAGCTTTTAGGCTCAAATTATTTCCTTATTCTCTACGAGATTGTGCTAGAGCGTGGCTTAATTCTTGTCACCTAATTCTATTTCTACTTGGAATGATTTGGCAGAAAAATTCTTGATGAAATACTTTCCACCAACAAAGAATGCTAAATTGAGGAATGATATTACTTCTTATCAATAAATAGATGAAGAATCTCTATACGAGGCTTAGGAAAGTTTTAAAGAACTACTAAAGAAGTGCCCTCACCATGGTATTCCTCATTGGATCTAAATGGAAACTTTCAACAATGATCTCAATGCCCAAACTAGAACTATTGTTGATGCATCTGCTAATAGAGCTCTTTTAGCCAAGTCTTACAATGAAGCTTATGATTTACTTGAGATAATGGCTAGAAATAATTATCAATGGCCAATGGATAGAGTAGCAGCCGCAAAAAGAGTGGCCGGTGTGCATGAGGTCAATGATGTTACTACACTTACAGCTCAAGTTTCATCTTTGGTTAATATGTTGAATAATCAACATGTGATAGCAAATGTGAATTTAATCTAAGATTTAGGGATTTCATGTGTTTACTGTTCAGGATCTCATGTGATTGATAACTGTCCTTCAAATCTAGAAGCAGCTTGTTTTGTGGGTAATGTGAATCGAAACCACAATCTGAACTCCAACACTTATAACCCAGGATGGAGGCAACATCCAAAGTTCTCTTGGAACAACCAAGGTGGTGGTCAAGCAAGTTCTTCTATGCCCAACCATCCTGTACACCCTCCAAGTTTTCAGCAGCAACCAGAAAGAAACCAACCGAATGAACCATCTAGTTCGTTAAAATCTCTACTTAAAGAATACATGGCTAAGAATGATGCAATCCTCCAAAGCCAAGTTGCGTCAATGAGAAACCTAGAAAATCAAGTGGGTTAGCTTGCTAATGAGCTCAAAAATAGACCACAAGGTACACTTCCAAGTGATACTAAAACCCCAAGAAGAGAAGGAAAGGATTTTGTAAAGCTATTACTCTACGGAGTGGAAAAGAATTAGAGGGACCAAGTGGGCAAAAAATAAGTAAAAATGAGAGCACTTCAGTCCAAAATAAAGATGAAAAAGAGATGGACAAATCTGAGGTAGTTTTGAAAAATCCAGAAAATCCTAGTACCCAGAATGTTATAACAATTATGCAGCAAAGTTCCTAGTAGCATAGACCACCTCCACCATTTCCTCACCAATTTTCAGAAACAGCAACAAGATCTTCAATTTAGGAGATTTCTTGATGTTCTTAAGCAGCTTCATATTAACATTCCATTGGTGGAAGCATTGTATCAAATGCCCAATTATGTCAATTTTATGAAAGACATCTTGACTAAGAAGAGACGGTTTGGCGAATTTGAGATAGTTTCCTTAACAAGTGACAGTAGTACTATGCTACAGAAGAAACTTCCTCCTAAGCTCAAAGATTCTGAAAGTTTTACAATACCGTGCTCTATAGTAAATCAATATTTTGGCAAGGTTCTATGTGATTTGGGAGCAAGTATTAATTTGATGTCTATGTCAATTTTTAAGAAGTTGGGTATTGGTGAAGCTAGGCCTACTATAGTTTCTTTACAATTATCTGATCGTTCTATTGCTCTTCCAAAAGGAAAGATTGAAGATGTTTGGTTAAAGTTGATAAATTTATCTTTCCTGTGGATTTCATTGTGCTTGATTATGAAGCAAACCGCGAGGTGCCTATTATTTTGGGTAGACCATTTTTAGCTACAGGCCAGACTTTGATTGATGTTCAAAAATGAGAATTAACAATGAGAGTTCAAGATGTGCAAGTCACTTTCAATGTGTTTCAAGTCATGAAATTCCCCAACGATTTGGAAGAATGTTCATCCATCTCTATTATAGACTCTTTGGTATCTGAGGTCTTTGAAGACTGTTGCTTTGGTGTATCAGATACAACTTTATTATGGCATGAATCAAAATGTGAAGAAATTGAGGAAAAACTAAAATTGGTAGAGGCAAGGTATAATTCTTTCAAAACAAAAAACAAGTTTGAAACCTTAAACTTATCTTCTCGAGAGTTTAGGGTTCCTAAACCTCTATCATTGACCCACCATCTTTGGAGTTGAAACCTCTCCCGACTCATTTGAGTTATGCTTATCTAAGTGAATCTTCTACTCTTCCTGTCATTATTTTAGTTCAAATATCAAAAGAACAAGAATGTCAGTTACTTGATGTGTTGAAATTGTACAAAAAGGCTATTAGTTGGACTATTGTTGATATAAAGGGTATTAGTCCCTCATTTTGTATGCACAAGATATTATTAGAAGACAATGCAAAAGGATCAATAGAGGCTCAGAGAAGACTCAACCTAATCATGAAAGAAGTTGTCAAAAAGGAGGTTATTAAATGGCTTGATGTTGGATTTATTTACTCTATTTCAGACAGCTCATGGGTTAGTTCAGTCCAATGTGTCCCTAAGAAGGGAGATATGACTGTAGTGGAGAATGCCAATAATGAATTGATTCCTACAAGAGTTGTCATTGGATGGTGGATCTGTATGAATTTCAAAAAATTAAATAAGGGCACCCAAAAAGATCATTTTTCCCTTCTTTTATAGACCAAATGTTAGATCGTCTTACAGGAAAAGAATACTATTGTTTCCTGGATGGATATTCCGGGTATAATCAGATTGCTATAGCTCTAGAGGATCAACACAAGACAACGTTTACATGTCCTTATGGTACTTTTGCTTTTTGAAGGATACCATTTGGATTGTTCAATGCACCAGCTACATTTCAGAGGTGTATGATGGCAACTTTTATTGATATGGTAGACTATTTTGTGGAAGTCTTCATGGATTATTTTTCGAGATTTGTATGACTCTTGTTTACGAAATTTGGCTTCAGTTCTACACTGGTGTGAAGAAACTAACCTAGTCATAAATTAGGAGAAATGCCATTTCATGGTCAAGGAAGGAATTGTTTTGGGACATAAAGTATCCATGAGTGGGCTTGAAGTTGAAAAGGAAAAAATTGAAACAATAGAGAAACTACCACCACAAAGTTCAGTGAAAGGGATTCAAAGTTTTCTTGGACATGCTAGATTCTACAGACGTTTTATTCGAGACTTCTCCAAAATCTCAAAACCTTTATGCTCTCTACTTGAAAAGGACAAACCATTTTGCTTTGATTATGCGTGTTTGCAAGCCTATCTTGAGTTAAAGAATAAACTTGTGTCAACTCCTATAACTGTAGCTCCAGATTGGTCTTCACCTTTTGAGCTTATGTTTGATGTGAGTGACATAGCAATAGGAGCAGTTTTGGGGTACTAGAAAAACAAAGTATTTCACTCTACTTATTATGCTTGCAAAACATTGTAGGAAGCCCAACTCAACTACACAATAACAAAGAAAGAATTGTTAGCTGTTGTCTTTGAATTAGACAAATTTTGATCGTCTTTAATTGGAACCAAGATAGTTGTTTATTCTGATCATTCTGCTATCAAGTACCTTATAGAAAAGAAGGATGTTAAATCGATACTCATTCAATGGGTGTTGTTATTGCAAGAATTTGATTTGGAAATTAAAGACCGAAAAGGAACTAAAAATCAAGTAGTTGATCACCTGTCTAGATTGGAGCAAAAGGAAGACCACTCAATTGAAATTAATGAGAATTTTCCAAATGAACAACTCTTTGCGGTGTCTCAAGCTCAAGCACCTTGGTATGCAAATTTTATGAACTTTTTAGTGATTGGACTGCTACCTCTTGATTTAAGCTACCAACAAAAGAAAAGATTCTTCCACAATGTGAATATATTATTGGGATGAGCCCTTCTTATTTAAGTAGTGTGCAGATCAAATGATAAGAATGTACATTCCTGAAGATAAAATGGAGAATATCCTACAACAATGTCATGCATCACCATATAGAGGACACTTTGGGGGAACTAGAACCACCTCCAAAGTTTTTTAGTCAGGTTTCTATTGGCCCGCCCTGGTAAAATACGCTCATAACTTTGTGCTTCAATGTGATCGATGTCAATGGGTTTGAAATATTTCCAGAAAGTAAGAAATGCCACTTAACAACATTCTCGAAGTGGAATTATTTGATGTTTGGGGGATAGACTTTATGGGGCCATTTCCTTCAAGTTATGGGAATCAATATATCCTTGTGGTAGTAGACTATGTCTCAAAATGGGTTGAGGCTGCTGCACTCCCTACTAATGATGCCAAGGTGGTGGTGAAGTTTCCCAAGAAAAATATATTCTCAAGCTTTGGAACTCTACTTATTATAAGTGATGGTGGAACACACTTTTATAATAAACAATTTGCAGCCTTTTTAGCCAAATATGGAGTCAAACATAAGGTAGCCACGCCTTACCACCCCTAAACAAGTGGCCAAGTTGAAATCTCCAACCGAGAAATCAAGAGAATTTTGGAGAAAATAGTTGGTCCATCTAGAAAAGATTGGCCCATGAAGTTGGATGATTCATTATGGGCTTATAGGACAACATACAAAATACCATTGGGGATGTCTCCGTATAGATTGATATTCAGAAAAAACTTGTCATCTTTCAATTGAGCATGAACACAAAGCTTATTGGGCCATCAAAAAGTTGAATTTTGAAATGCAAGCTGTTGGGGAAAAGAGAATGATGCAAATCAATGAAATGGATGAATTTAGAAACCATGCATATCAAAACGCCAAATTGTACAAAGAGAAAACCAAGCAATGGCATGATAGGAGCATCACCCCAAGGTGTTTCAAAGTTGGACAATAAGTTCTATTATTCAACTCTAGGTTGAAAATATTTCCTGGAAAATTGAAGACCCGTTGGCCAGGACCATTCCAAATCACAAAGATTATTCCCTCTAGGGTAGTAGAATTAATGGCTAGCTAATTAAACATTATTTGGGAGGTAGTGTTGACAGGGAGCATTCCTCCATTCCACTAGCAGAACCATAACTGCAAGAGGAGTCGAGCTATCGACTTTAAACACAAGCGTTCATGGAAGGCAACCCATGTTTCTTGATTTTTCTTTCTTATCTAATGTTTAATTTAATTTATTTGAATTTGATTATCTTATTGTGTCATATTTTTCATTTTCATGTCATCACTAAAACACTAATTAAATATAATTCTAGTAACACTAAAACTCTAAATAACTAGAATCCTAAACCTAATAAAACTGTAAACCAAGTGGATTTGTGAACAAGATTAATAGTGTTGAACAAACAATTATGCAAATTTAGAATGAACTCAAATAGATTTCAAATATCAATGAACGATGTATAGACGTTTAGTTTGGTTGGCCATGCTTGCATCGAAAAGTTATGGTGAATTAACATAAACGTTCTAATAAACAATTTTTACTGGCTTTCCTTTTAATTACGAAAATTCCTACGATCGGGTAATTCTCTTTATTGATTAACTAAACAATATCTTACGATCGAGTATATCAATTAGCAACGAAATTATGCACAAGGAAAATATGTCAATCAAACCAATGCCATGACTAGGTTATTAATTTGAAGTTTTGATTAAGTTTTTCAAAGTAAAGTTAAAGTGACGTTCTTAAAACCAAACTCTAATATTTTTCAACCTAACTATGAATCTCAAATTAGCTCATGAAAATTCACAATTAAATATCTAAACATGCTCTTAATAAAAGGTAAATTTATTTAATTCAAAGAAATAAAAACATTCACCACGATAGTTCTAGCAAACATGACAACACAAGCTAAACATCCATAATAAAATTAGCCACTCATGTTCAAATATAATTTGAACATACACTCAAAGAAGTAAGAAGAAGAAAATGAAATTCTATAACAAAAAGAAACCGTAGATCTTAATACCACAATTGGATTGGATGGCGTTCTTCTCCAAAGGCTTGATCTTCAATCTTCAATGGCTTCTTGGATCCTTAGAATTAATTCCCTTGCTTCTTTGAGTGTGAAAAAGCTCCTAAAAACTGATTGAGTCTCTTGTTGGTTCGCAAAATTGAAATGTAAGTAAATGGGACTCTTAAGGGGTTATTTATATATGTAAGGGTTACATAATTCTTTATTGATTTAGGAATATGTACGCTGTGGCACACATTTTTCCCACCGTGGTACAACAATTTGGAAATAATGGTCAAAACTCGAGAGGTACTTGCCGCAGCACACATTTTCCTCGCCTCGGCGCGCGTTGTCTTCAATTTCTTCACATGTACCCCTTACATATGTGCTGGCTCGTTATGTATGGCTTACATAATTTGACTCGTGTTGTCCATAAATTGTGATGCTAAAATACACTTGAAATATATCAAAATATACCTGTGATTCCGAATTGATAGATTTATGAAAATAATGATATAAACGAGATATAACAAATCTATTTTTTTAACAATTAAGCACAATAAATCATGAAATTTTAATACTTTTCAAGCACTTATCAACTCACTGCTTGAAATAGCATGCTAAGAAGTGCTTCCAAATGCGACTGACAATAAAGTGTAAGCTGCAGCAACGCTACAGCAACAGTGGCATTTCCTTTTCCCTCTTTTATTTCTTTTCGTTTGATGTTTGTTATTTTGCTCTTCATTTTTTTTTGTTTTACTGTGTTCATTTGCATTGAGGACAAAGCTTGTCTTAAGTTTGGGGGAGCTTGATCTATTTGCTTTTGTGTTGAAATCTAATTTCATGATGAGTGTTACTATAATGTTATAATTAATCAGGGTTAATGAACTATTTGTGAAAAAGTGTAAGTTGCTCTTAATCTTCTTGTGATGTCTTTGTTTTCAAGTTTAATTGTTAATTTTTTAGAAGAATATTATGAAAAGAACTGATTTTATTGAGTGTTAGTTGAAAAATTTTGAGCACTTATTTTAAAATTCACACCCCACAACTCATGTGCATCATCATTTGATTTGGTTGTTTGATATGAACTTTGAATGAGAAAAATTTATGGGAGAGCTTAGCTTCTAGAATTAATTTGGAGATTTCCTCAAGGTAAAATTCTAGAAAAATTTACTAGTCAAGGGAATGATTTAGGCCTTCTTTGGATTCGATTGTGCTTTTCATGCTAACCTTGATTAAAAATATGTTTCCTTAGTACACCTAATTTGAGCCATGAGTAATCAAAGTCTTTTTCTTTAACACCCACAGCATAGCCTAGCCTTTCTTTATTTGCATGTCCTTTGAATTTTACCCCACAAGTGCATTACTATTTGTATGAATTGTTTTAGAAGGGGTGGTACATCTTGAGAGAAAGGAAATTATACTATTGAGAATGGGTGTTATTGTCTTAAAAACCACTTTTTCTTGATTGTATTGAGTTTGGCGCTGCACAAAAAAAAATTGCAAAAATTCTGGAAATAGCTTTGCTATAGCATTGTTGCTGTAAAACAATTTCAGCCTACAACATAAAAGCAGTGATGTAAAAAAAAAAAAGAAATTGAAGAAAAATTTGAGGGTACCAATTCAAGACAAATAAAAATTCTAAAAGAGTTCTTGAATAGTATTTGTGTTTGTGCAATATGAAACATAAATATGACCTTTACTTACCTTAACCCAAGCCTTACATTTCAAGTTTTATTAAGTCATTTTGATCTTTGGTTAGTAAATATCTACATTAGTGGAGAGGTATTTAAAAAGCCAACTTATGGAAGCATGAGTTAAGCTTAAGGATCATGGTTTTTCTCTATTTGAGGAAAAATATGAAATGAAAAATTATGAACATCATACACGCAGATGGGGATTATTTTGGGATGAGTTTGAAATATTTGAACTAACATTTGGGAAAAATTACTTTGGATCATGAATTTGAGATTATTTCTTTCTAGATTTGAAACAACAAGTTTAATTAATTTATTAGTTTACATTTATGTTTATAGCATAGACTGAGGCTTTTGTTTTTCCTTACTTTATTACTTGTCAATCATCCTATAATTTATTGCTTGAGGACAAGCAAGATGCTAAGTTTGGGGGAGTTGATAACTCTAATTTATTAGAGTAAATATTATCTCTTATTTGAAACTTGCTTGGTCATGTGAAAAGAGTTGCACATTATGCTCATTTGGACACCATTTATGAAATTTATGAAAATTGGAGAATTCTTTGGTATTAATTCTGAAATTATCTTGCATTACATTAAAAAAAAAAACTTATATTTTAAAGTTCACCCATGAGGTTTTATGTGTTCCTTCAGAGAGAACAAAAAGAGTAACAAAGGAGCATTTACTAGCGTTGTCGTAGCTTTGCTGCGGCAAAGCGCACCAGGAAAGAATAGTGTGAAACAGCCAAATCAGCAACTGAGCTTGGGCTTCTAAATAAAAGGACAATATTGGGCATATAACTCACAATTTAAGGGCAAATCTGGAAGTCAATATAAGTATCTTATCTCAAATTAAACTTAGGGATTAAGAGATAAAAGTGAGAAAATAGGGCAACAGACAACCATAACAGAACGGCAAGGAAAGAGACAAAAAAAATAGAGGCAACACAGATCAGAGGAAAGAAGCAACAAAAGGATAGTTTCACATGAATAATCATTGAAGAAAGCAAGAGAGAGTTAGAGATTTATAGCTAAATTGATTGAGATTTAATTAAAAGGGGGTTTTATTGATTTATTCCTTCTTCTATTATTCTTTGTTCGCTTTTCAATTTCTACAACTCAATGGATCTAATTTTGATTATTCATGAATTAATATTTGATTTCATAGATATAATTGGCTAATTTTTCTTCAGTTAGGGTTGTAGATGTGCAAGTGATTGCAGTCTTTGTTCTTGAATTTTAAAGATTTGTGCTTTGCTTGATAAAAAGGTACTAGTTATTCAATGCTTATTTTATTGATTAATTCTAATTGATTGATTGATTACCAGTTGATAGGATAGTAAACTGAGATTAATTCTAGAAATGTTAGTTGAAGTTGGATGAAGCTTAAATAATGTGAGTTTAATTTGAATCTAAGGATAAGAATTAAAATTATAATTAATATAGGAATATGTGATTGTCTCACATAACCCAAAAGAATTGGTGCATTAAATGTTATTCTTAGACTCAGTTGTGTATAGGAATGTGTTTCATTGAGTTGCAGGACGTATATACATTATAGATTTGGAAGAATCCTTTGTAATTTTTGCAATTCTAGTTACTAGTGCACTTTGCGACAGCATTGCTACAGCAATGTTGTAGCCACGCAGTCTGACTACATCATTTGTCACATTTGCAATTCTAACTGATTTATCTAGTTGAGATTCTTGTTATCCTTCTCGTTGAACTTTGTTTCAGTATTTTTATTCTTGTTATCTCGTGCTATTTATTTTATTTTGATATACAAAAAAAATTCAATATTAATTTTAATAGTTAATTTTTACAATACTTTCTAATATTTCAATCTCTATCAGAACGATCTTTCTTATTATTATATTACTTGTTTGCGACACGTGCATTTGCATAAAATTCTATATACATTTTAGAGAAACAAAGATCCGGAATTGAATTCCTACAAAAATATAAACTTTATTTTTCGAATTAAAAGATCCATAATTGAATTGCTTTGGAACTCTTTATTTAAACCTCATCCTTGCGAATATAAGCAAAAGCATCAACAAGGGAAGGAGGATTAACAAGCCTGAGTAACTCACCATTGGCACTGGCATGTTTACTGTCAAGCCCATTCAAGAAGATATGTAACCGCATCAGATCTTTCTCCTCATTGTATAGCTTGATGTCATCTACATTCTTCATTTTGTTGAGACACCTCTGATCAATCTCCAGCCATATATTCTTTAGCATAGCAAAGAAGATGAAAACAGGCTGCTTATTTTGAGTCATCTTGAATGCCTTAGTGTAGAGTTTATAGATCTAAGCGAAATCTAAGTCATTCAAGAATAGCTCCTTCAGTGTTTTCAAAATCTCAGCTGCAATCTCGCACCCAATAATCAGCTGAATCACCTCATATTTCATGGATTTGTAAAGAATAGACATTACTGATCCATTGTTGTTCTCCCACTTTCCAAACCCTAGATCCTTTTCATCCAATGCTTCAATAGTTCCATTGACATAGCCCATCTTGTTAAGGCCACATAGATGTGCTATCATCATCTTTCTCCAAGTACAAAATTCCCTCCAAAGCCTATGGAGGAGTCATGATTTAAGGACACCTCTACCTTTTGGACTTCCTTGCCTAAACCTCCTTTTCCCATAGTTGAAAGGAATTGAACACAGCGAAAACAATGAGCAACAAAAAGAATTTGAGCGAACAATCACACAAGGAGAAATTTGATGAAGATTTTGAGGAAACCCTAAAAAATCTAAGAGAAATAGGTTTAATTGATAGAATATTTTGATATATTTCTTCTCACAATGGAGGTAATATATATACTAGTTATAACCTTATATAACAAGAAAATTACATAATTACAATGATTACAAAATATAAATAAAAGGAAACTAAATAAATACATTGATTACATAATATAAATACAAGGAAATTAAATAAATGTAATATTGACAAAATCAATCAACTAATCCTAATAGAAAACAAATTACAACTCAATCAAATCTCCTATCATTTCATAATTAATTTTTTATTCTTCAAATCATGTCATTTAATAGTCCACTAATTAAAATTAAAGAGCACAAAATTCATTAACTTTTAGGTGAGATATTAGAAGTCCAAAACTTTTAAAATTCTTAGAATTTTGTCCATGTGGTGCCATTCATTGTATGTAACGTGAATAAATTTATGACAATTTTAAAAATTTTGTACTTTTAGTATTATTTTTAATAATTATTAGATTTCTAGTATCTCATCTAAAAGTTGGTGAATTTTTGTTTCTTTTAGTTATAGTTAGAGAACTTTTGGTGCAATTTTTCCATGTGCAAACAAGTGATTTCGGGGTAAAAGTAATTTGAATGAATAAATTGAATAAAATTTCTGCAAATAAAGTTAAGCAATTTTTTTATATTTGATATTATAAATAAATAAATTATATAATATGTTAAATGATAATTTTTTTAATTTTGATTTTTATGATTGAAAAGAGACTTAAAAAAAAAAAACAAAGCTCTATTAAAGGAGGAATGATTGTCTATCTATATTACAAGAGTAATATATATATAAAACAAATTGTTGGATAAAATTGTCCAAAATTTATTAACTGTGCATTCGTATTTATATAATAAAAATAAGATAATATATATATCTATATATGTATAACCAAAAATTTGCAAGATAATTATATTTGCTTAAGGATAATGATGACAATTATAATTGAAGTTAAAAAGTAAATGAAACTGTATATAGGATTCGGATGGGCCAAATTAAGTTTTCTTTATTTTTAATTTATTTTAAACAACATATTTCTTTTTCTAATTAAAAAAAAAAAAAAGCACACATATACATATCATTATTGGTTGTTAAATGCCACAGATAAATTTAAAGTGTATAAAATTATTCAAAATATAATATATTAATAAATTTTTGATAAAATTATTTCAAAATATTTTTGTTAAAAATAATTAATTTTATATTAAAGAAAATAAGATTGTTTTGAAATCGCCTTTTTATCAAATATATAAGTTTAAATATTATTATATATAAGATTAAAAAAAAAAAGTTCAATAAGAGAAGTGCTTTTAACGTTAAATATTTATGAAATAAATAAATGTAAAGATAAACATAAATAGAATTTCATCTTCACTGAAATTCTTAAGAGAATAGAAATATATAAACCATACAAATCCAACTTTTACTTAAATACGGAAGTACACCAAGACAAAATCTAAAACAAATAGGAATTAACTTTACATATATATATTTGAACCTAATATTATAATTCGTTTATTCAGCAACAGAGCCAAAGAAATAAAAAACAAAAAAATCAGAAAATGGTGAAGTGTGAATGTCCACCATGGATTAAGAAATTGTTAGAAAGTGATTTTCATGAGAAGTGTGAGAAACACAAAAAGCATACAAAATGTTTTTGTACCAACTGCATGGGCTCACCTTTTTGTGAAGTTTGCAACATTAATAATCACCATGAACACCAAGGACATGCCATTGTTAAGGTACGTAACTAATACAACTCTTTCAAATTTTCTTCTTAACCTCTCTTTTTTTAAAATTTATTTATTAATAATTTGTTTCTAATAAATTATTTGAGTGATCGCTACAAAATCAAAATTTATGGTGTTGAGTTCAACAATCTTTTTGACGATTAATTAAAAATTTTCTTTTAAGTACGTAGTTAAACAACGTTTTGTTTTGTTTTCCTATTAAATCACTATATCGATTAACTTTTATGAAAATAATTTCACAAATACTAAACTGAGAAATTACTTCTTCTTTTTTTTTTTCTTTTATCGATACTTCGTTGTAAAAATTTACAAGGTTTCTATTGAACCCGCTGCAAATATGGCATTAACGTTTAATTTTTTTAAAAACCATGTCAATTTGAGCAAAATTTGTAACCCGACAAATAGGTCAAGGACATAAAACCTAATATACTTAGAAGAAATTTTCATCATTAATTTAATATATTTTTAAATTATTATCCATATATTGGTAAATACATATATTTTAATCTTTTTACACTTTGAATTTTTCACCCATCTTTCAATTTCTTGTAATAACATCTTCTATTTAATTTCATTTAATTTTTAATAAATAATTTCAGGTGGTAAGATCTTCACGTCAAATTGCAATACGACATAAAGATATAAAACACTTAGTTGATACATCGTTTATACATCAATATGTAAATAATGGAAAAAATGTAGTTTATTTATATGAAAGAGCACCTAAAGACTATAAGAAGCGTACTGACGTTAAGTATGGACGTAATATTAGTGGATGGTGTGAAGAATGTGGATGGGAGCTAAAAGACTACTTGTGTGGCCAATACAAGTTTTGTTCCATAGAATGCAAAGTCCATTCATTTAATAATTTATCACAATTATTACCAAGTGATGACAACTATGACCAACACCAAAAGGCTTCTTCCTGGAAAGGATATTTATTACCAAAAAATAGTTTGAGAAAGCGGAGCAAAAAGCAAAGTCATCCCGAAAGGGCTCCTTTCTTTTAGAAAGCAATTTTTTTTATTTACTTCTTTTTATTTCATTCTTTTTGGATATATTTTGATTAGACTAGCTATTTTATATGAATTTGATTACTTATTTCATTTATATCATACAAGTTTTTTTTTTTTTTTTTTTTTAAATTCAATTATTTTATTTGTTGATATTATATAATAGAGAATTATTATTTTTCTCTAGGTAACTAATTAATAGTAGTGTTAGTGGTCCGATCATTTATTAAAAAAAATTGCTTAGTTGGATTAGATATAGATATGATACGGAACCAGGGGCGGATGTATGTCTAAATCGGGGGGAGGGGGGGCGGGGGGACGTGCCCCACCTCAGTTAATAAAAATATAATTTTTTGTGTAAAATTATATAAATTTTATGAATAATTGATCATGTTTAATACGTAGTGCCCCCTCTGAATTTTACTTTTAAGCACATATTTTAAATTAAAAATGTTTTATACTCAAATTTTATGTTTAAGTTCAAATTTTTTTAATTAAAATTAAATTAAATTAAAAAAAAAAAAAACTCACATTTTGATACTTTTGGTAAAAAAATTATTTTTAATTTATTTAGCTCTAATATTTAGTTTATTTTTTATATGAGATTTTTTTTTTATAAATTTTATTATTTAATGGTGCCCCTCCTCACTCACAATCCTAAATCCGCCACTGTACGAAACGGAATTATTTAAAAGGAAGTGATTTGATTTGGTTTATAGTTTAATCCTTTGGCTACTTTGACGTACATAAATATTATTTAAATAATTTTTTTTTAAAATTGAATATGCAATGAAATTTTAGATCATTAATATGTTAATAATGATAAATTTTAAATATAACAAATTATATACTCTCTATTAGTAATAGTTCTTAAATCATCCTTATGTCTACAATTAATTTTTTTTATAAAAATTAATAATCAAAATTAATATGTTACAAAATTTCATCAAATTCTCTTATTAATAAAACACACTAAATGCAATCGTAGCAGTAGCAAAGCTGTAGGCATATATTCATTTCTTTGGTCTGGTTTCAATCGTTAGGCAAAAGATCTGGAAAAAAAAAAGTTATTATTTTCCTCTAAAAGATCTGGAATTGAAATCCTGCAAAAATATAAACTTTATTTTCTAATTTAAATTATTCAAAAATAATTATTATTACATTGACAAGAAAAAAAAATTTCCCGATTGTAAAATAATATAACAAACTACAATTAAATACAAATTAATTTAAATTATTATTCATCTTTCTCATTCCCTCAATTTCCGATTAATTCTTTTTCCAAAACCTTTATCAATACATTAATAATTAGACATTTCAGTAAAATAAATATTCATATAAATGTTGGCACAGTTTCTTTATTATTGAAGTTTTTATATAATACCAAGCCAACTGTCACATACAGAAAAGATCCAAGACAATTACTAATTAATTAAACAAATTAATTTTTCTTAAGGATCCTAATATCCTTCCACCAAGAATATTCCATGTAATTAGAACTATTATCTTGTCACATAAAAATCACATTTAAAATAATAGATATTTCCACCATGTCCTGGTCCCTCGTACTTGAGAACCCCATCAATGAAATCTTTCACATTTGAGGCACCAACATCATCGATTACATTTAACTTGAACCATTTTTAATATCACTTGAACCAAAATTGAACTTCTATAAGATGTGAGTATATTGTTATATCAATCAAGTGGCCATGTGTAAAAAATTAAGTTTTAATAATTTTATGTATATAAGTTAATTTAACATTTTTTTCGTTAAAGTTCAAATTTCCTTCGTTGTATTTTAAATCTTAGGGCAAGTTTATTAATAGGTAGTAAATTTTAAAAAATATATGAAAAATTAATAAAGTTTATTAATAGGTAGTAAATTTTAAAAAATATATGAAAAATAGATTAATTGAAACATAATACTGGCCAAAATAAAAATAATTAAAACGACAAACTTTAAAACTTTAATAAAAAAAAGATGCTTTTGTGGGGCCTAATATTTAGTGGTGTGTTCCGGATAAAATTCCTTTAAGATAATGTAGTCGAATAGTACAGCATAGGTCATTTTCTTTGTCGGCTACTATTAGTGCTTTTTAGCTTGAACTAGCCATTTAGATATGACTTTTTGATGGCTCTAAATCTAACCGTTCATTTGAGTTGGTAGAATTTTCATTAGTATATACTTTCTCTAATGTTTTAGAGATATATTCTTTGTTTTTACCCTTTTGTTTAAGATCTTTAATTATTGATTCAATTTTATTTTTTCCTTTATCTTTTGGGTTATTAGCTGACTCCACTTTAAGTGATTGAAATATTTTGATGATTTTAAAATCCTCAAATTGTTCTTATGGGTTTTTTTCCACCATCGAGCATACGATTGCCTCATAAGGCAATAGAAGGAGTCACAGTATGATTAACATCATTAGTGCAATTGCCATTTAAGGCTTCAAATTGATCATAAGCATTTAAGACAAGTTTTGGGACAATATCCCAAGAAGGACCAAAAAATGAAAACCAGTTTGGAAAATCATAATAGTCCTCAGTTTTAAACTGAACATATCAACATATGAGTTTTTCTTAGATTTTGATAATAGAAAGTTTGTTCCCATGCTTGCATGTAATCAAAGTAATCATAAGTAATGGGCTGCATCCTTCTATCCTCAAATCATCCTCTAACATATAAGTAAGTTGTATTCCAATTGGTTTTAGAAAGTATTTTCTTAATTTTTATCATTGAAAAAGAAACATATTTGCTATTTCTCATATTGTGATTAATTTCTTCCGAATTAGTTTCTTTAAGAATTAATTCATAAAAGTTTCTTGTTTTAGGGACAATGCAAGGTTGTAGATTATCTTTAAGATAAATTAATGCTATCTGTTCAAGAAGCTTTTCACTGTCATCATTTTCGATGCAAATAATATTTTTTGCTGGAAAAAGGTTGAAGTCTTCCCTTTTAGAAAGCTTTGTTGGCTAAGTTCTACTCGTAGATGTCGAGTGTAAGGCACTTCTTTTGAAGGTTTTAAGATTGGCCTTCTTTATGACCATGTAGATATTCTTGTATAACGAAATTTGGCAAGGAGTTGGCTTCTCCTGTGATGAACTCGATATCAAAATCAAATACCGAGAGTATGGCTTGCCACCTAGCAAAATTGCCTTTGATGCTAGATTTTTTACATCCTTTTGAAAGACTTTTTTAGCAGACTTACAGTCAATTCTAAGTAATTTAGTTTAGGAGGTCTTCTTGGAACTTAGAAATACTTAGAACAATTGCTAAGATATCTTTTATAATGGTAGAATATTTTTTCTGGGCTGGTTTCCAATTGCCTAAAGTGAATCGAACTAACATTTTTTTTATAAGAATTTTTTGTTTTAGGATACTTCCAAATCCTAACTCCGAAGCATCCGTCTTCACTACTTTAAGAGCTTTAGGATCTGGTAAGGAGAGGCCTAGGAGCTCTTTATCTCTTAACTTTATTTTTTTGACTACTTGAGTACAGTCTCGGTTCTTTTTTAGTCTTTCAAAGAGTAGTATGGCGTATTATGCAAGATTTTTGTAAAAATATGAGAGATAATCAAGGCTTCCTAAACACTTCTAAAGTTTCTTTTTATCTCAAATTTCATAAAAAAACTTCTCAGTAAATATAATGGACTGATCTATTGGGCTTATAAGCCCATTTTCAATGTTATGGCCCAAGAAGCGAACTTGGGTCTGTAATAGTTTCATCTTTTTTGTTGAAACCACAAGCCCATTTTCTTTGAAAAAACATATTTAAATGCTTCCAATGTTGGTCAATAGATTTTGAATAGACCAACACATTGTCAATATAAACGATAGTACATCCAATATAAGGATTAAAGATTTCATTCATAATTTTTTGAAATTTTAATGGGGCATTTTTAAGCCAAAATGGCATAACATTCCACTCATAATGTCCAAATTGAATAGTGAAGGCAGTTTTATACCTATTATACCTATCATGCTCAGCTATTTGAATTTTTCAATTGCCGCTTTTCATATCAAACTTAAAAAAGACTATCGCCTTGTGAAGACGATTTAATAAGTTCTTATTAGGAATCAAATATCTAATCCATCTTAAAACCTTATTTAAAGGCATATAGTTAATTACCAATCGTGGAACACCACGTTCTAATTCAACATTATTTTCCACATAAAATTATGGGCAAGTTCACGGGGAATTGCTTTTTCTAATTAATCTCTTTGTTGACAAATCCTCGATTTCTTTTTTTACATATTTTCAAATGACGCTCATTCATTTGTATAGACCTTGCTTTTATGGCTATCTGAGAGTCTTTAAATTCTGGTTCATATGGCAGTTCTACCACATATTTTTTCCTTTGCCAAAAAGCATTAGGAATTTCAAGGCAGATTTCTTGCTCAATTTTTTCTTTAAGAGATTGAACTTTTCTTTGCATTTCATCTGATGCAAGTTTTTGGTTTATTGTTTTAAAACCAACTTCTTCCTTTAAGGAGTAGAGAGATTTTTCTTTTTCATTTAATTTACTTTTTAGATTCTTTATCTCATGCCATTGAGACTTTTTAGTAAATTTAAATGTAATAGTATGACTTTTAATGCTAGATACTATTCCTTCTTTCGTAACTTTAAATAGATACATGCTTAAAAATAGAGTTCCTAAAATTACCATTCTTGATAATTCTTTACTTAACAAAAACGTAATTTTAGTAAATTTAAATGTAATAGTATGACTTTTAAGGCTAGATACTATTCCTTCTTTCGTAACTTTAAATAGATACATGCTTAAAAACAGAGTTCCTAAAATTACCATTCTTGATAATTCTTTACTTAACAAAAACGTAGTTTCTAAGCATATATCATTATTGCATATATCATTATTACATACTACCGTATTAGATAGTTTATAATTGATGGGCATATGACCACCATTAGTCGTATTTAATATCTGAGTGGTCTTTGGAAAATACCTTGTTGGTATAATACCTTCACTGATTCAATTTAAATTAGAGCCAGAGTCAATCAATGCTTCTACTGTAAGAAGTATTCTCTGTTTATTACAATGGTAATTCAAAGGTGGAATTGTCACTTTTCTTTTAGACTTCTTTTCCCTTCTCTGTTGGGACTTCATTTAAGAGATTATTAAAATCTTCTTCGTTGTTGTTAGTCTTATTATCAGAGATTTCTACAGTATTCACACATTGTTGGGGTTCAAGTATCTGAACTCTAATTTTTAGATCTTTGAGATCTTTTTTGGTTTGATTAATTTCTTCTTTGAGATCATTTATTGTAGGTTCTTTCTTCACAGGTGTATTTTTAATCCAATTTCATTAAAAGAATATTATTGTTGATGATTTTGTAATTTGTGTTGTAAGCCTTTACTTTTGCTTTTTGAGGTTGATGGGGCTTCGTCCTTAGCAACTTCAATATACCTGGATAAGGCTTTACGTTTCTCCTTGGGATCTTCAATC
The DNA here is from genome assembly GCA_029378325.1 of Elaeagnus macrophylla. Taxonomy (NCBI): domain Eukaryota; kingdom Viridiplantae; phylum Streptophyta; class Magnoliopsida; order Rosales; family Elaeagnaceae; genus Elaeagnus; species Elaeagnus macrophylla. The sequence goes on along the minus strand of CM055644.1, from coordinate 15,518,770 downwards.
TTTTCTATAAGATCTAAGATAATATTTTCTTCCTTAGTTAAGACATTTAAGTCAAAACCATTCATTCTAATAATAACTTTATAGTAGTCACATTCACAACTATCTTTGTCTTCACATAGCTCATCTTCATAAGATGAGGTGGAATATGTTTCATACATATAATCTTGATCTTCTTCCTGTTCTTCCTCAAAAGATTCATCTGTTAAGATAATTATCTTTAAGTTTTCTGTCAATGTTTAGTGCATTGATCTTTTGTTCAGTTCTATAGCTGGTACTGTAGTGACCTCATTTTCCACACTTATAGCAAGTAGGTATTTTGCCTTTACTTTTAGTAACTTGGGCTTCATTTTTGTAATTGGGCTGTTTAGACCAATTGAACCTTTTAGACCTCTTTCTTTTGGAAAATATCCATTTTCTTTGTGAAGGCTGCAAGGTTTTAAACCAAGCTTTTTTATGATCCTTTTTTTTGTCTTAGACGAGGAATCTTTTAAGATATCCTTATACCCAAATTGTTCACATAAATCACCTGGAGCTCATTTACTTTTGACTCTTTGTTTTTCCAATTGTCATTTAAGTTTCATGTCATTTACATAAAGTTAAGCCTTCAACTACTACTTCAGCAACTAGCTCCCTGTATTTATACATATTATATGGTATAATGACACCATGTTTATTCTGTAGACGGGTTCGATTTTATCCGTGAATATTTTTGGTAACTCGAAAATAAACTTTTCTTTCCAAAAGTCACCATTACAGTCTTCTCGATTTAAGACTTTTGCCAAGAATACATCTTTATACTATTTGAAATGGGAGAGTGTACGACATCATAAGTTAATTAGTTGTTCATGGCTATGATCAAGTTGTATTCTTGTACTACCAACAAAGTGTAAGAGGATAGTATAGGCAATGTATTAACTGTGTCTTCCAGTTGTAGGGTGTCACCATTATCATTAGTTTCTTGTTTAATGGTGTTTAAAATTACATGCCTTTCAGCTGGCCTAAATAGTTGTCCCACAACCTTGCAATTGACTAGTAAAGCCTGCAGGTAAGGCTAGGGCTGCATTCTTATCAGAATTTCCTCTTATCTTCGTGGTGATGCATACATCAATATTTGTTTAATGACTTGAATAATTTGATATTCAGACAAGCCATCAATTGACCATTCTTTTTATGAAATTACCATCATAACTTGAGTTTGTAGGAATTTAATCATATTGTAGATCTATCGGGGATTGCCTAGAATAATAGGCTTTTAATTTATAAATTGGAATGAATTTTTCCAATTTGTTTACTTATGGAGAAATCATCGTTTCAGATGATTGAAATACTTTATTATCTATTTCTCTTTCAAAGAGATTGTTGATGTCTTGTTCTTCGATCATTTTGATGGATTTACCTTTTTTAGTGGGAGCTTCTAATTTCGACTTTTTTTCTAAAAGTTCTTTTAAGAACTCAGAATTATCATTTAAATTAGACAAGTCTGGTAAAGGCTTGACAAATGTTGATTGTACATTAGTCTTCTTTTTAGAAGATGACGTTGAAGGCATACTATCAGTATGTTGTTGAACTATTTTTCCAATTCTTATTAATTGACTACCAAATGTTTGTAAAAATAAGTTGGTATAGTTTACTTGCTCTAGAACCTGGTTTATAGATTCATCAATTGCTAATTCTTGTAGTTTTAAAGAACCACTTTTATATGAAACAACTTTTGTTTTATCTGTCATATTTATTGTTGCAGTTGGGGATGGATTGCAACCATCTTTTCTCCTATAGATAAGGATATGTTTTATAGCCTTTTTCAAGGTTATGAATTTCTAGAATTGTAATTCCTTTTTGTTAAGCGTATTTGATTATGAAATCAAAGAAATTTAATTCTTCATTTCTATTTTTCTTTTGATCATATTTTAAGAATGCTTTATACTTGTCATAAAACATTTTTTGTTATTCTCTAGTTAGAGAATAAAATATTTGTTTCTTTTCAGAATTTAAGAACATCTGCTTAAGACATTCATTTATCGAATTTATTTTAGAGATTTGTAGCATCATAACATTAGAGAATTTTGCATGTGATACTTCATAGCCCATTTTTGATAAAGCAGAGCTTATTGGTCTTTCAGACTGTTCATCAGATCTTTAAGATCTTTCTATTTGATATGCTGGTAAAATTATCCTTGTTAGGAGTCTTTGAACTCCTTCAAATAGGGTTTCTTTTCCTTTTTGGAAATAAGTGTTAATGGAACCGAGATTGTTGGGGTATTAATCTTTACTTTTCTTGTTGAGTCAAAAATGATCTCAATAAATCCATTATCATATTCAATAATTTGCTCCAATTTTGTATTTTGAGGAACATGAATGTGTTGTTGATCTTGATTTAAAGACCAAGATTCAAGTAGGGTAATTTTATCCCATGGTACCTTGTTGGGTACAACTAGTTTGGATTTAATCACACTACTACAATTTGGGCAATATAGGACGGCTTATAATTTAGAGTGAGAAACAAATAGGACGGTCTCAAGTATATGGCCGTCCTATAAGAAATATAGGACGGCTATTACGGAAAAAATTAGGCGGAACTTTATAGGACGGCTATTAGCCGTCTTAAAAAAATTTCTTTTAGGACGGCTATTAGCGGTCCTATATGTTACTATATAAGACGGTACTGACCGTCCTATAAGAATTTTATAGGACGGCTACTGGCCGCCCTAAAAGAAATTATTATTTTTTTTTTTTTTTTTTCTGTGTTCGTCCTAAAAGAATTTATAAGAACAAGTGTAATTTTTTTTACTTATATATCTTTCTCCTCGCAAGTGAACCTAACTCATTTTAAGTTAAAAAAATTTCAATCCCTCATCCTCCATCCTCTCCTCCTCTTTCTCACCACTCTTTCATCTCCTCCTCTTTCTGACCACTCCTTCCTCGCCTCCTCTTTCTCACCAGGATACTCATCCTTATCCTTATCCCCATCCCCTTCAATATCACCACTAACAATAATTTATTTTTGCTAGCAGATCTGGTAGCATGTGAAGGCTTTGATTATTTATTGTGCACTTATTATTTATTTTATTCTCCACTTTGGGTTGATATTTGTATTTTGCTCGACTTTAATAATTATTTTTTTCTTTAAATAGTTAGACATTTGATTTCTTTGTTTCCTTTTGCTCACTCTGATCATTCTCCTTTTTTGATTTTTGTTTGCCATTTTTTCGTCCATCTTTGGCCATTTTCTTTGCATTTCTGTTATGAGAGTATTAATGATAGTTGGCTTGTTAGTTTCTTATTGTGAATCTATGGGTTAAATTTTGATTATCAGGTTGAGTCCTAAAAAGAAAGAGGGAATTGAAAAACTAAAGCGGGAAAAGAAAAATTGAAAGCCGCGCCAATTTTTTTTGAACCATATATATGTATATGTGATGTAAATTATGGATATTTTTGGAATGAAATTTATTCTGAAATCGTGTTTCTAGAATAAAATTAATTTATATATGTGTTATACATAGATTTCAGTACTGAACGAATACAGAAAAAAAAAAAAAAAAAAAAAAAAAAAAAAAAAAAAAAAAAACCAATTTCTTTTAGGACGGTCAGTAGTCGTCCTAAAAGAATTTTATAGGACGGCTACTGGCCGCCCTAAAAGAAATTAGTTTTTTTTTTTTTTTTTTTTTTATGGCCGTCCTAAAAGAATTTTATAAGACGGCCACTAAAAGAAAAAAATTTTATAAGACGCTCCGTGAACGTCCTATTTTTTTCGATTCTTTTAGGACGGGACTTTATAGGACGGCCAGTGGCCGTCTTATAAAGCCAAATTTGTAGTAGTGTCATATTTGTCTGAAATACGGTGGTTTCACCCCTTTTATCTTGAACAAACAATCTTAAATTGATATCAGGATATATCATATCCATGACTTTAAAATAGACTCTATGAGTTATGTTGCTTGTGTCTTCCTCCATGTTAAAGCCAAGGGTTTTCACATCTACTTTCAATGATCTAAGAATATTAGCATCTTTAATATGCCCAAAAAACTTAGGAATGCAGTTAAAATATATTAGACCAGTACTTAGCGATGATTCCACACATCCTAATACAGAGTCCTTAAATCTCTTGTTCCTCTTATCTCGCACACATAGAAGAACTGAATTATTTAGCATTTTCTTATAAGTGGTTTAACAACAAGCTATACTAAACCAACATGTGAATAATTAAATTATTCTTTATAAAAATCTATAAGATTTTGTGATAATAAACTAATATCTGATGATTCCCTGTGAGAGGAAGGGTTTCTTCAACGTTTTAATTACATAATTAGATTTAAATGTAAAACTACCTTTATTATATCTTGGGATGTTCCATATTTAAGAATATTATAGTTTTGTAAATATTTTTCTGCATTATCTATTGATACAACTTCTTTATTTTTAGTATTTGTAGGCCTTAAAGCTTCATAACTAGAGCTTGAAGATGATGAAAATCGAAAAAGTTTAGAAAAATTTCTTACCAAACCTACCATTGAAGAAGAACATAGAATACCTTGTATGGGATCAGACGATTGCCTCTTCTGGGACTTACTTTTGGGCTACTCGTCGAAGTCTCTTGTACCTCGAAGTCTTCTTGCTAATAACAAGGGCTTAGTTTGAATTTAATCTATATTTCTCTATCTCTATCAACTCTAAATGGCTTTGATATCAAGATGGCCTAGGATCTACTAAGGATCTATTAGAGTTATGATATTATAACAAAGAATACCTTGTATGAGATCAGACAAAGTCTCACGCCACCTACACTGCCTCTTTTGGGACTTACTCTTAGGCTGCTCGTCGAAGTCTTTTGTATCTCGAAGTCTTCTTGTTAAAAACAAGGGCTTAATTTGAATTTAATCTATCTTTCTTTATCTCTATCAACTCTAGATGACTCTAATACCAAGATGGCCTATGATCTACTAGAGTTATGTTGTAATAACAAAGAATTGAAGATATATTAAAACTAAAAGATATTTTATTAATAGTAAAATATTTTACAAAGAGAGAGAACACACGAAAGCTATATTTGCAAAATTGAATGATGCTAAACAACTAGGTGATCTGATCTTATATAGGCAAAGTTTACCCATTACAGGCCAAAATACAAATAATTAAAATGACAAACTTTAAAACTTTAATAAAGAAAATATGCTTTTAGCATGTGATTGTGGGGCCTATTGTCTAGTGGTGTGTCCCGAATAAGATTACTTTAAGATAATGGAGTTGAATAGTCCAACATAAGTCATTTTCTTTGTTGGCTACTATTAGTGCCTTCTGGCTTGAGCTAGCCATCTGTATTTAAATTATTATCCATATATTCGTAAATACATATACTTTAATCTTTTTACACTTTGAATTTTTCATCCACCATTCAATTTTTTGTATTAACATCTTAAAAATTTAATTTAATTTAATTTTTAATAAATAATTTTATGTGGTAAGATCTTCACGTCAAATTGCAATACGACATAAAGACATAAAATACTTGGTTCATATATCGTTTATCCATCAATATGTAAATAATGGAACAAATGTAGTTTATTTATATGAGAGAGCACCTAAAGACTGCAAGAAACTTAATAGTGTTAAGTATGCAAGTAATATTAATGGATGGTGTGAAGAATGTGGATGGAAGCTAAAAGACTACTTGTGTGGCCAATACAAGTTTTGTTCCATAGAATGCAAAGTCCATTCACTTAATAATTTATCAAAATTATTACCTAAGTGATGACAACCATGAACAACACCAAAAGGCTTCCTTTTGGAAAGAATATTTATTACCAAAATATAGTTTAAGAAAGCGGAGGAGAAAGCAAAGTCATCTCAAAAGAGCTCCTTTCTTTTAGAAAGCAATTTTTTTTTTTTATTTCATTCTTTTTGGATATCGTTTTGATTTGACTAGCTATTTTATATGAATTTGATTACTTATTCCTCTTATATCATACAATTTTTTTTTTTTTTTTTTTTTTAATTTGATTATTTTATTTGTTGATATTATATAACAGAGAATTATTAATTTTCTCTAGGTAATTAATTAATTGGAGTGTTAGTAGTCCAATCATTTATTGAAAAAAAATTGCTTAGTTTGGATTAGACATAGATATGACACTATGACACGGAACTGAATTATTTAAAAGGGAATGATTCTATTTGGTTTATAGTTTAATCTTTGGCTACTTTGACATATATAAATATTGTTTAAATAATTTTTTTTTTAAATTGAATATACAATGAAATTCTAGATCATTAATGTGTTAATAATAATAAATTTTTAAATATAACAAATTATATACTCTCTATTAATAATAGTATGTTCTTAAATAGTCCTTATGTCCAACACTTAATTTTTTTTTAATAAAAATTAATATGTTCCAAAATTTTATCAAAATCTCTTATTAATAAAACACACTACATGCAAATGTAGCTGTAGCAAAGCTGTAGGTAGGTATTTATTTCTTTGGTCCGGTTTGAATTGTTAGGCAAAAGAAAAAAAAAAAAAAACTATTATTTTCCACTAAAAGATCCGGAATTGAATTTCTACAATAATATAAATATTATTTTTCAAATTAAATTGTTTAAAAATAATAATTATTACATTGACACGACAATTTTTTTTCCGATTGTAAAATAATATAGCAAACTATAATTAAAAACAAATTAATTTTAATTATTATTCTTCTTTCTCATTCCCACAATTTCTGATTAATTCTTTTTCCAAATCCTTTATAAATACAATAATAACAAGACATTTCAGTAAAACAAGTATTCATATAAATTGTAGCACAATTCCTTTATTATTGAAGTTTTTTATATAATATCAAACATACTGTCACGTACAGAAAAGACCCAAGACAAGTAGTAATTAAATTAATTAATTTTTCTTAAGCACCCTAATATCCTTCCAACGAGATTCCATGTAATTAGAACTATTATCTTGTTCATAAACACCACATTTAAAATAATGGATATTTCCACCATGTCCTGATCCCTCATACTTAAGAACCCCATCAATGAAAACTTTCACATTTGAGGCACCAACATCATGGATTACATTTAACTTGAACCATTTGTTATAGATGTTAGGAACCAAAATTGGACTCCTATAAGATGTGAGTGAACCACTGTAGACTCTAAGCATGATTGTAGTGGCCTGACTACTTCCTCCAAACACTTGCATTATTGATACACCAGTTGTTCCACTTGGTACATACCCATTTGCTTCGAATTGCCAAACCCCAGAAGAGTAATCATATCCCTATATATATTACATTATATATAAGAGGCACACAAAGGTTGAGGACTAATTAGGTAATTTTATAATAATAAAATATTATTCATTTATTAATTAATGTATAAGATTGTTTTTTTTTTTTTTTTCACTTATAATAGTGACTTAATTTGCTCTAGCTTTGGAATAATGGAGGAAGAAATTTCTAAAGTTATTAGTAGAATTGGAAAAAATTATAAATTATGATAAAAGTGCTCTCATTACCAACGGTACTAAATAGGGAAAATTTTGACCCAAAAAAAAATTCAGTTCTTTTAATTATTCTTTACTTTTTAAGAAAATAAAATATATCACAGTAAATAATTAATCATTGAACAATTTTAATTACAATTTTTAGAAGACAAAAGGAAAAAAAAATTAAAAGGCAAAAAATTATCCCTTTAAAAAATTACATTAAAATTATGTGTCAAAAAATTTACAATTTTTTTAAAAAAAAAAATTAAACTTAAATATAATTTTTGAGAAGCCAAAGAAACCCAAAATATACCTTCTAAAAGAAGAAGAAGAAGAAGCAAAAAAAAAAAAAAAGACCAAATATATACTTTTTGAAAATGGTAAAGGTGCAGTGGAGAGTGCAATATCCATTTGATTTAAAAAAAAAATTATATAATAATTTAATACATTAGTTTTGAAAAAGTATACACAGGTCCAAATAGTTGTTTTGTCATAAAAACATTATTAAATCAAAATAATCTATAATAACTTGCAGACTGCTGGTACATTTGTCCCCATAACTAAGTACGCTTGCCCGGTTTAATTTTTTTATATAGTTAAAAAGACTATATTCACGTTCAAAACTGTTTTAAAGCATGTGAAAAAGTAAGGCTAAATATGTAATTAACATATTATAGTTTTTTGAGAAAGTCCTTTAACCTTTCTTTTACCCTAAAACGCTAAAACGCAGAAGACACAAAATTAATTCATTTGCCTACCCGTATGCGGATTTCAGTGCGGGGCTTGGTTTCGCTAGTAGGAGTGTGAGGCTTGTCAGTAGAGTAAACCCAAAGCTTGTGAACTCCATTTACGAAGCTGTATCGGTCACTTTGAGAAACATCATATGGCTTATGGATTTCAAAATTTGATGGATTTAGTGTCACGGCTGTGAACCCTTTTGTGGGATCAACTGCTTGGCCAGAACAAATGTGTTGCTGCAAATTTAGCTGAACTACTACACTTAAAAACAAGAGCTCCAAAAGAAAACCGTTGGAACAAGTGATCCTCATTTTACACACTTGAAGCCAATGAAGAAGATCAGATTGTACTAATTTTAAATGGTATATTGAAGGCAAAGGAAGCTAGCTTAATATATATAGTCTGTTTTTTCATGAAAAGAATAAGAGAGAAAAATGAAGTCTTCCAGAAGAAGTAGAAGCATGTGATCTCAATAATTATGTAAATTATAACTTCGTTTTTATCATAATTTGTTTAATGTTATAATTTATATGATATAATTTAATTAATTTTATATAAATAAAAAATTTTACTGACTATTTTTTTATCATATATTTTTAATTTTATAATTAATACATTATTTAATGAGATATAAAACTACTTAGATCTAATTATCTTTAGAACGTTATCCAGTGGCTTAAATTAAAGTTTTTGGTTCTTTGTGATGTTTTTGTCAAATTTGAAGGTGGCTTTTTCGAGTCTTGATTCACGGAGATGTACATCCAAAATTAGAAAGATAATAATTTTGTGAAAATAATTTTTATGATGACTTTCAAAATTTTATAATTATTAATTTTTTTTTATATTTAATTCATATATTTTATTTAAAATAAATTTTTTTTTTAAATTTTACATAAAATATCGTTTAATTAAAAAAAATTTAAATTAAATTTTAATTAATTAAATATATTTAATGTTAAATTTAAATTAATAAAATTTTAATATTAAATATTTTTTAATATTATTTTTATTATTATAAATTTTAAAATATTATTTTATATAAGTTTTGACATACATTTTATAATCACACTTGATATAAATATTAGTATAAATATAATAATATATTTAATAACTATTAATAATCGTTATCTTAATATTTTTGCATGCAGTATGGCTGAAATACTGATAAAATTTATGACACTGACCTAACACTGAACACAGCAAAGCCGCCTTATTTGAATAGACTCAATAACACGGGTTTGGTACGGCAGCTGGCATTGTTTGTAATTCGTTACGTGCGAGTCGGTCTGTCTAAATAACATCCCTACCTTATCCCATAATTTAGGCGCTATATTAAATAAATTAAATATAATTATATTATATTATAATTAATTTATATACTATTTAATAAACAAATTTATAACATATTCATATTAAATTAATTTATATATTTTATTAAAATAATTAAATTTAAACTAATTTTTATGATAAAATTTATATATATATATATATGCATATACACACACATATATGTATGTATATATATTTATGTATATACACATGTATGTATATATATACACATCTATGAATATATATACATATATATGTATACACATATATATACATATATATATATATGTGTTGTATATATATGTATGTGTGTGTATACATATATATGTATATATACATACATATATATACATGTGTGTGTATATATAAATACATATTTGTATATATTCATAGATGTGTATATACATACATATATGCGTATATACATAAATATATATACATACATGTGTATGTGTGTGTGTATATATATATATATACACACACACACACACATATATATATGTATGTATGTATGTATATGTATTATACCTAAATTAATTTTGGTAATTCTAGTAACGATATCAAATCATAAACTAATGCTAATTTCTAACAATAACGCAAAAAACTTGACATAAATTTTGCAAGTTTATTGGTCAATATACAAGTGATAAGTATTTAAAGATCGAATTATTGTACACACGAGAATTATATTAATAAGTATTTAAGCACTACACTAAGACTGTGTCCAACTTTTTAGGCTAATAAATATATATAGGTAAAAATAATAAAAATATAATATTTACACTATTTAATCCAACACAACCACACTAGCTAATTAAGTACAAAAGAGTCATAAGATTTCACTATCCTCAACTTCCCACACAATAATGAATTTACCATCCAAAATAATTAATGATATGATACTTGACCAAACGCCCTACACTAGTATGCGTTTTCTCTTTCAAGTAAACTACATGTATATAATAATTAACCTAATCACTCTTGTCACATGTAACGTAACTAGGTTGCATATTACTTATTAAGATCTCATTTATGGTCCACAAACATACGACTCGCACATCTCTTTCTTAAAACTATGCATATTATTTAATCAAAACAAGCAATTAAATATTTATCTCAAAGCTACTTATTTACCTCTATGACATAATTGCATACAAATCAAATTAAATAAAATATCCAATGTCATAATCATGACTAATAATTAAATGGTCTCTCGACATTCATCACCTAATTATCTCACTAGATTGAAAGTAGTAAGAACAAATTATTGAATATCACAAATCATAAAGGATGGAAAAATAAACTAATTCATTTCAAAAGTAAGTTGAGTTCAAGAGAATCCAAACAACATATTTAGCTAATCATAATCATGTTGAATCCATAATTTACAAGAAAGAAAATAAATATACAAAGGAGAAGAGAAACGATACATTCAATCTCTTAGCGAATTTCAATTTCAAAATCTTCCATCTTCATTCCTTCTCTTGAATTACTTCTCTCTAAATCTACTGTCTCTTTCTCTAATATTTTAGATTAGGCCTTAAACAATGCTCATCGTGGCCTTAAATAATTTTCACCACGGCCTAAACTACTCAAATTGCCTAAAAAGTACATGCGTTGTAGCCAAAAAACATGTGATCCATGGCTTGAGGGCATTGAATTGAAGTGTAAAAACACGCACCGTGGAGCAATTTTTTCTTCGCCAATACTCAATTTTTTATGTAGCATTGCCATAGTATTGTTATAGCAATTGTGTATTGATTGCATAGCTTGTTTCATTTGTCTCGTTTTTCCTCCTTTTATTAACGTTCTACCTACATTGATACAATTAAACATAAATTAAACTATTTTCATAATTTTAAGCACAAAACAAAACAAATAGCTAGATGAAAGTGGCTAAATAACTCTACTGACATGTTTGGTTGACACTAATCGTAATCGTAATGATTATCATTCAGGGTATTATTGTGTTTGGTTTGACTATACTCTGTAATGAAATGTAAAGGGATTACAGCAATAGCAATAATTCTCATTACGCTTGCAGATCTTAGGAACACGCTATAATGCTCTATTTTTCTCATAATTTGTATAATCATTTATGATTTTTTCGCTTATTTTATCTCTTTTAGTAATAAAAAAAAGTTATTTTTTAATTTGACTTCATTTATAATTTTATAATCTTTATTTTAATATTATTATTTATTTTGATTACATTGCTTAAACAAATATTGTAATAATAATACTGTAATAATAATACTTTTTCTTTACACTCAATTTCATTACAATTATCATTCATATTATTTTTACATTCAGCAAACCAAATATTACCTACTTTCGTAGAGTTATCACGTATCTTTAGCTCATGTGCCAATATATAAAGATTATACTGGGATTGAAAAGTATAATCTAGATACCAATGAGGTTATGATGTAGCTTGAGCAACTTGAATAGGATACAAGTAAGGAGCTACACAGAGGAAGGCATTTTAAGGAGGTTAATAAGATGGATATGGTTGATATTGTTATAAGTTGCTGGTCAACAACCCTCCCAAAAGCTTAAGCTATTAGGAGAAGGGCTAACATTGTTTTTTATACATCTTTCACTCCCCCACAAGTGTTGGCTCTATACACCATGCATGCCAAACACTTGTATAATTGGGATTCCTAGTCCTTTAACATATGACTTCTAACTTTAATACCATGTTAAAAGTTGTCGATCATCAACTCTCTCAAAGCTCAAGCGTTAGAAAAAGGGCCAACATTACTTTTATATATTTAGTAGATATTATAGTGATAGTGAATAGTGAAGAATTGGTGGAGCATGGGAAGGTTGATAAGGCATGTAAGGTACTTGAGGTATGGGTGGTTGAGAATGAATGGGTGTTGCAAGGAAATCTTGAGCATAATTATGTAGTTAAGGTTGAGTTGGAGGATATTAAGTTAGTTGCTGTGGATGTACATTTGTTTGCACTCAATCTCATTTTAGGCAATGGTGAAATTTGAACAGCTTTCCTTTGTTCAAGTTGACATTCATAGCTATGTAGAAATCTTCCCCACTAATTCCATGACAAGCAACATCTAATTCAACATTTAACAACTTAATTTTCAACATTATGCATTTACTATGAAATTACCTTTCTTTAATCCTCGTAGCTTTTCCTAAATCTGAATAGCCTTATGTAGATTTAGATGCATAGGATTTTTCTAATTTAATCCAAGCATCTCGTGAGGTACCAAATTTCGAGATCTACTTTAACACACCATCTATCATACATGTCATCAACCAACAACCTGGAATTACATCTTGTTTTTGCCACATTTTATACTTTTGATTTATTGATTCATTAACAAGGAACTATGGACAAGCTTCATTGAGCACATGTGTCTCTAGCTCCAAACTCCTTCAAATCTTCAAAATTTAATGTTTTCATATGGTAAAGTTGTTGTTATTCAACTTTATTGCCACTCACTACAAGGATTTTGGTAATATAAAACGGCCACTATTATAGAGTGATAAACAAATAGGACAATCATAAGTTATAGTTTATGACCGTCTTATTTAATTTATAGGAAGGTTATTACGAAAAATTAAAGACGGAACCTTATAGGTTGGTTTTCTTATAGGACGGCTATCGGTCATTCTTTATGTTATTATATAAGACGGTTATAAGCCAACTTATAAGATTTTTAATTTGATTTTTATATGCCAAATTTCTAAGCTCTCTTTGATCGACACTTGCATCTCTACTACGTTCAAACTCCGAAAGCCACTAGACCACTCCATTGTCCTCAAGTATCCCCTCGATCCTCAGCCCTCTTTCACTCTTTCTTCCTTTTTGGTTTTGTCTAGCTGGCTAGTCACTATTTACTATGGCAGAGACAATAGAGACAAAGACATTGCCAGAGGCTAAGAAGAAGGAACAAAGCTTGCCTTTTTTAAGCTCTTCTCTTTTGCAGACAAGTATGATTGGCTATTGATGATATCTGGGAGTTTAGGAGCTATTACACATGGTTCTTCTTTGCCTGTTTTCTTCCTCTTGTTTGGTGAAATGGTTAATAGGTTTGGTAAAAACCAATCCGATTTGAGGAAAATGATTGATGAAGTATCCAAGGTTATATAATTTCAAGATTGATTCTGTAGTAATTGTCATTAAACTTAGATCTGAGATTTGATTAAGCCATTGTTGTTGTCCTTCGCAGTATGCTCTATATTTTGTGAATCTTGGCCTTGTTGTGTGCTTATCCTCTTATGCCGGTATGACACGAATTGTTACCTATTTTTGGTCTCTCTATCCTTTTTTGTCTCTTTCAATAGTTTTCCTTGATCATTTTTAACAACATATAACTATATATCTATAGATATATTTTTTACGCATTATTAGTCATCAGTATTTTTCTTGATTAATTTTAAATAGGAAAAACATCTTAAATTTATGTGAATTTAATTTATGTAAAAGATTTCATGTTGCATAATCTAAATCCAATTTTTTTTGCCATTTTTTCATTTACTTTGGGTTTTGTTGCGTTTAAATCTGGATATAAGAAACTCGTTTGGTTAAATCGTTTAAATCGGTTATAGAGAAAAGCTCTATGTTGTGAAAATATTCTTGAGTTTAAGATATCTAAGAAATTAAAATTTCTTGATAGATCTTGTTTGGTAGCAAAGGAGGAAAGAGAAGTCTTTGTTTGGGTTGTTGAGGCTGGTCTTTTGGTATAGTATCTATTAGTCTTCTTTGTATAAGGTAAGAAAGCCGAATCAAATTTGTTTAGTTTCTTTACCTATAATCTAATGTTATTTATTTATTGTTGCTTGTATTAACATGAATCTTGGACATCATAGCATGTTTTTCATTTTAAATTACTTATAGTGGGTTCAAGATTAGCTATTATGCCTTTTAATTTGAGTTGTCTTTTAGTTATAAATTGAGAAGAATCTATTTTTTTTATTGATCATAACCAGTTGGATTAATGTTATGTAGATACTATTTCTTAGTTACGTTTCTTAGGGAAAAGGTTATGATCCATTAGATAGCTCATAGCATATAAAGTTCGTTGATGTTTGAATGTTATACTACTTTCTTATTTTTGATACTTTGACTTGCTGTTCAAAAAGCTAACATTGTGTTTTCTCTTTAGTGAGATGTACTTGCTTTCATCATCATACCAAAATGCGAATATGGAACTGGTATTTCATGCATTTCATGTTTGATTATGATGCCCATAATTTTTTTCCCAAATACTTTCTGGAACCTGGCATTCTATATGTCAATGTCCTTTTATATGTCACTAGTAAATTTAGCCCTTCAAAAATGATTTAATATCTAACGAAATCCTAAATTTGAAGATTAAGAGAAGGGGGTCTAGATGATAAATTTTCAATGAAAAAGAAGTTAGTTGTGGTTTCATTTTTGAAGTCATATATCCTCATAACGTGGTCTTAATATTATGTTGTCGCCGATCTTGAATATCATACAGCCTTATTATTTCTTTGTTGGTTTATGTTTGTGCTTGTCCAACAAGTGGGACTGCAGGGAATTGGGATCAATCAAGATGACAATATTGAGAATAGAGCTACTCAAGAGGTATTTATGATTAGATTCATACAAGAATTGGAATAAAAGACAAAGCTTTTAGGCTTTTTTAAATTTTTGTCAGGTAATGTTTAGTTCATTCAATCCTAATAGGAATTAATGATCCACCAGAGCATAAGCAAAGTACAAGATACATTCTTGATCAACGATGAAGGAAATGGAGACATGTGTTAATTTAATTACTAATAGCTAATGGCTTGGAGCTTTGTATGGATATGGTATATTTGTAGACTTACTTCTTATAAATTAGACTTTTGAATTCATTAAGTATTTGAATTTGTAGCAATTATATCAAATCACTTTGTATGACATTTGAAGATTTATAATTTGTAGTTATATATAATATTAAATTGACTTGAATGATGCATGTATTAATTAATTTTTCAAGTATACATGTATATGTTTCCTAAGCATATATAGTGTGCGTGTGTTTAACTATTTAAATGATAACTTAATGTGATCAATTGAGTATGAATGATGGACTTGTTGTGATGAATTAAGAATTAAATACATATATTCATAATTTCTAGTATTAAATTTTTTGTATACAAGTATTAATAAAGTTGGATTAAAAAAAAAAACTTATAGGATGGTCATTGACTGTCCTATATAACTTTTATAGTATATACATCTTATAAGACGGTCAATGACCGTCCTATATACTATATAGGACGATTATTAGCCATCTTATTTGTTAAATTCTTTTAAGACGAACGATTATAGGACTTATAAAATGGTCAGTGACAGTCCTATTTTACCCTTTTTGTAGTAGTGTATAGTATATTATAAAAAGTGAAAATATCTCAATCTATATGACTCGAGTTGTTTGGATTGATAACTTCTGGTGGAATAGCTCTATTGTACTTCCATTCATAAAAATTAAAGCTTACTAAGGTTTAAGCTCTTAAACCATGAAGAAAACTGAGATTAAACAAAATCACAAAAGAGGATGCAGAGAAGAAGGAAAACAGATTTGAAGAACAAGCACAAAGAGAGAAAAAATTCATTGTAAATTTGAGATAAAATTATACTACCTTTAAATGACAACTATATATACTGTTTAGACTTGTAATCTTTTAATTTCTCTATATTCTTTTGAGAGCATTACTGATAATTCTTCAAAAGTAGAGTTACTTGACCACTTTTAGGCTAACTATTTGCATTATTTTGTACTTAAAATAGTCAAAATGACTTAATATTTGTTGAATTGTATTAATGTAAGTAAAAGGTAGCAAACAGAGTTAAAATGAGCCAAAATGGAGGAAAAATGATTGGGAACATAGTATTGAAAGTTTGGTCAGAAACAGGAAGATCAGGGCCACAGCGGTGGCATTTTGAGCCGCGATGCCACTAGAAACCAAAAACCACCCCAGAGCTTGGGGCTACGGCAGTGGAATATAAGGGTTGTGGCACGCTTGAGTAAAAATTCAAATCGAGAGCATTGAGTTTCGAAGGTGATTTACTCGAGCCGTGGCAAGCATAGATTGTCAAAACCTTCTTGTGACTTGTGCCATAGTGCCCATTATTTCAGGCTACAGCGCACACTGTTTTCTATATGTGAGTGCCAAATTTCTAAGTTTCCTACTTAGACAAGTCTTTTATTTGGACAATGACTCCTACTTGGACTACAAATGCTTATAGATCTACAACACTTGTCCTATAAATACAACTCATAAGAAGCCAAAAAAATGGATTCACACATTCCACAACTAACCTACATAGTTTAGAGAAAAAAGGCAGCAATTTAGAGTATGAGTCATAGTAAGAGGAGAATTCAACATTGAAGGTGTTAGAGTTTAGTTCCACCAAAGTAATAGTTGGAGAAGATTAAATTTTGGAGCTACAATGGTGAGTGGTTTTATCTTTCTCTATCCTTTGTGTTAATCTGTTCTCTTGTATTTTAAATCAATATTTTTGAAATTTTATTGAATATTTATGAAGCTAAACTTGTTAGGATCCTCTCAAACTTGGTCTTTTTATATAATAAATTAGATTGTTCTTCCATTCTATTGTGATTCAAAATTTAATTATATTATTCAATCTAATCTACTTGCAATTACTTGTTTAATTAATAATTATACCATAGAGAAAATTAGGTACCTTTGAGAAAAGTGTCTATTCGTTTGTCTTTTCGTTTGTCTTGATTGAATTGCATACATAGTTTCAAGGTGGAGAGGTACGATTCTTGTGTATGTGATCTATAATTGACGTTCTTAATGAATACTAGTGTAATCTAATTTGCATGAGAGTGTGATTAGGTTAGATTACTACATTATGTGTAGTTTACTTGAGAGAGGAATGCATGCATAGGTTAGAGTTAAATGATCATATAATTTGTTTGACAATTGCTTAGAATGGTGGATTCTTATTACTCTTTTGTGCTTAATTCATTGGTGTTGTTGTATAAGATCTAGTAGTATAAATATTAGAATTTGTTGTTTTTATCTATCTATTTTCTTTAGCATAATTAGTTTAGTGTAATTGTAGTTTGTTACTCAATTACTTATTAATCCAATCATCATGGGTTCGACACTATCTTTAAATACTTATCACTTGTATGTGTTCCGTAAACTTGCTGTTTAGTGTGATCAAGTTTTTGGCGCCTTTATGTGTGATTAGCATTAATTTTTGGTTTGATATCATTACTAAGGTTACCAAAACTGATTTAGGCATATACAAAAATACAAAAAATATTTTTTTCTTTTCTTCTTTCTTATTTCATTTTTCTTTTTTACTAACATAATCTTTAGTTTATTTTTATTAGTTATTTAATTTATTTATTCATTTTATTATTTCTTGCTACGTAATTTTTTTTCCTTATAGTTTTGTATTTATAAATAGGTGATAGACTCTTTTGAGCAACAAAGGCTTATGGATGCAAGGATTACAGAGGAGGCAACCAACCTTATAACCTACATTGAACGAGCTAGTATTTTGAGGATTCTATTTCCACAAGAGCATTATGATCTTTTCAAGTTGAAATCCTATATATCTACTCAATCCGTACAATAACCAATGCATATATATACATGTAATGGAGGAGACGTCACCTACAAAAATGCTTACACCAATTCGAACCTACATACTCTTACTATCAAAATTCAGATTTGGGGAATCAACCTTACAACTCTTGGAACTACAATCAAGAGGGAACAACTTCTACATGGCAATCATATGCAAAAGACTACTCCTATCATCCACAACCACCGCACAAAAGAAAGAGTTACCAACTCAAAGTGATTTTAAATCTAATATAGAATTAATGCAAACCTCATAGACCAACTCAAACAAGAGGAAGAGTCGCACACTCAAATTGATTTTACATTTAGTATGTGATCGATGCAAAGCTTAATAGACAAACTCAAACATGAAGAAAAATAATTTGAGAGGCTTAACCAAGACATAGGGGAGCAACTAAATGATTCATCCTTCAAACTCACCAAAAATCAAGGCATTTTGTTTGCTAACAACAACATCAACATACTTATAAAAGATAAAGAACCCAACTATGAGGATAATTTTTATAATTTGGGTGAAGAACATGAGGTAGTGGAGAGAATGGAGAATCCTAAGCATGTGGTAGAAGATGAACTTAAGGACACACTTGAGGAAAATGAAGTAGCTCATAGGAGTAAAGAGAAGCTCCTATCATTTTAAACACACCATTAGAAATTACTAGAGGGATTCACTTTGATACATAAAATTGGGAGATCACCTTGAACATTAAGAATTAAAAGATAACCTTTAAGATTTATCTATACAAGGACCTTTCAAGAGAAGCCAGTGAAGACTATTGGTTAGATTTTGAGGGTGAGCTTAAGGAGTGTAAGCTTGTCAATGAGGAAACTCCAACTATTTTATTTGACCTAGCCTTTGGGTAAGCATTTGGTGTTGGAAGCTTCAAAATTCTACAAGTGTGATGAGGACATGGCTAACACAAGAGCATGGAACGCAGACCCGATTCAAGTTCCTATTGGCCCAATCACAAGATCACGGGCTAAGGAATTCATAAATGCATTAAATGGGCTGATTCAAGGAATTTGGACTCAAGCATGCAAATGGAGGCCCATTGAAGAAGAAGAACAAGAAATCCAAACATTAACAAATATGGTCCAAATCCAAGATAGAGAGAAAATGACAAATTTTGTTGTCTAGTGCTCTTAAGAGCACATTGGATACTCTTTGAGAGGAAAATGACGAATTATAGTGTTTATTGCTCTTAAGAGCACATTGGATACCCTTTAGAATCACTACTTTAGGAAACACCATTATTATTTTCTTTTCTTTTTACCTTTAAGCACATGTGAATGTTTAGTGCTCAGATTTCCTAGCTCTATAAATTGTACCATTTTCATTAGTTGAAGCACACTTGAAGATTGATAAAAATTGAGAGCAAATTCTCTTTGGTTCTTACTTCTTGAACTTATCAGGTTTCTCTGTGGCGTTCAAATCTTAGACTTATCAATCAAGTTTCCATCCTTGATTGTGGTGTCTTCATTATACCAAGGTTCACATCTCTATATAGGTGTTGGGTCAAGGTTTTTTTTTTTTACCCGAATCTGAAATTAGAACGATCCTAGGTATTAATCTTCTTACGGGTTTCGTCACAAGTTGGCGAGGTTCGTATCATTTGGTATCAGAGCCTAGTTCTATGTTTTCAGGTTTGCTTATCCATTTATCCGTTTTCTAAATCTGTTTCTAAAAATATATATATATATATCTAATTATTGTTTTATTTACATTCCGTTTGCTCGTCTTGTTCAATTGTGTTCTTGTTTCAATTCTTGAGTTCTTATTTACGATCCTATGGTTGACAAAGCCACCTAATTCTTGTGTTTGCTACTACTTGTTCATTGTGTTCTTATTTCCATTCTTGAGTTCTTATTTACCATCCCATGGTTGGCAAAGCCACCTAATTCTTGAGTTAGTTTCTGCTTGTTCATTGTGTTCTTGTTTCAATTCTTGAGTTCTATATCTATCCTATGATTAGCAAAGCCATCTAATACTTGTATTACATTTTACTATTTAATTTCGTTCTTATTTCAATTCTAGAAAGAAAAGAGTTCTTATTTACTTGCTGAAAGAAAAGAAATATAAAGGATTTAAAAATATATATATATATTATTGTGTGAAAACAGGAGTGTTGAGTGAAACACGTAAGGGAGTGCTGTGAGGTTTTTTTTCTAATTTTCATTTTTGCAGGAAAACATGTCCAACGACGATAAGAACACTATTGAAAATACTTCCAATCCCATGGACCCAAAGTTTTTAATGGAGGCATTAGTAGGAGAGATGAGACGGATGATGATGAGGGAATTGAATCACATACATGAGCGTTTAGATCAAGTAGAAAATGCACGTGTAGATCAGCCAAGACCCGTTCGTCAACCAAATAGGAGGGAGAGAGTTCCAGTAAGAGAAGAGGATGATAATTACTACCACGATGAGAATGATGAAGGGGAAGATTCTGTGGGTAGTCAAAGAGGGAGACGGGGAATGAGAACTAGAAATCAAGGGAATGACAACTTTAGTGGTATAAAGATGAAAATCCCGTCATTCCAAGGGAAGTCCGATCCTGAAGCCTACCTTGAGTGGAAAAAAAAGATAGAATTTGTGTTTGATTGTCGCCAATATACTGAAGCACAAAAGGTAAAACTAGCTGTCATTGAATTTACTGACTATGCTGTGATTTGGTGGGATCAGTTAGTTATTAACAGGAGGCGAAATAGAGAACGTCCAATTGAGACTTGGGTAGACATGAAGGCAGCAATGAGAAAGCGCTTTGTGCCCAGTCATTACTATCGAGACTTGTATCAAAAGTTACAAAGTTTAAAACAAGGCAATCGGAGTGTCGAAGACTATTACAAAGAAATGGAGATTGCTTTGATAAGGGCAGATGTGGAGGAAGATCGAGAAGCAACCATGGCTCGTTTCCTCAATGGGTTAAATCAAGAAATTGTCAATGTTGTTGAACTACAGCATTATGTGGAGGTAGATGAGATGGTACAAAAGGCCGTCAAAGTTGAGCAACAACTTAAGAGGAGGGGCAACACACGTGCTTCAACAAACTTCCGATCCAATGGTTGGAAACCAAACCATCCAAGAAGAGAGGAAAATGCCCAAACATCCACCACCCACAAGCCAAAAGTCGAGC
This sequence comes from Elaeagnus macrophylla, assembly GCA_029378325.1. Taxonomy (NCBI): domain Eukaryota; kingdom Viridiplantae; phylum Streptophyta; class Magnoliopsida; order Rosales; family Elaeagnaceae; genus Elaeagnus; species Elaeagnus macrophylla. Next base: position 15,497,479 of record CM055644.1, on the reverse strand, counting down.
CATCCAACCATGCAAATCAAGGTAAAGCCGAAAACCCTAGTCCTCACATTAGATGTTTTAAATGTCAGGGAAGGGGACACATTGCAAGTGAATGCCCGAACAAGCGAGTTATAGTGTTACGAGACAATGGAGAAATTGAGACTGATGAAGAAGAAACTGATTCAGAATCTGTTTCAACATTGGAGGATGAAAGTGGCTTTGAAGCGGCAATGGATGGACAACTCTTAGTCGCACGAAGAGCTCTTAGCACCATCACCAAAGAAGATGACAAGGTACAACGAGAAAACATCTTTCATACTAGGTGCCTTGTTAATGAAAAAGTTTGTAGTGTGATTATTGATGGAGGTAGTTGTACTAATATGGTTAGCAGATATATGGTTGAGAAACTAAATTTACCTACTCTGAAGCATCCTAGTCCATACAAGCTGCAATGGTTGAGCGATTGTGGAGAGATTAAGATAACAAAACAAGTTATGGTTTCCTTTACTATTGGCAAGTATAAGGATGAAGTTCTATGCAATGTGGTTCCAATGCATGCAAGTCACATTCTCTTAGGGAGACCATGGCAATTTGATAGAAGAGCCACTCATGATGGTTACACAAATAGATATTCTTTTGTAATTAATAAGAAACCCATTACTCTTGTACCCCTCACCCCAAAACAAGTTTATGAAGATCAAATACAACTGAAAAGAGCAATTGATAAAAAAATGAGAGAGAATGAAGAAACAACTGAGAGTGAAAGTAAAAAAAGTGATGAAATGAGTGAGGAAAATAAAGGAGAGAAAAAGAGCTTGAGCGAAAGAGAAAATAAAGAGAAGCAAAAAGAGAGTTTTTATGCATCAATGAGTGAAATCAAGAGAGCTATGGTTTCTAAAAAGAGTATACTTGTAGTTTTGTATAAGGAGGCTTGTTTTTCAACTAACGAACTTAACCCTTCTTTGCCTAGTGTTATTGTCTCTCTCTTACAGGATTTTGAAGATGTGTTTCCCAATGACATACCTAAGGGGTTGCCACCAATTAGGGGAATTGAGCACCAAATTGACTTTGTACC